>JAUYWH010000011.1:15280662-15314555 GCA_034779795.1 Ctenopoma multispine | reverse complement strand
CAAGCGAGGTTTGGAGATGTCAGCTGGCAAGCCAATCACAGAAGATGGCCTTAGGTTACGAAAAAAAAATTATTATTCGTTCCCATCTGTCAATCACACGCCACCCCCTGGTAATGTGGAAAAGAAAGGAAAGAGTGAAAAGAGGGAGGGAGGGAAATGAGAGAGGGAGGTATAGGGAGGGACACATGAAAAGGTAGAGTAGAGTTGTTACTCAACTTGTTTCATCCTTGATCGCTGAGAAAAATAATTCCCCAAAGCGGCTGGAGGTAGGTGAGGGGATGTGGGCCAGCTTCTCCTCGGGGTGCAGGGTTCGCCAACGCTGACGTGCGTATTGACACGTTGATTTTTAGGGGTTGCGCCCTGACTAATTGATCCGGATATACATGGCTACAGTGAACAAGCTCAGACACACGTCAACACACGCACAATCTCTGTCCCACTCACAGGGACATATACAGTGAATTTTCTAAATTGTTGTCCGCCCACCCCAACAGGGGAAGACGTAAAAGGGGACACAATAAAGCCATAAACTGTTGTGGTGGCTGGGCCAGGCATGTAGAGGTTATATGCTTCAGCGGCCCACAGGCAACACATTTTACATCAATACCATTGTCATTCGGATGGGCTGTGGGGCGAGCGGCAGTGAGACAGAGAGAGACGGAGAGTGAAGAAGCCGGGTGGGACACTCGTCACGGGCTTAGCCTGAAGAAACCGTGCATTCGATTCACCTACAAGGAAGCTGATCAGGGCGAATACAGACAAGATACCCAGCAGAGATCAAACAAAGATAACAATCTTATCAGTGTGTCATCACGGGAAGGATGAAAACCAAAGACACGACATTTTACACCACTAACTAAGAGTTTCATTAATAAAAGTGTCATAACTATCTGTTGTAAACGTAAAAGTCTCTTTAACATTGGGATTATTTGAATCTTCCAAGATTTTTGGGCAATTCACGAACTGTTTGTGCTGCAAGTCTGTGTTAAGATTGGTGATTTGTGAAGATGTAAAAGTCTATTACAGATACATTCACATTTTTGTTAGACCAGATGGATCAGCTGGAGCCATATGGAAGCCAGCCTTTAGGAGAACTGTTTCCAAGTAATAACACAAATCAGTGACAAATGTTTTTTTGCTGATTTAATAATGCTGCAAAAAATAAAAAACATTTTATTGTGAAGGTTAAATGTGGCCCACACATTCATGATGCTGCTAAAATGCAGAGTAACTCAGATATTAACGTTGTTGGATGATTGTGATGTGCTTCTCATTTCAATGCACGAGGAGTTTTTATTTAAGAAAAAAGTCCCACTATTCTGTCCCTCTCATGCCTGTTGGCCGGGGGCCGTGTTCCTTCTGCTGAAGACCTCCGGGGCATGAGTGAGCTCGGTGGACTGAGGGGGCTGGAAGGTCGCTCAGCAGGGGCTGGGAGCGTGCACTCTGCAGAGATGAGGCTGAGTGGCCACCGCAGGGGGAGAGCCCAGTGACCACAGTCTGGAGGTCAGTAGTGGAGTGCCCCCCTTCACTCACCCCTTCTGTGTTTTATTTCTCCATAACAAAGAAGATAGGAAAACAGGCAGTGACTGAGCAGCACTCGACCTACCGCCCTGTTTTGAAGGGGGGGGGGGGGGGGTCTCGTGAGTCTCTAAATGTGACAGTAATTGATAGATATCTTTGTGAAACATGTATGAAGCCTGCACTCTTGCCAGTTGTGGTGGGGAGTCTTCTACATTATACCCATAAAAACGACTTTTCAATGCCTACAGTCAAGATGCGGTATGTCATGGTGGTGCTGACAATTAGGGCGGTCTGCTTTCAATCACAAACATTGTTGTGCGTTACGGCATCGTCAAAAATGTGCATAGCTCAGCTCTGGGATTTGGATGACACTTTATTTGTAGGAGCGATAGACTGTGTGCAGGGCCCGGAGCCAGGAATGGATGGGGTGTAATTTATGAGTGCAGGCAAAAGAATCAGTCTGCGGTCAACATCTGAACAACATTGAAACCACGTGTCCAAGGTTGAGGCCACAAGTGCAACGTTAATTGTCTGGGAAGGCAGCATAAGGTCAAGAACATCGGAGCCCGATCTCAGAATGACTGATCAACACTCAGTGGTGGTGTTTTGTACAAGTCTCTGTGGAGGAAGGCCTCACTCTGCGTGTCTGCATCAGTAGGTGCGCGAGGAGGGGGAGGCACACACAGAGGTCCCCTACCGGGCCGGTTTCTACGGTGACCTGAGAAAGGCCGTAACCAGGTCCGGCTCTTTCTCAGGCCTAATCAGCGTATTACCACAAAGAAGGACATGTGTTCAGCCCCCCCACCTCTATACCCTCCCTACTCAATCCGACCAGCATGGCTGGACACAGGCAGCCAATAAAACCAGGATTAGGAGGGTATCTACACACACTGGGCTGTAGCGAAAAAGTTTCTGAACACGCCCAATCCCGCCCTGCTCCCTTCTTTTCATCATTCTTCTCGGTCTCTCATTGCTTCCATCCTTCACTTTATTTCACCAGCTCCCATGTTTATATCCTTCCTCTGCCTCGTCCTTTCAGAGTCCTCATCCTGTGAGCTCCTCACACAATGTGGCATCCAGAAATTACTCTTTTCGTTGGAGCAGTTCAGCAAATTCCCAATGCCCCTTGCTCGCCTCCCCCTTTATACGCTGGCTCCAGTGCTTTTTTGCTGTTATGATAATGACATGTGCTCACACACCACAATGACTGACGGAAGAGCTGTGTGTGTGTGGACGAGTGAATTTCTGTGAATTCACGCTCTTCCAGACAATGCGCAGAGATGGAAACCTTCCGCTTCACTTCTACTCAAACAGATTTTCTGTTGCTTCCATCTGTGGAGTAAATGGCTGATTAATTAATACCAGATAATATTATGATAATGATGATAAAGTCCCAGTGTACAGTGTCTGTATAGGAAGTACATCATGTTTACTGTCATGAGTCGTCTAGATACATCTGGGAGAGATGTGCCTCTTGGTGGCTGAGTCCCTGCTAATGTGTCCTGGAAATGGGAGAGTGTTAAAGATAATATCAGTGCCTTTGTTAGCGCTTCTTAAGACAGACAACAAGAACTCTTCCCCCAAATAAACATTTTTCATTAGAGCAGCAAACACTTCATCCCTTGGCTGTGTGAGGGAAGCTCTATTTGTGTGCTCAGCAAGGTCCCACAGGGAAGAGCCTAAACCCTCTGCGGTCTTCAGCCGGACACTGAGGCGGCCTAATTAAAGGGCACTTAAGCCCCACAATGTGCTGCGGTGCAGGTTGGAGTTGGTGGGGGTCCCCGCCGACAGTGACAGAATTCATGGCACTCGTAAACAAGGGAGTCCAGGACAGAGGGACAGAAGAGGGCTATGTGCCAGAGACTTTGTTCACACAAGATGAAGAGTCAACAGCCTCCCCATCCCTCACCCCTCCTCAGCCATCCCCCCTAATAACCACAATCTTCAGAGGAGCTGCAAACACAATGCCGTCCCACTCCCCTCCTTTTGCTCTCAATCACTGTTGGGACAATGAGGGGAACCCAGCACCCCACCACCTCCACCATCCTTCTGCCCCTCCCCGACCCCCAAACAGACACTTCTTTTATTGAAATTCTTTGGTGTTCTAATCCTCAGCTTCCTCCAGGGGCAATAATGGACTCCCTGCGTCAGCCTTTTCCAGCGAGGCTATCATGCAAGCCTGCCTGGGTCACAAGTCCACCTCTCCTATTGGAGAAACCTGCCCCGTCAGTGTCATTCCTGTCACATCCAGCTCATCTAGAGGCCATACAAACCCCAGAGCTATTGACCTTAAGAAAACATTGGTGCTAATCGTCATGCACATTTCTGTATTTCTAGCTATGCTCCATTACAGCTGATAATGGTAATAATTAGCAAAAATAATCAGATGGATTTTGTTGGGAATGTTTTACATTTTCCCCCAGCTTCAGCTGCCATCTTTGTTGAATTTAAGCAAATCCTCTTTTTGGCTTCACTGTGTCGAAGTTCATCTGTACGCCATTGAAAATTCAGTTTTCATGGAGTTCAACAAGCTTTTTCACGTTGCTTAATAGTTGGCAGCGAGCACAGAAAGTGCTGGAAATTCATATGTGAAATGATAAGAAACACGATGACTGCTGAATGCAGATTAAACTGTACTTTTGAGTCATAACAGTCAGATATCAGATATTAACGTACAGCGTGGTGAGGATGAACCATTGACTCTCGGTATAAAATAGCAAACCACCACTACAAACCACAGGCTCCAAAAAGACAACAAAGTTAAACCAAGACTTCACTTCATCGAAACATTTTAAATAACTATGTATAATAACTATGTCCTTAAGTAGAATTGGTGAAGCTAAGTGCACCAAGGTATTGTATGTGCAGTCACACGTGCACTGTTGAACAGCCTACATTTCTGTATATTTACGTGCATATATGTATTTTTCTTTACTGGTGGCAGTAAGGTCACACAGGGCACCGTACTCCTGACTGCATCCCTGTGCTTGTATTAGCTACATCACTGTGGGTGTCTCACTGATGATACTGCAGGATGTCGGCAACCTGCCCACAGTGTGTTAATGCTGACATCTGCTGGTCACACACAGTTATAGATGTGAATGACAACATTTTTAAAATGTTTGTAGTCAGTTTCATTTAAGTAGTTAATTATCAGTGATTGTGACAAATTTCATCATTTAGCAGAATCTAGAGTGATGAGTTTAGTCTTAACAATTGCTTATTTTGTGTGTTTTAGGACAAAATTTGGAAAGTTTCTTTCTTTCTCTTCTATTTTTCTTGTTTACTTTCTCTTTCGTTTCCGCTTCTATTTTGATATCCCTGCCTACAGTGCTTGTTTTCGCATCCTGTCTCTCTGCCTGGTGGTAATTAGGTAAGTGATTACCCCCGTGGAGGGATCATTTAAGAGGCCTGTCTACTTTGCTCACCTGCAACAAGAATTATTACAGTGTCTGCAAAGAAAACAAGCTTCGTTAGCTCAGGAACAGAGATCTCTCCAGGGCAAATGTCAGAATAATTTAAACACTGACTGATTCTTAAAGAGCACAAACATATGTGTAAATAATATGGTAATCTTAAAAAGTTAAATGTTTTTCAGACAGTTGGTCAAATTGAAACTTGAATGTAGACCAAGCGCTATGGTCTGGGATAAAATCACAGTCCTGCTCCTTTCTGTGTTGGATCCACAGCTAAAGTTATCAGGTGATGCCAGGACAGAAATGCATCTCATCATTAAAAGCTTTTACTACTGGCATGAGTGCTAGTAACAGAATCACATTACATCTAAAAGCCTTATCCCGATATCCTGTGGGCATTAGGCAAAGTGTAGAGGGACGTATCTAAGCATCTATTAAAATTATGGTTTGAAGAGATGGATACGACCGCAGATTTCTGACACTTTCCTTTTGTCGTTGGCAGTGGCAATGAAAACATGAAAACAAAAAACCTGTGGGCTAAAGAACCAATAGCAGCTTATTAATTAGTGATTATCATACATGTATTATTCAAACTCTAAATATTTATGCTCTAAGACAACCTCAAATTTCATTACTTAGAATGTGTGTCTGCACACAAGTGTATTTATGTTGTAATGAATGGAAGTTTATTGTCTCCCTTTCAAACTAAAAATGTGGCTCTCAGTGTCAAATCTAAGCAGATGACAACGTGCTGAGTGGATATTACAGGTAGGCGTCATCGTTTGCCCATCGCCCCCCCGCCCGTGAGGTGTGTTTTATCACTCTCACGTATTTGTCCATTGTTCCACTGCCAGCAATGATCTCACAGCGTTGTCATCCATGGCTTACAGTTGAACAGAGCTCTAGGTTTACATAGCTGAAAAAGCTACAGCACCCAAGGCTTTGAACATGTGAGAGAGTCCACTGTCAGTCGGTCAGACCTGTTTGATGCTTCTCATCACACGGGGGTCCGCTTAGAAACAGTGGGTGTCAAGTAACATCGCATGCAAGTAGAACACAGTTGACCCCTTAAGCCTCAGGCTACTGTGGGCCTAAATTAGTATTAGGGCTTATCTTGGGATCTAGAACACGACACTGTTGATCTTTGATTTTGGGACCAAAGAATCAGCCTCGTCAGTCATTTCTCGTCGCCTCTAGGAAGGCCTCTGCTCACCCAAGGAGTCAAGGGCCTCCTTTTATACACAGGTGTCACGTCCAAAGTAGAGACGTGTCAGAGCCGATGGCTTGTTTGATTAAACCAGCTCTTAGTAAAGAGAATATAAGTAAAATTTGAAGACCCAAGATACGGGTGTGTAGTGTAAGAGCAACTTTCTTTTTAACGTGGACATGGCTGCAAGGCTCGTCTGCACAGGCTGTCCTGCAACTTTTGCAAGTTTCTAAAAGCATTCATGTGCACAGGATACGTCCTGCTGACACGCATGATACTGTGACTTTTGCCCTAGTGACACCATATTGTTGAAATGGTCTCAGCGGCATCACAGAGAAAGGACCAGAGAACACCAACACATTAGCCGTCTTCAGTTGTGCAAACAGGACAATGTGTCAACATGAGCGTGCGTTCATCAGAGTTGAGGAGGACAAAGGCATAGAAAATACAGGAAGATATTTTTTAAAAGTCAATGTCCACCAGTCTGTTCTCTCTGAAGTTTACTGTCCCTGATCTATGAAGCACCTGGTTTAGCTGTGTATGTCTGGGAGATGTGGACAGAACACCCTTCCACTGTGTTTCAGCAACTCTTGGATGGATTGCCATAGAAGAAGAAGAAGGGAAAAACTATGCAAAAGATAAATTACGTTATCAGGTGGAAGTAGACAGTTTTCTTCTATATAGCACTGTTTCAGATATTCACTCTCATACACAAAATTGTTCAAAATATGATGTAAAGTAAAGAAAATATGTACAAAAGAAAAATATATGTGTTACTAAATATGCAAAGTTTTCATTATTTTTTTAGTTTTTAATTATTCTGAACATGATTTCCTGTTTTACAACGTTGAAATTTGTCTGTCATCAAAATAAAAGCATAGTGTCAATGCGCGAGCGTTTGTCCTAGTCCCGCCCCCGCTCTGGCGTCACGCGGGGGCGTGGCTCACGCGCCGTCAACGCACTGCGCCGTGATAGGTCGGTCGAGGCCATGTGACGCGAGGCGGCCAATCGCGGCACGATGCGAGGAGTTAAAGGCTCACCCGAAACATGGCGGGGGGCGTGACAGCGGACGGCGGTGACGTTACATCATAAACGGTGCCGTGTTGTCACCAGCTGTTGAAGACGGAGGAAAAGTGGATGTGTGTCGGCGGGCGGTGTGTGTGCGAGCCGACCGTAGCACTTAGCGGCACGTCTGGAGGTGAGAGACACGACCCGGTGGCCGGTCGAGACGGCTGGAGCCCCGTCAGCCTCCCAGCGAGGGTGTCGGTTACATAACTGAAGGCATCTCTGAGACAGAAACTGTGATAACGGACTAGTGCCGAGACCGGTCGGAGTTGAAGCCATTTTTCTCTGCAGTGAGTATTTTAATTAACAGGAGTCATTTAAGTCCGGTCGTGCAGATGGTCCACTTGTAGATCTCGTTGTGTAACCACGTTACGGATTAATTTGTAACTTGCTCCGATGAGCAAAGCGCCTATTGCTTCACTGTTTACTCTTGTCAGTCCAAATGCTGTTGACCAGACGAGTGCTGACTTTGTGAGCTTCACACACCACTTTTCACATCACAAAGCTGAATGTAAAGCTTTACTTTGTCAGTGTTAACCACGATAAGAGAAGGTTTCTGATTGGCTGGCAGGTGTTATATACAGCCATATGACAGTAGGAATGATAATAATAATGTTAAATACATTCATTATGTAATGCTCAAAAAGTTATTATACTTGTTAAAACTTCGTTTCTTTTCTTTTTAATGTAGCTTTTTATACTTAGAAATCTAAACTTAAAAAAAAGATTTTTAAAAGCACAGTGTATGTGCATAATAGGAATATTAAAAGGTAATAAACACCAACTGTAAACTAACCAGTTCTGTATAGATGTGATTAAACTGAGTTATATATAGAAATTCAAATCTGACAAGCTATATTTCCCAGGCACAATTCAAGCCACTAACAAGCCTTAGAAAAACTTCCTGGGTAATGACTGACCAGATAACCTCCCTGCAGATGCCCAGACGTGTCTCTGTTTATCTTACAGCAGACAGCTGGGTTCAGACTAAGCTCATTTGTTGCGTCTGTGTCATACGACAGGTCGCATAGCCCCGCCGCCATCATGAACGTGGGCACGGCGCACAGCGAGGTGAACCCCAACACTCGAGTGATGAACAGCAGGGGCATGTGGCTCTCTTACATCCTGGGCATCGGCCTCCTGCACATCATCCTGCTCAGTATTCCCTTTGTCAGCGTACCTGTGGTCTGGACCCTCACCAACCTCATCCACAATCTGGTGAGTTGAGCACCGTAGCACCAAAGTTTGCCTTAATGTTTAATCAGCTCCGTGGTGCCTCTGAGGGGCGTGAACGTAAGGTGACAGATTAAAGTTAAATAGCACACGTCTTCAAATTGCTCTGAGGCAGGAAGTCATCATGCAGTATCAACTACACTGCTGTTACATGTTTAGTAGTTTGTATTTTAGCTGCACACTAAGTATTGTTGTACAAGCTCTTCCAACAATGGGAATCCTCAGAAGACGTTCATTTGTTCCTCCTGGACTCAGGCTTTTGTATATCAACAATATGAACACGACCGAGCCTCTAACAAATTTTCGTTCTCTGGGTAAATGGGTTTTTTGTTCCCAGCGTAATAAGCAGTATTCACTCAGCCATATGTCATTTATATTTTGTACTCTCTTGTCCGTTTCTCTCTGTTTCTCTTGTCCGTTGCAGTTCATGTACCTTCTACTTCACACGGTCAAAGGGACGCCCTTTGAGACCCCAGATCAGGGCAAAGCTCGCCTCCTTACACACTGGGAGCAGATGGACTATGGTGTACAGTTTACTGCTTCACGCAAGTTCCTCACCATCACGCCTATTGTCCTGTAAGTAGCCCTTCAAACCTAATGCTTGCTCTCGAGTACACAGAGCACCATCACTGGCTTCCCATGCACCGTTAACACTGCTGCCTCAGATCAAATCTGAGTCTGGTGGTTGGGGAGCTCCTTAATAAGCGAGCTACTTTAACTGCATTTAGTAAGTCTGCCTTTAGTTCAGTCCATACCTGACATCCCGCGTCACCCAGAGGTGACAGAGAGTCTCCCGCAAATCAATAGCGTCTCCCTGACACCATAAACACCCGGATGTAAGTGTAACCTATCTTAAAGAAACGGCACTGAAGTCATGGCGCAAGCAACCTGTCATTAGCTGGGAGAGATCAGCACATCTTGATGAAATTAGTTTTTTAAGGTGGGATATCTGACATACACCCTCGTACTTGGCTGAAGTTACTGTGTACTTCTAAGGGTAAATCTGTGGATAATATATTGTTTTAATATAAAATGTGTCTCTTCTTGTACCTCTTAACCGATTAGCATCCCTGCTGCAGCCAAGCTCACACGTTGTTAAGGGGCTTAGTATTTGCAGCAGTGCCCCTTGCTGCTTTAAGGCCCTTTTCTGTTCTCATTAACCAACGGAGTTCAGTTTACAGGAAGCACTCTGGTTCCCTGAGGTGTATTTGCCAGCTCAGCTTGAACACGGTAGTGCTAGGGGTTTTGCAGGTGTACGCTGTTTTCTGCACTAGTTTCATCATTTTGTTTCGCAACCCTTGCCAGCAGGAAGAGACAAACAGAGTCAGAGTCTATGCTCCAGATGGAAAAGCTCCACAGATCCAAAGGTCTTTTGGGACCTTTTTTAAAATGTATTTTTACGTCCTCTCTTATTCAGCAGAGAGTCGGGCGTACATCCCTCATCCTGAACTCACCAAAGTCCCCTGCTTCTATAAAATGTCTGTTTACTTTGGTCTTCCCTTATTCATCGGAAATGTCACCGTGTTCGGTGCTGACACACAGTCAGCACGGTGTCAGGATATTATAGAGGAAGTGCTGAAAGTGCTGCAGTGACGATGAGGTTTATAGACATGCACATCAGTACAGTAGCATTGTACAGTATGTGAAAATGTTGTGTTTTGACTGTAGAAACATTTAGCTGTGACTATTAGAAAAAAAATTTTTCTTAATACTACCTACTATAATCTTTACCTTTTCTCCTGTTTATCTCTGATTCAGGTATATCCTAACCAGCTTCTACACCAAATACGATCGGGTCCATTTTGTGGTCAACACCGTTTCCCTGCTCACTGTACTCATCCCCAAGTTACCACAGCTGCATGGTGTGAGGATCTTTGGGATTAATAAGTACTGACAAGGCGGAAGACAACACCTTCTTTCCTAAGTCCCCATGGACTTCTGAGAACACACAGAGTATCAGGCCTCTGCTTTGGCTACAGATCCATCAGGATCCGTGGCTCTTTGGCTCGTGCTCTGCTGCGCAGCACTCTAAACGAAGCCTAGCGGGGATACTGCCATGTTACCAAACCCCAGGAAAGAGACACTATACTCTGTACAGAGAGGACAAAGGGAATGTGTGCTGTTGTGACTGTCCGAGGCCTATCTCTTTTGAGGTACAGGTTTTCCAGAGATATTTAAAAAGCCGTAAAGGGAGAGAGTAACGTCCATTTCTACAGAAATGACAGGTATCTGTGGGAGAGGACAGCGTAGTTGCACAGATGTAACTTTTTTTTTTTACATCCATTTGCACAGTGAGGCAGTAATCAAAAGTTTTTTTGTATGTAATGACGCATTGCTGTATTTATTCAGCTTCAGTGAGGCCTCCTCTTTCTTGAGGTTTCTATGGTTAGAGGACAGTAACAATGCTTTAATGGAATGCTTAGGGAGCTGTGGAGGCAAGACACAAGAAACCACAAGGTTTTATATTTAGCCCTCACTGCTCCAATCAGAGCCTGGAATGGGAAGCTAAGCAACTCTTATTTTTATCTGACCTGTTCCTTATTTGGACTCCCCCTGTAATGGCTTGTGTCACAACATGCCTCTTGTCTGCATAATCGTCTGGCCTGTGTGCAGGAAGTACGCACAAGAACAAGAACACTACTGATCCAACAAATCCAAAAGTCCTGCAGTTTGACTTAAGAGATAAATATTTCTGCTCTTATTAATCATAGTTACGCTGCGTACTGCAAAGTATGGAGGACCTGTTACCTGCGTCTCAGTCTGGGGGAAAATTGAGTTATTCATTATTTATTGTGCAGTTAGGTGCAGTCCGATAGACAGGAGTCCTGCAGTAAATCCTGAAATTGTCAAAGATGTATCTAATGTTTGAGCAGCAAAAACAATAACCCAGATGATAGTCTTCATTCTTCTTTAAGTCTCGAGGGAACATCTGTAGCTCTGTAGCTGCTAAATGCTCCACAGGTCGTGAACTTTGCCTCCCTGGAGTTCAGTGCTCAGCTTTTTAGACCTAAGAAGAACTTTAGAGTTCAATATTTCTCATTGTGACAACATTATAGTCATTTAATAATCAAATAATACTTATCGGTGCAGTTTGAAGAGTCAATGTAAACAACCGGAAACAGATGTTTGTTTACTTAAAATTTGTGATCAGCTGCGTCCACACAATAGAGTCTGATCCAAATATGCCTATGACATCAAGTTATAGACACACCCTCTCCACACTGTCACCTCCTTTGTAGGAGAAGAACGGACAGTTGACTGAGATTACAACATGTTACGATGCATTAGAGTAAATTGGACATCGGCCTAGTCTACTCTTTGTCCATGAACCATTTCAGTATGGCAGGTCTCAAGTGATGGTGTTTAGGTGTAGAAGGGGAATCACTGGCTAAACAGCGATTCAGTGGATGATTATCTCTACTACTACTATCTTTAAAACCAGGATGATGTGTACTCTCCTTCATTTACACGATACCAAGCAGTGTTCAGATGATTTCTGTTAAACATGTTGTCAAAATGAAAAACAGCTCTGGAACAGAATGTGTTGACTGATGTCGAACTGTGCTGACCACACATTTCACTCTCAGCAGCACTAACAGCTTTGGTTAAAGTAGCACTGAACATTATTCACAGTAGCAGTAATAAGAGGAATCAGGTTATTCTAATTGATGTTATTCCAGACTCATTACTGCTGAACCTAGATCAGTCCCAATAATGTGTCTGGCAGATGGATGTGTTGAATTAACAAAGCAGACGATGCTGGTTTATTCGTCATGTTGTGTCTTTATCGTCACTGTAAAGGGCTTCCTCCGAGGACATGCTGTAAGATACCAGAGCACAAAGTGACCATGTATTGTACTTTTTCGTTTTTTCCTACTGGACTGTTGAAGACTGAGGGATGGTTGAACTGAATGTAGATTAAATGTGAAACCATGTGCTCAAGGCTTCAGTTTGTTGATCACTTGCTTTTTGAAGGAAATTTTCATGTTTTCTTCTGTGTAAAGTATTTTTCAAGTAACGTCTCAACTTTTTTTATTGTTATATTTGTGCTTTTGCATTGTTGCATTGGAGTTGTTCAGTGTGTTTACCTGAAATGGACAAAATGTGCTGGCTTTAGTGGGACAGTGGCAGAGGGAACTGTTGAATGTGTGGTACTACGTGACGGGAGCCTCTTCATGAATTTGAGACCTGTAGGATCCCCCTGCCTTTCTGTGGCTTTAATGAACTCTTGTCTGCACATTTCAGGAAGCTTAGCACGGTCAAGGATTAGACCTGTGATCTGATTTAAAGGTCACATGGATCCCTTTTAACCTCCAGGCTGTTTTTTAGTTTTCGTATTTAATTATCTCCTGTCGGGACATGGTGGGGTTCGACTTGTAGCATTTTATTGAAGCAAATTTTAGTACTTTCAGTGTTGTTTGCACAAAGTCCTTCTGAAAGTGTACTTAATAAACGTAGGACTCTCCTACCGATTTGTCATTTCTACACAATATTGGTGTGCAACCAGTGTTTCTGTTAGTCTTGACCATGGAACTGCTCATTGTTTCCTCACTTGTTCTTTGCTTTAGAGTTAGATTTCATGCAAATACAAGTGTACTCAAAACTTGACAAAAGCTGTTTTGCTGCAGTACACCACACGAATAAAATGAACATTGTAATCCTGAATTGTACTGCTCGGTACTCTCTCCTCTTGGAAGCAAAGCAGCACGTCAAATCAAGAATTTAATCCTTAGTCTTTATTTCAACATTGCAAGCTGAGACGTGTGCCGTGGTTGCTCTGTTATACAACACCAGAGGCTTTTTAAACATTGATTAAGTGAAAGTAATGACGAGGTATTAGACTGGATACAAGTCTGAACTGTACTGAGAGAAACCCAAACATTTGCTTTTCTCATACGATCATTTTTCCTCAGTCTATTCATTCTCATGACACAGAGGAATGTTGGTGTAATTGTCCAGCAGAATCTGCCTCATTTAAAGATAGATAAATGGTATCTTCATTGAATTCAGTCCTGTAATTTAATTGTTATTTCACCTGGTGTGAAACTGAAATTAACTGTGTCCAGTTAATTAAATTACCCTCTGGGCAATGTACAGTAGTTGCAATTTGAGGCAATTAATGTACTATAATGTACAAACTGTACAATGCACTGACATCATTTGCATTCTAAATATAATACCTGTTCAGCCTATGCTATTCTTGATAAAAGTAAATATAAAGTTTGTTGATCAGCTGCAGAGAAAACTGTAGTTAAAAATATTATATAACCACAACAACTCTCTTTCTCCAGCAGAGGGCAGCAAATGGCTGCAACTGACCTTAATCTGAAGCGACATGCAGCCCCTATAAATAGGAATGCCGCAAGGGAGAGATTATTGGTCTTTTCCTCCTCTTTTTGTCCAGAGGTTTTCTCTTCTCAGCTCATTCACTCATTTATGCACATGCAGATCTGCAGTCTCATTGCAGTATGATTATTTCTTCCCCTTTTTTGCAACATTACTTTCGCTGAATTGGTCTCGACAGTAAACACATGATGACCCGTAAAAGTCCATTTTGGGGAGGAAACGAAACGAAATGAGAATAGCTGTATAAAAATGTAGGAATATGTGTGAGCTCACAAAATAGAAATCAGGTTGTGAAGAGCAAAGGAAAATAAGTGATAATATTCAATATGCAGGCTGCAGTAAGTAACGACAGAGAGGGCACAAATGATCCTGGGTGAAGGATCTGTCTCCCAGAAAGTGCAGAGAGCAAACCATGCATGTCACATGTATACTGGACAGTACCTCCTCCAACAGGTTTCCTTCCTCCAACTCTTGTATATTCTGCAGTTTGTGTTGTGAACTAAAGCTTTTTAGCCGTTTTTCAGCTTTCAGAACACACCTGAGAAATCAGTCCCACTGAAGTTTCCTGGAGGAACGTCTCTTTAATTCCTGGAGAGAAGTAATTTCACAAAAAAAAAAAAAAGAAATCAGTCAGAAACTCAGAAAGAAGACAGGAGACAAGTTCTGTAAGAAACAAAGCTGGTTGTGCAGGATGGCAAAAACTTTAGAGAGGAAAAGTCATGTCGACAAGAACCTCCAGATCCAAGCAAGATGATTGTTGCTGATCTGGCCTTTCCTGGACTTGGAGGACTGTTTAGCTGCTGCTGGCACGAGGAACCTTTACATGGGATTGAGAACGTTGACATTTTGAGCGATAATGTAAAAAAATCTGCTGCTGTTCCAGCTTTTCCAAGGACACTAAAACCACTATCCTCTGCCTCTGGTTTCTACTACATGGAGCCGCTACTTCGACTTTTTTTATCTAGATGACTTTTGAGATGGAGAAGGGCTCGTTCCGGCCTCCTTTCAGTCTTATCAGTCTGCTTCAGCGTATGAAGTGGGACAGACTTTGTTATCTACTGCAGATCCTCTTCTTGTTTTCACCTGTTCGCTGCGCTTCATATACCCCTTCCTCAGCCTTCTCTAGAAGACTCTCCAGTGTTTACTTTGACTGATTGCCTGAATCCAGACCCTATCTTCCCTCCCAAACCCGGCCTTCTTGTCTGACCCCTGCCCTGTGAGTCTGCTTGCTCTGCCGGCTCTGACTCGTGTCTGTTTACCGGACCCTGGCTCACTGAGGGCTCTGATGCCTGATCTTTCTGACCTCCCTGAGGATTCTGACCTAGGACTATCTTTTGGACACTGTACTATTGGATTTGGACCTTGTGTGATTGGGGGATTTGAGCCACTAAATAAGCCTTGAGTAAGCCTGTTGCAGTCGTATGATTACTCCATACCTCCTATAAGCTAACTCTGTTCCCCTCTGCCTTACTTATCCCTGGCATCCCTGCCGGTCCACAGATCTCAACCTCCAGTTCCATCTACATCTGTTTCTCTGCCATTTCACTCACATTAAACCATTTTATTATCTAACTCTGCTTGTCGAGATCATTCTTGGGTCTGTTATTCACTAAGCCTTACAGTTGGTATCATACTGCTGAACACGTTAATCAGATTAAATTACTGGCAGTTACTCGAAACCACCATCTTTCATGGTCGCAGCATGCTGATAGTATAATTAAGAAAATGGAAAAAGGGAAAGAAAATAAATGTTCTTCCTATGTGACTCCGTTATGAAAGACGCCATCAATACATTAATGTCGTCTCATTTAGAGTACTGCTCAGTTAAATGGTCCACAGCAGATAAGAGAGACTGTAATAGACTTCGACTAGTCCAGAATAAGGCTGAAAGATTCGTTTTAAGATGTTCATATTAAACTAGCATTGATGAAATGCACAATAGACGCTCCCGGTTTCTAGGAGTTCATTACTCTTACTTGTAAAGAAAACAGTATCATTAGGCGCTGCATTCATTCTCTGCCTAATTCCCTGATGTCTTCAGAGAATCACTCAGTATGGCCTGCTATTAAAAAATAATCAAAACATTTCAATTATATTTGGTGATTGCACATCTAAAGCTGGTTGGACTTGAGTGATAGTGTTTTGTTGGGTTATATTAGAAGCACCTTGATTAGGAAGCGTGGCAGCTGCTTTTGCAGAAGCTAGTGGGGATTCTCCTGTGCAGAAAATCATTTATGTCAGTGTGCCCTAACTCTGATTACATATTTAGTTTTCTTTCATCTTGACTATTAACTTCATGAAATGTTAGTGCTAATATCAAGTCTGCATTACGTCTGCTCTCTTCTCAGAGAGAAAAACACAGTCACGTCGCTGCCACGCAACCAGCAGCATCATTTAATATGGATGTGAACCCCAGCAGAAAGGCAGCACCCCCATCAAGGCCTCAGCAACAATGACGACGCGCGGCGGTGCCAGCGCTTCAGATAGACGTTTGAAAAATGGATGCCCCATGTTGCGAGGCTCTCACTGCGTCTGAGAGTTCTTCTGAGAACGTGACAGCGTCAGGGAGGAGAGAAAACAAACCATAGATCCACTTCACAGTTGCCCTGCTGGGACGCTGACACACCTCAACCTGATAATAATGTGTTGTGTGTTTCATGTCGGGGGTAAGAAGGAAACCTTTCTGTAAGGAAGCAGATAACTATAAATAGAACCAAACAAGAATTGGATCAATTAATTATGAGCACTGGATACCCCACGGGGTCTGTGAGCTAACTGAGAAACCCAGGACTGACGACAGGAAACAGTTTCCCCTGGAATCTTGCAGTGCTGTCACTGTATTGCACTGTGGGACTTCCAGAGGACTCCTATAGACTTTCATGAGGTCAGTGCTTGGTTAATTGGCTGGTTTGCTGTACACAGTAAAATAATATATGCAGTATTATCTTTAACTCAGGGGGAGTTGGAAATCAGAAACACATGTTGTTTGAAGCACAGCTCTGTAGAATATGTTGATGATATGTTTGTCTGCGGCAACATGTTAAGGATTTCTATATGTTCCTTTTCATTTTTGCTCTGCTGTATTCCACTTTCTTAACATATACTAAAATTAGCATTAAGTTATTTCTGCGTGAAACATTTCTTACTACTTTCTCAATTCACGAAACCCGGTCCAAACCTGGAGTCACATAGAAATGTACCATTCTGCAAACACGGATTAAGACAAATGGTCTGGTTCTCACCAAAGTCACTAATATAAACAAACACAACCTTTGTAAGCTGAAAAACCACAAACAGTCATGATCTTCCATGTCTTTATGGAAGGAGGAGGGAGGAATCTTCCTTACAGGACTGCTTCAGCTCAGCCACAGTAAAAAGCAGGGACGTGTTTCAGTGACCCCAAACCTTTAAATGATGTTGCCTGCAAATACACAAACAAAAGGTTAACATACTTCTATAGTGGAGAGGATAAAAGTTTGCAAAGAAAACAAAACACAGATGATACAAATGACACAGTTTGCTTTCTGTAGTCTAAATTAATCATTAGAAATTCCATTCTATGCAAATTACTTTGAAAAGGTCCCACTTGTTTCAATTAGATTGATATGACATTTAACAATAACATTGCAATTTTATCTTTATTAAAACTCTGCAACAAGTTTCTCATTATCTTTGTAGCAACTGTTTAGTTTGTTGTGATTTTTTTTGTGTTGCTAAAGCCTGACGGGGCACAGACAGTCAAATTTTTACAGTGTAGAGAAAAGCATAGGCAGGAATACAAATACAGAACTCGTGTGTCATGCAAAATAATAAAAACATTTCAAATAAAAATGTCAGTTCAAGCAGGAACACATCGCTCATCATAAGATTTACATCCAGACAGTATTTGTGTTACTGGAAAGCAATCAGCGAGAGCAGAAATCAACTTATATCTGATTGTTGGTTGCTGAGTGTCTGTGGCATGTTGATGCTTGATTGAAACGCTAAATTGCTGGAGTAACCCTTTAATAAACTAGAAGATAAAACAAGAAATTAAAAATGTATTTAACTGTTATCTGTGGAGGAGTCTCACAGATCCCAAACTGTTTGACTCGGGACTGAAAACCACTTTAGTGCTTTTACAGATGAGCCAGTCCACAGTGGCACCTTCCAATAATAAATAGCTTTTAAGAATGAGCTGTCTGCCCCGCAGAGCTATAAGCCGACTCATAAAGCCTTACCCAGATCTATCACAGGAACTATGCATATTCATAAACTGTTCTGGTTTTACATTATTAACATACTCATTCCACCCAATAATAAGATTTATGATTGCTCTGTGACATCCAGGGTTTAAAACCAGTGGCAAAAAAAATTGCCGGTCACCGTGGTTGTGTCGCATAAATTAAGAAAACGCTCCAGATATGCAGTCATAAATAAAACACGCCACGGCTTAAGAGACAGGCCTAATTAGCATTCACTTCTCTGCAATTTAGCTCTGCGCTGCTGGGTATTAAGCCATGGCTAAATCTGAACATTTCTAATTAATTACCTAGGGCTTAATGAGCATTTTGCATTGCTTTTGTGTTCATTTTTTTTGTTTTATTTTCTCACTTCAAGGACAGTCAGCTCTATTATTTTCCAACAGCGTTTGTCTGCGAGTGCGTGGGTGGGAGGTGTTTGCATTGGATTCTGTGGTGTGTTAAAAATACTTTGTGTAAGTGTGGAGGGTAAGAGAGAAAGTGAAAAGAAAGAAGAGGAGGATATGCTGAGGAGGAGGCGTGTCTCCACTTTGCCTCCTCCCATCCTCTCTGTGTTCTACAGAGGAATTTTTGAGAGCATTTTGACCACCTGCGTCCGTGGTCTGATGTGGAAACTGCAAAGTCTCAAGCGCTGAACGCAACAGAGAACATCCTCTGCACTTCTCTCTCCTCCATTTTAACGTATCTGTGAATCACAAATAACATTTATCACCATCACTTTCTGAAAAGTCCAGTAATTTCATGTACTGCATCACAATTATATTACTGTGACACCTCTCAGAGCCACGTAAAGACTGAAAGCCTCTTTTCAGCTGTGAAGCCATTGTCGCTGTGATTTTTCACTCCGACTAACACGCTCAGGTTTGTTGTAGGTCTGTTGAAGGTTTTTTTTTATCTTCACTAGTGCTGCTCAAGAGGAATGTGTTGGGTTTTCTATATAAATCATCACGTTTTTCATGTAATTCTGTAAGATCCTGATGTGACTATTTAAAGCACTATGAGATGGTTTTGTGCTTTATAATCAAATTGAACTGAACTGAATTGAAAGGCTTTGTAGCAGCAATGCTGACAGATAATCACTTTATGTTCCCGCTGAGACAAATTTCAGTGTGTCATCTAATGGGTGGGTTATATGCTATGAAAGGTGGGCAGTGGAGACAGTGACAGTGGTCTTGAATGTAAATCATTTAAGTTGAATTACAGTCTGTAATAAAATGTGCTATAAAATGGACCAATTATTATTGATATGTAAAGTTAATCTTCTTTTGCACTCAATGATAACATTTCAGCCTCTCAGATTGGTAAAGCGTATCAATAATTTATATTATACTACACGTTTTAAATCTGAATTACTCAAACCTTCTACCTTATCATTAAATTTAGAGCTTCTTTCTCCTCCGTTATTACCGAGGCTCACAGACAGCTGCTGCCCGAGGGCAAATTAGTTCTGAAAGAATAACTGGATTGGATGGTTTGAACTTTTCAGTTGTTGCATTGCAATCAAACAAAGAAATCTTGTTATTTCACAGAAGACATTTGGCATATCATAGCAGGAAAAGAGCAAGTGTAATGAACTGCAGTCCAATTAGAAAAAACAGAAGAAGAAATTGCATACACTGAATACTGTGTAGTAATTTTCATTTACACAACAAATCCATGTGTTTTTCATTGATGTACTGACGGGAAATAAAAGTTGCTGAAGCACATCAAACGAAATGGGACTTTTGAATACCGCTGCCAGATAAGGTTCACAACAACAGATTTCAGAGTTCTAAGACATTTTCAGCTAGTGTTTCATCTATTTCGTCATCAACATTTATTGCTTCTCTTTTTTTTATCAGTTTATTTCTTAATTTTAGGTGCCAAGTTAAACATTAAGGACATATAGCTTGAATGGCAAAATGTTAGATATTGATATTACAATACATTCATATTGTAACAGTGGGAGTGAGTAAATTAAATAAAGTAATATGAAAACATCAAATGTTCATCCAAAGAATCAATATAAATTAATTTGAGATGAGTCCATGTCAACAGAAAACCTTGTGGACTTTTATGTCTTTCATACTTAATTTCAGCTTTAACCTTGAAGTAGCCTACTACATCTATACATAAATTAGCAAACAAAATTAAACTATCTGCAACAAAATCCATTTTCAGCCCTAACAAATGCTCCAGCCTTAACAGACAGTTTATTTGGTCCAGTAGGCCAAGTATGAAAAGCTGACCAAATCCAGAGTGAAAGAAGACTTTACAATTCAGTGCATAAGATATGATGCAAAGAAAACTAAATATATTTCCCGGAGTATAATGTATCATAGGGCCGACATCATAGGTCACTGGTTAGAGCAGTTGTCTTCCAACCCAAGGGTCAGTGGTTTAATTCTCAGTCCCAGCAAGCTACATGTCGAGGTGTCCTTGGACAAAACCCCGACCTGTAGTAGTGCTGACACAGGTCTAGCAGCTATTCAAACAACAATTTCCCCAAGGGAATCAATAAAGAATCAGTTATGATTATTATATAGGGAAGAGGGGACTTAATTGAACCAAGGAATTCACAAGCTGGAATTCACAAGCTGAAATTTCAGTTCATGACATGTTGGAGATAATAGACAAATGTGCACTGGTAGAGAAACTGAGTTTATGTTCCAATTACCTTTAATAACAGTCATGTCTACTGCTGTTACAGTAGGTGGCAGCATACACCACGTTGGTTTGTAGGCCGCCATGAAAATCACAGAAGAAGAAGTTTTTTCATTTAAGCCCCGCCCACTAATTTGCTGTAAGTGCAGGTGAATTCCAGTTTTTCTGGACTGCGGTCAGATTACTGAGGAGACTACTGTTTCTGTCTTAGAAAATAAGACATGTGTTGATCCAGGACATATATATGTGGAGAAAATCATTATGTTTTGGTTTTGCCGTCACGTTAATGGAGCGATTCCTTCATCGAGCGTCTGTCTCAAAAAACGCGGGCTTTTTAGCGGCAAAGAGGAGAAAAAAAAACATGGCGACTGTTCAGGTAAATATGTGTAATATGTGTTTTCTTTTAAACAGCATTAAATGTGAATTTGTCTGCTGTTTATTTTTATATATATAATTGTTAATATATCATATCAGACTTGGCTTAAACCTATTTTTCCGATTTTTATTAAAAATCATAAGCAGAGTAACAGAACAGCACTAAACAAACAAGACACGAAATAGAAGTTGATATGAGTAAAACATCTTCCAGTTGACTGAATGTTTGTAAGTATTTAATATAGTTAAACATTGCAATTATAATTACAGTAAAAATTACCTCTATATTTAAATTTTTTGGCAGTTGACCAAATTTTTGGCAGCTCCGGCTGCTGCAACTGTGAAATTAATCCTAACATGTAGGTTACTTGCAGTTTTTAATGAAATTGTGTTTGAGAAGTGTTAATTCAACACTAAGGCCTTTTATGGCCCAGTTGAGTTGTTATGTTACAAGATTTTATTGTGAGGTAATCTCATAATAATTTACCTTTAAAAAACCTTTAAGAATGATACGTAATTTAACAGGACTACAAGTGATACAGCCTCTAAAAGAAGCTTTTTCTAATGTTAATCAACACCACTGGGACAAGGAAAATAAAGGTTTATTGCAAGAAACGTATGATGAGACTATGATTAGTCTTTGAAAGGTCCATTAAAAGAGTTTATATTCATATATTAGCGTTTAGATCTTAGCAGATATTATGGTCTATTTTTATATTTCCTTTGTGTAGTCAATTCAAAGTTGACTCAGCAAATTTCATTTCCACTCAGCAAGGTGCCATTGATTTATTTATTTTTTTGTGTGCAGGCAGTATAATATGCATTTTTGAAAAAAATACTAAAGGAACATTGCAAAAATATATAATCCAACTCTTTTTGTTCCATTCTTCCAGCGTAAACATTTGAACAAAGTTATAGCAGTTAGTTTTCTGGCTCTTATTGGATTTTTGTGTTCAGTGTTGTAATGTATATATGTAATGGATAATACAGAAATGATTTGATTTATGGT
This sequence comes from Ctenopoma multispine, assembly GCA_034779795.1. NCBI lineage: Eukaryota > Metazoa > Chordata > Actinopteri > Anabantiformes > Anabantidae > Ctenopoma > Ctenopoma multispine. Next base: position 15,292,499 of record JAUYWH010000011.1, on the reverse strand, counting down.
ATCTATTTTAGCAAAATGGTATAACAAAGGTCTGTTTAAATGTTGTTGCACTACTCTATTATTGACTGGGAGCATTTGTCAACCAGCAGTATGGATTCTAAAGTCATTATTGTCACAGTAACACCCGTTACACCGGAGTTCACTATTTCACATCAGTAGAAACAACCACATTTCACATCTTCAGTTTTATTTGATTAAAGACGACACACATCTCCTGTTTTAGTTCAGTTTTAAAAAATGTGGCTGGATTTGAGCCAAAGATGGTATCAGATACCTTTTAATGAAGTAACTGTCCTTGGTTATTTGTTCTATCAATGCTATCAGTCCCGAGTCAAACAGTTTGGGATCTGTGAGACTCCTCCACAGATAACAGTTAAATACATTTTTAATTTCTTGTTTTATTGATACTAAAAACTGGTCCCACTGAGTTGATACTAGAAGTATTGATCAACCAACCCATACCATGAATTGATGTGCACAGAGTTGCTGTGAGCTTAGATGCGTTCCTGTTCCTTGTGTCAGTGATTACTATTTTCAATTGACAGATTTTGCATCAAACAATTGAATGAACGATAAAAGAATCACCTCTGATCTTATGTTTTACAGTCATGGATTATTACAGACAGTTTCTTCTGGCACCAACGTATCCACAGCCTCTTGTGAGAGACCTTTAAGTCAGTGCATCCCTGCAGGGAGCTTGCCCCCATACATTATGGATCGTCAACTCCACAGATAATTATTTCAATCATTCGTAGTTGATGGCATGTAAATGATGAGCAATGCAGGAGATTCCCAGGACACTGAGGACTCCTGTGTCCATTCCCACTGACTCTTTCTTCACGTTTAGCCATGATTACATCCCTTCTTCTTTTTTTACTCTGACTTTATATCATTATGCTTATCTACCTCCATTTTCCTTGTCCTGTGTGCTTAATTGCTTTGTCTGCACTTCAACTCCATTATTTGTCGCTATTTTTCTTTTCCTGACTCATTTCTTTTACCGTCCCTTTTTATACCTCTACGAAGACATTTTTCCTTTCCCCTGCCTCGACTTGAGCTGAGTGCTTGGCTAATTTGTGAGGAGCACCAAGGTCAGGCCCAGTGGCTGCTGCTTCAGCAAGAGCAACTCTGCCATTGCCTCCCTTCACGCATCCATATAGGAAAAACTGGCCTAGTGAAAGTGCACAGCAACACTGGCATCAAACACGTGTGGCTGTTCGAGTCAGTTTCAGTTAATTGCTGGTCATCTTTGTCATTCGTATGTAGCTCAGATGTTGCCAGATAATTGGCAAAGCACAACACAGATTAATGTGCTGTTAAGCAAGTTGCATGCATCCAGACAGTTGGTGGTGCTGTTTCTCCAGCTGGCTGCCATTTGATCATTACTGAAGGGGATTGCACAAAATGAGCCTTTCAATGACCAGTTAAACCTCAAACAATGAAATACCTTGTGGGAAAATGTGGAAATATGGCATTTATCTTTGTTTCCTTTCTTCAATTCATACAATGTCAGCGTGTCCTCATCGCTCCACACGGATCTAATGTTTGTCTGCCACCACTTTTCCAGTGGCATTTAAGTCACATGCTTCATGTACGTCATGATTAATTCATAACTGTATTTGCATAGCACAACTTTTCTGCTCGCCTTGTCCGAGACTCCTCTCCAAACTGTTTTTTTTTTTTGGTTTATTGAAAATTATTTTAGTTAATTTTATTATTGTGTGGACACTTGATTTGCTCCGGTGTGAACAGATTAATGTGATAACTTTAATGAAGCATTGATGCAGATTATATTCTAAATGTCTGAATGATAATGGTTAATGTTATATCTAAATATGTTCTAAATGTGGAATGAGAATTGAATTCCTGCTTATTTGTGCGTCTGACTTTTTTTTTTACCACTACAAAACAAGTTGTTCATCAACATCTTGTCCTGTTGGATCAGAACAACACACTAAGAAAACTATTTAAAGCTCATCTAAGAAATACCTGTGCAGCGAACAGACATTTTCCCTCCAATTAATGCTAGTTTAACTACTGTACATTGATTGTGGACTAGAGATTACTCGCATCGCTTCTCCTCTCCACAGTGGCCGATGTGATTTAAAGTGTTTCTGTTTGTGTTCGTAGGTGCCACTTTCACAGTCGGCGAGGATGAATCCTGACCAACAAAATGCAGGATCAATAACTCCCAGAGTCACGGTAAGTGATAAATGAATAGCTTTTGTTATGAAGCTGTTGTTGTAAGCCTGCAGTGGAACAATGTCATTTTTGTCCTCATGAAGCCCAGATTGAAGCGACCACAGACACGAGTGATGTAAAGATATCTTCATTGGAGAGATTTGTGATTTATGTATTTAATAAGCAACATATGAGAGAGAAGGGATCAGTGAGTGTCACCATGTCATGTTTAATTAGGGTGAGCATAGAAGGATGCTGACCTGGGGTGAAGACGATTGGGCCAAGCGGGGCGGAGCCGGGGCCCCTGTAGCAGCGTGTAGAACCATCTCTTTAAAGAAGGTATTGGTGAGTAAATAAGTAAGGATAGCTAAGCTAATGTTAGCGTACAGCTGAGATACAGCTGCTCTTCAGTATTGACTGCTCATGTTAGTGGATTATGTATGTATGTCACCTCTCATCACATCATCTCAGTCTGACTGGCAATTGTCCACAAACTTTGGGCAAAAAGCTAAATTATCATTTGGTACCAAGCAGTACAGAGGTTCAATACCCAGAACTAATAATGAAGATATATTATTATGGACAAAAGGGTAGAGAAACTGGAGCTGGTTGTCTTTTGCCAATTATCGTAAGTCTGTTTTAATATGTAGGTTTACTTTAATAACTCAACTTTAATAAATTTCTCTAATTTGATTCAAAGATGAACTGATGTGGCATTTCTGTACTGGAAAAAAATACCCTTCAGAATGATTGATTGGCTTGATCTTATCAGCCACCTTCTCAATATTGTGGCGCGATATCATCATTAGAAAGACTGAGTGGGGATTTTCTCTAGTTTTCTCTTCATATATTACTTCAACAGAGTTGAATATTGCCTTGACTATTAAAGTCAATAAATTGTAAAAGCCTGTCCAAATGCAGATAATGTATAGTTGTGGGCTGTGTATGCCTGAATATGAATCAGGCGGCTGAGGACCAAAGGTACTTGTGCCCTAAGGGGGCCATATGTTTGATTATAAATGTGTGTGCGTCACCGTGACCGCAACGATTCGTCATAACCGCAGCGTTCACTGTGTCCGCTGTAAGAAGGTGGATGGAGCGGGACAAAGTAAAGAGCGGTGAGGGGGTGATGTATGTATATATGTATGACATTGATCTGAAACAGGATGGGGGTTGGGTGTGAGAGTGGAAACAAGCCCTGCCAGCTATTAGCCATGGCCTGACTGAGGCATGAAGCATATTGGAGAGGCAATTAGCTGACAATGAGAAGACGAGTGACCTGTCCATCTGCCTATCATACATCATGCGGACAGGCCGCAGCTCTACTGCTAGCATTTGCGGTCCCATTAGGAAATCAGCTCCCAGTCATATTTCTAAGGTCTGAGCTGAGGAGATCAATGAAATGAGACGGACTTGCTGCCAGCAGGCTACTTGTGTCTAAACGAGGCCATCACGTCTCTCCTTGTCCGTTCTGGAGTGGATACAGGCAGAGCCTTGCCTCAGCACTTTGCTTGAGGGGCGATGAGAGTGAGCGCACTGATGATGAGTCACTTCCACAAGTCGTTTATTGATCGGCTGTAGGGCATTATATCTCAGTGCTCGTTAAGAGTGCTGTCCACCCGTCTGCTGCGCTTATTTTCATGGAAATGATGATCTCTGAGATGGACAGTGTACAGTGACGGTGTTATCATGGTGTCATAAGGAAGAACTGAAGTGGATAACAAAGGATCAGAGGTTTTAGGGCATGTGAATAAGTCAGGTACATAATTTATTTTATTCCAAATTGGCTTTGGTTCGCTGAAGATAACATTTTCCTGTGGCGGACATAGGAAAGTAAATTCACTTCAGACAGACCAGATTTTGTTCATGTGTGTGCTGCTTATTAAAATTCCACATGAACAGCCACACACTGCACCACTGTCACAATCTGCTCAGTCTCAGTTTGTGCCATTTGCACATTTCCTCAGAGATTAGACGTTTGTTTAAAGAAGGAAATCACTAGAGGAGAGGGAACGTTCGGAAAATTAAAAAGAACGATGCCTAAAAATTTAAATGCACTGATTGAAAATGTTAAATTGAAATTCTTTAATTATCATCCTGATACAAAACTGGATTTTTTTGTATTGATTCTGCTTTTTTAACTTTAAAATACATGTTTTTCTACAAAACAGTTTTATTAATTAAAAAATTTCACTTAACAAACCAAACCAAAGATCCTCAGTGTTACCTGTATAAAATAGTTTACACTGAGGTTTCATTTCATTTTAAAATCAGGAGCGATTCTGACTGTGACTGAGTTGACAGGTTACTGGGGCTGTGCAGTGCACCTATCCTACAGCTTCATAGCACTTGAGATCCCAGTTGGCAGAATACAACATAACACACGAGGCATTTCATGTGTCGTTTCCCCTCAGTTATACAGCAGTGACAAGGTGCATAAGCTTACATTAAAGAAAGATGTCTCCCTATAACGTATTAAACGCTCAGATTCTGAGGCAGTTTCACTGTGATTTATAGTGTCTGAAGAGAAATGTTGATAAAAATCATGGGAAAGGATTCAGAGTGCAGGAGATTTAAAGTCTTGTTGGAGTATTCCTTCAATCACAATATAATAATCAGGAGATTAATCAATGTAAATCATTAGTTGTAGCCTTTGCAGATAAAATCAACACTGGAGGACATTTCTACCCACACGCTTTCCCTCATTCATTTTTCCTTCAACATCTCCTCTCCTCATCCTGTCCTGTCAGACTTACGTTTGACTGTATGTTTTAACCCAGAACGCTGACACTAACACAGATGGATCCTGGCAGCTTGGCGGAGCCCTGCCTACAGTGTGTAGAGCATGCTCCCAGCAGTGTGTGCATGCATGTCTGACCCCAATCAAGGTGTAATTTGGTGTGAATGTGTTGTTTTATTTATTTTTTCACCCCCGACCATGTCAGACAGACAGTGTGTGTCCATGAGGTAAATGTGTGGTCAGATGGTCAGTATTGGATTTTATGTGTGGGTGTATATATGCAGGAGTCTGAGTCACTGGAAGAAAAAATACAGTACATACCACGTGTATATACTTACATCAGTTAAAATAAAAAATAAATAGTGCATGTGCTGCACAGTATGAAAATAAGCATGTCAGTAGTATGTCATAAAAAAATCCATGTTCGTTCCTTCTGTAGGTCAGGTTGCTTTTGAAATGTTTATACGTCTTCACAGTTGCTGACAGGAGCCAACTAAAACAAATATAACTCTTCACGTGACAGGGCTGAGTGCGATTAATATGAAATTGTTGAGAGTTCCTTTGTCATATCTGTCAGAACCGTCAGCGGAAAACAAAAGCTAAGAAAAATGGACAATCGCTGGATTCATTCGATGACCGTATGTATCACTACAAGGCCTGCAACAAGTCGTTTTATTATTATTTATAACTGGTACATATGTTAATCACAATTATTTAAATACGTTTAACAATACACCTGCTATCCAACACAAGAGCAACAGACACTGAATACAGTAACGTTTCATGTTAGCTATCCTGCTCATTGTGTTCAGACTTCAAAAGGAGGAGCCATGTTTTCATCTGGTCAGATAGTATTAACTCAAAAACTTAAAATATTTAAGTTATTTCATTGATGAATTCTGTAACTGAATAGAGCACCTTCTAATTTGAAAACTACTTTAGGACAGATTATCTTCCACAGGAAATTGATTCGGCTGCAGTATTTTTCTTAAGATGCACTACTGAGATACAGAGCGGAATGAGCAAAACACGCTGCAGTAATGACAACAATAACAACATAAAGCTGACTGAAACATACGTCTCCTGTTAAAGGGGAAATATGTTTCAGGAAAAGCGAATGGTAAAGTTTTTAATAATCAAAAACCCAGATGGTTTTCATCAAGGCCAGAGAATAAAGTAGCTGTTCAGAGAGAGTTTCAGTGAGAGCCAGCTGCATCTTCATATGGATACAGAGTGGAGCTCTTTGATGGGGTTAGCATTTTTTAAGATGTTCTCAATCAGAGGGCTTCTGAATTCATCCCAAGGTTTTAGTTTGCTGCTGTATAAAATATCAGTCCAGAAGAGTTCGCCAGCCGAGTTTCGCAAGAAAATTTCCTTTTAAAGCTAAAGAGGCAGGGGTGGTGTGTGTGTGTGTGTGTGTGTGTGTGTGTGTGTGGGGGGGGGGGTGATGCTGAGCTGTGTATGAATTTATGCTATATATACACACATGCAAACGTACACACAGTCGTTTGGGTGCCCCTCCTCTTTTACGGAGATTTCATTTCTCATTCCCTTTCTGCTGTTGTCCTCATGCGTCTCTGCCTGGCCTTTTCCTCCAGCTGTTGCTTTGATATTAGCTTCATGAAATCTGTGTGAACACCATAGACGCAAGTAATCTTCCCCACTGCAAGGGTTTGTTCAGATGGGCTCTCTCATTCTCTTATCATCTCAGTCTTTAATCCTCTCACCCTCAACAGAATACGAGAACTGTCAGTCTTTGCTCTTTTTTTTTTCTTTTTCTTTCTTTCATAACTTGGTGCAAGTTGGGTGAATGGATATAATTTTCTGTGGGTGTCTGGCTGTGTAGCTTTAAGGTCTCCAACAGATGTCCTGATCAGGTTCACTGTTCTGTCCTCCGCTCACCCATTTTGTACAAGTAAGCCCCTGGAAAAAAAATAATTTCTTCAAAAGCAAGAGAATCGAGAGGCACAGCTAGTGTCATCAGATCAGCATGATGCATAATAACCTTAGCAAATGAATGTTAAATGGGGAAAAAATGTTAGACTAACTTAAATAAATTTAAAGGAAACCTCCCTTAGGGCATCTGTTACCGGATAGGTTACCTTCTGTTTTTTTTCCTAAAAATACCAGCCTCTCTTATGTGTTATGGTTTAATCCAGTATTTTCAATCAATTAATCATCTGCTGTGCTCTGGAAATGTGTTTAACAGTTACGGCTGCGTACCAAACCTCAAAACCTGTAGCACCAACTGAACTGTCCATAGCAGGGATGAAAATTGTAAAATGCTGAAAGTTGATCTTGATATTGTAACCCTGGTCTACTTGAAAAGAGACCTTTATAAAAAGACCTTTATAAAACTGTCTTTATACAACTCCAATTCCTGTAAAGTTGGGACGATGTGAAAAATCTACACAACAGAATGCAATGATTAGAACATAGAATACATGTCAAATGTTTAAACTGTACTACTGAACTATTTAAAAAAAAGAAATTTGGTCATTTTGAAATTGATGGCAGCAAACATCACAAAGTTAGGACAGAGTCAACAAACGGCTGGAAAAGTTTTACTAACAAGGATGAGCTGAAAGAACATTTCCAAACTAATTAGTTTAATTGACCACAGGTCAGTAAATGAATGGTTATAAAAAGAACATATTAGAAATAAAGAGACAGGTTCACAGATCTTATGCCTGTTTGAATACATGTCAAAGCTCATTTAAAATGGTCTATGACAAACTAAAAAAACTGTTCTATGCTGAGCCGTATTGAAATTTGAGATTCCTTTTTGAAACCATGGGTGCTGTTATCCGGAGTAAAGGGGAGCGGGACATTCAGGCTTGTTATCAGCACTCAAAAAGCCTGCGTCTCTGAGGGTATGGGGGTTCATTAGTGCCTATGGAATGGGCAGCATGCACACCTGAAAAGGCGTCATCACCACTGAAAGATATGTGAAGGTTTTAGAGCAGCATATGCTCCCATCTAGACATATTTCAGCAGGACAATGCTTAATGGCATACTGCATCTGTGACAACAGCATGGCTTTGTAATAACAGTCTGGGAGCGTGTCTGACACTGTGGTCTGCAGCACAGTTGCTCCACAGGGGACACCTCAGACTTCAGGTACAATTCAGAAGAGTTTGAGTTGAGTTTCACACAAGTGCTAGATTACGTCTCTTGGATTTAAGCCATGAAGCAATGTAAGTCAAAATAAGCTACATACATATTCAGATAATCACTGAAGTATCCACAATTCGTTATTGTGGATATTGTGGAATTTCATTACTACCCTTTAAACAGCTGTGGAGAAATTTTACTCAAAATACATCATGGCGTCACAACGGCACTTGAGGAAAAGCTGGAGAATATCAGCAGGCTTCCCACACAGGGGAACACAGGTCTCAGTGCAGTAGCTGGAGAGAGATTTCAGCAGATCAAAGTGACGGACTGACTCGTGCTGCCATCACCGGAGCCATGCTACTAACTTGGCTCATGGAGATTAATGATTATTTTTATTGTATTGGTTGTTGCTTTGATGTCTAGTCAAGCAACTCATGTTGCAGCAAGCGGTTTTGATTTTATGGTAAACACCATAATCCTGCCCATGAGCACCTCCCAGTTCAAGACCCAAATAAAACCTCTAACAAGGACATTTACAAATACGAAACCCCTTGCTGCTCAAGACTTGGACGTCTGAATCACAATATTGACATTTTCTATTGATAGCTGGCTGCAGCTACTTTCAGTTTTGAGCTTTAAATGTGATAATGAATGTGATGCTTCAGACCTCATTATGGTATCGAGCACAGTTTGAGGCTGTTCTTCCCTGCTGCAGAAGAGATGATGAACCTAAGCTCATGCTGCATTCGGTCAGTACGCGGAGGCAAGTAGAGCATGTTAACTGAGTCTTAAGGGAATATGGATCATTGTCAGTGATACTGTCTTGGTCTACTTATGGGGTCAAATTTGAATAATTTTGATTAATATATGAAACTGGAGTTCATGTAATAATAGAGCTGAATGGCTTTTATATCAAGAATATCACAGTCTGACAACACATTTTTTAAAATTTTCTTCACATGCACTTAATATTCAGACTAAAGTGGGCAAAGATGTGTTGCAGTAAAGACAAATTATGCACTAATTGCACAAGAAGGAAGCATTTTCACATTTTCACATGCTTGACATTTCAAAGCAATATTCACAAAATGTCATTAATCGTAAGAGATCATTCACATTGTTCCAGGACCAGTAAAAATGATCATCTCACTGTCAAGGATGATTACTGGCTATAATCAATATTATTAAAATGATATTATATTCTGTAGCATGTTCCAGACAAAGAATAAAGTCCATATTTTCCTAGTCGTCTTGCAACTCGTATTGAAAAAGTAGACACAACGTGGACTGAAGACTAATGGACTCAAAGATGATGGATTAGCAACTTCCTGCTGTGGAAATGTTTTTATAACTTTATGGTTTTTAGAACAAATGCTTTCATAAACTGAGCCTCCAAACAGTGACTTGTCTGCTTCTCTCTACTCTTAGCTGCCCCAGGTATTAATGGTGATCTGAGGACAACAAGAACAAAATGTTCTTCAAAGGTCCAGTCACTGAAGGCTACGGTGAAAAAAACTTTGTTGTTATTCATTCAGCATCTTCTCAGTGTCAACACTTGAAATAACTCGTTTCACTGACTGAGAAACACTGAGGTAAAAAGCAAGTATTTGAAACTGAGTCATGGGATGGCAGTTATGATAGGAGACAAACCGTTCCAGTCTCTTGGACTGTCTAACGAGGTAATTAAAAAGGATCCAAGCAAAACTAATTTTACATTTTTTGTTCTTAATACCTCTTTTCCAGTTAGTAAAGAGCCAATAAGATTTAGGGCTCAGTTTTCCTGCTGACACAGTGACGTGTTCAAACTACAACCTACTCAGAACCCCCCCATCGGAAATGTTTTCAATAAACTCTGATATCACATACTGGATGCTACAGCTGCATTTTTTTTAAAAGGCTGCTACATTGTGAGCAAGACGAGAAATTCGCTTTTACCTGAGAATGTGGACAAACTAATCTTCCTCGTTGCTACTGATTCAACACAGAGGTTGAAGGAAAAGCTCAGGACACTGGATAATTTAAATCAGGGGTCTCAGAATCGTGGCCAACGCGGGCCAACTGCGGCCCTTGGGACACTAATTTGCGAAGCCGCTGACTCCGCTCGGCGCCCACAGTCCTCCGCTGCTCTCAGCTCAGAAATGAAGGAGGCGCTGTGATCTGTGATCCAGCCTGTGTTTGTGTCTGTAGCCATGTCCATCATGGTTGATCGCGCTCAGAGAGCTGCTGTGTGTTTGTTCTTCTCAGAAACTCCGACCTACTAATTGTAGGCGCGTCGTGAGTGAAACTGAAACTTGTGGCTCGGCTCTGTGTGAAGAAGCGCTGCCAGGTCTCTAGCAGCAATAAGTAGGCAAGAAAAGCCATGTTCAGAACAGTTCATGTTCAATGTTCCATTCATGTTCAGAAAGTTAAAGGTTTTTTTTTTTCATTATTTTGTGTTAAAAATAAAGATATTTGAGAACATTGGAATGTTTTATCAGCGCTTTTCTTGTGAAAATCCTGATGCGGCCCAGCCTCACCCAGACTTGGCCTCCACCGTCCCCCAGGTAAATTGAGTTTGAGACCCCTGATTTAAATAAATTAAACATAAGAACTTTTTAACATGCTGGTGGTGCAGCAGCAGAAACAAATCCATGATTTCATTTAATAAAGTCGTGATACCTTTCTAGCCCCATTGCATTTGTTATTTGATCTAGAAACAGGGATGGATGGCTGTAGATGTATACAGAAGTACAAATGAGTTTTCCTGACTGACTGATGACACAGTATAACCAGCCTGCAGATATTTCATGCTAGACTAACATAATTTATTAGTTGTTTACGGTGATGAACTTGCTCTGTCTCAGTCTCTGTTCTGCCCTCCTCTCTGTAAAGGGGGTAACATTCTTTCAGGGTGATTGACTCCATCTGCTCAGAAATCATTCCTCTCAATATATTCCACCTGTCATCTGCAGTGCACCTGACTGCACCTGTACTGTCTGTGTCGGTGGTCCTGAGAATTGGTTGTTGGTAGTTTAGCCTTGCATTTGGACTGCACCTGGTTTCAGGCCTTTAGTCTAAGTACTTTAAAATGTGATGATAAAGAGGAATACTGACGAATTTGTAACATCAGTGTAAGACTCTTCACTTCTTACATGAGCTGCTTATAAGCGATGATGGCACAGGCCATGTGTCCAAAATCACTGGTATTTGCGTTTGAAGCAGCTTGAGCTTTCCTCACTCTGCTTTTATCTCTTTGTGTTCACATGCTTTTGGTTCTCCTTCGCCTTGTTGCTTCTCTACCCGCTATTTTTACCCACATATTAACAGACAGCATTTGGTGTAAGAATCTTCTTATGATATATGAAGACATCTGTAAAAGTGCAGCAGTAAATACAAGACGAGATCTATAACTTTCATATTGTGATGATTCTTCTGACATATCTACTTTAACTTGCAAAGTAGTAGATAACAATATAATGTATTTAAACCTTTGAATCATTAGTAAAACTCTCAAATGTAGATGTTTTTATCCCTGATGAAAGTCAAGTACCCTTTGGGATTTGATTAACGGCTTCTGTTGAGCTTTGTAATACTACATTAGATGCGATTAATCCGCAGTGCATAGTTCGGGATGATAAAAAGAGTGAAGATTTGCTTCATGATGGATCTTGTTGACTTGCTGCTATACTGTCTCCAGTGTTGTTGTTCACGCAAAGCAGGGGCCCGTTTCAGAAAGCAGGTTTAACAAACTCTCAATCAAAACCTGAACTCAAGGTTGGCCAACTCTCAGTTGTCAAACTCAGAGTTTTCGGTTTCAGAA
>JAUYWH010000011.1:15246675-15280592 GCA_034779795.1 Ctenopoma multispine | reverse complement strand
AAACCCAGAGTTTCCCTCATCTCAGGCTTAACTAACTCAGGGTTTTCACTAAACCCGCTTTCTGAAACGGGCCCCAGATGTTCACCTGGAATACCAACTAAATACAAATATATAGAGTGTATGTATAAATAAATAAAATAAGATGGTGTATGTCCTCATGGGAATTGTATTCACTGGCACCTTGATGGTGCAGTGTAAACAGAGTTGACCTTCTCGTGCTGTCATGCGCCTTTGAGTTGTGCAATTTTGCTTTCAGAACTACAAGTTTCAACCTAACTACAGCTCAGGCATGTACAGTAAACCTTTACCGTTTTCCTGGAGGCTTTGTGTCATTTGTAGGAGGCAAAAATGAGTATCGGACCGACCAGTGACCTGCACTTTCTAATCACATCTGTTGTTAATGTTAGTTAAATGTGCTCACTTTAAAACTCAGATGAGGCTCTAGGCTGTTTATAAGGAGGGCTTGCAGAATGAGCTGTCTGAGGATGCTCTCCCATTCAGATGCACAGCACAGTTGCTCAGCTCCCGTTGTTGTTTGTGGGAGCAGACTGACAGAGATTTTACCCTAATCATCTGTCCACACATACAATACAAACTCCTAGCTGCTGTCAGTCGGTGAATTTTCTGTTATTATTAGATGTCATAAACTTGCGGTGGCTTAAGTTATTGTCTTTATTTTCATTGGTGTTTTCCAGCATTTAGTCTATTTCTGTCCCTTCCCATACACAATATGAATATATTTTTTTCAGCTTGACGTGATCCCAAAACAAGGCTTTCAGGCAAATTATGGTTTTCTTGACGAATAATTCAGCCCTTCTACATGTACAGTAGCCTGTACATTATCTTAGATTGAATGTTTCTGCTTCTCACCTTTGCTGATTTAGCTTCAGTTAGTCTTGTGCTGTCCGTAGTTCTCAGAGACTAATTGGTCCAACACAGCCAACTAGCCCAGTATAATCAGCTTGCATATCAGCTAATGTAATCAAGCCCCTTCAAGATTTGTTCCAACATGATGACCCTTCTAGCCTGAAGCAAATAGTTACCAGATAATGATAATAATAAAATCAATTTCACAAAAAAAATTCACAAGAAGATATGAAATTATATGGTGTATGACTAATGTCTAGAGAGGGAATGTAATGTACAATAAGTCCTTGGCTTGCTGCCACAGATATCATTCTGGAAGTGATTCAGTTTTAATGTAAGCTTCTTCGGTGAGCAGCACAACAAACAGTGCAGTGATCCGTTCACTGGACAGTGCAGAAGAATGCAAATTCAGGGAACATTACCTGATTTACTTGAATTGTATTTTGTTCTAATAAATGCTTATTTTTTAGTATTAGTATTGTAATTACCTGGTGCGCAAATCAGTCCTACCACAGAGTAAAATGCAGTTCACTGCTAAGGCACTGAATAGACAAGAAATGTATTTTTACTGGTAGCAGGCACTTAGGAAGAATGTAATCCTTCCTCTCTCCTTGGCAAATGTCAGAAGAGGATGCTCCGAAAGGCAAGTGAAGATAAAAAGGTCATAGGGATGAAGAGAATGGGTCAAGCTGTAATAAATAAAACTAGGTAGGTAGTGCACTTGGCACAGTTATTATAAGTGCATGCACACTCAGATTAATTATGGATTTAGAAAATGAGGTAGTGCACTTGCCGCAGAGATACGAGCACCACACCACACGGGTTTTAATAAACAATTTAATTCCAATAAAAGACACCAAATAAATTGTAATCAGATTGCATGCTCATTAAGCATTAAGCTCACCCTCCACACTCTTCCTGTAGTGCACAAGGAAGATCAGTCCGTCCACATTCTCTGACAAAAGTGAACTTCTCTTCTTGTTCACGATGTAGCATCCAGTATGTGAAGTCTGGGTTCGTTGTGGTGGCAAAAATGGACTTTTGTTGTCTTTTAAAAGCCTGTTGCTTCATTTCCGTTCATGCTAGTTGTTCCACCACGCCGTGAAAAGCCAGTTTCAAATAGCATATTCGTCCAGCTTTTGTCTTGGGTTCATCTTAAGCATTGCCACATTCACTATGGTGGGTGAGAGTGATGTCAGGTGACCAAGATGCAATAGCGCTACCGTGCCTGTTTGTAGCCGGAGAGTTTGCTAGCTACTTGTAGTGAAGCATCCAGCCCCACCAGTGTTCACTAAATGTCTAAACTTCTGCAACCAAATATTTTGCATGCAGAAATTGTGCAACATAGTCTTTTCTTCTCTGATAATGTGGTTCACATATTGTCACAGTCTGTATCTCTTTTATGATCAGCAGTTTCCTTGTGCAGTGTGGCACATGCATCATTTCTACGCACATGTGTTTATACATCTGGCTGCAGGGCAATGTGAAAAGTTATCCCATGGCACAAACATGGCGTGTGGGATGATGGCCTGTCTAAAATAAATAAAGCTTTATAATGAATCCAACACATCTAGCACACACACACACACACACACACACACACACACACACACACACACACACACACACACACACACACCTGAACCCTGCCTTGGAAGTCTGCTTCAATCTCCCTTCTCCATGACTCTGATCTCAGAAAGGGTGCCTCACAAATCTCATCCAAACCATGACTCAAAGCTGTGAGTCATCTGAGAGGCCAGGGATCAGACCGTTACTTTAGGCAATCATTTTGGTCAAAAACACCCTTTTTATCCATTAACTGCAGTAACAATAATCTGAAGTGCCTCAGTTTAATAATGTTAAAAGTATTTTACATATACATATTTGTTGGTATTGGCTGATGTTGTTCATGGTGACATAACTATTAGTTTTGGAGTCATTGTTATAATGTACTTACAGTATGAGAAAAGCTAAAGCACAGCAGAATTCATTATTTCCATAGCTTTAGGGGTTGTGGTTTTGTCTGTTTGCAATTGTGAATATAAAGGTTTCTTTGTGTTTGGGTGTGTGCACATGTGTGTTTTTGCATCAAAGCTGAATGTACCGAATACTTATATTCATAAATGCTGAAAGATGATGCTTCTACCAAGTGAAATATTGCCCTAAACTAGCATTTTATATTAACATGACAGATGTTATCATTGTTTGTTTAAGTTATATCATATGTAGAAACAAAAAATTTGTGTTTAGTAATTTAAAAATTTGTATTTATTATAAGGTGTTAAAATGTCGGATCCTGAAGTATAATGGTTAAGGGAAAACTGAAAAAAGAGTACCATGCCTCCCAAACACTTATATACATTATTACATAGAACTGCTGGAGTTATAAATATAATCCTCAAATCCTACTCTAGTTACGTGTGGGATGAACTCCATTCTGTGGTGTCGCAGTCATGTGAGCCGAGCTACATCTGCATCAGAAATTCATATAACTTGGTACAACACATGGGTGTCGTGCAAAGCAAGATAAAAATATGCCGTCTCAAACAGATCTTGGAGTACATATTATTAATAGCGAGCAGGCCAACAGCAAAGACACGACCCTGCATACCTCCTGCTCCCTCTCCTCATTACTGCCTGATGAGAGCTAGAACATCCCTTCAGGGCCTAGTCAGTGCACTATTAGCTGCTCTCTGGTGACTGAGAGGTCTTGGGGAGAGTGCAGTCAGCCATGGCATACTAAGCTCTAACCACTCATTCAGTCAGAACAAACCCCCACTCGCAGCAGCACCTCCTGTCAGCAAGTGGTTGTAATGCAGGAAATACAACTGTATCAATATTTATATGCAGTACACTTCCGAGATGGCTGCAAATGGTGCAGCATTGCTAAGATTAACTTTCTGCAACCTTTTCTCCCCGGTGAAATAAGAGGTAGGTGCAGAAGTGTAGTGTGTACTAGTACAGCGTACAGCAGGCTAATGAATGAGATCAGCAAAGTTGGGGCACATTCAAGGAGTTGTTTTTATAACTAATTACAGAAAAGCCTAAAGAACACTTTCCACCAGCAAGGGCCCTGGTACTTTTCTTTCTTAAGAACTTAAATCCTGGAACCTTCACTGGTGTAAAAATCTTTGACTAAACTGTGATTTGCATGTCCACCAGCAATATGAAAGCGGGTTAGGATTGTAATCAAGTTTACAATCCAAAAGAAGCACCCAACATTTTAATGTAATAGCTGGTCATAGTGGCACTAATTTTAGAGCAGCAGTTTTTCCCCACAGTTATTCCCCAACACTGGTCTAGTGTAAATCTGTTTTGCTAAACTATGATTTATTGCAGGACCTGTTTGTTTTAGACTGCACAGGTGTAACCTACCTAAAAGTGGCTCTGCACTGACAGCTTTGGACCCCTAATAAATGATTCAGCAGCTACTGTGTAAACATATGGTGAGCAACATGCAGATACAGCCATACTAGGCAGAATTAATTTGATCAAGAAGTAAACAGTCAGGGTGTAAATGCAGATCACTCTAACAGTATGATACAGCAGATTTTATTCTGTGAAATAATTTTTGAAATAATGAAAAAATGTATTTTCTCTTTCTCATTCGTAACATTTCTTCTACTGTTTATTTAGCCATACACCAAGCTGATAGCAAAGAACAGTTGCCAAGTTCCCACAATGCAATGTTCAGGCTGGGCTGCATGTTTTCTTGCGTTTGTTGACACGGCAAATAAGTGGCGCCTAATTCCAAGTAATCATTTCCTGATATTTACTTTGCCTCTGTGTGAGACCGGCAGCATTAGATTTACTGTCTCTCTTTATTGCTCCGTGTACAGGAACAGTGCCAGTTACATGAGGCTGGTGTTGGACATTAAACTGAAGCTTGTGTGTTTCTATGTCAGATAAAGCTTATTTTTCTTTTCCGGCTCATGAACAACAGACAAGATGTAGGAGATATAAAACAAAACAAATTAGACGGTTGTTTGTTTAGATGCCTTGGAATTTATAGAATGTCACTTTCTCTAAGGGTTCTGTGGACGGATTTGAAGTTGAGATGTATCTGTCACTTTCTGATGGCAGATACAGATGGTGAAACATTTTTAAGTTGTCCAAAAGCCTCAGAACGCCAAAAAAGTCAATACTAATCACCTTTGAACAAAATTTGTCAAAGATCATGAACGGCTGACAAGATGGCGAACTGTTAACCAGAAATAACCAGCTTCTGATTGACTCTGGATCTTATTGCCTCATCCTATGGATTTCTCTAACCCCAACAATCTGACTATCGTGTAATCTTTACCATCTTTCTCATAAGGTTCACCTCCTGCTAAGATTGACAACTTCTGATTTACTACTTCTGGCACTCGACCATCTTTACCAGCAACCAGGTTATTTTGGAATTTGCAGGTTGCTTGACCAGGTTATAGCCTTGGCTACTGATGGAAATCTTAGTAAACTTTTTTTTTATGGGTTCTACTTTTTTTTAAATGTTGATATTTAAATAATCTGCAGTAATGTTAGATTCTCCACAGTGAACTAACTTTTATAGTAGCCTAACTAGCCCTTAGGAGCAGGAGCTATTTCTTCTAAAAGCTGTTTAATAGCATCAAACCATGTGAGCTTTTTCAGCTGCCCCTTTTAGGTTTCTATATAAAATCCCTCATGCCAGCTAAGCGAGGTTTGTCAGCTCTCCAGAATAGCAGTTTTATCACATCTGCTGTTAAAGCCCCAGTATCATTAGGACTCAGAAGATAGATGGCGAACTCACACTTCATGACTGTAATCTTCACCAGCACAGATCAGCATTTGGGCATAACCACAGCATTTGTGCACCATTCCCTTTTTGATGTAAACATACAGATTACTGCCACGCGTTTTATTGGGCAGCAATAATTCTGTTGGCTCAGTAGAAAGTTCACACATCCAGCTTGATCTCCAGGTTCATGATTTTGCTGAGTAGCCATTTCAATGAAAACACATGGCAGTTCATGCTGAGAGTAAATTGCAATCACTCTTCCAATCTTCAGACGATTTGGGCATCTGTAGCCGACTTTACCACATCAAAGGTGCTCTCCCTTTGTCAGTTACAGATGAATACTGTTCTAACAAAGTGTATGCAGCACTTAACTGTCGGGGACACAACTTCAGTGCATACCACCCTTTTTGGGTATAAACAATAAGCCATGTACTGAATAATATGTTGGCAGAAAATCATGACACATAGTGGTAAATTGGGAAACAATAGGTTAGTAATACATGGTGTACATATTCTTATTCCTGTACACTGATGCCATGAACTGGCTGTTTACAAAAGCAATCAATGGATCCTGCATTTTGTTGATCCAGTTCAATTTATGTATAGATCGTATGAGCCCTAATTTTACAAGTTGTTGAGAATATCTACAGTGGGCCAAATTTGTGTTGTAGAATACTGAAGCCTGTGAAGGACACACAAGTTCTGTCCTTTTTTAGCTGCATTCAGAGGAGCATATGAAATGAGAAAGGCCCCGTAGACCCCAGTTATCATTTATTCAGTTTTGAAACACAGACCTTGAGCTCCTGAACTGGGATACAACTGTTCTGTCCTGAGGTTAGAGGATATTTCATGAGTCTGGTTGCAGGATCCAAACTGTAAAGACTCTGTAAAATGATAAAAATGTATTGTAGGTTGAAAAAAAATCATCCAGTCAGTCTACTGCTTAAATGTAATGCACAGTCAAGTACATTATGTTCTTTGTGCCTTGTACATATATGCACACTTACACACAGTTGTAGACACAGATAAACACACATGGTTGAACACAATTCTCTTGACATGCAACCTATTTACAGAAACACACAACACTGTGGATCTCACTTAGGCAGCTGCTGAAAAGAGAGCAGTTTACTGTTGCCTGGTTTTAATGACAACCAAAACCTAATCATCACTGACTACAGTTGGACAGTGGTACCAAATTTGAACAAATTCCTTTAAAGTGTTCTTCACATATAGCATTTACAGGAATGGGTCGCAAGAACTGGATGAATTGAGAGTCCTGTGCGATCTTGACCTTTGATCTTTGGCCACCAAAATCTAATCAGTTCATCCTCAAGTATAGAGTTATGCCAAATTTGGGAGGAATTACCTTCAAGCATTCCTTAGATATTGTGTTCACAAAAATTGGGCTAAGATGCAGATGGACAGAAGGACAACCCGAACATAATATTTTCTGGTCAGCCCAAATTATTTAGAAGAGAAGTGTATGGTCCGTGGCTCTAGATATACAACTCTTGAGTGTTGTCCTTCGCTTTAACCTGTTAGATATTCATGAAGAACAGATGCATCTAATGCCACATAAAAATGAACGGAACTAAACTCACTGACAGGTAATTCAACATATCTGATAGGCAGACATAGTGTTATTAGTATAATAATTCGTGTAGGTCAAGAGATGTCATGAATTCTATGCATCTCCGTCAGTGAGTTGATGAAATTATTATTTTTAACACAAGGGATGAAATCTTTCACAACACATCTCTGCTGCTGAGCACAGGAGTGACGAATTACATAGATCTGACATTGGCTGCCTGATCTATAGTCCATTCCTGTAATTTTGTTCTCAGTTGACAATAATGTGGATGGATGTATTAATATTTAATACGCAGAACGGGGTAATGTAGCCACTGGCCCCTAGAGCCAAACCTCTTTCCTCTTCCTGTGCTGCTGCTGAGTTGGCAGGATGTCCTCAGCCACTTATCCACTCAGTTACCACTAATCAGCTACCAAGGCCCATTGCTTTCAAAGGATAAACGCAAACATAGTTGTCAAGTTCACATACATGAGTACATATTACACACATAAATGGACAGATGGGAATTTATAAATGCACACACAATGCTAGAGCAAAAACACCCATTTAATTTAGCCACTGCAGGCTTGCCGAGCCCAAGACTAAAATACTCCAAATACATATTTATAGTGTGTAGACATCGTTGGCGAGAACAGTAACCCTATGTCACGGCTCAGAGGTCTCAGCCACCAAAACTTTGCCTTGGAAGCAGAGTTGTGAAGAATGCTAAAGCCATTCACAGATAGTCCTGGTTCTTTGTCTGCGTAGATAATGTGCAAAAGCTCTGCCAAAACTTGGGTGTATATGAAACTGTGCTTGATAAATAATTTGCGTAAATGATAAGTAACCGCTACATAGACTGGTCGTGTTGCAGACTAGAACGTCCATAGCACACACGGCGTGTGTAACAGGTGTATCCTGACAACTGGTATCGTCGCTACCATTGTCTGCTCTCCTTTTTCTCTCTACTGTCCGCTCAACCCAACCGTTTAAGGCAGAGGTCCACCCGGCCTGAGCCTGGTTCTGCTGGGGGTTTCTTCCCTTAAAGGGAGTTTTCCTCTCAACTGTCACCCAGAGCTTCCTCAAGGGGGATTGTCGGGTTTTTCTCTCTGTAACTATATACTTTGGAATTTATTTGTAAAGTCTCTTTGAGATGATTCTGTTGTGATTTGGTGCTAAATAAAATTTTATTGAATTAAATTGACTGTGCAACATGTGGAGATCTGGAAGTTGAGTGATGTCAACTGAACTACTTTCTTTAGGTTCATTCTTGCTTACACCCCCAAAATACTCATGGAAGCACTGCACCAGGGCCATGCGCTGTCGACAATGATCTAATTAGGCCTGGCGACAGGCCTGGTATGTGATTTTGGAAAAGTTGCATTGCACCATTGTGACTGTGGATTGTCTCATTGGTGGGAGGGAACTCTGACCAAAACACTTCTTCTTTGTATCCTTTCAACACGTAGTCAGTAATTAAGTAGAACTCAGCATATGCGCTTTACAACGTTTGCATACTGAAGCTGTAAAGTTTTAACACCAATCCGTAATGTTTGACTTCACCTGCTTTACTGTGTGGTGCTGTATACTGGTCTATAGCACCTGCAGCATTTCTGAAAAGCAACAATGCAAATCAGTGGGTTTGTGTGAGTATGAAACAGAGGTGTGGCATGTCATACTGTCATAATATTAGTGTCAGTATTAGTGACGCATTCAGAGTGACACAAGTCCAATGTCTCAAGTGAGAGCAGTGTGTCAGGGGGAGATCATGGTCACTGGAAAAGAAAATGCCCTTCATGTTTGCACTAGTTGATGCTGGTGCCTCCAAAAATCTGTTTTTCAGGTTGTTTGTTTTTTCAACCACCGTACCAACTGAGTCATGGTCGTCTGCAAACCCACTAGTACTAATGTTCTTGTGAGATCAGGTGTGAATGCCAATGATGTGCTGGATTCGATAAAAAAGAGTGTGAGTTGAAAATGTAAGAGCGAGACAGAAGTGCATTTTGATAAAACTTAGTCATTATCATGTACGTAAAAGTGGTTATATGTAGAAAATGGATAAAACCTTTTAGCAGTTTGAGTCAATTAACTTTCTGATTCTGGGTCAGTTTTGGATGCGTTTTGCCACTGAATGTATTCTTCTCCACACCAATTAAGGCAGGGTGGGTATCGTTTAGAGCCATTAGGTTGATTATTAGTACTGAATGGCAACCATGACATATAGTTAATTTAATCAGGATAGTTTTGTCTTTTTAAATATGCTTTCAACCTTCCTGTTGCTTCTTTCTTTCTAAAATAAAAGATACCTGTAGACACAAACTGGCCTGGATATCTGACACAGGTCACTTTCTCATATTGGGCAATATGACTTCAGTGGAAGTGTGGATCAGTGAAGCTTTGATTTTCTTAGGTTGACCTCTCAGGAAATCTGTAGAGTCTCTAGTGCAGACAAAATCTATAAAATCCCACTGGAAATATCAGTGTGGGCTCAGGAAAGAAATATTCAAGATGGTTCAGTGGTTTTAATGAATTGTCAGCCTTTCTGCTGAAGTACAAGTATATTTTGCCATCTGGTGATTGCTAACCATAGTCACGAATCATTTTGGTGTGAAAGCGTCTTTATTACAGGGCACTAACAGTAAGCATGCATGCAGACATTTGTTTTATCTTTTTTACTTGGTAACACACAAAGCAAAACATGCACATGATTATTACTCTTTCCTAAAGGTTAGCTTGGCAGTTTTGCATTAGTACAATGGAAGTACAGGTACACTGCTAAATTTGTGAGAGCATATGACAAATTAACCTACTCAGATGTGAACAGGACTAGCAGATCTGTTAGACTGTATTTAACAGGCACAGTGGCACTGAGCTAAATGTTAATTACATCATGCTCACATGTGCAGCCTGTTAATCTCTACCGTGTTTGTCATTTAAGTGTAGTATTCTAACATACTGTATACAGCACAGCACATACTACAGCTCACCAGAAATTGCAGATGCCACTAGTTTTGCAGCTATTTGTTCATAAACCAAACTGTTAGACAATAACGGAAAAATGAAAGCATAAAAATTATTATAATTCATCTTAAGCAATCTATCCAGTAGCTGTTGAGGGCTTAGACAAAGTCATGAATGTCTAACTTAAAGGTAAAGTAGATGGTAGACAATGAATGTTCGTCCAAACTTCACTGTTGATCCCTACAAACGTTGTCAGAAGCATTAATAGAAACAAGTCGAGTAGTTAACTAATGACTGACTAAACTGTGGCACAGGAAATTGTCTCATATTTGCAGAGCGGCTATACACAAGAGGCTGTAATGTACAATAGATGTGTACTGATGGTGTGGTAATACATCATGGTGTTATAGGTGTAGTAATAGTGCTCACTTGTAACCACACCTTATGATTGTAGCATTAATGCCTTAAAAACTTTCAGTCGAAGGTGGAATAAAACATTTTTAACCTCTGGGAAAATAAGAAATGTGAACAAACATAGGAAGTGAGCCAATTGAAAACCTTACTTTGCACTCCATTGTTTTCTATACATGGAAAACATATGTCTCAAATAGTTCAACATCAGGTTTTCTTTAGCTGCACTTCATGCATATTAGTTACTTTGCATCCTTTAAGGGCTAACTTAGGGCTTAGGGTTTTACTTAATACCCTGCTAAATGACCAAACACCTTCTCAACAATTAATTTTTTGAACTTATTCCCTCTTGTTTCTCTCTTTTTCTTGATTTTTTCTTTCTTTTTCAAGTTCTTACATGGTGAGCAATAGCTTATAATTACATGTTTTGAAGTATCTGGATAAAACCTTCAACAATTTGAATGAATTAACTTTCAGATCCTGACATTTATCAGCCACAGAAATGCTTTCAGTCCCTTCTATAACCACTTGGGGGGCGTGTTCCAGATGGGTTATGGGCCTGCATGCTGCCAGTCTTTTAAAATGTCTGCACTGCAGAAAAAACATTGCTTGTGAAGGAGAGACGTGGAGATGTAAGCGGGGTGTATATACAGTCTGTGTGGGAAGTTTTTCCCCACACATGCTGACATTTCTTTGGTGTGATTGGAAAGATTTGCAGCAGCAAAAATTAGAAGTACATGCCAAGAATGAAAGGTTTAGACAGTGTGATGGAGGCTCAAGCTGTTCCAAGAGTCTGGAGTAGTGCTAATAAAGAAATACATCAGCAGTATGTCTGTACAGGAGCGGGAACTGAGACTTGAAGAAAAAAAAGTCTTATTCAAGCTTTGAGATTGAGTCCTATAATAATATTTATACAGAACAATTTTGTCAAATGTCAGTTTTCCATATTTATACAGTGTTATGCCATTGTGATATTTTTTTTTTCACTTGATTAGACAGAAACTGTGCAGCCACAGTATTTTATGCCAATTTCTTAAGTATATTATCTAACAAAATGTAATTATTTTTAAAGCACAATTTTATTAATGCATCTGAAGTGTTTCTGTGCAAACATTTTTAATTGATCACATTATATTTTAGAGGAAATTCATTTTTCAGATTTGAGAGAAGTGTGATGTAGCAGGGGTTGAAGAAAGGGAAATCTATGACCTGTGTTTCGCATCAGTAGGAATATGGAAAAATGAGAAATGCTTGAGTGAGAGCATTAGATGTGCACAGAAATGACCTGTTAACATACAAGAGTCTCTACCTGCACTGAATTGCTAATCATTTCTTTGTTGAAGTAGCACTCACTACAATAAATAATGCCCAAACATTACACAGGTATTTTTTTTTTCCCAAGTCACTTACATGAGTCTCGTGTCAATGGAATCGGTCACTTTCTTTATTTGTTCTTGGTCAATTGTAGCTGAAGCTGCCAACAGACTCCCAGGTGCTGTTCAGAGTTTATTTTCCCTGACTGTAAACCCCATGCTAGAGGAGAACCCACAAGTCTTCAGTTGGATTTAAATTTGGTGCCCAAGCGGTCAAAGTCATCATTTGGTCGTCTTTTGAAGTTTTGCTGTCTAGCCAGCCCACAAAGTACTTGATACATGCTATGGAAAATTGTCCTGCATAAATATCATGGCCCATTTAAACCACTTCATGTACGACTGCTTGTAGAAAGTGTCTTCTAGATACTGGCAGTAGTTTATGGAGTCATTTTCAATCAATGTGCCATTCAAAAAGGTCCAACCAGTTCATTAGTTCATTATTGATGACAGCAGCCCACATCATTACCCCCCCAACCACCTTGCTAATGCTGAGTTAAACTGGTTCCATGTACCCATGCACAATCCAGCTTCAGGCCCATCCATCAACTTTATCCACTTAGGTATTTAGTGGCCAATTCTTGACACTTCGGTGATAATTCTACAGATTCCAGGAGGGTTCTTTTCATGTGTGTGTTTTTTGCAAATCGCTCTGTTAATTAGCTTTTCTCCTCAGAATGCTTTTTGAAATCCTGTCTGCCCTACTTGACCAATCCCTTATATTGTTCAGTGATTACGTTTTAACATTTTGGCTATTTCAGTAGTGTTTGTCAGTTTTGTCTTCTCAGTATTTGTTAGGTCTCCTTATTCTACCCACCAAACAAATAATTACAGCAACAACTTTCCAAATAATTGACTCCCTGTGTTTTCAACAACTTAAGCTTAATGCGGCAAGCAAGAATTGTGTCCCTGTATAGATACAATCAGATTAGTCATCAGAAGCTGCTATGTTGGCCCAGTATGCATTCTGGCAAGCATAAAAATACATTGATGTGTATCATCCCAGTGAGTGTTGCGTGATACTGTGGTGTAGAGTTCATATGTCTGGCATTCACCCTACTGTATGTTTATTTATTTCCCAAAGTGTTCATTATGTGGTATATTAGATGATAACAAATTAAATCTCAGTTGGAATCAATGAGAGCTAAACACAGAACACTTCACAACAACAAAGACATTTGGTTTGGCAGAATTACTTGTGAGAAATTTGAGCTCACATCCTTCCTACTTGCTTGCAGCTTTTCTCCTTTGCTTCCAAGTCTCTTGTTTTCTTGTGTGGAATAAGACGCATCAGGGGAGAAATGGGTGTCAAGACTAGTTTTACTTACATAGCATCCAGCCCGAAGGGCTTTAGAGTCTGCACAACATATGACATATGTCTTTGTTCTTCGACCCTCAAGTAGGAAAACAATGAAAGAAACCCAAAGCAACTGAAACGGGATCCCTGTTCCAAGATAAACACGCACCAAAACACTAGAGCATTTGGCCATATGTTGGCCATACACAGTTGTTAGGACTCTCACCTCACAGCAAAGGCTTCCTGGGTTCCAGGGCCCTTCTTACCCCTTTTAAACCAAGCCAGTCCAAGGGCTGGTTTGGAGCTAGTTTGGAAAACTGGTTCCAGACTGATACCAACTCTTTCCAGACCTAGAACTAAGAACCGACTGCATCAGGGGCTAGAGGCTGGACTATCATGACCTATGAGATCAAATTAAGGTCTGTTATGCAGATGTACATGATGACGTAATGACGTGGCTCTCTAGCCCATGGAATAGCAAACTGGTTTTTAGATGGTTCCCAAGTTGCACTAGCACTAAGTTTATGTTGGTCGATAAGAAGGATCTTTGTCACAGATTTCCAAAGACACACAAGTTCATTAGTGACTCTGAACTTCTCATAGTTGTAAATGTGCCTTGAATGGCTGTTCTTCTCTGTATATGGCCCTGTAATAAATTGGCAGTTTGTCCAGGTCTGCCTGTCAACTATTAGGATCTGGGCTTGGCTCCAGCACCCAAGTGACCCTTATGTTAAGTACTCTAATCATATGTATTAGCACTTGTAAATGTTTACTCATCACACAAAGCAGCAGAATTACATACCCCCATTTCCAGAAAGGTTGGCACCTATACTAAAATGCAATTTAAAAACTAAAATCTAACATGTCTCTAAAAACGTAATAGTATTTTGCAAGTATAAGCGAATTTTAAGTTTGGTGCCAGAGATACAGTCAAAAAGAGTGGGGAGAGAGGCATGTTTACCATTTTGTTACATCACCTTTTCTTTTAATTACACTTTTTAATAGTTTGGAAAATGCATTTTAGAAAACGTCTCAACTTTTCAGAAAATTGGGTTTGTGAATCCATCCATTACCCATCATTAAGTAGACAGGATGAACACAAATCAGACTCGTAGGCAGGTGCAGTTACCTTAATAATACAAATGACAGGCTTAAAAACATGCAGGGTTAAAATGAACACTCAAACATCCCAGGAACAGAAACAATCACGATAAACAGACTGGAACTCCACAGCTGGCTTGCTGTGATAGATAAACTGGCAACAGACAGGTAGAACTGTCAGGTTAAAGCAGTGGGAGAACGTGGGAATGGGCCAAAAGGTTCAGAATACAAAAGACTTGGACAGAAATCATGACAGATTGTTGAAGTAGTGGCTTTATGTATGGTTAGACCTGGAAAAACGATTGCATTTACTGGTCATCATAACAGTGTTGCAAGCTTTCTAACTGCTAGGTACGAGGGTAGCTAGCCTGGTTGCTAACTGGACAAAAAGTTAGTTTGTTTAAGATATGGAATTTCACTCTGGTCTCTCAACTGACTGTAAATTTGCTGCTTTTGTGAAGCAATTTATACTCGGGCTAAAGAGGTTAACAGATGTTAGCTAATATCATAACTTCCTCTGTTTTGAACTCTCCAGTTCTCCCCAGGAAATGAATGGCTATTTGCTTTGAAATTCTCTGCCATAAATCCTGATGTAATTGAGCCCTAAGAGTTTAACACTGAGCATATTGTCCATATATTTTAATGATCTAATGAGGGACATTATGTGACTTCATCAGGATTATGTGGAGCTTCTCAGTGGCCAACAGGTCTGACTGTGGTTTTACTGGGTAGCTTCCAGGTGTGCATGTGAATGTGGTTCTTTTTAAAAGAGACATTGCACTCATCAAGACTACATTTAATTAATACAAGGTAAACAATGTTTGGCAGTTCAGGGGAATTATTTTTTGAAGCTATACAAAATCTTAAGGCAACATTTCCTGAGACGATCTTCTCCAGTTTGTATTTGATACTTCATAAGAAATGTTATGTTGTGCTGTCAGGAACTGTCTTTTTGCTTATACTATACTTTGATACAGCAACTTATTTACTTTCTTATTTTAGTTTCTAGTTTTAGCCTCATTCACCAATATCTTCCTATTTTTTTATTTTATTTGTTTTTAAGACTGGCTCTAACAAAATCAGTCACATTCAAGACATGTTCTTAAACTGCAGATTTGCTTGTACCTTCGTTCTTGATTAATCCCATTTCCTGTAGGCTGAAAGCGTGTTCTAGTTGCTCCTATTCAGCTTACTGTAGGTAAACAACCTGCCAGTCTCCCGCATGAGGCGACGGGAGATTGGTGCCGCTGTTGTTATTGTTGACCTACACTCTGTATTGTCCCTGAACACCTCACACACTTTGGGCTTTGACATTTTCGAAACATGGATGACCTGCGCTCTATGAAACTAAGTATTTGTTAGCTAAATTATGTCAAGTATGACAATATGAGAAGGCATATCTGTCCTAACTACCATCCTGGTACAGAGAAATATCTGATAAATTGTTTGAGCTTAGCCATTAACATTAATTGATGATTGACAGGTAATTCTTATTGCTGGCTTACCTTTCCATTTCTGATATATTTTTACTTGATAGTTGCAATATAATGACTTTCTTAAAATGATTGTTTCTTTTAATATCATGAATTTCTTTTTTTTATTTTTACTCCCTAAATAATACAAATAACAAAACAAACTCAGCCACCACTATTAGACTTTCTCACTTGTCATAAACATGAGCATCAATGCAACATAGAACTAAAGAAGGAGGATTTTTCTTATTAATTCCTCAGCTGCTGTGAACATGAAGGCAGGGAGGCTTTCTTGTAGGATGTATACTCATTTTGTTCTCCTTCAACATGAATATCAAGCTGGACTTATCAGCCTCCTCGCTGTGGTAAATCCTCTGCACCTGCAGCACAAGTCTCCAAGAGACTCTGATGGAGCCTTGATCCTCTGTGCCGTTAAATTAGCGCAGCCAGCGACCTTGTTTTTGGAGTGTTGGTGTGAATATAATGAGTGATTACATTTAATACATTTACTGTGTGTGTGGGAATGCGAGGGAACATTTTTTGTACTGTTTATGCTATGAATATATTAAAAGGTCAACACTCATTACAGAGCTTTAAACTTAAACATTCATTATGTTTTAAGTGGTTGCAGAGAACGCGGGTATATTGTGATCATTGCATTATTTGTTATCTGTTCAGGGGTTGTGACAAATGGTTCCTATTAGAAACCTTTTAATTGTTGCTTTTAGTTTGTTCCATCTTTAGTGTACATCAGAAATTCTCATGCCAACATGATTTGACAGCGTCAGTTTGACTTTGCTTGTTTTGTCAGACCAGCAATACAAAACCCAAAAGACAACCTAATCATTTCATTACTCGACTTACTTGACAGTGTCAGAGTTGTTTACCTATTCTGTATGTTTATCATTGAGGTTGCAGTTTTCACGGATATTTGGAAAGCATTATATTGAGAGGTGCAGACAACACTCCGAATTACACCGGTACGCAAAGGCAGCGTTTAGGGTAGTGGTTGCTGTTTTGCTTCCACCATGTAAGTGGGCCAGAGTGGACTTTTGTTGTTTTTTCTGAAGTACTGCTCCAGTTCCACTTGTGATAGTTGTTCCACCTTGGCTGGCTATTTTCAAGTGGCATATTGGGCACTCATGTCTCGTCATGTTTTTAAGTGTTCCAACCCCACTTACAAAAGTAATGGTGAGAGAGATGTCAGACTCACAATGGGAGGTAGAGCCTAGGTACCATTTAACCCTTTGAAACCTAGAATTCTAACAGAGTTCCTGGAATTATTTTGTTGTTTCAGCTGTAAAAGTGTGCTTGTATCCCCTTTTCAGGACTACTACTTCAATATGAAGTCTGAACTATAACACGCAACAGCAACAAGTGTGTGGTTGGTCATACACTTTTGGTAGGCGTAACAGGGGTATTAAACGTTCTCCATTTGTGCATGATTTGCCTGAGGATTCTAATTTTCTATTTAAAAGAGCAGATACTCCAGAAGTTCAGATAGTTTTGGCACACACACAAACGTAAATAAATGAATAACTTTAAC
Source organism: Ctenopoma multispine (assembly GCA_034779795.1). Lineage (NCBI taxonomy): Eukaryota > Metazoa > Chordata > Actinopteri > Anabantiformes > Anabantidae > Ctenopoma > Ctenopoma multispine. Next base: position 15,263,235 of record JAUYWH010000011.1, on the reverse strand, counting down.
TTTTGTCAGATTCCTTTAATGGGGTTGCCTTTCTCTTGTTTTAGAACATGTGTAAAAATTGAATCATGTTTTAGTTATATATTTATTCAAAATGCTGGATGTGTTCCAGAGTGCAGAGTGTACTGTATGAATTCTCTTGTGGGCTCCCTACAGCAAACCATTGCCCAGCCATCTATCTCACTAACACATACACCCACAGATATTTGCATATACCAAAAATACTAAGCATTTGCTATCTCACAGGCAGAATTGCTGGCATGTGCTCTGCACATTTCTGCTGTTTTTGCTGAACGTACAGGCTTCGTAAGTGATGCCAGGAGTTGGTTTTGTATGTTGGATTCTTACACATTGCAGTTTTGACCATGCATTAATGCTCACACACACACATAGTTTAGATGCACACAAATTACATATGCATGCACACTCATGATTCTGATGTTCTCTACCTACTTGTAACTGTAACACACTCAGCCTATGTATGAGTATGCTGCAGATGGTGCCCTGCTTGGCAGAAGAAGAAAGCAAAGGGAATCTGGAGGGTGTATGTTCTATCAAACGACAACATTAGCATGCAGAGAACAGAAACCAAAACACAGGCGATCAAGATGCTTCTATAGTTTCTTGAGAAGAGATGAAGGCCACTTAAAGGTATGATGGGATTTGCCCCAGAGTGTCCTTTAGGCTTAAGCATTTGAGACATTTCAATGCCACCCATATAGACTAACAAACTGAAAGCGCAACAGATGAATCATAAGAGTAGGATTTCTGGTCTTAACATCAGAGGCCATGTACAGGCCTGGAAGGAATTTCATTACATTCGGAACAAACAGAATTTTCACATTTATTTTGGTCTCTCGTTTTAAGAATGTGACGTTGAACACTCTCATATGTATAGAAAGCTTATTGTGTGTACATTGTTCAAAAATAAATCACAAAGCGCCTCCAGGCTATATTCTTGAATTATATTTCTTTGTCAGCTGTCAGGCTCAACAGAAGAGGAATCAATATAGATTTCAAGAGTGACAATGCATCAGAATAACTCAGCTGTCACTGTTGTTGCCATCTCATTCATCAGCTTCCACAACAGACCTTTACCTAACTGTTCTCTCTGTTCAACAAAGCTGCAAGTTTGGATCTTCTTACTTGTAATGCAGCTATGTGCAAATAGTTGTTTTAGCCACTGATATATAAAGAGAGACTTGTGATGTTGTGATCTTTACTACAACTACAGCACTCAACAATGGCTTCACAACTCCCTCCCGAAGAATAGAAACTTGTTTACGTTTTGCTGAGGTGTGAAGGTATTATGATGCGATTGATTCGCCGAAGAAAATCCAGCACTTTAGACAACAGTGTCTGTGTGTTTCTGTATTCTGCCTTTCTCCTCAATGGGCTGAGGATAAATGATGGACTGGATATTGTTATTTGTATGCATAGCTACACATGACTGCGTCACTAAATCGTGTGAGAAAATTATGCAGCATGCAGTCGAACACAAACCGTCCCGGTGGAATCTTTGCTCCTGCTGTTCAATCAAGGTGTCGATTTTTCTCTCTGGAATCTTCATTATAGACAGGTTGTAACTAAAATATATCCTCTGCTGCTCCTATTCTGTTTGACTTTTTTTTATTATGTTCCATTACAAGCTCTGTCTAACAGAACATAAATTACTGCAATTGCACTCTGAGAGGTTATTAACTATATTTTCTGAAATCTGAAGCAGACTTAGTTTTTTCTGTCAGCTCTGCTGTGGGAATAACTTATGCGCCTGTCTTTTAGTCTTGCAGTAGATTTAGTACATTGTGTACGGTTCAAATTTCAAGTCTGCTAATAAAGTTACCTAAAAATCTGTCCATAAATTCTCATGACTACATGCCGACCAAGGTGAGAACAAGCAACCATATAATTGAGTGAATCGTCAATGCGTCCATTTATTGGTTTGTTAATGCTAGAGCATACAGTGGAGAATACAGTTCCTTATCATATTAATCCTCCACCCAGAGGCCCTGTTTTTATTCTATAAAATGAAAGCAAAACTAATTTACTCTTTACGCTACTCTTCAGGGATACAAACTAAATCTACAGTCAACACTCTTGTTCTGTGTCAATGCCAGTAGCACTTAACACAATGGAAGACCTTTTTTTTCTAGTTTGTACCTAGACCTTTCATTCCTCTTAGTTGCTATTTTTCCAAAACCTAATGTAAACCTAATTTTTATACATTATTTTTTCATTTAGTTTCTTTTTGTCTCCACTTTGTGTATTCGGAGTTGTTGGTTTATGTACAACATAAAATCATGTGGTTGTTAAATCAAGCTATTTATTGCTTAAAGGACTGGTCAGCTATAATGCATCACAGTTATATCACGATATGTCAAGGAAATTTGCAAAAATTATGCTTATATTTTAATGAAGATGAAAAAAAAATGACTAAACAACAAAGGCAGCTGCTTTTTTTTTCTTTTCTAGAGAGCTGCTGTCCTTGACTCCTTCCATGCACGTAAGTAACCAGGCTACTAACAGAACGCAGCTTTGTCAAATAATTAAAAAATAAGGTGGCATCACTTCTCGTTTAGCCATCTGAAGCCACCCAGAAGAAATCTACCTGAGGAAAACTTCCAGAAATCTTTTTAATAATCCCTTGATTTACATGTGTGTTAATAGTGAAATTAACACTATGTAGACGGGGTGTTTCTTTGTTAGCCAGTCCCTCCTGGTTTTTGTGAGTGTTACTGCCTAAAATTCCTGATTTTGCAGGTTAAATTTAGAACAGAGGAAATATCTAATTTCCATGTAATTGTATAACATTTGTGGTCCACCTTTTAATATGTGGGACACTCCTGGAACTTTTAGGAGAGGTAGGATGTGTGGAACGATTTGGCAGGGGGTTGGGTGGAAGGTTTATATTGTGGTTTGAGTCTGTTTTAGGTCTGTTCCACTCTTAATTATGGTGTTAGAATGTATAATGTAGCACAGCAAAATTGGTTTGTCTTAACTGTAGAGTTTGCCTGGACGTCCCAATTCTGGTTTGTGTTCAGACCAGGATTTTTGAATGTAAACTTTCTGTGTCTGTGTATTACATTGACTTCTTGCTGCACAATAGATGAAAAAGGGACCAGACAGATGCAAACAGTGTCAGTGTTCCTGTGAAACTGAGAAAGAGAGAGGGAGCACGATCAATGGATATTCTGGCTGAAGAGAATTCAGTGTGAGGGAAAAGTGTGTAAGACGCCCATTATTTTGCAGACATTAGAGCTCAGCTCCACATTATTCAGACGTGATGATGAACAGGCCTCTCTCATCAACCCTGACTTGTATTGTGTCCTCAACATTAAATAGCTCTGAACGCTCGTTCTCTCTAACTTAAGTCTCTGGATAAGCCGAGCCCAGAAAGTCAGCTTGACCACATCTGTAAACACTGTGGTCAAACCACACTTACTCCCCGTGCATTGGCATCCATATGTTACTTATTTAAAAATGCTGATGTTCACGCTTGGTAGGTGTTCCTGATATGTGAACAACTAAACTTCATGGTCAATCAGGGTTTGAGAGCTGGGTGAAAATAAACACTCTGCACTGTAGCAAATATTTTAACATAAATAGATTTTCATGCCAAAGACAAATCACACATTTGGAGCGGAGTATATCTCCGCAATTATTTTTCCATTTGACACTGTGTAATTACCTCTGCAGTCAGATAAAAGTTGATGAGGAGTTGTTGTGATTCATGGGCTGATGAATGGAAATCGAGTGTAACAAAACTTGGCAAGTTCATATACAATACATTTGAGGTTTCGCTGCCCATCTTCATTATGTATGGATTTAAGTGGAATAAATATGCTTGTTAGTTATTAGTGGGCTCTATATACACCCTCTCACTGATGTACTAGCTACAGTAAAACGTTCAAATCAAAATCTGAAGTTTTAGTACAGTGGCCCCTAAAGTCAAAGCACATACAAATATGAAAGCACAAACAAAAAGGAAGCACGCTGCCGATCACAAAACACATACAAAAAAAGGAAACGTACTGCAAATCACAAACTGCAACAAATAGAAAAGCATGAACAGAAAGAAAATTCTGCCAACAGATTATCCTTAACTGGAAGTGCTCCAGGACACTAGTGGGGGGGGTGATGAGCTCCATTCATAAATTAACAGTTTACATTAGCATCTGTTAGCAAGCTAACTAGCTATTCAGAGGTGTTTTCAGTTTATATAAGCTGCTGGGTCCTGAAGAACACTATGCCACGATGTACATTAGTTAGGTAGTAATCAAGGTAGTGTGTTAATAGGGTTAGGGTATTATTTTCTACAATATTTTCTCAATATTGTCTATGATGTGTATTTCACGTTGTGGAGCTGAGTCGAGTTTATTGAATCTAAAGTCAAACGTAGAGATTATTTTACAGAAACTGTTGTACACATCTGGGAACATTATGAAGGGAGGTAATAATGAATGAAAACTTGAATTTGTAGGCTATATAACTAAAATTGCCAAAGGAAGCCAGAACTTTGGAACTTAGTGCAACTCCACAGTTTGGTGATGATTCAAAAAAGATTTTGCAGTGCGTCTGATATTGGATGTGTGGTGTAACTGGTTTGAAGTAACTTTTACACCTCCATGTCACACTGGGTGCTGCTAATCACGGATAAACAAGGCACTCTACCATGATAGATTGAGGTACTAGGTGATGTGTGTTTCAAAGGATTCCCCTCGTGACTGGCTGTATCCATTTGGATTTTGCTCCACAGGGATTTTGCCTCCCTCATTTCCTCCCCGCCACAGCAAAACCAGAGGAAATCATTCTTTGGCAGTGCTGAACCCCAGCTGTAATGAGATTTGAGGGACATCAAAGTGCCTTTCCTTTGACGAAGAAAAATAGATGGGATGAAAAATAGGCCTGAAATGCAAATGTCCCACTGCGATGATGAACTTGAGTCAGCTTCCTCAGGAGTGTGGCACAAAGGCATGAGACAAGTTTGGACAGCTGAGGAGTTTGGAAAATGAGTTAATGAATATGTTTAATAGATAAGCTCTTCTTGTCTAAATCCAGATATGAATCATGTTTTGATGAAAGGCTGGAGGAGGGATCAGAGGAAGGAGTGAAACTCATTCATCCACCATGAGGAACAAGACAAAGGAAAACATGCAAATGCATCAACAGGGCAAGCACAACAATATCATATCAATAGAACATTCATTCTTCCAGGAGCATGAATGGGAGGTCGTCTTTTTTTTTTTTTTATCACTGACTTCACCATGTCGTCAAACACGTTTAAAAGGTCCTTTGCAAACTTTAAATTTAACCCTGGCTTTTTAGAGAGTTCAACCCAAACTGTTGCCATGTTAACAGTAGCGATGGGACATATTGATGTTGTTGAGTTGCTAGATAATAAGAGGCGCTTTACTTTAGTCTACACCAGAACTAGTTTGTTTTGAAGACGATCACAGATTAATTAGACCTAATGTACGTTTTCACTTAATAAAGCAGCCCTCATCACAGCTACAGTAGTGTTTTTATTTGGCACAGGCTCATTTCAAAGTAACGATGACTTGTGAATATACTTTTTTTCCAAGCTGTTTTGAGGCAAACAAAAAGTCAGTGTGTTTAATATTAGTTTTAATCTAGTGTATATTAGTAATAATTTAATTATTAATCCCTGTTGATACACGTCTTGTGGCACATGTAGCGTCGCGCATAAATGCAGAACAACTTTTATAATGTCGTAAGGAGAAATTAAACTACGTTACAGTGAATATAAAACACCAAACGGCAGGGGAAAGGAGCCAAATGATCACGTGTTGGGATTTTGATTCATGTCACGTTTCCTGTATTTTTGTCTGCTTTTTTTTTCTTCCTCTAAAATGTGTAATTTTTCTGAGGTGCTGTGTTGCTTTGTTGTTTTCAGAATCATTATGCCACATTGGTGAGGCTCTTCAGCTGTTTTCATTACCTTAGATGCAGCCATTGCTCTTCGCTGTGTGAATGCATCTCATCAGTGTATCAGGTTTAGCCTGTTGGCATTGATATTGTTGTGGTCATTATTATAAAACGTCTGAAAAACATTGATTTATTAATAGCACTTTTAATGTCTTTTCAATTTAGTTTTTATTAAAAAATACACAGCAGCTGTACACAGAATGCTCAAACATTTTTGCTTCATATTTACCCACTAACCAAGCTAACAAAGGGGTCCAAAGAAGGAACAGTGAAGGAACTGGAGACAGGCCCATGGGTGGCTAAGGATCATTGATGCATGTGGGGAGTGAAGGCTGCCCCGTGTGGTTTGATCCAACAGACAAACAGAAGAAGTTAATGCTGGTTCTGACAGAAACGTGTCAGAATACACAGTGCATCACAGCTTGTTGTCTTGTGTTGAGTTTGTGGGATGTGCTGGAGAGATCATGGAGGCCACGCCTTGCAACTTGCAGGACGTGAAGGATCTGTTGCTAAAATTTTGGTGCCAGATACTGCAACACTCCTTCAGGCGTCTAGTGGAGTATAGCAGAGAAGTTACACGAAAGGCTAAGAAAATAGGTTGACAGGTTTGTGATTCAGTGGAAGCAATTATAAAAAGTAATTTCTGTATAGAAAACATGTTAGTCCTCTCAAACTCTCACCTTTTCAGTAATAATAACATATATTATATTTATATTTATATTGATGTAAAGATAATCTGGCCAGGAAGAGGCTGCAGTGTTAATAAACAAATTTGGCAAACTGCCTCAAAAAGGGAAGTAAAGAGATCAGAATGCACTTGGTCAAGCAGAATTAATTTTGTGTTTGTATGTATGCGTTTGTGTGATTAGGCAAAGGGCATTTTGCTTTTGATTACTGCATCATACAGTACTGTAGCATGCCCGTGTGAATGAGATGTAGATTTAGGGGAAATATCACACAATATGAGGAAATACTGGAGTTGATTTGTCCCCTTTTTATACTCGTCTCATCAACCTTCTCTTGCCTGTGCAAGCTGCCTCTCTGTTGTTGAGAGGAGCAAAGTGGTGAGAAAGAATTTTCAGGTTGTTTAAACCAACGTATACAACAATGATAAAGTGCACAGAAATAATAATTGATTTTGTCAGTGAGATGTAAATCCCAAGAGGCTGGTAAAAACAGGTATTTCTGCAGAAACAATTGAGACTGCAAAACGTAATACTGTACAACTGAGTGGTAGTTACTTGATACATATTGCATGACTCAGGAAACAATAAAAGGATGTACACAGAATATATTGAACATAATAAATAACAGTGTAGGTGACAGGAGAATTTACAAACTGCTTCTTATGAAAGCACAGAAGCTATTTAGCTATTTTACCTCTATTGCACCAAAAGAAGAAATCAATCTAAATCAGCAATGATTGTATAATTATAAATTATAAATAATTTGTTCTTTGTGAAACTATAATCTACCCAGTTCACGCCCACCCCCCCTTTGACACACACTGATTAGCTGTGGCCCTTATCCCAAGAGTGTTCGTAATGACAGCCAATGGGTTATTGATTTGCACACCGCTTCAAGCAATGGTTTTCTCTTTTAAATGTTGTTCCTGTGGGTTCCTTTGTGTGCTCTTTGTAAATAAATGACTTACTGAGGCACGAGTGAATGCGTGTCTGGCGTAGACACACGGTGCACATACTACACCTTCTTTGTAGAGTTGGCGGCAGACCCTGCAGCAGTTACAACTGATTTCTGCAAAGTGACATTTGTTTTGAGGGCGCATATTTAATGCGGAGGTGGTTAGCACAGTTTATTATCAATCACAGAGAAGTTACTTATAACACTGAGAACAGTGAGATTTATTTTCACAGGCACAAGCTGCCTTTGAAATGGAAAAAACATTAAACTAATTTTGCAATTTTCATTTCCTACATCATTGCAAAAAAGTGAGATCTAGGACGTCTTGTTTGCATATATGGCCTGACATATGCACATGTACATGTGCTGCACATGTCAATAGAGTGTCCCATTCGTGTTGTGTGGACCCGTAGGAATATTTGTCATGCATATGGTAACAAACACGCAGTTTCACTCACCCCAACCAGTCGAGGCAGATGTCCGTCCATCCTGAGCCTGGTTCTGCTGTAGGTTTAAAAACACTGAATTAAATAATACATGACAATCAAACATATACACATACAATTTTGGCAAAACAAGAGACTACGACCAGTGTGTCTGAAGAACTGAAAAACAACAATTTCCTGTTCTGTTAGTTTAGCATTTGATTAATAATGTGTTACCCCATTTAACACATTGCTGTCTGTATAAACCAGACAACAACATGTTGACTTCAGTCAACAGAGAACTTCATCCTAAGCTTGATTAGGTACTGGTGCCATTAAGACAGAGGACAAGCTGCAGACGGAGTGATCCATTATTCAGAGCAGAGCCTCTCCAGTATCAGGCTCTGACAGCCATTTGTTAGATTAACTCTCACTTGTTTGCATTTGGACAAAGGACGATTCATGCTGTAAAACGTATGGGCTAATTGGAGGCTGTTACAACAGTATGAACGTACAGCTCTTTGGGAGATTTAGTTGAAATGGTGGATGCTTCTGTGTTTAAATGTTTTGTGTTTATATTCAAACGATGTTTGACTTCTCATTTGTTGTTTTTAGCTTTTCAGTGAGAGGAACTATTGGCAAATGTCACAGGTGCAGCCTGCCATTCAACTCGTGTTCTTATTGTGACACCAACAAATTAGCACACAATGAGTGGACAGGTGAAGACGGCAAAGGAGGAAATAAAGGTAGAATGAGGGCAGAATCACAACTATTGTCACTAATGACCACTCTAGCCCACTTGTTTCAACCTTTTGTGCAGACGTGTGACAATTTCTGACCTGAAAAAGGGATTTGAGATTAATTTACTATTCAGCTGAGATCGCTGTTTGAGAATTATAACAAATGATAATGAATCAACAGCTCTCAACACTCAACACTCAGCTCTAATAGCTATGTCCTCAATCAAAAAGCATCGAACCATCAAGGACGGCACTCCAATTACACAGTGTACTATCGCACATACATTTTAGGAAATATTTTCAGCATCTCTTGAATAAATAAATAAATGACACATTATAATGTGTATATCATTCGTATTTGAAGTTATCAGATTAAGTTTTAAGGGGGGGAAAAAATTACACTACAAATTAAAAGTAAAATAAATTATTATAAATATAACTGTACAGGAAGAGGATTAAAAAAACTCAATGAAGGGGTTTATTTATTACTTCTACCTTGAAATAAATACAAATTCACCACACTTGCAATTACACTTCAAACAACAGTTAAATTGTTAAACCACAAAAAAGTTAAAGCTGAAATTCTGAAATTTGCTTTGAATGATTTTAAAAAGATTTTGACCCAGTGAAAAAGATATTTAAATAAATGTGTCAATTATTCAGGAAGAAGGAGATTAGCTGATAATTTCAACAAAATAAATCCATTTATAAATAACATATGAACAAATAAAACTAAGTTTCCTAATTATTCCAGTAGATTGTAAGTGGATGTGTTCTACATTTATTTGTAAGACTTTTTCTTTAAATATCCTTTAAACAATGAACTATAGAGGAAATGTAAAGGTTAGAAGAGCTTTAACTCTCCCCACACACACACAAAAACAGTGTGTTCACTGTTTAATCCAATTTTTAATCCTGCTACCGAATGCAAGCAGATAATTCATGGTTCAACTCCTGAAATACAGTGAAAAGGGGATTAGGATTAAAGATGTATATGCAAATTCTGCCCTTTGAGGACATTTAGCGAACTAATAGTGGGCTTAGGTGTGATTAGTAGTCTGATAAAGCATTTTGTGTGTGAGGGTGCTCATGAACTCTTGCTGAGTGATTTTGCTCTGATTTACAATTTACACCCTTAACATTAAGCGAAGCATTACACGGTGCAAAGTCATGAAAAGCATGCACATAATCCACTAGCAACAGTCAGAGCAGTCACAGTGACAAAAGGCTAATTTAATGGTTAATGAGAAAATGTCTGTTTTTCCAGATTGCAATATATTAATTTTTTTATAATCATCCACCTAATATAGTCAAACTACGTAAGGTTGCAAGAGGTTAATAAAAAATTACTTTGTTTGGCACCTGTATTACCTCACCTTACACTAAATAAAACAAATCACACACTGCAGAAAAGCTCAGCAGATTTGACTATAGAAACATTCTGTTTGTCCATTTTTCTTTTTGTGGCTTCAGCAACGACATGAACGGTAAACAAATCAATGCCCCAAAGGTCCCAGATGCTACATCAGTACTTTTCTGCTGTCTGCGATGGGAATAGATTCATATAGAAGGACTATTATCCATCTGTCCGTCCTTGCACTCATTCATGTAGTCGCCCATCCATTCTCCAGGCCAGATGTCCTCTCCCACAGCAGCTCCTCCAGCTACTTTACCGCCCAGACTCCCTGTAGGAGCAGCAGCACAGGTTCTGATCGTATCAGTGCAGTGACGTTGTGGGCACAACACTTTTTCTTTGAAATATTGCAGCAAATATCAGATCGATTAGCTCAAAATATTGAATTCATGGTTCATGCATGGTTTCCACATTATGTCCTCTCTGACTCCAGCACTGCGAGCGTGTTTATGTTTTTCAGAGTGACTATCAGATGAATTGCCATCCAGTTGTACAAACATTTCTATCCCACACAGGATAAAGAGGAATCACTTTCCCCTTCCTCTTTTTTTTTTTCGTCTAGTGCTATCATCAGGTTTAAGTGTCTTTGATTTATGATCAGACGCCTGCAGAACCGTCATCTCGACCCCGTCTCTTCGCCTTCGTTCCAAGAAAATGCATAATTTGTGTGGTAAATTCAGCATTTGGTACTTGAATTGGATGTTATTTCATAAACCCTGTCTGCACTGTGTGTTTTTTAAATTGGACACTAGAATGGTATAAATAGATTTTTTTTAAAAGAAGCTTAATCACTGCCATATGTTGACAGATTCTTTGGCAACGCAGTGAAATACGTCAGATAGAAGTTCACAGAAGTCATGTTTAAATCTGCTGCAACACGCTGGTAATCACAGAACTTAATTACCAAATGGACGACCCACATCAGTGAGTCAGTAAGGACTCCGAACCAGCACCTTTCCTTCCTTAGGAGACTGAGGAGGAAACTCGTCCATTCAAAGTGTCCTCTCTGGCTGAGTCGCGGCCTGCTATGGCAGAAGCTCCAGCCAGATCCAGCAGGCTGAGAGACGGCTTCTAGGGCATTTTTTCACTGTTGAGACAGTTCAGTGAACTAATGATTAGCTCGTTAAAAAAAATTATTGACCAAATAATCAAAAGTGAAACTAAGTGTTAGATACAGACTTATTTCAATGAAGCCTGAAAGTATTTGGCCTTTATTATAGATAAATGACAATGACAATGATAAAATAATGAATCAGTAATGAAAATAGTTGGTAATGCTGATAAGCTGATTAATCAATTAATCTATTAACAACTTTGTCATATTTAATTGTAGTAAACAGAAATTTTTGGGGTTTTGATCTAATGCTTTCATAAAACTTAATTAATTTGCATGCGTCACCTTAATTTCTGGTTAATTGTAATTAAAATGAGAACATTGCACGATCACTAATTTAAGTTATTGATTATCATTTTTGACACATGTAATCCCCTACAAGGTGGACTAATCCCATCTTCTCAATGGGAGGAGGAGGAGGAGGAGGAGAGGGCAGCTTCAGCGCAGTGATGATGAAGGTGATAAATAAGGACAGCAGAGGCGACTCTAGACAGAGGACGTCCCGCGTTTGACGTCCTGATCGGCGCAGCGTGCTTTACAGTAGTGGTCCTGTAGAGAGCGGTAGATAGTTTGAATAAGTGCTAACACAGCCGAGCGCTGCCTTACTGTACAGTACACAAGCCGAGGGAGGAGCGACCGTGTAGGATTTCTTTTTTGGTTCTTTCCCCCCTCTCTGTTGTTGCAACCCATCCAAACGACTCTGGGACACAGCAAAAGGAGAAAATAAACTACTCGTTTCCGCGTAAAGGCCTTTGGAAGGACGGAGGACGGTGAGCTGTGCGAGGAGGGAGATAATCTGACGGTACGAGGCTGCAGCGGCGGCAGCAGCTCGAAGTGAGGGGACGAGAAGCCATCCAGCGCCGCCGCTACACTTGTGCACAACCCCGGAGTAGCCCCGCTGACTTTCTCCCGCTTCGTTCTCGCCGTTTCTCTGTCTCCCAGCGTAACTGGAGTCCAGGCCGCGTGTGGGACGACCGACAGTAAGTGTCGTTCTCAGACTTGTGGTGTTGCATGCAGTTGTTTGGCGGCGCTAGCTTCAGTAGCCTGGACTGGTTTGACAGATCAGATCAGCAGCCAAGGTCCACACGGCTCACGGCGCACTGCGCTGGAGAGTAGGCAGGGTCTAACCTCGTTGGTCCGTGGCCATTCCGCCGCAGCTGTACCGCTCTGGTTTGGTGGTTGCTGTCAGTTCCAAGCAGAGACTGCCGGATATAACTGTGCGGCGGTAACGGTGCGTTTTTGGTGTATTATACCGATTATATGCTGCACACAGGCCCCGAACTTGGATCCATTCCCGCTGCACTCTACGGCGCGCATGGTCCAACCATGCATGCATACTCATACACTAATCGATACAGACCACCAGCTATAATACACCCACAGCTCCTGCAGGGGGATTGTTCACTGTGCACTTAGTTATGCAGCCCTAAAGTAGTTTCTGCACATTTCTTCTGCAAATGTTGGAGAAGAGACTTTTTATAGGCTGTAAGCAGACAGTGTCTTATTCTGTCTGTACTACAATGTGCCACCCAGAGCAATCCATGCAAACTGAAGTCAGTGCACTGGCTCAGCTGGGACATTAACGTTCATAATAAATGCATCTTTGGGAACATGGTTGATATTTGGGTATAAGCAGAGTTGTGGTAGTTTTAGTGGGGGCGGGGGGAGGGGGTGCATGCATTGCATTAAAGGTTTTAATATAACCTCACATGCTATGAGTCAGTTGTGGGAAAGAAAGAAAGAATGTGTGTGTTTAAGATGAAGCACAGTACAGCTTTATACAACAGGGAGTCGCCTTGACATAAATGTGCTGATCATAAATGTGTTGCCAGTAAACATTATTAATACAGCCTGATGTCCCACAGCTGAGTCCGACCCGCTGACGGGCAGCACCGGCACTTCTTTCATTTATACCCTGTGAAAATAATCTCAGTAAACGCAGCTCGTCGTAAATATTAGGCTGACACTTTGCTCTGTGCGTGTGCAGCTGTTTGTGTGTGAAAGCCTTAATCACCGCAGTACAATGCCGTAATAATTAGATCACTCAGTGTAACCGCTCTGCTCAGAACAGTTCCAGGGTCCCAGATCATTTTCACACTAGTATCTGACACTGTGCTGTCAGAAAGTGGCAGCATAAGAGCTGTCAGCCCAATGCTGTTGAAACTATCAATCTGGCAGCAAAAGCATTTCCTCCAGCACACTGAACCTGAGTGTCTAGATTTCTTCTACCAGCATGGTGACCAGTGAAAACAGTGAAGACTTTAGACTGGATTATAAGACTTTAGATGTTTGTGTAGACTCTTAAAGGGTTTGTAGTCTTATTTTACAGCATTGATATCGTTAATCAGACTCTTATACATATTAAACCACACAATACAGATAAAGTTACCTCCTGCAAAATCCGTGCGTTCGTGTCATTAATATGTAAATGTATGTCGTGCTCAACCACTGTGGAGTCTTGAGGTTTTATACAAAAGCTAATTTATGTCAGATCAGCTGGTACGGCCCCAGATGCCCACTATTCATTAATCATTAGCCATCAGTTTAAATTGCAGTGCTGACTCTCCCTAGGTTGATTATTAGCCACGGACAAATCTAACATTCCAGTTGAAACACTTAAACATACAGTTTTAAATACACCAAGTGTGGAGGGTGAGAAAGGCACAAGCCTGTATGATGAGTCCCGACAACTAGGTGAAGTTTTTTTTCACACACTGGTGCATTAATTCCCCCCTTTACCCTCTTCTTGTCAATAGTTTTTCCATGCATAGAGGGAAAACTACGGGGTAATACTGGCTCCTGGCTGAGTGATGTAACAGTGTTGCACATGAGAAAACACACAGAAGGTGGATTGGGTGTAGCCCCGTATGACCTGCCTCTTCTCCGTCTTTTCGCTTCTCTTCCCCTCGTTGTCAGGGGCCCCTTTAGGGGGCCAGAGGTGACTTTCTTCAGTCTCTCCCAGCAGCGAGCACCCCAACGGGCCTCTCTTTTTGTCACCCTGTTTTAGGTCTCTCCTCCTGGCCTTCTCGCTTGTTTCCTTTCTCCTTATCCTCTCTCTCTTCGTCTACTCCCATCCCTCCTGGTCCCCGTGGTGGGGGCAGCAGCGCAGAATGCTTAGAAACGTAGAGCGTTCACTTATATAACCTCGGCTGTGCAGCTGATGTCCTGGTCTGTATCTGCTGTATAATGATTTCAGAGCTGTCTAGAGAGGCAGAGGGCATGCTGGGTAGACCAGTACAGTATGCCAAGTGCTATTTCTGAGCAGAGCATGGAGAGCGGGGTGAGTCCTGAATATGGCTCCAATTTCCTCTTCTTCATTTTTTTTGTTCCTTAGTTTAATTGCGGAAGAAGATAATGTAGAATAATTTGATTATGTTTTAATGCAACATATAGAAATGAGGAAACTCAATATAAGGAGTGTCCCTAATGTTGTTATCGTCCCTAGGGAGCAACTTCCCTGTTTACCCTCTGGTGAACCTGAATATCTCATGACATCGCTGCCCTGTTGTGGATTTCTGTGGCATTTTCAAACATATTCGTTGGTCCTCGGAGGATATTCTAACTAGTGATGGTGACCTGCTGTGTTTGTAGCTGATTAGCAGATGTTAGCATCACATGGCTTTGTTTAAGGTTTCCTCTTCCTCCAATAAATGCACATACCAGACCACTGGAGGAGGACATGCCTATTTTCCTCGTGCCTTTATTTTCAGTTTGACCTCCATAAACTGTTGCTCATCCTATAGACGCGTGGCCCCCAAGCTGCTTTAGACTTTCACCTTTGACTAATTAGATTACATATGCGATAGACTTGTAGGCTGGATCATAGGGTCTGTTCAGGCAGTGTTATTACATCCAACCAGTAAATATCATCTAATCATCACCCACGTCCTCTGCACTGGAACTGGAGCTTTTGTGGGGGTGTACAAAATAGCTTGTGTTTTCTCATAATACTATATTGGGGTTTGTCATCAAGAAAACCTGTTTTCATTTCAGCAAAGACATTTGCTCCTTTATGCATGAAGAGATTCCTCGGTTGTCCCTGTGTGTGCCTGTTCATAGTTATATACTAAATCCAAACACATGAATTAAATCATGATCTACTGATCTGAGTGAGCCATCCTCCTCTCACTAACTTCCTCCTCCACTAAATTTAATTTCGAGAAATATATAGCATGTGCAGCTTGTTGCTTCGCTTGCTTTTCTGGCTTGCACTGTACTTCAGCTGACGCTTTAATTGATGTTGTCCTTCAGTTTATACACTTGAACTGATACTAATTTCTTTGAGGCATCCAGTTTAATTCACACTTGGACAAGTGACGTGAACCAGAGCTGAATCCAGCTTATAATAGTTATATTAGTTGATTTGAGTTCAATAAAAAAAACACATTAGTGTTAAATATGTTGTTTGAGCGTAGTGAGAAGTTGAGAAGTGAGAAATTTTTGCACTAAAATTAAGTTTCCGTTTTAACTGGTATCATCGCTGACTGACACATATTTTAAATGGGAGAGAGATTTTAATGTAGAGCTGACTGACAACTGGATCTGGAAGCAGCTTGGTAGCCATGAGAATGTGCTCAATACCAAATATTATATATGTACAGAAAAACTATTTAGAGAGGTTTAAGTTCAGTTCATACATTAATTTATTTGTTACAGCTGCCATGATATCATTGATCCCCACATATTGATTAATTTTTTTAATGATTTTAAATGGATTGATCTCTGATTGTAGAGCTGCATTGATCGATTATAAAGCGTCTACAGTCTCACATCTCAATATCTGTCTGCAAACGCCAGGATAACCTCAGAGCTTTTACAACGCAGGTTTGTGCTACGGCAACGAACAAAGAGGCAAACCTGTCACCTTTCAGCTGCATAAACCAGGGGAAACTTCTTCTCACTCAACTTTATGAGCAGTTGGGTGTATTTACATATTTCCGCCTTTTGCCCTCTCTCAGTAGTCATATTAATGCAAACGTTCGGCTGTTCATGAATCATGTTTATAACTTTTTTAATATCGATGAATGTAACAGTTATTACTAAAATTAATGTTACATTTATTTCTGTTTAACAGTGAAACGTGAGTAAAAATGTAACGGCTGCACAATCATATAGAATGGAGAGAAGCAGCAAATCATACATCATCAATAATAAAAGTAACTAGAAAGTTCCTGGGGAAACTTTGAAGGTGCCTGCCACCTTGCGTCCGTGAACCTTAAACGCATCACGCCAATGAGAAAGCAGGATTTATTGAGCAGAGTCTTTTTGATGTAATTTCTGTCT
>JAUYWH010000011.1:15205880-15246575 GCA_034779795.1 Ctenopoma multispine | reverse complement strand
AATGGAGGCAATGCTTTGCATGGCTTCGCCATGCAATGCATTGCCTCCTATTCATTTTCAATGGCAGGCACCAATGATCATTCTCTGTCGTCTCTGTCATAAAGGTAATTCCATGCTGTTTCCTGCTGTAATATCTGGCACACAGAGTAATGAGTGTGCTCTTACTGGCAATTCAAACCTCATTAGCGCAGACGAATGAGGCTAACCCGTCAGTGCTGCATTAGGAGGCCTGTGAAGCTCCACCACTGATAAGTGTGCTGTTGTGGTAAACACGACAAGAGATTATTAGTGTATTCTGCACCGGCCTTAACACAGACCACTGGGGGTCCTGCTGTCTTCAAGATAACATCCCATCTTTCAAACACACACGCTTGCAGACACATGACGTCAGACGTCAGGCAGCGTTCTCCAAGTTTGTGGCTGCGTCTCAGTGTTGTGTTTTTTGCCCCTCCCTTTTGTCTCCTTTAAGTGGTTTAGGTTTCATTTTAGTCTTCAGTCGTTCGTTTCGGTTGTTTCTGTTAAGCAGTGGTTTCTGTGCAGATGGTTTCCAGAGGCTCCCTCGTTGCCTTTTTTTTTGTGTCTCTCTGCCACTGAACTGTTGTTACTCTCTTCTCTCTGTCGCCCACTCAGCCAACCTGTGCTTCTGCAGCTTCCAAATCACCAGGGAAAATAACTTGTAAAATGTCCTTTATAGGCCGGAGAGAGTAATGTGGCTGTTTTACAAAGCTCCACTTCTTTCTTATTAACACCAGCCTGCTTGGCTCAGCCTGGGTACAAGTTCGGCCACTCACAACCGGTCTTTGATCAACGGGAATCCTTGGCACAGAGGCCCATGAGGTTTATTTTTTGCCAGGGTGAAGCCAAGCACTTTACGAGCGGGAGTCCATCCGACATTTGCTGGCACTGAACTGCTTTCTCACAGAGCTGCCTCAATTTATGCAGTGGAACAGAAATTAAGTCACAGCACATTTGCAGACATGTTAAACAAGCACTTCCCAAGACAATAAAGTGTCTACTTTTTTTTTCCACCCAGTGTTTATGACAGAGGCGTGGCGGCGGGCATACAGAGGGATTCCCTTTCATGTTGATTTGAGATTAAAGTGACAATAACCGTTTCAGTATCTGTGCCCCTTGGGCAGAAGATAATCTGTTTATAATCAGAGTTCCCAAGAGGAATTAATGTGTGATTATGAGTTGATTTATACTGTATGTGGGCACTGGAGACAAGAAAACTGAAAATAAATGGAATGAAAATTTTGGTTTATGCAATGCTGAATGCTGCTGCATATAACTAACATAACTAAGTAATTTGCTTACTGATAAAAAAATTAGCTGATTAATAGTTTGGTCGCTAAAAATATGAAATGGTAAAAAATCCTCATCATCGAGTTTCCAGAGCTTCAGGAGACATCTTTAGGTTTCTTATGCAGAGAGTCAAAAACCAAAATGTTCACTTTACAACGATAGATTCATTCATGCCATAATTCAGAACCTGGAGGTATGTCAACTACAGTACATATACAGTACACTGTACATTATTTTAAAGTCACTGTATGGCAGCACACAGACGTGCTGGCAGTTTTAAAAGATTTTTGAAATTTTTAACCCTCAGTTATCTCGTGCTGCATGTCCCTCTTGAGTTTAGATGAGATCCTTTGATGGAAAAGTGCAGACAACAGGGTCTGTAGAGTTACAAAGAGCTGGTGTTGCATTAACTTTGTATAAGTGAAGCGACTTGAGCCTAAAGACTGTCTGCCGACAGTGAGAGACCGGGTCTGACCATTCAGCTCTGCAGTCGTTAAGTGCGCCCGTCTTAAATGTTCATGAAGACTGTACATCAGCATTTCATTACTGTAATTAGAAAAAAGCCATGAGCACAGAATAGCTTGACTAAAAAAAATAATCCCATCAGAGCGAGGTTAATCCTTTCCTCTTGCTGCTGCTGTAGCAGCAGGGGGACCAGTGTTTGAGATGATTTCTCTTAGGCCTCCGCTGCACAAATTCAAATACCAGTGAATTAGGCGCTGGATAAATGACTGGCTATGCAGAACAAAGACTGGAGTTTTATTGCTCCCTGTTTTCTAATCTGTCATACTTGAAGAAATTTAGAAGGCCTTGTTCCAAGGTTTGGCAAACTGCTGCAAAACTCCACCTCCTGATCATTGTGAGTGTTTTCAGTGGGATTGGGATTAAGGCCACTTGCGCCAGACTTTAAGTACTTTTGGTACGAAACGGCTGCGTGATTACATGACTAGAATAAAGATGTTTGATTATGTAATTGGCCTTGAATAGAAATTTTTCGCTTCTCATTTTGGCCCACGGTTTCTCCCTTCAGACGGAATTACAAGTGCAGGGTGAATGAGATTCCAGCATTCTTGTTTTACATCAGCAACCAATAATTGCACTATTTATAATTTATTCATTACTTGCATCTAACGGTTTTAACTGTTTAGTTCTTTTGGCACGCTTAAATAATTTTCGATTGCAAGCTGACAGTACGTAATTCTGCCAAGGAACCAGCACAAAAACGCACTCTGGCAAACTTTGTGGTGGTGAGACACAACAAACATTGGCAGTAATTACATCACAGAAGACATGGTGCAAAAGAAACGGTTTGAAGTGATTTTTGAATACTTTTAAATACTTAATACACCCCCTCCACAAACCACACTCTGGCACATACACGGCTTTATGGCGCTAACGCACTCCCCTTCTCTTTGTGTCTTTGTGGATGGAGGGATTGTCACCCCCCCTCAGGATACAGATGCTTCATCACAGGATAAATGCCATCCCTCAGAACAACATTGTATTGATTTACTCTTCCCTCCAATGGAACAAATGGACATTAATGCCCCTCATAGCATAAAAGAACCATTGGTTCCTTTTTTATTGTAGAGATCATTTATCTTTGTCTGTTTTAAGTTTTCACCTGTCTGTAGTATAATTAGGCATTAAAAAAGGGGGTCATTAAAACTTATGAACTGTTCTCTCAAGCTTTAATAAGGTTTTAATGTTTGGTCATGGCAGGCTGCTTCTTTCTAGCAGTTATTCCACAGCTCTATTAATTTAGCTGCTTCCTTGGTTGGAGCATGCCCCATATTCTGGTCTTGTGTCTGGTTTTCAGAGCAGTCGAGACACCCTGCCCGACTGGGGCAACAAATCTGCGTGAGCGCATATGTGAGAGATATTTCCCTGGCTAAAGAATTGGTCTTTAGTTTATGTTATGACTGTCTGTGAGGTTAAAGATCACTTTAGAGTTTAGTGTAGACGTCTTTGAAGTGTGACTGACGGCGAGCCTCTCTCCGCTTCCCCCCCCGCTCTTCTGTTTGAGGAACAGAAACTTTTCTGACATCACAGTGAAACTTCTCAGGTGTTTTAGTTCAGTCGTCTTTGGTGCATTACAGAGAGAAAGTGACCTGAGCTGCTTTTTGAGTCATGCCAGTGAATGTGTGAAGGAATAACCAGCAGCTAGTTACCTTTCTGTGTGTCTGCGTGAACGTAGTTTTGCAGTCGCGGTGTGATTGAATAATGTCGGTGGAGGAAATAATATTTATATTTCAACTGTAGGTGGGTACGCTGCGGTTTGGGAAACACAAATGAGTCACCTTCTCACTGCAGTGCCACTGTGATGACTGTCATCATCAGCTCACCTTCGGTTGATTATATTCTCTTGTTCCTGCTCACTCGCATTGTTAGATAGTAAACGGAATATTTTTGTGGTTTGGATCTTAGCACTTAGAATATGTCATTTTAGGAAGAAGCCGTTATTTATGTAAAAGGTGTGTTCTGGGTTGTTAAAAGGCTATTTATTCAGGTAGCAAATAATCACACAAATGTTAACCACTGTCCTGGCAAAATGTAATTACATCCTCTAAAAGGCTGCAACACAAGGTCCTGCTGTTCCTTTATGAACCATTACACCTTTTAAAAACTAAAAGTACCAGTGGGGGAGCACTGTGGTACATCATTAACTTAAAAAATCATTAACGTAATACTATAAGATACCCTCCAATCCTATACACATCTTTTTGTCCAAATCGAATACGTCATTAATACCGGGATTTGCTCGATATAGCTTAGTTTTATTTTTATATTACTGCCTAAGTTGGAAAAATCTATATGAATATTTAAAGACTGTAAAGTATAGTTGACAGCAGGCGCTGCAGAGCCAGCGAGTGTGCTTCATCTGTACCTGTTAGTGTTGCTAGCCAAGCAGAGAGATGGAGGGCTACACGCTGGGAGGTCCAGAATGCTAAAATAATGCCAAGTGCCTCGAGCCTTGAAAGACTTTGCTGAGCTGGCAGGCGTGCGCATTCCTCATCTGAGTTGTGTCAACTGCAGCCAATCAACAAAAGCTGGCAAACAGTAGTTAGTGTAGCCCAGGCTGATTCAGTTTCCTACAGATATGAAAAGTAACGCCTCTTCTCTTTCAGACTTGAATGTGTTGGCATGTGGCTAAGAGTTGTGCTAATGTTAATTCTTGGATGTGCATGTGTTTGTAAGTGCACTTGTACAGGTGTATGCAACACTCTTGAGTGTGAGCACTGTATTTATTCAGTGCCTCCGTGTGTTCGGTGTAGAGCACAGGCTCATGTTTCAACATGGCTGGCCCACATAGCAAGAAACTCTATAGGCAAAGTGTGAGGCAATCACTCTGTAATTAGTGCACGCTACTTCCCTACAGTAGCTTTGGCCTGACAACACTGGACAGTCAAGTTCAGGGAAGTCGTATGATACTGTATCACTGCATGCTTGCACAACCGTACTTGTACAGTGGAAATGCATGCATGTAGAAACGCATTCGCACGAGCTGAGGCACTTCTGAAACCCGCACACATTCATGTTCACAAAAACATGCTGGCAGCTATTCTTAGTTAAGATGGTATCACTCGAGCTTTTACACATCACTACTCTGTGAGGAGCACATGCTGCATTAGATACTCAGTGTTTGTGCTATACTGTACGTAGGGATTTATACAAAGGCACTTACAGTTCATTTATCACCCAGCTAGCGCCCTGTTTGTACAGCTCTGTCTAAACCATCTCCAGTGAATGTTTAATGCTCAACAACAAGAGTTTGACTTTGTTTAACGCAAGATGGCACTGAGTGAAGCAAGAAGCTGCCAACTGTCCTGCATTAGTAGAACAACTTCCTGTCTCAAAGGAATTGTTTGTCGCTAATGGCAGCAAAATGTTTTTTCAGTAAATTTCAATTAAATGATGGTATTTATACTACTAATGACAGGGCTGCTGTATTGTTACGCTCAGTTTATACTGGCCAACACTAGACACCCGTTTATGCTCATACATACCTAAATTACATGGTTAGACTAAACGTAAGAACATGTTTGTCTCCAGAGGTGTAAAAACGAACAGCCGAAACAATCAGACATTCTGGATGAAGGCCCAGGGAGACTGATGAGGGTGACAAGCTGGCTGGGGCCCGCGGACAGGCTCCAAATGCTTGTGTGCTCTCAGTTGTGTCCCTGACCCTTGTTCAGGTTGGACAGGCTCCAGCTGGTCCCCGGAGCCGAGCTCTCTCTTCTTTCACATCTGTAGTCCTCTTCTGTGCCAAGGCAGGCAGTGATGGATCATGAGCTGGACTGTGAATTGTGTCCGTATTCGTGTGGGTATCATGTGAAAGTGCATTGTTTACAGTCCACTGCTTGCTTTTGCTATTTGTGTGTGTGTGTGTGTGTGTGTGTGTGTGTGTGTGTGTGTGTGTGTGTGTGTGTGAAGCATGAGTGCGTGGCAGTCCTTTATCTATCACAAGGGGATTAACTGACTAAAGGTGACCCGAGGCCTCCTCTACCCCTCAGCCTGCTTAAGTATTTCTCCTTGTTATATCCTGATATATAAACATGCAGTTTATCATGAAACCACACTTGATCATGTTCATAGTTGGCGTTTTGTCCGACCAGTGCTCCCAGAATCATTAGGCTACTTCCAGCTTGGTGATTGTACCGTTACCATGCAGGATTCCAGCAGCCCATCTATGCACACTACACTCACAGGGCACTATGCAGTATGTATTGTGTGTAAATATATCTGATTTATATCTGCCTCGCTGTTCACTGTTGTCTCTGTAGACCGTATCCAAGCTGTATTAAGTAACTGCAAACCAAACATTTCCTGTGCGTTACTACAAAACAGATAAAGAAAAGAACATGACACACCCGGGTGACAGCTACTTACATTAGTTGACATTTCCTTGATTTTTCAGTATTTCTTCTTTCTTAAATTCAGCATCTTTAATTCATAATTCATTTGTTAAAATTCTGTTTCTGTTTTGTCTGAGACGCTTCTCTTAAAATTCAGCAGAGGAAAGTGAAGGTGAGGAGAGTTGGCCGTGAGATGTGATGTATCTCCCTTATGTCTTACGGATGACACTGTCTCACACACTATATTTGTCCTACACAACTACTACTACTACTACTACTACTACTTTAAGACAAACCCATCAGACAAAATTGAACTGAAATAAGAATCAGTTTGGTCTTTGATCAGTTAAAGAACCAGTTTTAAGCAGTAAAATGTTGCTCAGTGTTACATTAATCCAAATCATATTTTAATGCGACTTGATTTGATTCTTCAAAAAAATTAGTGATCTCTTTTTTTGTGTACCAGCTGTTTTTTGTTATTAGAAATGAGCAGCAGCTTGTTTCCACCAAGTGAATGATTGGTTATTGATCTGTTTGAACACAGGCTTCTCATTATGCTTACTGATAAATACCTACAGATACACACATACAAACACACAGAATCTACAACTGTCAGTTCAGGCACAGCATTGTCTGGTTTCATTTACTGTAGATCAGGTTGACGCGTGGCTAATACAGTATGTGTTTCAGTGTGTAGGGTTTGGGTTCTGTTGCACTGCTTTTCGTAGACGCACACAACTCGCTGCAGCACCACTGACTCTGACTCAGAGAGCTGCTTTACTGTAGATTAGAGGAAGGAAGGAAATAGGAGAGAAAGGAGTAGAGGGAGATGGCGAGAGCAGAAAATGGGTCAGACATCTGAGAGCTTGGCATTCCTCTTTCTGCAATAAGTGTCAAGACATTATCCAGTTGCACCTCTTTCTCTCCTCCGTTCTCTGGCTTTCTTTTTCTCATGCATGTTTTTTTTTTTTTACTCCCCCCTTTTCCTGGCCAAGGAGAAGTGCAAAGAGAGGAGAGAGTTATTATGCTTGGCATGTGCGTAGAGGACAGGCTTTAATTTGGTCGCAGCCCAGCTGATCAATCTCCACATTGGATCAGTTACAGCACTGTGTGTGTCTGTGCGTGTGTGAGTGAGAGTGTGTAACAGCTAAGCTTTTAAACTATGCAAACCAGCAGATTGCTCTAAAAGTAAGGCACAGTGGTTTAAACCTGTGTGCAAATGACTTATTCTATACACAGAGCTGTGGAGGAACAATGAATTGGATTAGAGTTGAATGAATGTGCCGCGCTCGTCTATAATCAAGTCAGAATAAAGGAAATTCAGTCTATTTTCTGTATCCCCAAAATGTAAATGTGGAGTGCTTTAGGGGTGTGTGTACAGGTATAGTGCACGTCTGACATGAATATTGTTAATGTGCCATGGTAGATTGGAAGCTCTCACACACACAGATGTACACTGATTTAACACTTAAGTAACTAAGGGTGACTTGCATAATATGCAAACAGATGGATGTGATTCAGTGGGTGGTTTGGCAGAGTGTCAGCGAGCATGCAACATTTCCTGTTTGGGGCCTTTCTCTGGCATCGAGAGCACTTAACCTACTTTAGAAAGTCCCAGTTGTTGGGATGATAGCAGTTGTCAGAAACAGGCTGCAGCCAGGGTCCCCACACAGTTCATTTAGCACTAAACCCTGCACAGCAAGAACACTATTTAGTCTGGAAAAAAGTTAAACAGCTTAGTCAAATCTTTATTGTAAAGAGACACATCAGTGGATGATGATCAGTCTGGATCAAAGCTGGTCGAAGGAGCAGAGACGACACGAGTTATAACCAAAAATTATTATTTTACATCATTAAGAGACAAACAAACACAAAGACAAACCAAAAGGTAGAAGCCAGACGAGAAGAGAGCAGCTGAGTAATCTGTATGAAAAATTTAATTCATTTTCTCTTGTATTAATCTACGTTAGTACAGTTTTAAATAATGTATGTACACATGAGATACAAAGTTTTGTTTTAATTTGTACAGAGTCAGGTTTCGCCCTTCTTCTTTCTAGTCTTGATGCTAAGCTAGGCTAATCGTGTCCTAACTCCGCCTCTGCATATCTCAGCATGAAAGTAGAAATCTGCTGTTTTTGAGGATGCACATCTGTACACTGCACTTTCTGTTGGAGTTAGGGCCTTGCTCAAGGGCACCACAGAGGTGTTGATGAGGGAAATCTTGCGTTGACATGTTGGTATGGCTTTCGTGTTTTGAATGTCACTATACTCAAGTTTATGTAGACATGTTATGTTGTAGACAAAATAATTCAGGTTTGCTCTTGTGGGTCAGAGTGAAAGTTTGAAGAAGAGCGTTTTGTTTTTTTTATTTTGTTCTCTTCCCTTTGAGTAGGCATCTGTCAATTTTCAGTTTTTCTATTTTCGGTCAGTACTTCCTTGTTTCAGCTGTTACACTTATCATCATTGCTCAATGGCGTAATGTTTACTCAAATAATGATGTTTACTTACAATATTACTTCACCATAGTGTTAAAATACACAGACACACATTTTACTCAAAACTGACAATAGCCACAGACTTTAATTTTGTGCTTTGTTTCCTTTCAGAGTCAGGTAGGTGGAGATAATATTAGTGCAGCTGGTCCATCCAGAATGCATTTAAAATCACATGTTCCTATTCTATCTCTCTTGTGCCCCTGCGAGCTCTTTCCCTTCACTGCATGTTTTAATTGTTTGACTTTCCAATCCACTTTACTATGGAAGGTTTATTTAGTGGAAAATAGGTTTTTTCAGATTAACTTTGCCTCAAAAAACTAATTCTTAACCTTAATTTTCCATCTGGTTTAAGAATAAGTCAAATATTACAAGTGTGTGACATTTAGAGCCGACCTTTTGCACTTGGGAGATTTGATTCTCGTGCTACATAGCACCCCCCGTTTCTTGCCTACATCTCCACTGTCAAACTATCGAATAAAGGCTCAAATAGTGCTGAGTTAAGATGTTATTCAGAGCCTCACCAACAAAACTGATTTCTGTATGTAAACCCTTTGCGACTATAACATGTAACTTTTGTTGTGGTTAAAATAAATTCAAGCGTAGGTGGGTTTGAGTGGTGTCAGGTTTCGGCCCTGCCTGTGCCGTAACATATTTACTGTACATATTTAACATATTTACTGTATACCTCCTGGAGAGGCTGAGGACTACTGTAGCATATGGATTACCCAGAGACTCAAATTCATGGCGTTAAATCTTTGTTGCTTAAAGAAGCATTCATGTGAGACGTCTTTATGTAGTGAGCGTACACTATCCTACCATTCTTTCACAGATCATACAGATATATTCAAAATAAAAAGTCACTGACGAAGTGTTTGTGACAGCTTTTTAAAATCTCTCTATCTAAAGCAACTGTGAACATGCAGATTTAATAGAAGCACATGAGCTTATTTTTAGTACCTCAACATATTCTTATTGCACTTGCATAGAACTACATTTGTCAGCCAGTGCATTACGTTGGTACAATGGTATCACATACTATAAGTGAAGGCTTAAACTGACATAAATATAAATGTAAAAATAATAATCTGCACCTGTTTCTGTCTACTGACTTTGCTCAGTGAGAGAGCGGCGTGAGCCCAAAAGGCCACCAACTCTAACTCATGTTTGTTTTGATAGCGCAACAAGCAGTTATACTCACGTGGAGCCTAAAACAATTATTGTATTATCTACTGCAAGATAGGAGGGGCCAAAACATGTGGAAAGGTGAGAATGTTTTGCTTTTTGGCTGAATGTCATGAGATAATGAAACAATCTGGAAAGAATGATGTAGTATGCCAGACTCAGACGATTGTGGCGTAATGATAGTGTGTGTCAATACAAGTATATATTTTTTTTCAATGGGTGTTGACAATAACTGTCAGTAATCGACTTGTTGAATGAGAGGGATTAAGTTGAGTACACAGTCGTCTGAAAATACTTGCATGCTTTTAGCAGTTACGACCATTTGTCACTGACAAAAGGTTGACATTTAGCTGCATGCAGGGGTGCGCATGTTTCACTACCAGGTGACACTATAGATGAGATGTTCAGGATGACAAACAACTATGCAGACGTGTGATTGCAAATGTAAAATAATCTCATTCAAAGTTTATTATTATAATTGTGATGAAGCTGCAGCATAGTTTGCTACAGCACCTGCTTGCATTGCTTGATGCGTATTGCCGTTTGATGAGATGGAGTTACGTGTCCTTAAAGGACACTGAAGTTCGAAAACATCTTTGCCTTGCAAGGAAGAAATAAGCGTCTGCCTGAGCAGTTTCCAGCAGCAGTACTAAGGACAGTGAGAGCAAAAATAACCCAAGCCACTCCCATCATAGAGATTAAAATATCTTTAATTAAACCAGTAACAAAGTGAGTTACTTCAGTGGTAAAATGTTTTATTGTGGCAAAAGACCATTGTATTTCAGAACATGATAACAATTAACACGCATAACATGTTATATGTATATATTAACAAGCTAAGAGGCAGAATATAATGTATGATAATAAGAGATTTTCTGTTTCACCTGCGGAAGTAGGCCAAGCATGCTCCTTCTCTGCAGCAGCTGAACAGGTTCACATGTGCACAAGCACATTTCTCATCTTCACATTAATGGTATTTGTTGAGGCACGAATTCCCTTTTACTGCCAGGAATCTGACTTCTTAAGTTGAAGTATGAGTGATTATAATATTCAACTTGGCCAAGCTGTCTAGTTAATATAACCTGAAGCCTGTCTTTTATGATAGTAGCACCAATGGTGTAACTGCAATGATTAAATGGGATGATTAAAGGAATACCTGCAGTGCATTCCTGAACAGATGCTGTGTGCTCGCAGCCTTTTGAAAGTCTAGCAAGGTTCATATTTTAAACTCCTTTTGATTGCTCTAGTCAGCCTAATCCTTAAGTTAGACACTTCATTTGGCTAAAGGATTAGACTACTAAGCCTGTTAGTGGTAAGCTGGTCACATGAAAATCTAACATCGATTTGCATAGACAAGAAAACCTTGCATCTCCTTCGGGGATTTTCCTGTCTTTACCTCTGAGAGTCCTCCCATGTCATCTCTGACTTGGCAGTACATGTATGCGTCACTGGCCATGTGGATTTCCTGCTGGTGCTGCAGCCATGTGTAGGCTTTGGCTAACTCCTGTCTTACACTAGCCTTTTCACTTTCTGTTAGGCCTTTTCTTTTTTTGGTTTGTTAGCAAAGATATGAAGGCGTCACACGTTATCTGTTCTAATTACAGAGTTCCCTGACACCTGGTTGGGATGAAGGCTGGGATCAAGTGTAAGGAAACAAGACTGAAGTGAAGACAACCAGCCACAAAGGTAAGAAAAGCTTTCACAGCTTTGTGGAAACAGTGTAGTATGTACAGCTCACCGCCATGGCTTGTTGGCCCAGTCAACTGAAAAATTAAAAATTGCAGTATGGATCAGTGCAGTATTAAAATACTAAAATACTGCAAATTGTGAGCAGCAGGAAGGAGCTTTTTATTTTTTTATTGTTAGGATTAGGAGTTACACTGCGATCACATACAACTCATTTATTTTACTATTGTGCTAAAATGAATCTCATACATATATACAGCTGTAGTAACACCAACTGTAGCCTACTGACTATTGCATACATAATTCCTATGAGCTTCTTGATTCAAATCCTGGAATTGCACTTTTGAGAACTTTAAGTTTATAACTGAAACTTATCAGTCATTATTGATTATCTTACTTGAAAATGCGTCACCAGCCTGCTGCTGTTGAACTGCAAAATACAGTTTCTTAAGGCTTGAACATGTTCGTGTTTCACTTTGTGTAAGTGTGTTGTTCATAGATATTTCTCTAGCTGTTTTTTGTAGTCTACAGTAAATGCAGGTTTTTATCTGCCTCCATGGTTCCTCCCTACTAAAAGTTAGATAAACAAAAACATGTTTGATGCTCAGGTCCACAGGAAGCGTTAGTGGTAGGTGTTTGCACTACATTCTCTGCTCTGCAAACCTCTACAACCATCATTCTCCTGGTGTGAATCTTCTTTGAATTGTATGTTCAGCCTTACAGAACTAACATCGATGAGCCACAGTAGATGTAATCTGCAGGTTTAGCAAGTGAAAGTGATTTCAGGTCCAGTCTGCTGCCTGAATGTTTAATACACTGATCTGTAGCAATAAAAGAACCTCGAACAGGATCTAAATGAGAACCTTAGTGCAGCATTGCAGTTACAGTAGGCTAATTACTTCTGTTGTGGTGTGCAGAACAGCTTATCATTAGCAGTTGTTTTTTGTAAGAAATCAGCCCATGAATAAAAACAAAGTAGCTTGTGTCAGAGGAATGAGAGGTGAGCATGGGCCCTGCTCCGACATACACATCCCGCCCTTATGCTTCTTAGGTGGAACAGAGAAGGAGCTGTGCCACTCCCTGCCCATCTGTCATGCCCATCAGGGGAATCACTCTCCCGCTCTGGCACACATACACACACTCAAACACAGATGATTACACACACCCCCACCTGGGCACGCATTCACCGACACGAATACAAACATGCACACAAGTAATCAAATGGACAAATATGTGCAAACATCCAAATGCACACAGACAAATACAAACACAAACAGTATCGCACATTTCTCTTTATACAAAGATAATCTCTGAGCCACGCTGATATTTATCTTCCACCACGGGTGTCCTGAGTATCTGTAAAGTAAGACAGGCAAACTGTGTGTGGGCCCAAAGCCAGTTGCTGAATTACTTTTATTCTCCAACAGTTTGACTCACCACCTGACTGGGTAATCCCAGCACACACTTCTGGACAGCTCCCTTACTAAACCTCACTTTCAATTTGAGTGAATTTAAATTTTCAGATGGCTTTTCAAGCCCTGTCTAACTCTAATCAGCGGAAGTAAGCTTCATGACAGTTGATGCTGTGCAGAAAAGAGACGGTGCCATTTATACTATTACGCTCAGACAGAATTGTGTGTGTGTGTGTGTGTAAGCTGTCACAATATTAACGCTGTCTCCTTTTCTTTTTGTGACATTTGAATAAGCATTTTTCTTGGTAATCAATATACTAACTTAATAATCTACCTCAGAGGCTCTTGGATGTCTAGACAGAATGCAGTATTGACAATTTAGTTTTACTCAGGCTACTTACCAATTATCAAGCATGCTACTAAATGACATTTCCAAGAATTGAGGAAACAATAACTGAGTAATGACGCTTGGTAATTCTCTTAATAATGTGATTGGTGGTTTTATTTCAGCCAGGAAGCTTGGCTGTGTAGGGTGCACTATGATCCTCTTAAGTAATTGGAGTTTTTTGTTGTTGTTTTTATTTTGGGGGGGGGGGGGAATGCTCCCAGCTTTCGAACAAATGGTTTTATCGTAGTGCAGGGTAAACAAGGTGCTGTAATGTGAGTTTGCAGCACTGTAGAGATAGAGTGGGTGGTATTTTATGAAAGTGTGTGGTTTCTTGGACAGCTTTCTCATTCACTGAAAGGAAGTGGTTTTTGTCTCCTCTCAACAAAAGCTCAAAATGTTCCTCTTTTATAGCTCTCTGTTGATGCTCTACTATTTCATTCATTTTTGTGTGAATGTATCAACATACAATTCAGTTCATTTATACAGTGCCAAATCACTGCATAAATATTATCAAAAAACCTTACACTTTAAGATTTAAGACCTTACAGAATATAACTAGATATACAATTATGTAGAAAACCCAACAATCCCACTTTGATTTACGGTGGGTGACCATTTGCTGCAACCAGTTGGGGTTAGGGGAAAGTGGAGAGATGAAAGAGAAACAGGCAACTGAAGAAGAACAGCAAGCAGCAGACAAAACACTGGGCAGGTTGTTAGGGTCAATAACTGCACACTACATACAAATACAAACATACAGCTTAGAGGCCAGTTATACCTGCAGAAAGGTAAAGGGACAGGGAGACAGGGCCAACAAAGCACAACTATGAGAAGGCACAAAAGTGGGTACAGAGAAGAGAGCTTAGTGTGTCAAGGAAGGTCCCCCAGCAGACTGTAAGTCTACCGCAACATAACTAAGAGATGGTTCAGAGTCACCTGAGTCAGCTCTGACTATGAGCTTTATCAAAACCTTCTAACCTGAACTGGGAGCTGGTTCCACAGGAGAGGAGTTTGATAGATAAAGGCTCTGCCCGCGATTCTACATTTGGAAACTCTAGGAACCACAAGTAGACCAGCACTCTTGAGAGCGACGCACTTTGCAGGGATAATATGGTTTTATGAGGTCTTTAAGATATGATGGAGCTTGATCATTAGGTGCTTTATATGTAAAGAGAAGGATTTTAAATTCTGTTCTAGATTTTAATCAGAGGAGAGAAGCTAATGTAGGAGAAAACTATCTTGTTAATTCCAGTCAGAACTCTGGCTGCAGCATTTAACTGATTAACAAATGATCATATTAGAAGTAACAAATGCATGTACTCTTTTTTTCAGCATAACTATGAGACAGGATATTCCTAATTTTAACGATATTCCTCATGTGGAAGAAGGCAGTTCTAGATATTTCTTTTATGTATGAGGTAAAGAAGATATCCTGGTCATTGATGACTTAGAGATTCCCCACAGTCATACTTGAGGCCAATACTATGGCATCTAGGGTAGCAGTATAATTATATAACATGTCTCAGGTTTTTAGGCGCAAATAGAATGGGCTCTGTTTTGTCTGAATTGAGGAGTAGAAAAAACAGGACATCCAGGCCTTTAAGTGTTTCCTTGTAATATTTCCTAAGGGAGACATGTATAAAGTGAAAAGAAATTGGTCCAAGCACAGAACCCTGTGGAACTCCATAACTAACTTTTGTGTTCATGGAAGACTTGTTGTTAACATGAACAATTTGGAATCTGTCTTATAGATAAAATGTTGTGATCTACATATAGTCAAATGCAGCACAGATGTACTGACTACAAACTGTGACGTATGATTTTTATATGAGGTTTTATTACTAGCCCAAAAGCGTACATGGTACATAACCTGATTGAGATTGATCTGATCTAATACAGACGTGTTGATCAAAGGTAAAACATCTTTGAGCAGTCTAGTCGCGATGGGGTCTAAGAGACATGTAGGTGGTTCAGATTAATGAATTATTTAAATTAACTCTTCCTTTTCAAAAGGCTAAATGTGTTTGACCTACAGAAGCTGTGTAGGCTGTCTTGTCATTAGCTTCTTTTAAACCATATTTGTTTATGCTGATGCATCGTTTCAGGAATTGCCTCTGGAAAAAGAACATTTTTCACTTAATGCTAAGGTAAATATGAACTCTACTATATTAGAGATGTGGTATAATGTAGTAGTGATATAATGCTTCTCAATAGCACTTAATTATGCTGAAGAATACTCAAAGCACATATGTGGATATGTGCTTCAAGAAGTTCTTTTTTTTTTGCTAGTGCACTGCTACATTTCTGGGCAGTTGATCAGTTGGTCGGTAGAATAGAAGGAAACTATATCCAGGAATGTGTATTGCATCCAGAGCTGCAGCTACTGATTATTTTCCTTGAGATGAATGTGCTATTTTGTGTTAAGATTAGAACGTTCAGTTTTCTGTTATGGTTCAGACTGTAGTTATTTAGACAGACTCTGTGCGTCAGTGCTTTCAATTTGTATAATAAAAAAAAAAATTCAAATGGATTTTCTGTCAGTCAACTTGCAGCTCCAGTTGTGTTCTGCTTTTGCAAACACATCCTTTTCTGTCTTTTAGTAATTAGTAGGTGAGACTGCGACTAACAAAAACTGAAACCTGCTTTTAATGCCCCCCACACTGCTGTCTCTGGTCAAAAATAAAGCCTGCTCAATAGTACTAGGGTGATATAACCTCAGTATACACAAGATACGTATCTTCAGTTGTGTTACCGTCATTGAACATGGTTTTCTAATGATCAGTTATCCAAACATGCTATTGGAAGACAGTACTAATGTTTGCAGAATTTAGGCCTCTGTATGTTTATGTAAATATTAGACTCTTGAATTAGGTTATTTGGATAAAGATGATTACTGATCAAGAAATGTACTGATCAAGTCATTTTACAGTTAAAAGGTCTATTCAGTGTTTTCTAGTTGCCCAGACTGTGTCATTAACGTTCTTCTCTAATGCCTGTCTTGTTTAGTCCGATTGACTCTGTGTTGTGTTCCCCTTAGTGCGGTTTGTTTGGGCAGACCTGAACATAGCAAGCGCAATAGAATGGGGACAGGAACAACCACATCTAGAACAAGATGTGGTTTCTCTATGGTCCCAAACAAAGTCAGGAGTGGTTTGTTTGTGGTGAGAGTGCTACCCAACCTCAATCCGTCCCAGAACAGCAGCTTTGTGCTGAGTGGCTAGTGGACAGCTCCTCTTCTTTACAAAGTGTGAAGGTGTGTTATATTGCCAAGATGTTGTTTTTAAAGCTTATTTAATTGTAAAGTTGTTCTATGTTGCATAGCAATTTTTCACTCGCAACATTATCGGGAATGTTCTTCCTGTGTTTGCTTTCTTATTCCTGCCCCAGATCCATTTTACCGATGAGCGGACAAGGCTATTCGTGCGTGGCTTGTAGTGATACTGCTCCACTAATTCGGATCAGAGTAAATGAACTGTAGGTTTGAAAACGCCCTACATCACCACAATCATTAGACATATTTTGTACTGCAGGATCTTTACTTATCATAAACTGTATATCTCATTTGTTCAAATTGGGTGGTGATATCAGCCGTGGCAATCTGTCAGGCTTTAGAACTCCACACTATCTTTTAAGTTGGTTTACAACCATCGAGCAAAACATCGGAAATTCATGTCTGAGTCTCAAGAAAAATACAAAGTCGTGATGCCTTTTAAGGCAGACATTCATTTAGAATCTTTAGCAGCCCAAAGTACAGGCTGTGCAGGTTTATTGCTTGTCTACAGTACTGACTGTCTTCTTTAAGTGTGTGCTATTCATGCTGTGAGAGCACTTTCTGATCACTCAGATGTGACTATAGATTTCAGTCCATGACAGAATGGAAGACATTTGAAGCAAGATTGACATATTGATTACACTGTGTGTTTTGAAGAAAGCTTAAATGTATGCTTTTACACAGACTGACACAATTTTCTGTCTGAGTGGCTCAACCTTTTGACACCTTGTCATCACAGCTAAGACTAAAGGTTACATTCATATTATATGCTGAGGTTCCTCTTAAAATTTACAGCAGCTATGAGAGGAGTTATTGCTGCGATGTTTGTTCAGAGCAACAGTTTGTCATCCACCTTATTCCCAGGTTTCTCGCCATCCA
The DNA here is from genome assembly GCA_034779795.1 of Ctenopoma multispine. NCBI lineage: Eukaryota > Metazoa > Chordata > Actinopteri > Anabantiformes > Anabantidae > Ctenopoma > Ctenopoma multispine. Next base: position 15,229,101 of record JAUYWH010000011.1, on the reverse strand, counting down.
GGTTGGCACCATCACCGTCTTGTTAATTGTGATGGGGAGGTCTTAAGGGGACTCTCTGCTTTGGAGGAACAGAAGTCTTCTCCAGGTAGAGCTTTAGATAATGCCTTGACATTTACTCTGGGATGTCTGCAGTTGGTTTGTTAGTTACCAGAAGAAGAAGGTGAAGGTGAAGGGAGTGAAGATGAGATTTGAGCAGAGTGAGGGAAGGGTGGATGTTTTATTTGTTTTTTCAAATAAATCAACAAAGAAGGAGAGGGGTGGAGCACATTAATGGAGTTTGGAGCAGGGCTTTCTGTTTGAATTATAGAAAACAGTTTTAGCACTACACAGAGAAGAAGAGAAACCAGAGAGGAGTTAAACGTTAAGAATATCCCCCGAGAGTTGACTTTCACCTCACATAGAATGTACTTGAATGTCCATGAACTTGGAGATGACCTTGCAGAACTGGAAGTGAGTGAAAGGCAGAGAAAAACGAGTGCTGGTGGTGGATTTAGGAGGTAGGAGAGACAGGGATAGAACTGAGCAGTGGTTCTACTGAGTAGACATAATGTGGGTGGGTTGTGAGTGAATAGAGGAGAGGGAGGTAGTACAAACAGAAGTGATCAGAAACATAAAGTAGGGTACCTGAAGTCTGAAGCAGATCCAGCTTGTTGCCAGCCTTGTGAGTGGGAGCAAAGGGGAAAGACAGCAAGGCATATTGAAGTTGATGCAGCGAATGGACGGACAGACTACATGAGGTAACATAGCACATTTACCCCATATTAATTTACATTGAAAATTAATATATAACTGAAACAGTCCTACCTCGTTATTTAATAAGGCTCCTACTCTTATATCTTATATCACACATAGCCTAATTGGACCCCTGAGGTGTGTGGATCTGGGATATTTGTCCAAAGAAGGATCATGTAATTTGTGTCTATAACCACTTGCTGCTAACACTGTGACTTCAGCAACACCAGTTAAACCAACGATTTGCATGAATGCAGCTTGTTTCTGTGATTTCCCTGTGGGTGAGAATAATGAATCTACGCATTATCTACGCTGCTATAAGAGCGAAGTGTTTGACTTATGTGACCACAGTGGTCTTACCACTGGAGATGGGAGTGATTTCCTACCTTAGGAATCCTGTTTAATTGCTTTCGCTCTGCCCCTGCTTCAAAAATTGCGTCACTCAGAGAATTCTTGTACAGAAACTCAGCAAATACGGGCCTTAGTCACACTTCAGTAATTCACACTGATGTCACTGCTCTGTTGTTAAACAGTCATAAATACCTAAAGCAGTTATGTGAATGTTTATCACAGCTGCATTATTGATTCATGTGTGTGTTCTATTTGATATAAGTGCCACGTTCTTATGTTACATTTTGCCCGTCTTTCTCTCATTGTTTCCCCCCTACCGCTGCTTAATCTTTCTCCAAAGACAGTGTCAGTTGAGGCGCAGAACAGGTGCAACAGCAAGTGATATGAACACACAAAGTTCCTGCTCACACACACCCGCTACGTTACATATGTGATATACAGTCCAGTCTGCAACTGTGCCGCCATTCCTGAAAGAGAAAACGGGTTCAAAGTACTCAACTCCGCCAGACGCCCTCTCTCTTTTCTTTTTTTTTATCGCTGCCCTGGTTGTATTGGTTGTCACTCTGCCAGGGTTCAGTTGTATGGAACTATTAAGTTACCATGTTAGGTGCAGATTAAAACCCGACAGCGTCTTTTTCCTCAAACAGAAAAGCCGTGTGTGTGCAGGTTTACAAGTGTAATGAGTAACACATTAGTGTGGACATGCAGCACTGTACAGTATACCTTTGTTTGTAGAGAAAGTGGGTAATTTTGTCGCACACGCTCTTTATGACTGTATAAACTAGTGAGTAGGTATCTGTGGTTGGTACGATCTGATAGCGTGCACAATTTTGACTGAGAGGCGTGGGCGTAGAGAGTTGGTATTAATTTCAGAGTGCATTCCTGCTAAAGAAAGACTCTTTTTGGGGTCATGGGTGCCTCTCTACATCCAAATCGCTGTAAACATGGTTACAAAGATCTGGATACAGTGAATGTTTCCATAATCAAAACCAGACCCCTATTCCTAGAGGGGCGAAGAAAATGAAGCAGGAAAACAAGACGAAGAACAGAAAAGTCTGAGTAAGACGAGAGTTTCCCTTTTGTTAGAAAGAGGACAGAGATGTCCTGACTTGGTGGGCAGCATTAACCAACTCAGAAAAGGGAATTCCATCTGTTTAGTTGTCAGGCCACAAATATTCCAGTCTTTCCTTCTCCTACTCCTTCTGCCACACAGCTGAAGTGAACTCCAGAGGATCCAATAAAGGCTGAGAAGAGGGAAGCGTATTAAATGCCTGGGGTTAGGAATGCTGGCTCACTTCATGTGTTGGATGCTCTTTTACTTCTCCACGTGCTCTGAACTGCTGGCTCTACTGGGACACTTTAACATGGACGTGTGGAAAGGTTTCAGTCTCCTTACATACGTTCTTTAACGTAGTGGATTTTCTGTATTAAACACTGCAGATATAAACGAGTGTGTAGAAACCACCTCCTCTAACCATACACTTGAATGCATGCTCAAACACGTACAGTGCAGTGTTTTCTGACACTGACCTCAGCAGATACAGAGAGGGTGGGTACAGGAATGCATAAGCCTACCTTTTGAACTGCATTTGGATGAGTTCTACATCAGTGAATCCTGTTCTGCACCTTCTCATTAGAGCTATATTTATTTAAGCCAGATTGATTTAAACATGCTACCCATACGGTTTTTTTCAAGCATCTTCATTTCAAGATCTTATAGATAATGTAATCAAGTGGATAAAATTCACGCCTATTTTTATTCAGCTTGATGGTTGGACATTAACTGAGCGTAGGCTTTTATCAGCAGTAGAGTGATATCATTAATAAAAGAGCAATGAAGAAGCCAGAAGTATGACTCATTTTATCATGCATAGTTGTCCCAAATGGCTCGAGAGTCTTATTCTCACTTTTAATTTATTTTCTCCTGTTTTTGTGCTTTTGCTTCTTCTTGTGTCTGTTGTTATTGTTGCTTTGTGTCTTGGTGTCATTTCTTTTTTTGTCTTCTTTTCTTTTGTTTGCTCAGGCTTTACGCTGCCAGCTCAGGTGTTATCTCTATTACATAAATTGTCCATGTGCTTTTTGGCAAAGCACTTTGTTTATGGAACCTCAGCCAAGTCTGTCAAGGTTAGTTAACTGAAATTGGGCCAGTGTGGTTTGACACACCTCCAGTGTGTGGGTGTTTGTGTGTGTGCAGGTGCTGTTCAGAATTTCGCTGTTTGTCAGCTTGGCCTGCAACACACAGTCTTTACTGCAACATTTGAAAACGTTTCAGCTGTTTTGCTGAACCTAGTGCAACTAGATTATATTACTAGATTTAGTAGATTATTTAGATAAATTCAATATAACATTACATGTGTGGTTTTGTTTGACAGATTGCTTTATTGTTTTAGTTTTTTTTAAATGCTGAATCCAAGAGGCACTCTTTTCTGTGTTGTCAGTGCTCCTAGAAAACGTGCAGTGTCAGGCTTGACCTTTGACCTCTCTTCACACTTCCTCTGTGTGAGAAGGCTGCCGAGGTCACACCAGTGAATTACCACATACGTGATCTCCCTGTGTCCTCACCTTCTCCCTGACAGCTCCCTGTCTGCACAGTTCATGAAGATAGAACAGACAAATATGGCAATTACGATAACAACGTACACATTGGACTCACTCTGCAAATGTTTTATTTGATGAACAGCAGCGAGGAACATCTCATTTCAGAGCCAAATCCATCCGCTGCTTCATATTACAACACCCATTGTGATTTTATAAGTATATAGAGATACGCAGTCTGGAGATCAGGTGGTAGAGTGGGTCACTCACTAATGGTGAGGTTAGTGGTTTGAGTGCTGGCTCCTACTGTTGCATATCAGAATCAGAATACTGTTTTAAAATTATGAGGTCTCAGTTGTTCTTTGACAGTAAAAAGTTTGGAATTTATCTCTATTGTGTGTGCGTGTGTGCTTGCGCGTGCATGTGGGCTGCATCTACCAGTTATTTTCAGTGTATAATAATCAAAGTTTGTATAATCAGCTTACTCATTGGTGTGTGAAATGTCTGCAAATCTCTGTCATAGGGCTCCAGAGTCTAAGATGATTAATTAAATGGCTTGTTTTTTCTAATAGAAAAGTTTTTACAAGACAAGTACTTTTATAGAAGGATATGGAAACCTGTAAATACACAACCTTAAAATGATAAAATGAATTGGAGATGAATGAATGGGAGACAACTGCTGAGACATGCCTGAGGATGTGGTCAGGTGAGGCCTGTATTTCATGGAACATGCTTTACAAAGCTGCACCGCTGCAGTAAAGATGCTATAAATAGAAGGTGCCGATGAAGAGGAAGGGAAAAAAAGGGGACTTGGTATGAAACAGAGTCACCAAGATGGTTCCTGTTTGAACACTTAACCTGCGGCAAGAGAATCACTGCAAGACCTTGATGAGCAAAAGTCAACATCAAGGTGTGTAGGAGCTCACTGTAGAACTAAAAACAGTAAAAGGAACTTCTTCCTAAATGTTCCTTTTAATATATTTAATTTATGGGTGGCCGTTTGGGCCTCAAGACTTATTAATAGGACTTATATTTATGTTTTTTGTTATGGAATTAACACATCGTGCGTTGAGTGTGCCAGATTGCAACACAGGAATCTTATCTCAAAACATGACTGTTTGCAGACGCGGTGACAAAGCACGGTGGAACGTGGAGCTCACACTGTAGAAGAATCTGAGGACAATGTGTCACCATTTGTGCAACAAATTGCCCTTCTATCGTCCTGTGCAGCATGATTGATGTATTGGTACACCGAACATAATACATACGGTATGAGAAATGCTTTGAAAATGTACGAGGCTGGCTGCTGAATTTTTCTTGTTGAGAGAAACGAGATGATTTTACCTCCTGCGGTGAGTGACTCATTCTCAGGATAGAGGAGTCTTGTTGGTTCTTGAACAAGTAGTTTGCTTTGTGATCCAACGAGCTATTATGGGGCGAACACGGATAGATGGATGAATGTGTGATGAACGGTGTTTTTTTAGCCATAGATAAAGCTGATACGATACTGATAGATTTTAACTGTTGAACAACAGACCTTTTGGATCTGCAGGACAGAAGATAAAGATTTATTTTTTTTACTGTTCGAGGCTGCATGTTACGATTTAAACTTAGATTCTCATTCATGGTGTTGATGCACTAAAGCCCGGTCCATTAGGCTTTGCGAGGCATCATACATGTCCACATTCCCAGTTGCGTGCAGCTCTTTTCCAAATGCCTGAATATTCAGAGCTTGATGAAGAGGCTAAATCCCCAGCTGACACCCAGCCCTCTTAAACGCCACTGTAACTCATTTTATGACCTTGTTTCTCTTCTATTTCGTGTCTCTGCTGTCTTTCTCGTCTCACTTTCTCTTGCTTTGCTCCCACACTCATTCTAGATCCTTTTTCTTTTTATTCCACCTTGTGCTGAACCTCTGTAACATTCCTTTAAATATAATTTATGCCTGTATGGTAACACACAGTCACACACATGCACATGTGAACCATTGGAGATCTGTTTGGCTCCCTGTACACACTGTACCCCCAATGTTCCCATTTGGAATTCTCTCATTCCCGGAATCTTGTTTCACCAGGGCCACACATACACACACATACACACACACACACACACACACACTTATTTTATATTCACCACATTCCCTTTTTTCTTTCTTTTTTTATATACACCAGTTCTAGGCTGGTTTTTATGGCCATCCCCCTCACTTACTGGAATTTTGGCCCACGTTCAAAATCAAACTAAATCAACTACAGGCTGCTACAGCACCCTGGGCCCCTCCGCTCTGCGTCTGTCACCCCACATGTTGACCCCAGGGAGCGGGCAGACGATCAGGCTGCTGACAACCTGTCCCACAAAGACTTCACGGGCTATCAGATAACTTTTGCCCCGTCTTTTTTCTCCTCCTTCCCGTCTGTCATTTTCTCACTCTTTGACTTCCAGTTTGTCTTCTTTTCTCACTCATCCACCCACAAGACCGGATACCAAAACATGACAACAATGTAGTGTATGCCGTACAAGCTGAGCTGTACATTGGGGAGACACAACACAAGGGGATGGCCCAGAACAAGAGGAACGACACCTGAGGCTTCAGTCTCAGATACTCAGACAGACCCTGCCCACGTTTTCTTTGGTTTTGTATATATGTCTACATGCACCCTCATTCTAGTTTTGCCTTTTTCTAGATGTGTCTCTTTCTTTCACAGCTCACCCATCTATGCCTTTCCTTTTTGTGTGGAAAGAAAAACAAAGTGAAGTGAAAGAAATTTGTTCTACATATGTTGTCTGTCCTGGAGCTAAAAGCTTGGTTGAACAGAGGATTGCTTTCTCTCTTTTTCTCTCTGAGCCTCCCACCCCACGACTCGTCTGCCTTCCCTCTACCTCTGCGTGACCTTTCTGTCTCATTTTTTTCATCTTCTACGTCTTTGTTTTACTGTTGAATACGTCGTGTTTGCCTGGTGTTTACATCTTGATTAACAAACTGCCTTTAATTTATTCACTGCAGTCGTGTGGTGTAATGCTAAGATCTGCTAAGCTCCGTCAACACAGGGTTCCCTCTGCTCTACTTTTATGTGGTTTGTGCATAAGACTTAGTGCGTATGGGGGTGCTCAAGACAGCAATATGTGTTTTTCTGCATGTGTGAGATACTCGGATGACAAGCCTGCTGCTCATTAGTCCAGTGATTTAGTGAGTTTGGCTGCCTTGACATCCTCACTCCTTCATCCGTCTATAGCAAACTTTTTGGTTGTCCATTGTATTTGGTCTGGTTCAGATTCCCAATTTGTGGCTCCTCTGAAGGAGGGGAACACATGTGCACAGCAGATGTGTTGTCTTGCATGGTTGCAGCCAGGGCCAGCTCTTTCACATCTCAGCGGCTCTCACTGTCATGTCCAAAACCAATACCGGTAAACACTTTGAGTACAGTCTAGCGATTTGTTTTCAGCCACATTTAAACTTAACACTAAAAATAATCATCAGATTTTTTTTTTTTTACCACATTGTCTTACAATTACCAGATTTCTATACTGGGAATCCAGTTCTAACGGTACACATGGCTTTTTATGATTTGGTGTTGCACCAGGGCCTAATTCAGGCTGTAAGGGATTGTAAAAGCTTTTGGAAGCATTTGCGTGGCTTGGAAAGGTTTGGACATCACAAGTTTCCTGTCAAAGTGCATCCTATGTTATGGTGAAGTGTTGCTGGTTTCTGTTTTCAACTAGTAAAGCTTTCCTCATCTGTCCATCATTCTCCTTTGTTCCCATCCAATTCACAGTGAATTTAAAGAATTCTAATTCAGTCTAAGCCCACTGTTGTCTATCTTGAAATTTAAGAAAGGGTAATCGACCTTACACATTGTTCTATTTTCTTAATTATTCGAAATATTCCTGTCTGCTCGAACTGGTGTCTTTATTACACACTAATCTGGTTTGTTTCTGACCTCTGAACCACCCACATCTTCAGTTTATTCTGCCTTAAAATTATGTCTGACTATGCACTGCTGTTTCCCCATTTGAGTGAAAAACTCAGACAAATCAGAGCTACAATGCAGAATGGGGAAGTCATCCCGCTGCCAAGTGAGCTAGCTACACAACTTAAATACATCAAAAATAGTGAAAGCTAAATCGAAAGTAGACATGAAGGCAAACTGTAATTTCCAGAAGTAAGAAAACCTCATTTAACAATATTTTAACTGTATGTCGTGTGTAAGTATAGTAACTGTTTTCGTAGTAGGTTTTTCGAAACAATCTAATATTGTTGTTTATTCAGTATTAAGGTTCAAAGCAGCTTTTAAAGAACAGATTTCCGTGAGACTTCGGTGTTCGTTAGATGTCCTGATGACTTAACTTTTTGTTTCAACTTGTACTAGCCTGTCCTGTAGTTGTTGGCAGTTTTTGGTTTTGTTTTTATAAGAATAAGTTCTTCATTGATGCATAAAAAACAGCATCCATCCATTATACTAATTGCTTTTCCTCTTCATGGGAGTGCTAGAGCTTATCCCAGCTGTCACTGGACGAGAGGTGCGGTACACCCTTGACAGGTCGCCAGTCTATCACAGGGATGTGATATAGTGTCAAACATTCACACCTATTGGGAAATTTAGAGTCACCAGTTAACCCTAACGTGACTGCATGTCTTTGGACGGTGGAAGGAATCTGGACGACGGTACCTGGAGCGAACCCGTGCAGACAGAGGGATGTGCAGAACACGCAGACATCATCATAACAACTTCTGGCTTCTTCTAGCAACTGATATCACAGTGTTTACTTAAAGATGATAACGTAACGTAATCGATTGTTAGTGAGTAATGGAAAAATAATAATAATAGCATAACCCCCTATTTCAGATGGAAAAATCTTCGCGTTAGCTGAATGAAAGTAGTCAAACAGCCACCAACAAATGCACAGCATGCATTTTATTATTTGTTAGTTTTTTGCAAATTAAGTGATCCTGAAAGCTTGCAGGGTTTGCCAGCTGGCAACAGTCATGACATGAAATCTCATGCATCATCATAAAAAATGTAAACTCCTCCTACTAAGCTCTTCCATGTTGTCAGAAAAGTGCGTGAGTCAATATAACAACTCGCTACCGACTAGTGACAAGTAAGACAAATAAAGCCCCCCCTTTTCAAATTGTCAGAGTGAATGGAAAACTCTTCACCCTCATGAGAGGGTTACATGAAAGCGTCTTACACTGCAGTGGGAGCTATTGCATCAGGCAGTTAGATGTCTTTTAGCTGTTCTGCGACCTTACAGTGTAGCTGTAGTGTATTCGAGCCAGCTACCGCAGAATGTCCTTCAGGCCTGTTGTGGTTGTTGTGACATACAGTATCTCTCTGACATCTGAATTTCTCTGGAAGATGTTACAGGCCTGAGTTGCTTTTACGTTCTTCACCTGGCAACTACTGTATATAGTTATTTTATACCTTCACATGAATAAATCAGCTATTTGATACTAACTGTAGACAATTTCTCAGGAGCTTATAAAATGTGGGGCTGCTCTGACACATACAGGCTTGTACTCCGACAGGGTAAAAGCAGCAGGTTTCCTAATCCATGGCTCACAGAAAGCGTTTCCACTTTATCACAGTTTTGATCATATACTGTAACTGTCACCTCTCCAGTTCTCTTAGCACAAAAGACAAGCATACAGTTACTCCACAAGAAGTGTCTCTCAGTTGCAGATACCTGATCCAGCCATAGTAGCTCATATGTTGAGCTATCAATTATGTACTGTGTCAATGGCATCACGTTTTCTTTGAAGGGGTGGTTGTAGTGCTTTTACTCTGCCGTGATGTTAGCATACACCAACAGCTAAAATAAATTTAACATAACATGTGAGCCAAGTAGGTCTTTCAAAGACTAAGTCGTTTGGTCCTTGTAACTCAGGGAACCAGATCAAGAGGGACGATTTAATGGCACCTCAACCATAACTTCAATTTAATATTAATAAGAAGCCTTTTCTCAAGATGATAGCATAAAAGCAAGCCACCATCTTATAGGAAAACGTTTTATCTGAACTGGCTGAAAAATGCACATGCACAGTAGATATTATTGTACTGCTGCAGATTTTTTTAGCGTGCATTACACTGTATGGGATCGGTGCTGCGTTGTTCTGGTTTTAAAAAAGCAACAGCAGCACATGTACAAGAGCACAAGATTTGGCAGAGCAGTGGGTCAGAGTGTTTGGCTGCCAGCACTGATGCTTTTTCCTGCTGCCTGTCAGACGCCCGTCTGTTCCTCCCCACCAGCTCTTTACTCCAGTGTTTTTGTGCTTATCTGGCGAGGAGGGGAGGTGGGAGGTGCGAGTTGACTTGAACTTATGACAGTCTAAGCTGCTCTAAGTCAGCCAAGCTCCTGAGTGTTTACTCAGCAGCTATAACCAGTGGGAAACTGGAAAATAATACTTCTGTGCATTCACTGCAGAATTTATTTACTCTGCTTATGTTTATTTTATGTAAATTTTTTATCACAAGTTTTTGTTGAATGCTCTATAATCAGATCCTGTTGACTGTATTTCCCTAAGTCAACTTAGGACTTAGGATGTAAACCGGCTATTAAAAAGAAACATACAGTATGTTCAGTAGTTCTACTCAATTCATCAGAACATAGACGGTGTTTATGTTGACGCCTCTGATACCCAAGTATTTGTCAAAGCTCAGCTATGTTACATGTTGTCCGATTACTAACATCTAAGGAAGAGCCGAGTTTGTGTTGTGAACGTGTGTGCAGCATGCCGTAAGTCACAAATGTCGAACTAATCTGACCCTACCCACCCAAGAAAAGGAGCTAAGGTCACTAGCTACAAGAAATCTGTCCATGAATCTGCATCCATCGTTCCATCTTCTCTCATTAGATGAAGATTTAACTGACCTCAGGTCAGTCTACATTGAGCAGCTTGTCTGACTCTCAGAATACTTTATGGTTTGGCCATGACCTTACCACTGGAAGAGAGGAGGTCATGTGGCTCCAGGCTGGGTTATAATTTTCCTGCTGTAACTGGCTGTCGTCCCATCCTGCCTCCCTTTCAGACCCCCCCTCCAAACTCCCCCTCAGCTCTTGACAAGTGTCCGAGTTACATTCAGCAGCAAGGGTGTTTAAGATGATGGTGACTTCTTCAAAATTAAAGTATTCCTAAACATGGTCTGATTCTACCTTCAGGTTTTTTTAGTCAAAGATGGAACTATACTGATTTTAAGAGGGAGTTTCCATCACCACCGTTCTAGCATTGTTAGCCATACTGCTATGTCACAGCAGGCCAGAACTGTTTTATGATGGATAACTAATAAAGTCTTCATTACAGTATATAACACTGTTAAAATCTCTTTTACAAGCCATTTGCAACATAAATAAATACCTCTCTTCTTTAGCTGTTGCTGAAGAACGTCTTTAAGCATGAACGTCCACCTTGAAACCAGACTAACTGGGGAAGATTGCAATAAACTTATGAAGCAAAGTTACATTTTTATTGGCAACAGGTTGAAATTATTTCACTACACTGGCAGAGTTTCTCCACTAAAGACTCCACACAAAGGCCAATCAGGCACCACAATAACTGTGATTGCTTTAGTTAGGTCTCTTTGTATTTCCTGGCTCAGTGTCGCCAGTGCAGACCTTCTCTGTGACATTGCTGCCGCTGTTCTGTTTCTGTCTTTGACAGTGAATGTGAGAGTAGGCTGTAGGCGCCTACGGCATAGCAATGGCCATACCTCGTTCCAGAATAACAGTAGGATGCAGCTTCACTCCATGCACACGGAGCCGAGCTTCCACACAGAAGAAAGAGACCCGTTCAAAATGGGTTTTGTATTTACAAACATGCTTAAGACAACGCGTCCATTTGGTCAGACATGCGTGGTACAGAACTGAATAATTTCATATTTTTGTTTTTAGCAGCCTTTAATGAATTAGTTGGGAATGAGATGAGAATATTGAATTTAACTACAATCTAGTCAAGCATAGACCTTTCATTCACCAACAGGGTCAGACTGTGAGCAGAGGTGCTGCTACCGGGTGTAAATCTCGTACAGAACCTTTGGACATAGCAAAGCTAACTGATCCCGTTTCCAGTATTTATGCAATGCTAAGCAATAAGTACCTGAGTCGAGATATGGCTTAAATAACGGATAAGGTATTAGTAGAAAGTCTGACTGGATGTTGAAATATTGTTATGCAAAACTTGTAATTTTGATCCTACTACAGTAATATTTATTCATCAATAAAGCTTTCACACTGTAATGAGGTCTGTAGTAAACAATAAAAAAAGATCGTCTGCTCTAACATTTATAACAACAATAAAATAATTAGTAAGCCCTCGCGGGCCACATTAAATGAGGGGGGCGGGACGGATTTGGTCCGCGGGCCTTGAGTTTGACACATATGCTTTAGAGCCTACAGAGGAAAATGGAGGTAAAAAACAAAGCTGTGTTTCCTCTAGGTCTCCCACACTACACTTTACACACTTAACGGTTTTCTCTGTCGACCAGTTGGCACGACGATGGCATTCATAATCTCCTCTGCTGTCACCAAGTGTCACCAGCGTTTACACATTAACTCAGTTATCTTTCACTCTCTGCCGTTAAGTTGCGGTTTCTCACTTTTACTTTCTTTCCCCTTGTTCTTTCTTAGTCAGCCTCACTCTGCCGTGTAGTTGCTCTATGACACTGTTTAGAACTTTTTTTTCTTTCCTTTTTGCTTCACTGTAAATTCAGTCTCCTTTCACCTGTCTTTCCTGTCTCTGTCTCTGCATTGCTGTATCTACACAAACCTGAAAGAAAGAGAGACCCCATAGGAGCTGTATTATATGCCACCACTGTGCAATTTCTATTTTCCAATTTCAGAGAAAATTGAAGTTGCATAGAGAAAAGCAATGATAATAACAGGTGAGGCTACAATATCTATATTGGCCTACCGCTGATGTATTTTCAGTGAAATGGAGGCTTTGTGTGTCCAAAGCTTTCTGTGAATTGAATACGTTTTGTCTAACGTGTAGAGATGGGTATGAGTCTTGTAAAATGGAGATCCAAGGTTATCATGACTACCATCCAATTTAATAGTTAAAACCTTGGCTTGAAGAATAGAAATACTGTGCGTTAATATCAAGCTTGATTTTCCTAATGTATTAGAACTCTTAGCTCTTTTAGTATTTCCTTACTTTGTATTCAGTATGATCTCAGCAGTAGAATAAGGCACAGACCTGTATAAAGACACAAGCATACATAAGTAAGAACATTCCTCCGCATTTCACCTCCTCTCCTCCCAGAAGTGTGTTTTTTCTGTGCAGTGGGATTAGCCAAATCCAGGACACAACAATAGACTGTCCCTCAAAATATTTGATTACATAGCTGAGATTTAAAAATGAATGTCCTGCAACTGCAGTGAATGTTTTTTTTTTTTTATGTTTCGGTTCAGTGTGCACCAGGGATGGGACCAATGATCAATATTGGTTTGTATAGTGACATGTTCTCTTGCAGTACTTTGCCAATACACTAAAATCACATTCGTTGAAGTGGAAGCGTTTACTCCATTTATTATTACAGACAGTTGTTCTTTTTCAGTTAGGTAAACATGCCGCTATTTAATGGCTACTTAACATTTAAATGTTGGTGCGGATGTGCTTATATTGCTGTGTGTGTTTTATGGCTCTGTGTGTGTGTGTGTGTGTGTGTGTGTGTGTGTATTTTGGATTATAGTTTCCTGTCAGCTGCTTCATCTTGGTTGCCTATGAATTTCTGTTAAACTTACAACTCTTCATTATGCAGTAAATCAAAGCCATAAACAGTATAATTAGTTCATGCGTTTGCAGTTATTTTGCCGTTTACAGATATGTTTGGCTTTCAGCTTAGTTAATTTTGTGGTGCATCACAACAGGCTGTTTTGCAGAGTATCTGTGGATGTTTTGTGAATGGATCATGAACACAATATCACAATGATTTGTAATCCTAGCCTTTGTTTGCACACATGTGGAGACACACTAAGACGCCTTCAGTGTCGACTGCATAGCAACTGCACAGCAACAGTTTGTGTCTGTGCCTCTGTTGTTTATTTGTGCAGTGGAAAAGAGGAAGGTTTTAATTTCAGACTTATTATGTGATCGGCTGGTTATGAACGGTTGCCAGACACAGACTCGCAGATAACAGGCCCGTGACATCATGTGGTGAGTCACATGGTTTCTGTGTTTTGTGCGGCAGCCAAGGTGAATGATGTCAGCCGCTAACTCCTACTGTGAATGTCATAATGTTATTGTGCAATAAAACACCACATCTTTAAATGAGGAGTTGATGAATAGACTGATCCGAGGGCTTCTGTCTCTATATGTAAATATGCATGTGAGACTTATTTATGGATGCGCATGTGATGCACGCTGTGCTGAGAGTTGCTTTGATGATTTGGATAATGCATTTGGTTAAATTGATGTGTGCTGTTGGCAAAACTGCTGTATTTTTCAAAAGTTAATTAGACTAATAAGAATTACAGTCTGTTACGTTTGAATGTTTAACTCATCATGTGGTGTAATCTGCAGCATCAGACGGCTCCTCGTTTCTCATGGCCTCTCATCACGTATGTCTGAGGGTATTAACTAAAGAACTCAGTGCAGCCTGCAGTGTGCAGGGTTAACTTAATGACATGGCTGCACAAAGGGACTGTCTGCTTTAATCATGGAAGAGTGTTCCTGCTTCCCTTTCTGTTTCTTTGATATTCCTTCCCCCTCTTCTACAGAGTTCCTTCCTTTTCTCCACTGCTCCCTTAATGTGGGCCCTTTGATTTTCACTCCTCTGCACCGTGAGGAGAGGTGGACTAATCCTCTGAATCAAATGTGTCACCTACTCAAAGCTGGAATGAATAGGCCCTAGATTACAACTGGACGCTAATCGCATTTAGCCTCCGCGCTGATAGCTTCTGTTCTGGGCAGGGCACTGAGGCCAGCATGATTTAATGCATGTCTCGAGCTTCGGTGGGGCCCAGCTGTTGTCATGCACCTGTTCGGGTTCTTCCTTCCTTTTCCTTTCATGATCATGTCGGGGGGAGCTCATTGTGGGATCATAAACAAATATATGGTTTGCACAGGTAGAGGTTTGCATACTGTGGGAGGAGCCACTGTTGGGCTGTTTCCAATGCATTTTCCAGGGAGATTAGAGATGAGTGTCAGTTACTGCCCCTGTAAGAGCCACATTTTAATGTCTTTATTATCTTTGATTTGAAAGAATAAAATGTGCATCATGCTCATAGTTCAGTTAGCAGACTGTAGTGTAGCACGGAGCGTCTCTCCTGCCGGGCTGCTGGATGGAAATGGAGGCGGTTGTACCAACATCTGGCTCTGTAGTAGCCTTGCTGGCTTCACTGAAAGTCCACCTTACACTACAGCACGTAAGTTGCCCTTTGTTTCCATCATATGTCTCTGTTTCAGTCACAGTTAGCTTTGTGGTTGTCATTTTGAGACTAGACTCGGGTTTCTAACATTCAACCCCGCTGCACTTTTGCTCCTACATTTGTCTGTGTAGAATGAGTCAACCAACAAAATAAAAGTTGACATGTGTTCCAATCGACTGCTGCAATGACTCATTGACTTCAGGTGCTGTGGGGGGAAAGCCCTACTATAGAAACTAACAACAAAATGTCAGACCAAGAATAACGTATTAGTCTGAAAAAGCAACGTCAGTTGCACTTACACTTGCTACTCTTATTTCCAAATTATCAAGTAACTGCCGGCAGGAGTTTAGCTTAGTACAACAACTGGAAACTGAGTGTTTCAGTCGCCTTACTTACACTTTTAAAACTCACCAATAAACGTGCTTTCTCTCACAAATAATACTATATATAAATAAACCAGCGTGCAGTGCAGTCTGACAGTTTATGTGGTTATGAGGGTTATTTCTTAACTGGGTGACGTGACTTTGTTTTTGGTGTTGTTGAGGGTGATTTCATTGCCACACGATAGAAGCAAACCAGCAAAAATAGAAAACTTTAACTTAGAACATCCAGAGTCTCAGACATTTAAATGAGCAACAATATTTAGAGCTTTATAATCAAAGTTCACTTAGTATCACTCTGAAATTCATCAGTTTATAATTCGTCTAGCAGGAGACGGCTGGTTTAACTGCTGACAGATTATGCAAATATACTAAACATACAAGGAATCTATAGGGGAGGAAAGGGCATTTGAATTGCAAATTTCATTTACAAAAGCAATTTAAATAGGTTTTTTAGAGCCTGTAAATTATTGAGGTGTACATGTCCCTCATAGTCTCTTTGCTATTTGATAAGCTGAAAATGATCATATTTCAAATATTTTATGGACTTTAATGAATTTAGTAGATAATTAGTGACCTAATTATACTCATAGATCTTGGCTATAACAGCATCTCTAAGGCCTGTTCGACCTTGACTAGGCTTGATCAGTCTTTATTGAAAATGTGGATATCAGGGCTTTTAAAGGAAATCTGTATGGAAAATAACACAAAGGAATCTGCAAGAAGTTGTTTTTATCGTTTCTAAAGTCATAAGATGATTTTTGTTGTTTTTCTTTTCCACTGCAGAAAACATTATACGTACATTTATCTGTTCCAGTCCACCCAGAAAAAAGTTTTTGTAAGATAACATTATTATTACAAACTCTGTATTTGCACCTTTCTCTCTACACGAGACAGATAAAGATTTCTGGAGCTCTAGCCTCTTTGCTCTTGCTCACCCTCCCTCCTCATCCCTTGTCCCTTTTTACCAACAAATATTTCATGCAAATACGGTGTCGAGGGCACTGGAGCAAAGCTATTTGCCAACAGTAAATTTTCATTTTGACAAGCCTTGTTGCATTGTCTTCTCCCTGTTTGCCGTGACCTTCTCACCCACCACTCCCCACCCTTTCCTTCTCCTTGAACCACCCAGTTATGCAGCGTCTCATCAACGAAGCCTTGTGTCCCTCAGTTTTTTTTTTCCAGGCTCGCTGTCTTTCTATCTTCTTCGTCTCCTTCCATACCGTTATCCTCCCTCCATCTCTCGTTGGTAATCTCCTTCCTGAGTGCTGTGCATTTTATGACTGCTCGTATAGTGGCTCCAGTCTTTCACTGGGACAAAACGACCGCCCTTGAACTGACACCATGAACATGTTGTCAGCCCCACACCCTACCCCAACCTGAATAGATTGGCACACAGATGGCCCGAAGGACATTTACTGTAGTGTGTGTGTGTGTGTGTGTGTGTTTGGTCATGCACTTCCATGTACATTTAAATAAATACCTTCAGCACACAGGGTTTAAGAATTGATTCCTGATGTTTTAAGCTGCATCTCAAGCTTTATAGACCCAGTGAAATAATGCATTCAAACCCAGAACATGTTTTGTTTGGAGCTACATGAAACAGCTAAAATAGCATGAAGAAACTATTTTTTGGCCCTAACTTACATTAGATCCAGATGGGCATTACAGATTTCCCCATAAGAAAAGTTTACATGCGTGTACTGGTGTCTTGAAAGTCCCATCGTGAGGCAGCTCTCGGGTGATGATGCCTGTTCCGGCTTGTTGTGTGGACCACAGACACATGACATAGTGGGTTGTCACTGAAGGCTGGAGCCGCCTCTCAGTCCGGAGGGTTCATGCCTGAACATAGAGTCAGTTGGCACTTTATTTATGCTCTCTAATACATGAGTCCTGCAATAAATTCTCCCTTCATGAAGGTGATAATGTTCAACTTTTCTTCAGACGCTTTGAGGCTGTGTAATGTGATGCACACGGCACACAGCACTCCTCTCTCCTCATACCAGCAGACGGCATTCGGTGCTGGTGCTCTCACTTACTCTGAATAACAATGAGCACTTGCTGGCATTGACGACTGTATACTTGCTCCAATTGTTTGATTGTATTTTCCCTTCGTGCCGTTGCTTTGTGCAGGTTGTTCTGTCATTCTTCCAAAAAAAAAAAAGATCAAAAGGGGCTTTGAATGCTACGTCTAATTTACTGCTCATTTTGACCATGTGAAAGGGGTCAAGGTTAAGTGCCACTGGGGGAGGAGACGGCGTGAAGGTTGTGATGAGTGGGATTAGGGATTTAGGTGCCACTACGGAGCACTGTTTTCATGTGAACTCTGTAGCCATTGACAGGGGATCTGCTTCATACCAAACAACTGCAGATTGGTTCTGAGACCTTTCCCACAGACCAGCCACAAGATAATATCTACGATTCAGTTTTAAGCAAACGAGTGGGATCTAACAACATGACCATTGCAGTGTGTATTTTTCTTACAAGTTTTTGAGGCACCCGATGCATATAGACCTGCCTGCCAATCTTAAAATTGATAAATTGCAGGCGTCATTGGGTCATTTGTGCGTTAAGATGACACTTTGCATCCCCGGAGCTGGAAATCTTTCACTTGCCACATTTAGCCTTGCATAGCTCGGCCTGCATCTACAGAAGATTGTCTCCCTGGGGGCGGCGCGGCAGGATCTGATCTTTTCCATCCTCCATCATTCATACTCCTGACAGGCCAGTGAATTACCCACACCCCTCCCAGGCTGAAGTTCAAAGCTTTACATTTACCATTACAGTGGGGGGGGGGGGGTGAACTTGGGGCCCAGTACCCTCAAGATGTTTTCAGTTGAATGTCCTTGAAGTGGGAAGACTTTTTCTGCTTCTGTTTTAGACTTCCTCAAGAGCTTTGGATATTTTATCTGCTCAGATCACATCGGCGTGTTTTTACCTTGGCTTTTTTAGACTCTTGGAGGAAGCGTGAGAAACACACATTGTTACAAAGCAGCCCTTTGTTGCAGCATGCATCAAAGATCCTTCAAATGTAGAACTCTTCAACTTGCCACAAGAAGTGTGATGCTGCTGCTGCTGCTGCTGCAGCAGTGTGAAGAAACAACACTGTTTGTGGGGGTTGTTTTTAGTGTTGGACTGGATAGATAATAGAACAAAACTAAGACTTATAACTGTCTGAAATATAGACATGACATCTCTTAAGTTGCTTCAACAAGAACTTGTGCACATTGTGAAAGCAGGTTTATGGTCTCTTTGAAAATGTAAAGATGGTAGTGCTCGCAGTGGAGGCCGTACATGCATCAAACCTGAGAGTCAACCTTTGATGCATTTTATCAAAGCCTCTCCCTGTGGTTCTTCTGAACACTTCCAGTCTGGTAAGGCAAATTATTTGATGATTAGTTGTGTGTGTGTGGGTGTGTGTGTGATGGAAGTTTTCTGCGCTAAAATACAAAAATTAACATTTACACAGTCTAACAAAGCAGCACTTACACTTTGTGTATTAACCTGTGTAACCTCACAATCTCACACCATTTACCTGCACTTGTGGTTTGTTGACAGGAAATAGGAAGTTGCCTGTTTACAACTTGCTGTGCCGTTGCTTTCTTGTTGCTGCATCTTCACCTCCTAAACTAGCTTGAAGTGTGAGTCTCAGGTGACGTTTAGGCACCGTGCTTTTTGAAATTAGTGTTTGTGGTATACATTCTGCAGGTTCAAGACACAATTGTGGTCAGAGGCACGAAAAAAAATGGAAAGTAACTGTATGTAATCAGCAATTTAGACCTGCCACATACACTGTACAATACTGCAGCAGGGTCGGCTTAGATACACTCTATAAGCTATGTAGCTATAATACTGCAGCTTTCCAGTCAGTGCAAATATAGCACAAGCATGTGATCACATACCACACTCATGCTACTGAAATCCAACTTGACACTGGACACCCACCAGCGTGTACACAACTGTATATTCACTTTATATTCCACAAGAGTCATGCATCGTGTGTATATAGGACCTAATTCGTGTTTTCTAATGAAAAATAATGTGACCATAGCATTATTGTTACAAAATGTGTAATTTAAATGGCCAAAATTGAAGCCTTTGAGAGTGAGACATGCTGAGTTAGACCTTTCCTGTGTGTTACGTGTCCTCGGATGTGTTAAACTTTATGTTCCCGTGTTCATAAAACATTTTCTTCCATGTATTTGATTAGTCACATTAGTAATAAACAGTAATTAGACATTAAACCAGGTGTTAGCAGGCAGAATTGTTACGACCACTCCCCGCCGTCCAGTATAAATACCAAGTTTTCTCACTGGATTTTGAAAACCCAGTGCTGGTTAACCACATGTCAGATTCCTGCCTTTAAAACCAACACTTCATGTGGACTGAGAAGTTCATTCTCATTCAAACTTTTTCTCGCTTTAGAAAACCAAATTATGTTATTAGTTAGTTTTAGCACCAGCAGGAGGGCATCGCATGTCAGCTTATCCATTAAGTTTCCTTATTGTTTTCCCCATCCCCTTGACAGTGAGATACCTCTCTCCTTGTGCCCGGTCTTTTTGCCCACACAGGCCTGCAGGGGAAGAGCCCTCCAGCTAATTAAAGACTTGCCAGTGGAATTCCACTGCAACAAAGGGAGCTATTCATATTGGCGATTGCTTTGCTCCGAGGAGTTAGCAAAATGAAGAGATACCATTTTGAAGCTCATCTTCTTACAAAGAAACCAAGCAATCGAATCAATGCAACGCTGCTATGCCCTGAGTTCCCACTTCCCCTGCTTCTGTTTTGCCATGTATCATCCTCCGTTGCTCTGCAGTGTAGGAGGATAGATCAGAGTTGGCCTCTGTCACAGCGGCTGTCAGCAGAGGGGCTAAATAGTTAGTAGACTTTGCATCTTCACATGTTGTCTTCAGTGAATTGGTCTGGTGTCTCTGTGGCGTATCTGACCCGTATTCATTGTGCCTATGTACACACAGACGCTATTAGCAGATTTGTGTTTGCATTTCTTTGCATCTCCACAGCTTTTTAGGAGTTCCTCTTATGTCACAACCCACCCTTGTCTGTTCCAGCACATAATCAAGTCTACGCTAGAGTGGAATTACAGTTGGTAGACCTAATAAAAACGAAGCTCTACTGGGTTTACCACAGCTTTCAGCTGCAAACTGTGGTCTTCCTGAACAGATGGAGATGAAAAAAATCTAAGTAATTGGATCTTAAGTTGGGATTGTTTAATGGATAAAATTACCAGACAGGAAGGTTTTTGGATGTGAGTGGAAATGTGATTAATGCACACCTGAAAAGAATATCAGCACACGCATTAAAGAAGCCAATAAAAATCTAAATGAGGCAACACTGTGGTTCCTGTCAGGTCCTGTCACACAGCCAGAGATGTTACAAACACACCTATGTTATTATAATGGTTTAGAAACATCTCTGACAGTTGGTGTACAGTTCGTCCTGTTGCACAACCCGAGAACACACACACAGGTTACGGTAAATACAGTGTGTGTCACACTTACTAATTTCACAGCACACATCTTTGTGTGGGTTAGGGTTACACACACACTGCTCTCTGATGTCAGTATAAAGACATTAACAGCTTTCTTTCTTTCAGTTCAGCAGTTTCTCTCTTTCTTTTTCGTTTTTTAAACAGTTTCTGGATGTCCTCCTCTTCAGTCTCTTCCCTCTCTTTGTTGTTGTGTGCCAAGCAGCTGTCAGTGGTGGACAGCATGCCTACTCATGCTTGCGGGCATTATTGCCCATGTGGGCTGTTTATGAAGGCGTAAACCATAATGAATTTTAGCAGGGGATTAATTGCCAGTAAATGTTTGTATGCATTTTGTTATTGGCAAATAATTTTCTCATATATTGATTATGATGTAATGTTTGTAATAAACCTCACCAGTGAGGAGACATACTGTATGGTACAGCTAGTAAAGTTACAGTCAGCTTCTTGCTTGGCATCCAGCAGTACTTCAAAAGGTAACGCACAGTATCTGCCCTGCGCTGACTGTCGTTACACTGAATCCCTGTTCAGTACATTAAATAAAGTCTGCTGGATGTTCTTTTGCTCCCAGTATAATAAGGTATTTTCTTCCATAAAAGGATTTTAATGATGAGGATAATCAGGCCTCATTGTCATAGCATGTCAACGTTTACATGTTACAATGAAATTAGATACCTCCCGTAGGGGGGAGCAGAGGGCAGCCACAGAGCACGTCCCCGTCCCTGTGTGTTACTCAAGGACACACCTGGTGTGTGGGCTGGGCTGGGATTTGATCCTGCCACCTTCTTCATTAAGCCACCAGGCCAGGTGAGCTTAAAGGCTCACGTAATAACTCACTGTACATGCAGTATGTCTGATATTTCTGTGCCAGGGGAAAAATGGACAAATGCATTTAAACATAGATGAAGAAAAGAATGTTGGGTGAACAAAAACCTGTTCTTTCAATCAACACACTGTGCTTTGGAGGTCTGTGCCTAAGCTAGGCTAAATGCAGCCAGCTCTGTACTTTGACATCTTTTCATCTCACTATATCAAACCACTTTTGAAATGTGGCACAGCAAGCTCGCTTGCTGCTGGCTTCTCAGTCTGAGATGGCGGGTTGGTAAACATCAAAGTCAGATCCTACTGGTATGAGAGGTCTGTAGCGTGCATGCTAACATCTGCCTGGTGTCAGTCAGAGGTCTACAGTTCAGTAGCTGACATTAGAACCAGTAATGTATCTATGCACATCATAGCATGACTGTATGGAGAAATGTTTGGCTTTCATGTCTGTCTGTGAGGTAAACAGACCGAGACTCCCGAGGCCAGAGTTTAACTTCTCGAAGAAAAGGATGGATGCAGAAAACCAAAAGGAAAGGGAGGGAAAGACATACACAGTGAAGGAAAGAAGGAAAAAAAGTGTAAAACTGAGAGTGGAGGAAGGTAAAGAAGGCAGAAACAGAAAAGTAAGCATGAGTGTAGAGGGTATTTCAGGAGGAGGGTGGGTGGGTGCTCTTGCTGGCCTTTGTACTGTATAGTGTTGTTTGTTTTCTATATCCCATATCCCTCCCTTCCTACTGCCTCTGCCCTTCGCCCTCCGTCTCAGCTGCTCACCAACTCTAACAATCCTCTTTTTATTTCTTGCAGGGCGGAGACAAGGTGGACCACACAGTGCAGGACGCCTGAGGAACTCATTAACCGCACACACTATGACTGGTAGGTTACGCTCTGCCCGTTTGCTCATGTGTTATGATTCATTGTTTTTTTCTCTTCTACTATCTTCACTGGCCATGAGCGTGCAGCAGGCTCGTGCACTCACTCTCTTTGTAGCCCACCTCTCACAAACACAGTTGTGTCATTTCTAAACAGAAAGCTTCGGTGATTCCCACTGATGAGCTGCTACAGGTATCTCACAGGCTCCTCAGATCTGAAGAGCAGACTGATCTCTCTTCACACCCCACAGATTTCTTTTTGTTTTATTCACAGATGGAAAAGTTGATCTGTAAATATAAATTCATTAAAATGGAAGAACTCTGGTTAAATAAGCAAATCTAATACTTGATCCAGTTGGGACACTGGTGCCCATCAGAGTAAACCCTGTCCTCGTCTGGTAGGTAGCCTGTGTATCTTTTTTTTATTTATTTTTCTTCAGGCAGGAAAAGTGTGATCACCTTTTTCAACCCTCAACAATTTGCACCTGTTCAATGTGACAATGTAAAAGGTGTCAATGATGAACCTACAGAGAATTAGCAGCTGAATGTGTAGCTTGCTGATCAGCTCATTGTTAAGTGTCTGACTCACAGCTCTCCTCTCCTCTCCTCTCCTCTCCTCTCCTCTCCTCTCCTCTCCTCTCCTCTCCTCTCCTCTCCTCTCCTCT
>JAUYWH010000011.1:15189091-15204471 GCA_034779795.1 Ctenopoma multispine | reverse complement strand
AGTTCTGTGGATGCAGAACGAAACGTCTCTACTTGGAAGAAAGAAGTCCAGTTGCCATGACTCAATCCTCAGACTAGTGTAAAAATGTTTATCATTGTTTATTATGCTGTTATAACCATTTGTCCTCCAGCTGACCTTTTGAAATCATAAAGTTCAGTGCCCTGGTTCGGTATTGGTATATTTTATATTTTTGCATCTAAAGACACATCGGTGATAATGTACAAAACAAATGCATATGTGTTTAACTTTTCACTTACGCTGTAGAATGTTTAGCAACTTCAGCTTCACGCTTCCCATCAGGGATGTGAGCAGCCTTAATGCAAACCACTAACGCCTTCGTGGTGCTTGTAAAAGCTGTGAAAACGTGCTCCCCTGTCACCGGCTGTGACCTCGGAGCCACTTTCAAGCCGAGTGGTCGTCTCTGGATATTGTGTCTGTGCTCTTTGGTCGGATGAAAGCCAGAACATGTTGGATTTCTCTGCATAGAAGAAGGAGACGCTGTCGTCAATGGGGAAGGAAAATTGTGAGGGGGATATTTTAGAAGGTGTTTTTATCCATAGGAAGTGAAATTTTCAGAGCGGGGACAGGGGTGGTGCAGACATAAGGCTCACACTTTAAGGGCCAGGGGTTGATGCACGTGCACGAGGAAACCGCACGTATACAGTACATGCATACAGTACAGCCGTGTGTCTGTTAGTGCTGGTGTGTGTCTTTAAGTAGGGTGTTAGGCAGGGGCACAGGCAGGCGAGGAGGTGGGATCAGTCTCCCATCACTGAGCTCCAGGCAAGCTTTCTCAACACCTCATAAATCTCACCTGGCGCTATAGGACCCGCACACTGACACATGTGTACAAAATGTGCAGCATGCACATTTTAGTGGGTGAATGCTGTATGTAGCCATGTGTGTATATATAGTCTTTTTAATTGCACATACTCTGCAAGGTAAGAGAGTCAGTCATGTCAGCAGCAGCAGTGAAACTGGAAAAATAAAGTGACGTATAATCTGTCGACAGTCTCTTTTCAAACAGAGCACCTCTTATTGAAGATCATTTGTTTGTGCAAAGACAACTGAACTAAAAAAAATAGAAAATGTGTCTTTGTTGTGACTGGATTTTCTCCCTGGAAAGTTTGCAGTAACATGCAAATCTGTTGTTAATCTTAAAAGAAACATTCAGTTTATTACTGCTTGGCTCTTATTGTATTATTATATTTACCAGCTAGAATAAGACTGTAACAACTTACATGATCATAGAGGTGAGAGAGCCAACGTAAAAATAGAAGTTTAGTTAAGTTACAGTCTAAGCGGCTTTGTTTGTCTTTGCTTCCCTTTTCAAATACGTTCGACTCGAACCTGTTTGATCATTTGATTGTTGAGTGATGCTGCCTGGGGAGCAGGTAATTCGTGTTATCTTCAAATTTAAATTGGAATTATTCTTAGAGTGCACTGTTGCTGATAATACTATTGAGTTTTTAAGCCAATGCTGCTCACCTGTCGGCCAATGATAATAAGTGAGTGAGACGAGAAAACCACCATGAACTGAATTTTGATAGTGGTCTTACACTTCACACATCGACTCTTAAGACATTCATAAGAACCGAGTGAGGTTTATCTTGGCTGCGTTGTAGAGTCAAACGCATTGAATTGCTGACGCACATTAGCCCAAGTAAAACTAATACATCCTCCAATTCATCCAATTCCTCATCACAACTCACTGACTTTCACATTAATTCTCACAGACTCAGCTGTTCTGGTAATTTTAGGGGTTTCGAACGCAGTCCAAAGACCTAACAAGAGCTTTACACAAAATAGTAGCCCTTTTATAAAGGTATAAAATAGCAGGTTTTGTGGTTTTAAGTGAATTTTAATGTCACGCTGGCCGCCTGTCAGCTCACTTTCAGCAGGGCAGAGTTTATATTTTACTAATGACAGGGTGTTAGTGATGGGCCACAATAGAAACAAGCCTTCACAGATTCGCTGTGTTTTTGTTCCCAGTGATTCTACATTACCGTTTATAATTATAGTTTTGATAATTGTTCAGTTAATACTCTGATTCATTTACTTGAACCCGTTTTGTTGAAGTTACTTTGAACTCAACCCATCTGCTTCTTTTCGAGCAATAAACCACTAAACCTCCGTAGTGCTGTTTTATTTTCTTATCCTCTGAAAAGACTTAAGTATTTATTATAACTGACAATGAAGCAAATAACCCAGATAAGCTTATAAATGTACAGCAAACACTGTAGCTGTAGTCAGAAAACAATTACTGGCGTGTGCCATTAGGGGAGTCGTTTGTTATTTCTGCTCTTGTTGAGAAGGTGTGTGCTCACTGAGGTGTTGCATAGGAAAGAATCCAGCATATCCAGACCCCATTATACAGTATATTATCTCAGCTTGTGTACTTTTGTATCTGCTGTCAGCAGTTCCACAGGTGGCTTAATGCACGTCTCCGCCGTGTCCTTTGTGTCTCGGTGTGTATGTGATGATTACAGGACTTCCATCTAAAGGCGTAAGTGTCCTTATAAAGACGGTAGAACTCAGAGGTAAACATTTTCTGGGGGGGTATTGTGACTATAGAAGCAGTAAACATTTGTTCAGGTGTACTAAAAACCCTTGCTAACAAAATCGAGTAATGCCTGGATACGAGTCTGGAACTGCTTTGTCTTTTTAATTCCAGAAAATGACTGATGTGCTCACTCAGCGCACGGAGGCTTGATTCGACTTTAATGACCACAAAGTAGTTTGCATAATGTCGTAGCAGGGTAAACGCTCTTTCGTCATCACGCTCACTCACCACGGAGGTGTTGAGAGGACGGCGCATGGTGTCGCTGCCACTCTCCCTGCATTCCTGTTTTTCACATGATGTGCAGAACACACGTGCCTGCCATTCTTAGGCACATTGAAGCTACGTATAACGTCGGATTAAAAGTGGTCAAAGCTGCACATTCTTCATAGCAATAGGACACAAGCAGTGCATTTAAAATTAAACTAATACTAATCTCTTTGCAGCTAACGAGATGCACAAATACAACACAATAAAAAACCCTGCAAAGAAGTGTAGAATCTGTGTGCAGACAGGGAAAGTAGTGCAGTGGATAATGATGATTAATTCAGTGATTGCTTGTATTAAAAATAAGTCAACCCAAAACTAAAACTAACATGAATTGACCTGCAGACGTGGGTGCCTGTTGTTGTCTGTGTTTGAACTCTCTCCTCCAGCCTGTAACAACCACAGAGCTCTTTGCTTCATCAGCCTGAAAATGTCTTTGCTGGTCTCTGTCAGAGCATTATCAGCTGAACTAACAAGCTGTCTGCTGCCACCCTGTCCACAGCTCATTGATCACTGGCTGCCCCACCACTCAGGAGCTATTTGCTAGCAGCTCAGAGGGAACTGTTTCCTGGCTGACGAGATTGGGTCCAGGCTGGGATAGAGTGTGTTCTGTGTGGCCGGCCTGCATACTCACACTGACTGAAGTGACCAGTGTGTTCTTTTTGTTTTTTTTCCTACTCTGACAGGTGTTAGCTTAATAAGAGATTGAATACATTAGAGCAGAAGGCACACAGTGCTGACACTGCAGCTGACCAATGCACTCCACTGCTGCTGCTCGTGTTTTCTGAGGGAGTGTGGTTATTTGCAGCTGTCATACACATATAAGGAACTATTTTCTGGTGGTTAAAGACCAGGCATTTTGATTTGTACTTATGGGTGTCAGCTCCCCCAGCTCCACCCCGTCTTTCAGATGTTTTCTCATGTATTCTCAGACCAGGTTAGCATTAGGGAGCTCTTTTTCTAGCCACTAGCTTTGATGCCTCAGCCACATATCTACTTTCTCTGGCATCGTGTGGGCTCAAAATAAAAGACAGTGCTCGTGTTTACAATGAAAAAAACATGTCACTGAATGTAAGAAAATGTTTTACTGATCTGTTTTTAATAGGATCTTGGACCACAATGGGGACCTGACACAGATAAATAAAATATCTATCTAATGTTTGCTACACAGACTCGTTAATGGAGTCACTTAGCTTCTGGTCTTTAAAAGTAGGATGATATAGAAGCATACCAAATTGGTGCATCACACCTCAGCGTTCCTGAAGAGCAAGCATACTGTACCGCTCTCTGGCATTTAAATTGAAAACCATTTGTCCTCAATAATTGTAAACAGCGTGTCAGCCTGCTGCAGTTTCCTCCGGTGTCAGTAGCACTGATGAGACTTTGAGATGTTGTGCATCAGCACATGCTCTGCGCTGCGTGAGTCTTTAATGCCTGCCAGAATCGCTGATAATTTATTGTGCACTAACTGTTTGTTTTTGCTTCGCTTCTCCATTCAAAATCCCTTTGAGGTCAGAGGCTCAGGCTGTCATCAGAAATTTCACTCTGAGCGCAATCACATCAGATAATGAAGTGGAACAAATACGCCTCCCTCTCCCTCACTCTCTCTCTCTTTCCTGCTGTGTCAGTGTAATAACTCGTCCACATACTCTCTCTGCTTATCTGTTGGCATGTCTAGATCCTCCTCACGTGCTCGCCATCATCATCTCGCATCACAAACAAAAACACACCGATGCTCAGAAAAAGCTCCGGCTTATTAGAAGCAGCAGACTTGGAGAGAATCCAAAAAAAAGTGTTTGCTGTGTGTGTGTGTGTGTGTGTGGGTGTGGGTGTGTTTGTGTGTGGGTGTGTGTGTGGGTGTGTGTGTGTTCTCTTTCTATTAGACCAGCGAGCAAAGATTTTTTTCAGATGTATTTCCCCCTGTGTATAGAGTACTTCATCTGGCCTTGGACACCGCTGATGACATTAGAGCATGCACAGGGCGGGTCTCTGCTGATCAAACAACCGCACACGAACACAAACGGCAGCCTGGCCATTGTCCCATCAATCAGCTCGTAAATGTCATTAGGAGGATGTGGGACGTGGCAGCTTTGGGACAGATGAAACATGTTGAGAGGACTTTTATCCTGCACAGTGGGATACGGTGGGAGGTAGAACTTTACTCCAGGCCTGGGCCGGTTATATAAGTTAGAGCCTGGCTTCTGTAACTAGCAGTTGGGGCCTGGTTTAGTGTGTAGGCCTGTGTCTGGTAAGTCCCCACATGACAAGTATAAGTAGTAGTAAGTGTGAACTTGACACAGAGAAATTTTATATTTCTTTCTGTGCAGTTCTAAAAAACTGCGTCCAGATTTTGCTACTTTGGTAGATAATGCTTAGAAATAGACCCTGGCACAGTCAACTCAGTAGCTTTCATTTCAGTAACATGTTCATTTCTACATACACTGTGCATGTACTGTGTACACTGCTCAGCCCTGCAGTGGATGGATGTTAAGGAGATTACAGTATATTTGTCTGAAGTAGAAGCAGAAGATGCATTCAGTGTATCAGTATTTATCACAACATTAAAACCACTGAGAGGTGAAGTGAAAATGGTTCCACATAGATTAAAGGATCATTCATATGCATAAAAAAACAACAACTGACGAGCCCGCTGTGGTGACTGTAGCAGATATAACCCACATAACAAATGATTTGTTGGTTGATTATTAGAGCCCACACACAGCATGTGTCTGGTCCACTGCTTATCTGTTTGACCAGCTAATTACCACACACACACACACACACACACACACACACACACACACACACTCTCACACACATTCTCACTCGCTAACATACTTATTACCCCGGAGAATGTTTTATGCTTTGTGTCTTTTCTTTTCTCCTCGTGTTTGGTCCTGAGCTCAGAGCTTTTGATTATTCATAGAAATAATACAAGGTCTTAAAAATTAAAAAACGTAATAGGTGAACGGATGCTTAAATTAGTTAAATCTGTACGAGTCTGCTCCCACTAAGCTTCAGGACATTTCACAACAAGGGTGAAATAAGGAATCTGTGGTTTCTGATGGGCGGATATTGTGCATTTACAGGAGCAGAATTTAAATGCTGTTACATAAGCACGCTTTGTTTAGCTAAGCTCTGCAGTACTTGGGTATGGACATTAATCTTAGTTCTGAATGTTAACAACTGAACTTTGACCCAGCAGTTTCCAGCTCTGTGATAGCCATACTGTTAGCAGTATGTGTATCTCAGCAGCTGTTGGATGCATTGTTATAGGGGAATGTAATTGTGTAAAAGGTTGAATTAGAGAGAGCAGTTTACAATGATTTTGATTTCTTTTTCTTTACCACGGTATTTTAAACTCGCCTGTCTTGTTCATCTCTTAGCATTTCATGAGCTAAACTACCATCTCTGTCTCATCTCTTTCCCCTGGTCCATCTCCTCATTAACCTTTTTATGTTTTCCCGTCACATCTGCCCTCTCTTTTTTTTTTTCCTCTTCTCTCCCCTCTCCTTCATTTCTCCTCTGCTGCTGCAAGAAAAAAGAGGCATATTTCCTCCCTGCTAATTATCATAATCGATAATGTCCCTGTCGCCGTGTTACTACTACTTAGCTCTGCAGCGGCTCGTGCTCAGAAAGATTAGGGTCATTGCGTGCTGCTTGGACCTGCGTGAGTTCTGCTCGGTGCATTATAACCTTTGATGTTAACCTATATCAAGTGACTAAGACAGAGAAAACGCGCGGCTCACCCATTAGCAGCTTCTTTGACCATTGTATTTCTTACCTTAGGCAGTCAGAATACTGCAGCAGCGTCTTTCTGCGGTTGTGAGTTTGACAGTTTGTGTATTTTACGCACAGTTCATTCATTTTTAGGGTTTTGTTGTCTGCTGCTTTTGAGGAGAATTCCTTTCATAAAAGCCATGTGCAGTAGACTCGCGCTTACCCACCATATAAATCTGTAGTTCTACATGTCCTTAATTTAATTCCAGCGTGAGCAGAATGAAATGGATTGCCTAACCAAACCACACCTCCTAATTCTAGCAGATCATTACATCTCCTGTTATACCTTAGTGGCCAAGGTAGATGGAAAGCCCTTATAGTAGGTGATCCAAGATTCAATTTCCTCTGTGCCCGAGCTATGAGGTTTAAATGGCAGAGTCCTGGAAAAGCCACAGGTAATATGCTAACGTACACAGAATCCTGCATATTCAGGACTAGAAACTCAGTATTGTGATTTCCTGCTCTTTTTTTCCCCCTTGAGGGCTGTTCGTCCCGTCTCTGGCATTAGCACCTCACCTCATAAGTGTCTTCCCCAAAACTCTATCAGTGAAGTAGTAGTGGAATAGAAACACAGAGTAGGTGTGAGTGATGTGTTTTGACACAGACAGTCACTCCTGGCAGATACTCTCTGCAGCACAGGTCTGACGTTTGCTAATGTGCTGACTCGAGAACCAGCGCGTCCATATTTGTGGATGTCTATGGGAGTGCGTGTTTGTGTGGGTGTACAGTCGCATAACAGAGAGGCAAACCTCTAATTGGCTTGGCAGAAAGGCCTGGAACTAGTGCCAGGAACTTCAGTGAGCATTTTGGAGTGGGTGTGTCGGGTATGTGTTGCTTTTAGCCAATGGGCTCTTGGCTCCACCAGGAAGTTGTGGTTTGAACACGTGTTATTGCGGCAACAAGGGAACTGAAAGGATAACAAACAGGAAGAGAAGGAGCTGTTTAGTGCCCGAGTGCAACCTCTGCAGTTCATTTGATACTATTCTTTTCTTAAAGCTGCAATTACACACCATGAAACAGATTTTTAAACGTGTTTTAAGCATGTTGGTAGTGATTAAAGGGCTGAAGATGATGCTAACACACAAAAAAGGACACGGATAAACACATAGCGTGAAAAAAGGAATAAGGAAGGACAGCAGCTTTTCTGTGTGGGCAGACGGCAACAAATATAGCCTCACCTTTCTCAGCAGAGCTTTGTCACACACTGAATAAATGGTTTCTCTGGTAATGTCCTCTCCACACTCTTCCATTGTCAGCTAATGGGCCAGCACAGATACACACACGCAAGCACACAAAGGGAATCTGAAAACACCCAGCGTCCTTATCCTCAGAGAAGATTGAATGACATAAACCATTATCATGCTGCTGGAGCGATGCTGCACTGTTACTGCAGGTGATGCACAAATGATGCTTTTGCCCGATGATGTAACGGTATAATAGAGGAATTACACAGTATCATGAATTCTGCAGCCTGGAGTGAGTTTGAGAGACATTCCAGCAATAATTAGTGAAATCCATCCTCGTCCCTCAGGGAGAAACGTACACCACTGTGCACCATCTCTGAAATTAACGCCAGTTTTTGTCATTGCAGGCAAATCCTGGTTGGATTAATTAATAAAGATCTCTTCCCACATTGTGACAAAAATGCTGGAATGTCTCTATTATGTAAAATCATTTTCCCATTTGTCTTTTTTTTTAACGTGCTACACCTTTTGAGCCACTCAAATCAGATCCAACAATGTCTTAGTATCAAACAGCTTCCTGTCTTACTGCCAGTTTCTCTCACAATAAACAAACCAGTGTTGCTTCACTGTTCCATGACACCTTAGATCAGTGCTTTTTATTGGAAATCAGAGATTTACGTGTGCAGTTTCTGTCTTAGTAGCATATATAGCTCCTTTCTTAGCTGGCATGAAAACCTGTAATTTGCAGAGCTGAATAATCTTGGCAGGTTGGTGTCAGTGTTTCTCTTTCTACCCAGTGCACATTTACATCGTGTTCACATTAAAACACAAACACAACATACATTAACATAATGTTAAGTTTCCAAAATCATGCTGCTAATTCAGCTGTTAATCTAATTGCTGTATTAATCACTTACACACTATCCTCGGTAATGAGGTGTGTGATTTGCATTGGAGTCATGTACTGACAGAAAAAAATAAAGGGATAGAAAAATTCATGAAAAAGGAGATCAGGCAGGTTTTCTAGTGGATGGGGAAAAAGACATTTTATTAAATCAGATCTTCAGTTTATTCTCTGTGTGCAGGCACAATGGCTGGTTTTCCCTCGAGAAGCTTACTGCCTGGCATTTCCTGCTCTGGGAAGGCCCTGTCCAGATTAGAGGAAATTGATTTAATGGCTTTGGTTTAATGGCTCAAAAGGCTACATCCTCTGTGGATACTTTCTCGTTGTCTTTCTTTTGCTTTCACTGTTGTTTTGTCTCCTCCCGCTTTGTTTTGTGTCTCATCCTGTTTGTGTTTGGGCCTAATTTCATTTCTCTCCTTCGCAGCACGTATTCTAAAGCCGTTGGCTTCGCTGCTGTATGTGTGGATGCTTCAGCATGCAGCTGCTTTGGAGACAGTACAGGCAGGTATTTGGTTTAATAGAGAGACAGATCTGGGATCAATAGCGGTAGTAAACACCTATAGCCTCGGGCCCAGCAGGGTGTTCAATTAACTGGAACTTGTACACACAAACAGTTCAGGGGTGTCTCTGCTCACCATCTGTGTTGCTTAACTGCATTAGTACAGATGTCCAGACTTGCAGGTATTTGAGTTTAACATTGCATGGCAGAAAAATCAGCGATGCTTGACCAGTCAGTTTTTAGACGTAACTGTGAATTCTCTCGCTCTTATTGACCAATGTCAGCGGCAGTCTGAAGGGAAGCGTGGTTATTCTAGTAACATAACAGTTTGTTGTTGTACAGTCAGTTCTTTCTTCTTCAGCTGTACAGAAAAATAAAGCTTCCATCTCGGACTAATGCCAAATGTATAAGAAAAATATATTAAAAGACATGGGCTGATATGTTTTATGCAAATAATATGATATAGTTTCATATGAACCCAAACCTCCTGGTATTTGACATTTTGCCAGTAAGACACATTTTGTTCCTAAACAGTGGAAAATATGAATGCAGCTTATTCACTGTTTGTTATGTACATACTGTACATCTTTATATATCCTGTGTATACACTATGGTATTTTTACCTGTGAGGTCATATTGTACAGTAGAGCCTGCCAGTCCTGCTATGCCGCATACAATTCCTGTTTTGTAACAACTAAACTGTGATCTGATTGGAATAGTTTACAGTCTTCACTTCAGTTCTTTAGAGTCAAGTCGAACAAAGATCGTCTTAGTCACTCTTTCCATAGTGGGGTCACATGCACTGTATACAGTATGTAGGTCTATAAAGAGACTCCAGCGTGTGAGGAATGTATATGAGAGCACTGAGTTTTAAAGGACCCTTCAGACAGAGACATATGACACGTGGGATTATCAACCCCCCACCCCACCCCGCCCCCCCAGGTCAGGGGCCTTGCAAGGACAAAACACATGAACACACACAGCAGCCAGAAGGAGAAAAAACACTGTAGTTACCAACAGTTACGTATTGAGTTGCAGCTATTTGTTACTTTCATTATTAGGGTTGTTAATGGTTCTGAAACCGAGAGCGAAACTGCAACACAGACTTCCACAGTCCCGTCCCTTCCTCCCAGCAGTTATGGGAGTCTCTCGCATATTAATAGCAGCTCCCTGAAACTCTCTTATTCTACACAATATCCCAGAAATCTGATATTTGTTGTCATAAGTTGACTGAGTTGTTGTCACTTGGCTTTGTCTGTGGGTTTTAGTGTGAGCTGGAACTGTGGTGCGCTGTGTTCAGGTCGGTCATCTGTGTTGTGAGGCATTCAGTGACAGTGCAGAGTGTAGGTCATCTGTGTTTCGAGTGGTCAGAGCCCAGTAGCTTTTAGAGTTTCAAATTATTGGTGATTTAATAAAGCTTTTATAAATAAAGCGCTTTTTATTTTTCTAGTCAGTTAGTTTTGCATCTTGTACATGTGTTTGTTCATGAAGGGGAGCGAGCGTGATGAGCACAGCTAACTTATCGTCTCGCTGTAATAAACGGCTAATTTTGTTGTGACTTTTACAGTGAAAACCACAAAAACAATGTTTACGAGCAGTGAACGTCTTTGGACAGCCCCAATTCAAGGGCAATTAATTAAACACGCATACAGCCTGTCTTCATTCTCCAAAACTTCCTGCATAACAGTTCTTGCGTTTTGACTAATGAGTAAGGTAATTAAATTGCCACATATAATGTAATTAGCTGCAGCGTTGGGTCAGAGAGGGGGCATTTAGACACTGTAATGCATTGATGCCTCTAAACGTCCCGTCTGACATCAGCCATTCATCTGTGGCACATAGAAGCTAGCGTGGCCAGTCTGCCCGCGTTACCTCATGTGACAGATGCAGTGTGCCATCTAGGTTATCTATTTATGCCTCTTGTTTAGTCGCAGAGAAGCCTTGAGGGCCGTGGTTATGAGTCACCATGCTTGGGCCTCAGTCTTTCCCTTGTTGCTTAAGCATTATGCTGTTTATATAATGGGTTATATAATAAACAGTAGTGACACGCTTGGGCATTGATCTGCAGGATTACAGGACAACATGACAGCTTGCAGATTTTGTTCTCTTCATATTAAAATATAATACTAAAATATATTCTTTTTTTTAACATATACATACTTATACATTTGGACTGTGGTTGCAGAATAATGGGAATAGGCATGAGAGACCACTGGTAGTTGTTTTACTTGAAGTCTTTTGTATTTTTAACATACTCGTATAGGTATAATATGCTGTTAAAATAAATTAAGTGACCATACATTTATACATTTAATCCTATAATAGATTTAAA
Organism: Ctenopoma multispine; assembly: GCA_034779795.1. NCBI lineage: Eukaryota > Metazoa > Chordata > Actinopteri > Anabantiformes > Anabantidae > Ctenopoma > Ctenopoma multispine. The sequence goes on along the minus strand of JAUYWH010000011.1, from coordinate 15,192,945 downwards.
ACCAATGAAGAAGTCTAACTTTAGTATAGTAAAAAGCAGCTGTGGATGGTTGGCAAAGGGGAACATAGAAAACTGATTAAAGGTGGTCTCTCATTTCAGTAATTTTTTTTTTATGTTGGCTTTTATTTTGGGAATACCGACCATGGAAACTGCAGAGAATATGCCTAACATGGAGTTTTGGTTATCCTCTTGTGTCCTAAATATTCTTTGTTGAGGGGATTAAAGTGTATACAGGATTTTGGCAAAGCTAGTCTACACAATGTTTAGCAGTTGTATAGTTTGTTTGTCAGATGAATAAAGTTAGTTGGGATTTTTTTCCTGCTTGCTTTAATTCCCTGTATTAATACTAGTTGGTTGTTCTTCATTGTTTATCCAATAGATGCATCCGGAAGGTGCTGCCATCATTATATCAGCTTCACAAGTGATGCATAGATGTTCAAACCCAGTAAATAACATCCCCGTAGGGGTGCTGCATTCAAAGCGCCGGCTGTGAGATTGAAGATCACATGTTTGCTTTATCGGCCAACTACACAGCAAAGATAAAAAAAACTCTGCAACAAAAACTTTTTCCACATGCCTGCAAAACATTTATATTCAGTCACTCAGCGTTTGTTGAAAAGCATTCACTGCTGGCTGCCGACGCAGGTGCTGGATTTTAATCTGAATGTGAAATAAGATAAATATATCATGTTGCTTGTGGCGATTCAGTAATACCTTTACTTCATCACAGTCTTTTCCTCTCATGCATTCACTCCAGCACTCGAGTGCCGCACGTCTGTGGAGACTTTAATATTTTGCTCTTTCACAAGAAGACTTGAGATGCAAAATAGGACTTGAGCAAACATAAAAGAGAATGTTTAAAAAAAAAACTTCAGTTAAACAAAAGGCTGCCTCATTTAGTTGCTCAAACAATCATCAGTTATACATATTTGCTTTAGGCAATATAAAGGCAAACGCCACCTAAAAGTTTCTCCCTAGTTTGTAGCTCTTATTCCCTTCATAGGAAGCCCTTTTTTGTACATCATATAAAAGCTTTAAAATGAACCATCATCACTCATGACTCAACACAAATCGATTTCTTTGTACCTTCTCTCTCAAGTAATAAAATTCCTGTTGCTGTTCTTGTCGAGGATTTCATCTCAATGACGATGCTCAACCCCTGTGAAGAAGCATATCTGTTATTGTTGTTGTCACATTTTCAGCAAACACCTTTACTCACCGACATCAGAAGGTGAGCGAAATTCATTTTAGTGGAGTTGTCTCCCACCACCACCACCACCACACCTCTCTGCAGAGACAAGGATTCGACCAACATAGCTGTGATATTTTGTCGCCTGCTTTGAATTTTCAATCCTCGAAAACAGTGATTTTGCCACAGTACGTGGCTCCTGCCTCCCAGCATCCATGCGAAAGCATCTCATCAACATGTAGCTGGTGCAGTATGTCCATTATGTAGAGTTGTCATTATGCAAACAGAGGTTTGAGATGCCTTAATCATATCTGTGAAGTGAACTCACTGCACATGACATTAGCCAATTAGTACAGTTAGCACACATCTACAGGGACACAACTCCAACCCCACCAGCTTGCTAGCACAAAGGATGAGTAACAGCCTATTGAGCTCATGTGTGAAGCAGTTAATTGTCCTGAGAAATCACAGCAAGCAGGTCAGCGTGTTGACGACGTATAAGGAAAATACATATCGCTTCTACCCAAAGACGGACCCCCCCCCCACACACACACACACACACTGAAACCATTTCCCCAAGTGAGAACACATCTGAGGTTCATATGTGAAAACGCATTATGTTCTACATCAGATGCGTTGCTTGCAAATGCTTGTATGCACCTTGGATTTCCCGGTTTTCTCGGGGAAAGACTCGAGGGGGAGAAAGAAGTCGAACTAATGTGTAATTAAGATGAGGTCACAACCGAGATGTGGACGGCCACCAGCAGAAAAAGCCTAGCGGTTAATTATTTTATTAATGGCTCTCCACCAACCTGTAGATGTTAGCGATATGAGCTCTGCTGGGATTGGCAGCATTAATCGACCGCCCATTAGCCTAATGATTGGTCACATGAGCTTCAGCCAGCTGGCATAGCCCTACTGTTTGTGATAAGGCTGTTGAAGCTACCTGTTTGTCTTTGGGTGCAGCTGTCAGAGGAGGGCTGTGGTTGCAGCATAATGGGCTCTTTTAGTGTCGAGTGTCGTCTGAACAGACACTGGGGCAGCAGAGTCTGGAACAACAGACACGAGAGTCCCCTGGTAGATTTAATTTTTATTTTGTTCTGTCAGAGATTTTTTTTTTGTTTTGTTTCCACACGTATAGCATAGAATATGCTGATGAAATATGTTTAAATTAAAACTGGAAAGTCTTTGCTTTACAAAAAGACAAAGACTATGAACTTAAAAATCTCGTACAATAAAAAAAAATATATGCATTTATAGTTTATTTACTTTTGACAGTTGAGTCAAGGAGAGTGACGTTAAACAAAGACTTCTAATAGGAATCAAAATATGCATGTTATGTATGATATGTCTTAGATTGCCGGGTCACTGGGCCATGTCCTCGTGTAACTTTGGCTCCAAAACAGAAAGAAAATCCAGGCAGAGTTCAAACTATTTAACGGAGACACTGTTTGTCTTTCCCTCCTCACACATGCTGCACATACCCAGAACAAAGCAGGTGTCTGTGTTACAGACTGGCGGACCCAGAATGTCTTGCTATTCCAGGTCTTGTCAGATCATCCTCTGTGTTCACTTACGACAGTGTGAATGTGAAGGCACATGCAGTGTATACATCCGCTGCTGTTGTTTGGGCAGAATAAGATCTTTATCATGAAGTCCTGTGACAGCTCTTAATGTATGCAGACGTCCCCTAATCTTCTGACAATCTTCTGCTAGCTCACCCTTTCTGTTTCCATCTTCGTCTCTTATCTCTGTCTCTCAACTGACTGCTGAACCACCTGTTTGAGCTCACACTATCAACTCGGTGTCTTGTATTCATTTCTTGACTAACAGTTGGTACATTTCAGCAGAGTAACATCCTGCTCACTTGGCTCTTGATTTGTTGATTTGCCTTCAGCACAGTGTACACATTAAGCTACAGTAATCCTTTGTAAATATTATACTGCCTGGTTCCTTGTTATCTTGTTACTGTAGGTCACATCCTGGGATATTCAGGCCTGTGGATGGCAAATAATAGAGAAACGATGCCATGCTGACCATGTTTAATACAATTTTTTTGCACAATTACACAGTACCACTGTTTGTCATCCTGTACCTCCTTCAGCAACAATCAGCTTTCCGTCGGATGTTCTTGGAGGATATATACCGTATATAAAATAACCCTTTGCTCGGCTCAAGGAGAAGAAATCTTTTGCTTTAAAATATATTTATGTAGCACATATCACTAATCACTCATTTTCCTCAAGGGGGCAAATTTGCAAATTGGTAGCGCGGGATAATATCCCTCCATCATCTAGTGGCTATCGTCTTCCATCACGTCCCCGTCTATGATGCTAATGCCACATTCAAATTCAGACTATACTGTAGGTCCCAGTCGCCCTGTGGGGACAGGCAGCGCTTATTCACACACACCGTGAAGAATAATAGCCCTCCTTTGAACTATGCCCAGAGATACGAGTTAACCATTTCAGTGAAACAAAGGCCACTTTTGATCTCAGGTCTTTACGCCCAAGCCTGCTGTTGGCTGACTAATGAGAGCCGCAGAGGCGGCTGCTGGCTGCGCACTTGATACTGGATCAGTCATTACGGTCGGTCGAGGCAGATGGCCGCCCACCATGAGCCTGGTTCTGCTGGAGGTTTCTTCCGTTAAAGGGAGTTTTTCCTC
>JAUYWH010000011.1:15100044-15188991 GCA_034779795.1 Ctenopoma multispine | reverse complement strand
CTGTAAAGTGCCCTGAGATGACCTGTGTTGTGAATTGGCGCTATATAAATAAAGTTGAATTGAATTGAATTGAATTACACACTGTGTGGCCTGGAATAGCCAGTTACAGTAGTTAATTGATTGCCTTTGAGTCAAAACAGCTCGTTGTCTGTGATGTCTTGGTTGGGTCAAATTGATAAATGAAGGAATTAACTCAACAATAGCAGTGTGTATATCATGGGAGAACTCCACTGATCCCTATGCCCTACATTCTGCATTACTATCTTTGGGTAAAACCCGCTTGGGAATCAGCTTTTTGGTATGTTTGTAATGCGTTTCCTTCTGTAAATGTTGATTTGGTGTTGATTTCTGTAGCACTATGACAGCAACATAGCCTGGAGTCCCTCAGATTTGGATATCAGGTTTGCTCATTGTAATTATTCCTCTCGTTCATCCTGGTCAGTAGGGATCCCCTCCTGCTGTGTTTTTAGTGGGTATTTTAGCAGCAAGGATATTTTTTTTTGTTTGGGGAGACGGTCAGAATGATGAGGGAAAGATGAATGCATCCAAACACAGAGAGGTCAGGTCGTCACTGTGGTTTAGTGAGCTGGGACTGTAAAGTAAACTGGCAGTTGCATCCATTTAAAGCTGTGTGCAGAAAAGCAAAGAGGTCTGAATACAGAAGTTGGTGTGAAGTCAACCATGCAGCCGTTCTGTCCTTGTCTTATTTAAATCCCCCCCCACCCAACCACCCCCTTCTGTCGTCCTTACTTAGCGTCCGCTATTGTCTCCACCTCCTGTTTGATTCAGATGAGCCTGTGGCTCAGAGCAAGCAGAGGTCAGTGGGCCAATTTTTATTTTCTTTACTAGTGAGGAAGAACGTCTGTGTGTTTGGCACAATGTTCTACTGCTCTTAAACAACCTGCAGTGGGTCAGTGAACCCAAGCACAGTGAACCGCTCTGACTAAACAGTGACCATGTTTCTCTGTGTGTTTTTCGTATGTATGAATCTTCTTTGCAGTTTTGTTATACTTTCTTTAATTTTGTTCATTGATCTTAGTTTTCAAACTTTGCATTAGCTGTCATAGCCTATTAGTCATACTGGACCAACGTTTGCTGTAACAGCACAACAGCTGCATGTTTCACTGCTTATGAATTGATTTAACTCTTTGTATGCATTTGCTGTGTAATGATAAACTATCATCACTGTTCTTGAATTCTCATCTTACAAATAATGGACCTAACCACAGTTCTGTTTGTCCATCAGAGTCCATTAAAGTTGTTAAAGGAAAAAAACAGAAAGTGCACTGCTGAGTGCAAAGATGTTAAAACAGCCATTGGCGCCCACACTCAGTATGTTTTCCAGCCTCCACATCAAGGACAGAACTGAAAGGCCCGTCACCGCACATACGGTCAGCTCCAGTGTTAAAGTTCGTCTCCATTCAGAAATGGGTTTTGCTTATTGTACCTTCTCCTGCATGTTCTCAACTGTGTGACTTTTTTAAATGGAGAAGTAAATTGATTTTTTTCAAAGTGTGAAAATGAATAGATTAAGTTATCCACTGCTTACACCATCATATTGTAAGTCGTGATAATTCCTCTCTGTGATAGAAATGTGCCATATTATGAAACTGACCATAAACTGCAGTTGTGTGATGTTTGCGTGAACATGAGCATGTGTCATTTTTACTTTTTTAGTTCAGATGATCAGCCATTTATTTTATTACCATTTATGTTTTCACAGTCGTAAGACCAAGAGCAAGTATGCTGCAACTCAATAAAAGGTTTTATTGAGTAAAAATAAAAGGTTTTATTGAGTGGTTCTGTTATATTATTTATATAGTTACTGGAAAAATACTGTGAAATATTATTATATTTTTGTAATCTACTCTACTTTAGACTCACATAAATTATCCATATTCTGTAAAAGTGAATATATAGTGACCACACAAGTGCAAACATGCCCACTGTACCAACCACAGGAACCCTGCCGTATAGCTCCATCATGCAGGAGTGGCTGTGATGGGCTGCTGAAAGCTCCCGCCGTTGTTTGCCCCACCTCCTTTCACCTAAGGATGCAGTGCGGCTCTGTTTCTTCGATCTCCTTTCATCATAGCAGGCATAGTGACTGGATGCTCAGTCAGTAAAACAGGTCCAGGAACTAACTGTGTTGCACTAGTGACTGTGTGCATTAAAGAAAAAAAAGTGAATGCTGGAATCACAACATGATAAAAACACACAAACCTCAATTTTTGCATGTACAAAGCTGATAGAACACCGATTCAGGGCATTGTGACATTAGGACAAAGGAAATAACGGCTGTGATGACGGATCATAAATCATCAGGTGGAGCCTGTTTGAACACACATCCTGCAGGAGTACACACTGTTCCCCTCTCCCTTTTGTCCTGACACACACTAATACATACACACTCACATACACAACCGCAAACTGTATTTCCATTATTTCTTCGTTTTTTTCTTCTTCCACAATTTAGTTTGTGTGTTGTTCTCATTATCTATTCTGACAATGTTCTGAGAGCGAATGAAATTCTGATCAGTGTGTGTGTTGTAGATTTGGACATGCTGTGTGTGCGCGTGCGCGTGCGTGTTCGCGCATGTCAGCATCTGCAGCTTGTGTGTGCCTGTTGGTGCTAATCAGATCTAGGACCACACAGGCACTCGCGTGGGAGCTGGGGGTAGAATCTGGGCCCCCCCCGTCCTTCAGTATCCCAACCTAACTCTCTGCCAAGAAAATCACCTTCCAGCCTTTTGGCTCCATCCTTTGGACCCCATCAAATTTTACCCCTCCCGCACCACCTTCTCTTGTTTCACAGATTCTGTTGTATCCAGTGGGGAAAAGATGGAGATTATAGTGTGTGAGGGGTGTAGCTATGGCTCTGGGGCGACCAGGGGCCTCACCAGGCCTTGTAGTCTTCATTACACCCCTGGGTGGGAGGGGTTGGTGGGGGGGACATATAAAAAATGACTATGTTGATCCTTAGCGAGTGCGTATGTGCGTCTGCGGTCTCTTTACAGTATGTGCTTTATTGCTCATTACCGAGGTGTCTGAGATGTGGAGATGAATGAAAAGGCTTGAGGTGGTGGAGGGAGGTGACATTGGGTGTGGAGTGTGTGGTTGTGTGCACAGGTTTCAAGAACTGCGTGGTACACATACTGTACCAACAGTTTGTTCTGTTCTGAAAAATAAGCATGTGATTAGTCTGTGTGAAGAAGGCTTGATTTAACGCCAGTGATGTCTCCACTTCTGTCAAACCAGACACTACTGGAATATAGTCAGTAAAGAGCCAGACCCTGATGTGCTGCTCCTTCTTGTACACGCGTCCTCTTTAAACAGAAACAAAGCTGGCAGGCGGATGACCTGAATAAGTAACCGACACAGCTCAACTCCTCTTTGGTCGAGCTACATTACATGCTGTGAGATGTAGAGATAATATGGTCAGAATGATCTGATGCACAGCATTTGGAGGCCTGCTAGCTTTGTGCATGCAAATGGCACGCACCTGCACATGTTCTGCTGCTCAGCCACATGTACAGTATGTCCATAACCGTCTGAATCTGCTCAATCTGGACTGGACGACTGATTATTCTGATAATGTTGCTCCATACTGAGCACAACCTACAAACACTGGAATGTAAAAGTCAACTGAGAGTTCAAAAAAACAACTTGCTCGTTTTTCTCCCGTCAGTACTTATGTTTGTGATTGTATTTCCAACCTCAGCAGGCACCAGGACGTGCTTACTCACCTAGTTACCAGGCTACTAAAGCTCACAGGACCCACCTATAAGCCACCCTGGAGGACCATGGATGTGTTAGGGAGATCTGGATGTTTGACTGGGAAAAGAGATCAAATGCCATCCAATAAAAGTTGTTTGGTGGCACATTTTTAAATTACCCAGAAATTGGACACAAAGCATCCTAACTCCAGTCATGTCTCTTGTTTCCCAGCACATATGTATGATTCCTCACCTTTTCTTTCAAAATGAGAATTAAATTATCATAATAAAGAGTCAATTTGTGTTTTTTTTTTTTTTTTTTTTTTTTTTTTGATGAATCTCAATGGGAGAAAAATGCCTTTCGAGCCATTGCCAGTTACGTGATGAAGTTATAGTAACCTTGTTTTGCCCACTATCCAAATAGTTTCACAGTCTGCGGCTTGGTCCGGCCCAACACCTACAATCAAACCTCTCCGTCATCATGTTTGCTGGCTGAGTATAGCACAATATCAAAAATTGCTGATAGTTCTTACGGGGTTTACATCCTCTTCATTTAAACTTTACATTAAATAAAATCCCTACAGGGAATAACATCAGCTAACAGCTAATACAGACGCTGACAAAAACTACATCCACACTTCTAAAGAAACCAGATGATGCCCACCCCTCCCTCCCACAGAGCGCAGACTGGCTGCTCCCCAAACCATTCACCCTTCCCAGCTTGTTGAGGCTTTGCTATTTTTCTTGATACATTTGCACATATTTATTTACACGGTTTTATTGTTGGCTTGTTTGTACCCCTGGTTTGGTTTATTTGAGCTGCGGCTGGTGCCTGGATCCCAGCCGTGTTTGTAAACTCCAAGGAACTGAGCGCAACACAATACACACACAAGACTCAGTGCCAGACCTGTGTGATGGAACACTACATTCACACAACCTCTCTGGGAGATAGACACAGTATCTGTGAATCCATGTTTCTCTAAATGTGGGGTTTTGTAAATCAATAAAGCAAATAAATCAAGCAAAACAATAAAGTTTAATGCTCGTCTGTGTGTGTTAGTACAGTCCTGTGTCAGGAAAACATCCATTGGACTATTTTTCATAAGCTTTAAATTTAAAGATCCTGAAATTAATAAAACTCACCTTTTACACTGAAGTTACATAATATTAATTTTTGATCTTGATAGACCTTTGTGCTACTTAACTGAGCGTCGGTTTTTGTGGGTTTTCCCAGAACAACACATTGTCACAGAGAAAACAAACGTATAACACGTTTTTCATACTACATTCAGCAGCAAACACATGTTGGTGGTTTCAATTACTTTTGATAAACCGGTCCTTGCTGTGTTTCCCTGTTGCTCCATCTGTAATCTGGGAGAAGGAGACCCCTCACCCACACAGGTGCTGTTGGCATGGCAACACCTGTATATTCTTTAACGAGACACTAAGGCCCACATTGCAAGAGTACCACACACACACACACTGGAAATACCACCTGTGCATGCTCACACACACACAACCACCATTTGGCTTGGCTGACATTTGCACCCACACAGGGTCACAAACTTTGTGTCAGCATCTGCACACTTGCACACTCAAATGACTAAAGCTGCTGCGTGTAATACCATCCATTATTTAAATAGCTACTGTTGTTGAAGAGGCTGTGCATCAGTAAACAGTGAGAAGGAGGCTGTCTGCACACTGCGCTGAACAAATCCCTCCCTTTTAAAGACTTTTTAATGACCTGTGAGTCTTTAACCTTCAGATCAATGTCCAGCCATCTTCAAATCTCATCCCATCCCTACGACTTGCAACTTCCATTAACTGTGAGGAAACGAGCAAGTGTAGGGAAGTGGCCATCTCCGGGAAAACAACTGGAGAAAGCCCTCATACAATCAGCGTCCAGCAGTTTCACAGAAAGTGCGCTTGTCCTTAAGGTGGACTGACGGGGAAATACAAGACGGGAGAGACAGCTGCGAGTGTCTGTTTGGCAGAGTTGAGTAAGAAGAGGACAGGGTTAGCTCAGGTTGAGAAATACCTGTTGAACTGAACAAAAAAAGCAGCATACAGTTCTCAACCTGCAGTGTTTGGACGTGTTGGGGGGGGGGGGGGGGTGCTCTGCAGCACTCGTGGTCCCACCTTAAAGAAAACACTACTAGTGGAGAAGAAGAAGCGAAGCTTTCCAAACACAGTCACATTCTTGGCAGCACCTTAGCTTGTCCTTGCCAAAGCGGGGTGGGAAGAGGAGGGATAAGGGGTAGTGAGAGAGGAGAAAGTGGACGTGGGAGAAAGTTTCTCTTTTTCTCCTTTTTGCTCACAGTCTAGCACATTCAAAGTAAATATGTGAACATTATCTATAGATGTACTTTAATCTCAAGCGCTGGCTCACATCACCGCGAAGCAGACGCGTTATCTTTTAACATGTGCGTAAAAGTATACATTGCCTCATTTAGTCCCCGTCGACTCTTTACCATTACACTAACCAGTCACAGAGTGTCCATGGGATTTATTCCCACTGCATTTAGCCTGGTTTGTCTGTCTGTATGTACAAATAAATCCTTCATTTCATTTTTAGCCGTGCAATCAGTGCAGATGACAGTAATGCTACTGCATTCTTGTCATTGAGGGTTGGGGAACAAAGCAAAGTTATGTGATGGGGTCATTTTGGGCGCTCACACTGAATTTGTGATTTTCAAAACGCACAAAGGATGATGAAGCTTTGGGAAAAAGACACAAATAAGGGGCTCAAAACACACAAGATGTATGTATGTCGTATTTCTATCAGCCTGTCGTGATGCTGGTTGTTAAGATTTACACATTCACTGCTGTAATGGTGCCATAAAACCACAACAACGGACGACTTTGCAGCGCTGAGAAGAATGAAAGGAGAGGCTCATTAGGGACTTAGCCCTGCAAGAATGCAGATGTCTTGTGTAAATTTAACTTCAACTGCTCATCAGTGCCAGGTGCCAGCTAGCTCTGCCTAGCTTTACCAAAGCCTTTTCTTTTGCACCACCCATTACAACACTAATGGTTGCATGGAGCGTTTTTTTTGGTGTGAATTTGTGCTAACACATCCTCCTCAGAGTAAACAAAGCTTTATTAACATTAAAGATGTTACTAATATATATATTTATATATATAAGTTGATTTTAGATGGAAACAATTGCAGCTTGAATCGGTGCCTTGAAGGCTTGTACTGTAATGTTTCCGTAGTTATAGCACAAGCAGTTCTGGCGTGGTGTTAATCGTGGAGCGGAGCTGTCACAGAGGCTCGGTTTTCCCAGGGATTTTGTTTTAGAAGCCAGTCATTATGTTTTAAAGTGACGCACAGGCGATCTGAGAGTTTATAAGAGCCAAAGATCGAGGTGAAGACAGCCGGAGAAGTGGTGACATACAGTTTAGATAAAGAAAAATCTGTTTCTGAAAAAAAGAAAGATAAAGGATATGTAGAAAGAAATCTGCTGAAAGGGGCAGATAAGCCAGAGTCAGTAAGAAAAAGAGAGCAATAAAAAAAAAACAGCAACGCTAACAGAACATGCAGCATGTTCTGTGTTCTTGGCTGGTGCAGATGTGTCTGTATGTTCACCCATGCAAGCAGAGTCAGTAATATACCAAGCATAAGAGTGTGTGTGTGTGTGTCTGTGTCTGTGTCTGTGTCTGTGTGTGTGTGTGTGTTTGGCAGGTGAGACGACGTGAGCGCTGCCAGTAATAGTTTCAAAGTTGTCAAAGTAGGTCGAAGTTCAAACAGCTTACAAACCACTGTGGGTTTTTTCTTTTTGTTTTCTGGATCAGGTACACCGAGGTCTGATGTTATTGCTCCCACCATGATACTGTAAACACACAGATGCATGAGTATTTTGTTTTTCGTCTGACAAGCTTGAAACCACAAATCACCACTTGTGGTAAACACATGTAAGTTGAATATTGACATTTTTGTGTCTGTGTAGACTCAAAACCACGAGGTCACATTTACAAAAAAAAAAGGGGGCCTTAGCATTTGGTCACTTTTCTTCTTCTGTTCTGTTAGCACCTATTAATAATCCCCTGACAGTAATTAGCCCGGTGAGAGAGCGAGCAGAGATGTAGCATGAAAGATGATCTCTTTGCCTTTTACAACCAGCGAGCCAGGGATACTAACAACACCCCCCACCCCCGTTCCACTTCCTCTTCGTGACCAAACTTCATGCACCACATCAACAACTTGGATCTGCCCTGCACTATTACTTAACCACTAATTGCTCGAGCCACCCCTGGGAGTCGGGAGCGCTGACCCCCACGATTGCTGTCATGGTGTGAGTTTTAACAAGGGTTCTCCTCAGGAGCTCAACAGCTGAAGTTTGCTCACTGTAGCCGAGCTCGTATGCGCCGCCATCTATTACCTGCTGTTCCCTAATCCTGCTCGACAATGATGTGGTTATTTTAGGTCATTCCTGCAGTATTTCAACAGGAGAGAACATTTTAACATAAAAGTCTGTTTTAGTGTAATATGGAAATGACACATCTGAGCCAGCACCAGCTACAAGCGTGTAGAAGCCTTAGCAGGTATCTTGTGAGCTGGTTTGCTCCCCTCAAAGCTGATGATTCAGATAATTGGGAAAAGAGCCTTTATTCAAACTGCAGTGTCTCAGCCAAAGTTTTAGTTTAGTTTCTTTTCTCAAATCGGTGTGCAACTGTGACCTTTAAGTGGAGTGAAATTTGAAAGGAGACGTGCAGAGGAGGAAAGTAGATAATGCCAAAAAGTCGGGCTCCTGTCTCCAAGGTGTTTTTTCTGTTTTGATTTGTTGTTTTTTTTCCTCTGAAGTTGAACAGTGAAACATTTGATAGATAAAGTTAACTTCACCTTATTTTATTTTGCCTTTTAGAATTGGAACTCCTTGTGAACATCTAACACTTTGTCTGTCTTGTTACTGTGTCTCCCAGAGTCTAGAGAAGCATTATTAGGACAGCTTTGATTAGTTATGGACATATTTTACCTTTTTTTTTAAATTATTATTCTTTCACCATGAGCAGCGTTTCCTTATTTTCAGCTGAGTGATTGTTGTTCTGGTGACCTCTGGTCAGAACTTCTGCTAAGTTCTGTATGTAAAATATTTTAATATTAAAAAAGTATTTAGTTTGTCAAAAATGAAAGATTAACAACATAAATAAACTGAACACAGGAAAATAAACGATGTACATATATACATACATACAAATAATACAGAAATCTGGAAGTCGCTGTCACTTGGAGGAGGTGGACTGAAAACGTGTCCTGATTGTAAATGTCAAAAAGCTGCAGTTGGTGGGAAACGGGTGTAAGTGCCAAGTTGAATGTTACACAAAATCTGTTGTTTGTAATGTTTCTGAGGTTTGGCACAAACACAATAAGAAGTCAGAAACTGACTTTTATTTAATAAAACCAGTTAATAAAAAAATCTCTGAGGAGAAACAAAGTTTTCAAATGTTGTTAAGTGCGCATTTTGAAAAATTAATTACAATTGATTTTGGTCCATCAAAACACAGCCCAGACATCCTTGGAGATAACGATTTCTTCCTGGTGTAGAACCACATTTCGTATTAGCCTTTCGTCCATCTCTTTGTTTTCGTCCCCACTTTCTGTTGAACATCGATTTCTTTGGCCTCGAACAGAGCAGAAAAGAGTCATCTTTAATTAATTCTCAGTTTGTTGAAACTAAAAGTTGACTTGTGATCCACACCGGTGTGTCTTTGGTTTGCCATAGAATAAAACAAAGTTAAACAAAATTGTAAAAGGCAAAAGGCTAGAAGACCATCTCTAAGCTAACCAGGTTTGGCTTTGACCACTGTTGCTGATATTATTAGTGTGATCGTGAGTTTGGTTCGTTAATAACAGCCAAACTCCTTGGATGCATATTTAACAAAAAACGAAAGTTTGAACGGTGGAGGAAAAAAAAAAAGAACAAAGAAAAACTTCAAAACAGATGCAAGCTGAGCTCCAAGATCAAGGTAACACAGTCTCCAGGCGCTAAAACGATTTTAAAAGTTTCCAAATCTTATAAGAAAGTCACTGAGTTGGCAACACTGACGGTGACTGGTGCTGCTACTTCGCCAGTTGGAATCTCGTTGCATCGAATTATGGCTAAAGAGACGCCGTGCTTGAAGCTTGGCTCATTTATTGGCTAAACATCAAGTGTTTGGTGCATACGGAGGTTCAGATATGCAGCAGGGAGTGGATTGTGGACTCGAGTATCTTATTAGCTTGGCTGCTATTGGCAGGTTACTCAAGAGGTAACGGAAGCCATTCATCAGGATTTAAAATTACTAAAATGTTTTACACATGATTTGCCTCCTGATACTGTTGTGGGTAATGAGCTGGATATTCTCATTTTGTTGCTCATTGACCATAACTGACTGAAAGTGGTTGTGTAATAAATCCGTAACTGATTCTGTATGTGTAAAATACCCCACGTTTGTCTTCACAATACATCTCAAAATCAACTAAACGCCCTGAGTCTGTATTTTGACACTCCCTGTTCTCTTCCTGTTATTAGTCTTCTAGCGCTGATAAGTCAGTTTATTTTGTTTTCATTCCAAGTGACCTTAATCAAGTCTTTTTTTCATCAACTTAACCCCTGTGACCCCGGCCAGAAAATATCACTTTGCTTACTTTCTTTGTCACTTTCCTCCCGTATCTCCTTTCTCACTGTTTTTCCACAGCTGAAGTATGTTTTCTACTCTTTTTTTTGTCCCAGACTACCTGACAAAGTGTGTTTTTCTTCCCTGAACTTGGATACAAGACACAGTAATATAAGCATAACCTCCTAGATGAGACCAAGGACGAAGGAGTACGTACGAGGACACAGTAGCTGTGATAAAAGATAGCATCCATATCGCCTGCAGAGCGGTGGACATTAGCTTTCTTCTCTTTCTCTTTTAGGTGGAATTTAATTATGAATATTGAGTATGAAACAGAGCTATGATGTAGGATGTAGGCACAGCTGTAGGTAGTAGTAAAAATATGCTTATAGCTGCAGTATCATTGAAGAATATGGGCAGAATAGATGGATCCATCCGTCTGTTAAGGTGAAAGAAATAGATAAACACTGAAGTCATAAAGAGGTTTCTCTGGCTAATAATCATCTTCATGCTTCTTCTAATTAGTAGGGGCCATCTGTACATTTATTTGCTGCTACTTGGAATTAATTGTTGTTGCTAATTAAACAATCCGCCTTTGTTCTCATCTGTTTTCTCTCCGTGTGGTAAAACAACACATTATTTTGTGCCCTGAACATTAAGGCTGGTGTCAGTAGCTGGTGCGATAGAGAGAAGGCATTTGATAAAGCTCACTCCATTAGTGGTCGAGGCCTCTGGTGCTCGTGTCGTTACAGTCCTATTCACCGTCGCGCCGCACCACAGTCAGTCTTGTTAGGGTCAGAGTGGCTGTCAACTCTGGCTGACCTTTCCTCATAATGAATGGAGTCCCTCTGTGGTTCGCTGACAGCCATTTGGGTTTATTGGATGCATATTTGGAGAGTAGTATTCTTATAAATTCTTATAAAACTTAAATAACATCTGAATCTCACCACGGGTTTCCAGTAGTAAATGGTAATGTGGATGCATGTGCAGAGGTGGCTCTCTACATGTATGTTTAGGTGGTAATTGGCTGATTTTAATGTTTTAACATGCAGCAAAACAATTAACACTGCATTTGTTCCTGATTTCCTGTTTATGCGATAAATGAAAAGGTGAGAGAATTCAACCTCCACAATATAACGCGCGTAACAGAATGTAACACTGCTACCATACATCATATTTATTTTAATCTCAAGCTCTCACTGAGTAACTTCATTTTTAAGTCCAGTGTAAATATTTTTACATTTGTAGATTCAGTAATGCTGTAATAACACTTAATGTGGCACCATTCAGCTGTAAAATCAGCACAACCAACACAGTAACGCCTCACATTTAACCAGATAAACGTGTTGTTGACCCTTCTGGCACTGATTGATTGATCAATTGTTTAACAAACTAATTAAAAATTAGCGAGTAAAAGTAGATAAATGGGAGTGTTACGTTTTATGTAAATGAGCTGTATTCATTTTGATGTGTATCAGCCCTTTAACAATAAATCTGAACATTCATCTAAGTGATGAAAATCTCCTTTGCCTGCAGAGAGTAGTTGTTCTGAATATTGCCTATAATCTCTCTATTAGGAGCAAAAGCTGTAATAGTATCAGTCATGTCTAAGGACTGTCTAATGCCCCGTATCCCGCTGTTCCGGATTAGAAAGGCACCAGGGATTAGCAGAGAAAAGAATAAAGCCTTCCTCGGACAACAGAGGAGGGAAGCAGGGGCCAATGGATCAAGACCCTCTGAGTTCAAGCACACACACGGGCACGCAAACTCTGTCACACAGAATCAGCTGCTCATCTAAAAACTACTTAACCTCGCGTTAGAGGTCAGAGAAAGTAGTTTTCCAGGAACCGTCCAGTGTTAGCAGCAGCAACTTGAAGTGTAATTAAGACCAGCTTTGATCTCTGCAGAGTCCTGACTCTAAAAAACCTGATACTTTGTCAGGTTCTGGACTTTTTGTTGCCTAAAACTTTGGGCTTGGTTTGAGTTTGGTTTGGTCTGTGCCATTCATCTGCACGCATGCATTTCATGTGCTTTAAGTAGTTACACAAAGCCCAGTGTGAAGAGTGAGAAAGCAAAGATTTGGATCTCAAATTCAGAGATGGGGTACTGGGACTGGGATTTAGTCTTAGTATCAGATCTTTGCAAGGTCCTATAACTCTGTGATGCATAGCGTAGCAGCTTCCTCTCCAGGACCCGCTATCTGTCTCGGTACCAGAAAGACAAAAACAAGAACCCCCCCCATAACATGAATTCTGTAACAATCTAAAAACAAAGTTAAAAGGAAAAACAGGAGAAACAAGAATATCTCTGTCTGATGGAGACAAATATGCTCCAGCGTACTACAGTTTGCTTTCATCTCAAAATCAAGGAAGACGTGTGATTGATAAATCCTTGATGAGTGCTCGAGGATGAAGGATTAACGCGTATTTTTGATCGTATATTGTTCTGAAACCAGCTTTTCTTTGGTTTATAAAATGTAATAACAAAAAGCTCAGACTCCTAAGTTTCTGTCCCTAAGTGACCAAACCAGCAAAATTCACATTTTGAAGTTGGAACCAAATTTTATTTAAAAAACAACATAATTAATCATCAAGGCAGCTGCTGATTCATTTTCTGTTAAACTAATCACTTCAGCTCCACGTACAGGGTGATCTGATTGTGTTCTTTGTTCTGTTCCAGACTGGATCCCACTCCACTCTCCACAATCCTGAGATTGGCTCCTCCAGCCCCCACCTGGCCCCAGGGCCCCCACCAGCTTACCTCCTTGCATCTTCGATATCTCGCACCTTCACACAAAGCCACAACACGCCAACCTCAAAGGGGGCCGGGTTCCTTTTGCCCCCCCCCCCTCCCCATTCCTACACCCCAACACCCGGGGACGGGATCCTGTCATGTTTCGCTGACTGACCCCTCCCAACCGGCGAATGACAAGTGTGCATCCGAGGGTGGGGCTTGCCTCAGTCTCTCATGATTGGCTGCTGGATGGAATTAAGGTGAATGGAACACATGCCCAAGGAGCAGGACCTTAACCCATCAGAGGGAGAAGAGAAGCGGTGAGTTGGACGTTGATGCGGTTTGAACATTGTTTTTGGAGCTTTTACTGTCATTGCTTCATGTTTATGCTCTGGTCAATGTTAAATGTTGTGTATGTCACACTTAACCTTTTTTCTGTCAGTGTAAAGATGTTATGCGTGGAGGTTTTCTCAGGACACAGTAAAGGGCATCTTGTTTTTCTGAGACCTTTAACAACACACCAGCCTCACTGCTGTTCTCTTCCTCTCATCTGAATTGTCACAGGACATAGGTCCCACAGCCATCTCCTCTGCCAGCCGCGCTCTGCCTCTTACTGCTTAATCTCTTGGGAAGCACAGAGGCACAAACAAACACGGTGCTGTTTAAGCCTCGTTTTATAAATGAAAACATAATATTAGTGGAATGGAGCCTCTGTCATTGTGCCACTGCTGGAGGAAGGGGCCCTCTGTTTGGTAAAAGCCTCTGTGTAAAAGGAAGTGTGCTTTAGCTTTAAGAGGGGAGTTCGGTTAGTTCTCCACAGGTCCGTCTGGAAATGATGAAGTTAATCTACATCAATTTCTTTTCACATTTGGAAAGACAAATATTTATGGTGCGTGTCTTTAAAAATCTCAAAAGTCCAGGAAGATTATGTAAGTTTGTTTAATCAGTTGTCGAAGATGTAAACGCTATGAGCTGCAAGCTTTTTGGGAAGAGTCTGTTTTATTATCAGTCTTCACAATTAAACTTGAATGGTGGTAATAACAGTGACAGTATGAGTTTATGTCTTTATTACCATGTGGAGGGAATGGATGGCTTCCTAGAATGCGGCGTCAGATTTCCCTCGTCTGTGTCTCCATGTGCTCTATTACAAGCTTGTGTTAAGAAAGTCAATCCGGAGCCTGGATAGATTCCTCAGCTAACATGGACACCTGTCAGGAGATTAACAGCTCTGCCGCTCAGGGACAGAGACAGTTGGTGCGGTCATGGATGTAGGGGTCAATGCACTGGGTTTTTAGTTTCATGTGACATGTTCGGGTGTAGGTTTTCACTGTATCTCTGTACCAAGCACTGGCTGCAACACTTTGCACCTCAGGGATAATTAAAAGTACAAAGAATTAAGCTCTCGGGGGTTCAGAATGGAACGGTTACGACTTCGAGTGGATGTCAGTGGTGTGTTTGGCATGACAGTGGGTTTTATTAAATCTCTGCACGCTGTTGGTCTGTTGTTTTGAACAGCTTCGGCTCTTTGAAGCGATGTTATGGTTACCAGTATGCAGACAGAATAGGACACGTATGGCTTGAAGATTGTTGTTTTTTTTAAGCGTTCAGCTATTTTCAGCTCCTTTAGTGATATACTGTATATCCACATGTCGCATCTCATTACAGGCAGTCGAATGTTTTGAGGTTGCTGAGCTGCTAAAACCAGGAGGTTTGATGCTATTTTGTGTCACAACTCCACCCATCTTTTAGCTCGGCGGTGCAGCATTTCTGTTTGCATCCTTTTCCAACACGTCACTGCAGCTGATGCGAGGCTGTTCGTACAGTTGTCCGTGTGCCACGAAAGACCTGCTGCTGCTGCTTTGTAGACATCTGAGAGCCTCCAGTCAAACACGAGCTCGAGGGCCAATCACAGTGCTCGTTTAACTGTTGGTTTCATTTTTCTGCAGCATATAAATAAACTCCGTAACAATAAGTGAATCTAATCTGTCCTAATATCAGTTTTTGTATTTGCACCTAAATTACAATTGTTTACTTTCCTGTGTTGAATGTGTTAAACAGCATCTGAATTTCAAATGTGCCACAGGTTTAAACCCAGGTGTAAATAGCATGAGAGAGGGGGGGGTGAGAATTCTGCAGGGGTCTCACACGCACACAAACACGCATCCAGAGGGAGGAGAGTCCATTTACACAACATACATTTACACATGTACAGAGAAATTAGGCATCAGTCAACCAAACATTTGCATCTTGACACACTGGGAGCCACGTACGTCTGAATTCATATATGTGGAAAGCATCACTTTACATTTTGTGACGCATAAAACAGGCCCCATTGTTGTCTAACCACAGCTTCTGCACACTGTGGTACAACTGAAAACATCCGCATTTCCTCTCCGCGGACTTGAGGATGTCCTGTAATGCCCTTGCTATGGATTTTACAACACATTACGTCACCGGTGCCTCTGGTGATTTGCTGATCTTCAGTAAGTTAGGCTCTAAAACTCAGGCTTAATGAACTGGTATTTGTGCCTATGTTTGACACAGTAGCATGTTTTGTAACCCTCTAATCACTGTTATGTACCAGTGTTGTGGTCTAATGTTGTGTCTGTTGCAGCGTGTTCCTAATATATGTTTTTGACTGGATTGTGATGTGTGTGTGTGATGTGTGTGTGCGCGCGTGTGTGAATGAATTAGTCGGTGAGTCAGCCAGCATTCACCACCTCCTCTGCCTGTCAGAGTAATTGACTGAAATCCTGTCGATTTCCTGTCAATTATTGTTCCAGGATTTGTACAAGAGAAGTTTCCCTGCAGGAATCTCAGCAGCATTCTTAACAGCTGTGACATTTTCAAACCAAAAAGAAGCAGAATGTTCGTGCTGCATTTGTGCCAAAGAATTTGAGTCATTACATAAAGATTTCAGGTGGATAACACTGATGATGACAAATGACTTCAATACATTGTGTTTTTAATTTAAAATAACTTGACTTCATGTAGAGTACAAGCAGTTCGTCAGTGCAACCTGATCTGTATTTCGGTTGTGATTTGACTGGCGATGTTTACTGATTAACAAGTGCAAATGCAATGCATAAAAATCACATTATGCAAAATTACACTGCCTTAGATGCACATGCACGTGCTGCAGCCAGCTTGTTTGTTAATTTACACTTGATTATTTTGTCATGAATCTTAATCTGGAGTGACTGGAGAGACAGCGCACCTCACAATTACGCTTAACATGTTGAAAACAGTCACCATATGAATATGCATGTGCTTAGTTTGACTGGATAGACGACGCATTTCTTATGTATTGTTAAATCTTGTAATATTTTGTTAAAAAATATTACGTATGTGATTTATTTTCAGTAGGGGAACTAAACGCAGACTATAGTAGCAGGATCAAAGCTGTATCGGCTTAAGAATTTAGCTTCTAGTCTGTCATTGGTTAGAAGTGGGTTACACTACTGTCGTGTATTTGGACAGAGGTAGTCGTCTTGCTTTGTGAAATGCCGTATTCCCATCTAGCTCGGCCTGTAATTTAGACAGCAGCGGGGACACACGACGGGAACAAAGTGTCCATTAGCGCTGGATGTATGGGGCGGGACAGACCCAGCTGCAGGCCAGTAGCATGCATGATGAACAATAGGCCAGTGTGGCGCTCTAAACATAGGACAGGGGGGCTCATTCAGACTCTGTTATGGATATAATTCTCTGGACTATTTTGAGTGTCTTTGTATTGTTCTGTCTGTTTGGGGAGCATTGGCTTTAAAACAGGTGATCCTCAGTCTTGAATGTTTGACCTGAAGTGTCGCTTCAGCCTTATGATAAATTCTGTTTTCTCTCTTATCTCTAGTGGGATCCAGCCACGGGGATAGTTTTGGTTTTATCATTCCGTGCATAAAAACATACATCTGAGCTTTATGCTTCTTCTCCAATACAACACAAGCGATTTGAATTTCATTTTTTTGTAATCTGATTATTCCTTTGTCATAGAGTTCAAACTCTCTTAAACACATCACGGAGCTATGTGGACAGTGGACGTGAAGCTCTGCTGTACAAAGTTTTTCTTTTCATGACACTTGTGAATGAAACTTCACGAACTAATCATAACAAGCGGACTTATATGACAGTTGATTATGTTAACGATGGATGCGAAGCTGCTCGTGAACAGGTGGCACTGATCAGTCTGAAGTGAGCGATTTACGATGAGCCTGTGCAGTTAAGGGTTTGATGTATGTGACGTGGAGCACAAGCAAGAAACGACTTCTGAAGGAGGAGAAATCTAGACAAGAATGTTAAAATGTTCTTGCATGAGCCCTGATTTGTTTGGATTAAAGGGACACTGCGAGAAATACACAGTTTTTATTTTTTATAGATTTCCTGATGCAGAGAAACCTACAGAATATCTCTGTCGTTAATTGTGCCATTTTAAGGTGAATTATTTGGATGTACACGTTCTCTCTCAGTACTATTAATCACTAATTGGCTACGCACCGTGATATCTTATCATGTGCTGTGCTTTACCTGAGGGAGCTCAGTTACCTGACAGCACAGAAATCATATGTGAGAAACGCTCCACAATCACAGGTGAAGTAGTTGGCTATGCTCCAGTCAGGGTAGCCTGGATGGTGCTAGCAGCAGTGCAAGGAAGTCCCTCAGACTGAAGGAAGGAGGCAGAGACTTGGTGTGTTTGAGTGGGTCAGCAAGCTAAACATAGGACTATTGGTAGAGAGATCAGTGTGAAACACACACACAGACATGAGAGAAGTTCATGCGTGAGGGCTGCGTAGCAGCTAATGAGCTACATCTGCAGCTTCAACTCGAACCATGCATATTTTACAGTCCCACTGCGTCATCAGGTCAGCACCACAAGTCTTTTTCATGTCACCTTTTTGGCTTATGTTACAGATTCTTCTTCTGTGTATTTGTTTTGGGCTGTGAGTGCAATTAGCTGTGCATCATGTGTGCATACTCATGGGCTCGCAGCTATTGGCTCGTCGACAACTACATGTTCACAAACAAAGGAATCAAACTGGTGTTCTTACACATCGTCTTTAGTGTAATACTGTGTGTGCTGGAGAGAAAGTACAGTACGTGCGTGTTTGTGTTGGCTCAGGTTGCAGAGAGCTACAGTGTACTGGACCATGCATATTAAACCTTATCCCACTCAGCCTTCCCGTCTCCAGAGCATATTGAAAAGCATTTTGTGGTATGGCTTCACAGCACACGGTGTCGTGTCCCAACCTGCAAAGCCTCACATTCTGTTAACAAAGGTTATGTTTTGCGCTAAGCTGTGTTTTGCATTAGCACCCAAATCAACGTTTGCTTGTTTAGATTTTAGTTTATCTTTATGCAGAAAATCGACCAGGCAGGGAAGCTTTGTATACGTCGTGTTTTTCTGTGGTTATATATATTCTTTTCTTTTCACTCGCCTTCTAGGGCCACTTGACAACGGTTCTTTCTAACTCTTGCCACTTGGAGCTCTTAGAGTGATGAAAAGCACTTCTGAGGCCCTGCCAAGAGTGCTAAGCTCTTTTGTAAGCTGCAAGGGTGCTAATATTTTCATTAGCGCTATTTTGGGATTAATCAGTTCTTAATAGAGGCTTAAAGCCGGAGCCTATTCAGAGAGATGGTGATTTGTGTTATCATTTCGGTATCCTATCATTGCCAGAACCCAGCACAGCTGTGCTGATGAGAGGAAACAAAGCTCTCCAACATGTGGCAGGTTTACAGAGACCTGTTGTTGGGATGCAGGAGATGCAGACAAGTGACAGAGACCTGAATAAAGAGTACCTGTTTTATCTTGTTTGCCTGTGTTTCCATCTATAACAACATGCTGCCATATGGGAAGACTGAACTGTCACCCAGCTGACAGTTTGATGGTTGTTGCCTCCAGCAGATGTATGGAGTGATGTGGAAGCCAGTTGGCTGAGGGAGAGACACTTACCTTTGAGTGTCAGTCCGTGAAAACCCCAGTATGTCTTTTTGGTGCCACGACAGCTGTAATTCTTTTTTTTTTTTTTCCCCTTCAGGCTACTGATGCTTAATTTTGTCCACGACGTGAATGAAAAGCTTGTTTGAAGAGTTTGCAGATCCTCTTACATTATTGTGAAATATACACCTTGCAATGTTGGCTGTTGTCTGCCAAGACGTGTTGCTCCACAGGTGAGCAACCTGACGCCAGCTCTAAGAGTTGTCACATTATATCCATGAGTTGGGCCACAAATGAGTTTCTAATACGATGCGATAGGCGCAGTGACCACGATAATCAAATAAACCAACATTTAACTGAATAGGCTTTTTAGGAGCTTAATTTAATTCCTTTTTAAGCCATCTGATGGATTCTGAAAAGGGCAAACCATAACTGAGAACGAGAGAGACGAGGTAAAATGTGAAAGGCAGTTTGTGCTGGCATTAAGGCTCGATTACAGCAACTCCTGAATTTAACAGCCAATTAAATTGTTGTATTTCCCAGAGGCAAACAATATTTGCCAGTGAGAAATAGAGAAACACGCTGGCTTATGAGAGAAGTGAGGAGCCTGTGGAGCGGCGACAGAAAATGCACGTTCCTTATTAGACCTTTTGACCATTTATGGGAAACACATAATCTCATTGTGAAGCACAGACGCTTGAGAAAAATATGTTTTCATAATTGATTTGAGTGTCAGGTTGTGTCTCATGCTTATCAATGGTGTTTTGATGTGAAAATAATAAAGAAGTTGGAGCTCAAGGACAAAGATAAGTTGGGCTTTTTCTGCTGCTCTTCTGTGTTTTCCTTATGTCAGGATTTAAGGAATTGGTCAAACAGTCAAAATTCTTCTACCTACTGAGTAAAAATTGTTGTTCGACACTGCCCCACCTTTCAAAACACAACAGGAATAAAGGACACACTCGAAAGTTGTAATGCAAGTAGAAATGTAATTTACTGAGCCTTCAAAACCCAAAAAAACATCAATTAAGATGTTTCCTTGCACAGTAAAAGCTGTGGTACACAGTGTGTGTTTGATGTTATTTTATTTTGTGCAGTTAGAAGCATATTATATTGTACAGTGTGAATTCTCATGTCAAAAATTCATCATGTTTTTCAGTTTCACTGTATTTTCACTGGGGCTTTATATACTTTAGGTCTGTTTAGGATTATTCTGCTGCTAGAAGTACATAGACTATAAATGTAATTAATTATTCAAAGAGATTTCTCACAGACCTTCCTCGGTGGCCAGCTCGCCTTGTCTGGCGTTCAGGCAGTGTAATTTTCTGAACGTCAATACAGTCTGTAACAGGTAAATAATAATAGTAATGTGCCACCTGGAGCTGACCCTCATTGTGGACAAAAAAAAGCTTTAATGAGACGAACGACATAACCTTAGGAGGAGAGTCAGAGGAGAGATCTGTCCCCCACATATCAGCTGTAATACAGCTCTTGTCACAGAGCAAATGTAATCTCAACAGAGTGGGACCTCGTTTTATTTACGTGCAGTGCTAATGGAGCCTTGCTCCCTTCTCGTGAAGCGGGTATCAGGCTTTGGTGTGGGAGGAGAGCTGTCTGAGAGCAGAGAGCTGGACTCTGGGGAGTCTAAACACATCCATCACTGACAAGGAACACTCACTGACGCACACATGCATTCTTTTCAGATATGTTTTTTTCCCCTCCTCCTAACTCAGCCCCTCCTCTCCTCTCCGCGTTTTCATAATTCCCTTCAGAGCAGCCAGTTCCCATCTGTGCTTTACATGCCTTTCACATGTGTCAGTGTGGATGCAGGTGTGTTTCTGCATGTTGCTTTGCATGTGCTTGATTTTTATTGCGAGTTGGAGTCGTTGTGTTTCCTCTGTTACTGCGCGAGTTTCCCATGTGAAACCTCATTATTGGAGTTATTCGGGAGGTTTAATTGTATTCTCCACAAAATGTTTTTTTCACTGCTGTTTCAGTTGAGTTTGTGAGCGCGGTTTTACGGCCAGAGTGCAGCCATTTGTTGCAGAAAAGCTCCCTTCTCATTTCACATAGCGTTGCTAACAATCACTGCTGTATCTGATGTTCTATAGACCTCCATTACTCTCTGTTAGAAATTAAAGTGGCAGCAATTCATGCTGCTGTTTCAACGTAAAATAAGTACCAGATGGTTGGCTGGTAAAAGATTACAGGAAGATGAAGAGAGAAGGTTTGAACCAATACAGAACAGTTAAGGATTCGTGCATTTTCTGTGTGGTTAACTTTGTGTTTTAATTGTTGTAGACCTCATTTACACCTGGCATTAACATATGATCTCTACTTAAAGCCCTTTGTTGTTCAGTTGTTTTAGATAATGTAGAAGAAGAAGAAGGCAGAATTAAGTCACTGTTCAGTGGTTTTCTAAAATGTAGTCAAACAGGTAGAGACTGATTTTATGCCGAGCTGAGACCTCAGCCGCCAGCCCACTTTAACATCTGTTTTTCTTTGCCCAGTAGTGCACCCAGACACAGAAAGGAGTAGTAAACTTCCAGTTATTTCAACTTACTTATCTTTATTTTTCTCTCTCTCAGGTGGCTCAATGGCCCGAAAAGGAAGCGGAAGAACAGCCAATGTTCAGTGAAGAGTATGACTGGTGAGTAACTGATGGGGGGTTTGATGACACTTGGGGAAACAAGTTTATTTTTTATAAATACTTTATTTTTAAAGCATAAATCCAGATCTATTTTTGGATTCTTTGAGGGCTTACAGAAGAGGAACGTTGTAGTTGACAGCCTCACCACAGTGATTGTGATGCTACGTGATTCGCTGATGGCTCGTGTGCATTA
This sequence comes from Ctenopoma multispine, assembly GCA_034779795.1. Classification (NCBI taxonomy): domain Eukaryota; kingdom Metazoa; phylum Chordata; class Actinopteri; order Anabantiformes; family Anabantidae; genus Ctenopoma; species Ctenopoma multispine. Next base: position 15,167,176 of record JAUYWH010000011.1, on the reverse strand, counting down.
CTCCTTTGATTTGCCACCTCGAAAGAGAGAAAGCAAAACATGTTGGCATCTGTCGTCGGTAAACAAAAGGCTCCTGCTCTGTCTGCTTGTGTCGTTGGAGGCGTCACATTGTGTGAGCGACAGCTTCAAATCACCCAAACTGAAAGATGCAAGTAAAGGCAGAAAAAGAGATATTGACAGATACAGGGAGGGGGGAACACCAACATAAACATTACAGTCTGCTGGATGTTTGATTTGGCATTTATCAAATCCATCTGCCGAGGCCTGTCCTCTCTGCATGCTTTTCCTTGCAGCAGGCTTGTTGCCTGCCACCCTGCATCACCGCTGGAATCATGTACCATATTCTACCTGCCATCGTCCATTTGAACCTGAAGAATGTGACGGTGCATTTGTCTGAGGGCGTATTTATCCGGGATTGAATTACACACACTGGTATGATGTCAGTGTTTTCCTTTGGGAGAATGGATCCTCAACCAGACTCTAGATGTAAAGCATCTCGAGTCCACAGCTTCTCAGGACAGCGAGGAGTGCTCGTCTAATATCTGCGTCGATATTGGTCTGTGGACACGGCTGAATGTGGAACGAGTGGTTAAAGCATGATTAGAAATATATCTGTAAAATCATAATCAACAGGTTTGATTAGACCATTTCAAATAACTACAGATATATCTTAAAAGTGACTTCTAAATCTACTGTAAGTGAAATTAGATAATTTATTTCTTCACCCTGCATTTCCCCTCAAATCCACTTTAAGCCGTTTGCTTAGTGTCTTTTTCTGGCTACGACTCAGACTTCGCTCATTATAACTTTAAACTTACATATAGACAGTTTTTGAAAGTGAAATTAAGAGCCACAGTATTTCAGGCTGGCAACAGGCATAAAACCAAGAGCACGCTGTGTCTTGTGTATGAGCTGTTGTCTGAGTATAGCTTGAGTTCCTTCGACTCATCCAGGGACCAGATTTAAAACACTCTGATTCACACACTTTAAGAATACAAATCTGCAGATGTTCTGTGTGGAAACCTGTGAAGACAAAATATTTATCTTGACTCTGCCACACTAGAAAAATCTCCTTCCTGGGTTTCGTTGGTGGAGGTATTGCAGTGCCCGTTATGGGAGGGGCAGGTAGCCAGAGCCAAAGAGCTGCAGCAGTATTGATTTTGGGCTTGGCTTCCAAACACAACCACAGCAGACTGGCTCAGGACACGGCCTGCCAGCGCACTGGAACTGACAATTTTCCTATATGATCGTTCTCTGATGTCCTTGTTATCTTTCCTTTGGCTTGTTTCTCTTATTCGTCTTGTTCCTCCTGCCTCCTCCTGGACTTAAGTTTTCTATTATTTTCTTGTCTTCTTCTGGCCTCAGTATTTTCTGAAGGATCAAGAGTCATTTTCTTTCACTACTTCTATTAGCAAATACTTTTTCACCTAGGTTTTTTGGTCTTTTATTTTTTTCCTCTATCCATGTGCTTACTAATATTCCTGAGAGTTTTCTCTTAACAACAGACGCAACTCGAGGACTTTCAGTGATATATAAAAATCAATTTGGGCAAAAGGTCACTTATGCCCCTGCTCTTGTCTCTCTTCCTCCACTCCCCCCCCTCTTTCCCACCATCCTCTTCTCGCCCTCCCCCTACTCCTCTACAGTCTGCAAAACACACAGTCACAGCTATTACCACGCCTTGGTCCACACACTGTGTTGTGTCCATACTTTGCCACATGTGTATTTATCTCTGACTTGCAGTGTACCATCTCCTCCTCCTCCCACTTTTGCAGCTATACAGTGTGTCACATTAAATAGCTGGAAATCTACTATTTCCTGTGTCTCTGTCTCTCAATCCCTCAGTCTAACCGGTCTTCCAGACAGTACGGAAAAAGAACAAACTGTCCTATTCCCAAGTTAAAGCAGAGGAAGGAGTGCAGAGAGAGTACGGGGCTGGTATCCGCTCGCCCTTAGACAGACGCAGACTCCGGACTCGCTTCTGTTCATACCACAGTCGGGTGGATGTGTTCACAGTCTGTGCTGACTCAAAGTTTGGGTTGCAAGTGGACATCCACACAAAGTACACAGTACATCTTGCAGATGCAGAACGCCAATCTAAATACAGTAAATCTGGACCAGCCTCAAGTTTAACGTAAAAAAAAGGCAGCACCATAAAATAAGTGCAGTGAATTCAGTGTAATTCATATAAAGTCCAGTTGTATGAACTAACTTTAACGCTGTGACCACACTGCAAGTGATGAGGATAAGTTATCATTCTAACCAGTCATATTTCAAAATAAAATTAAAGTCTTCGATTTAGCTCAGTTTCAGTCCAGCTACTGAAAGACATGAGGGTCGCTGGTCTGCATTTGTTCGACAAATTTCCATCACCTTGTGATTTTTCCTTTGTTTACCTTTGGATGAGAATCTGCTTCTGTGTGCGGCATCTTCTGCTTAGCTTGTCTGGAACATTACGCGCTTGTCCGTTGTCTACGCTGAAGGAGCGATGAACCTTGAATGTTATCCTGAAGAGATTTGTTGTAAACAACGTGAGTTATGTGTCTTCTGGAGTCCTGAAAAGTGTGCTGAATTTATTCTCCTCATAAAACATTTGCAAAGCCAATAAAAAAAAAAAAGTTACTTTGCTTATTTGTCTTTCATGTGTCATGTTTGTGAGCGGTCTTCTTCTTCACCGCCTTTGTTCGGTGCATTCTTTCATTTCCTGGTCTGTTACCGCCACCAGTAGGTGGAACAGCAGGAAATGCGTCCAGTTTTTCCTCGGGCGCTTCAACAACAAGGCGAAAGAGATGTTGTGTAGCACTACTGCAGCCCAGATCATTGTATTTCTGTCAAACATTATGTCTTTAGTTTCTTTTTACTTTCTGATTTAGACTTGCCTCCAATTGTTAATGTCAAGATTATATTGAGGCATCTCCACCACAAAAATAGGTGGAAACACCACAGACCCTAACGCCATGCTCTTTTCTGAATTACATACTTACATGCACCGTATATACTTTTACTTTCTTGCGTCAGACGTTTTGCATATTGCATGCTATAATACATAAATAGAGAATATGAGACATTAGCCAGAGAGTAATTGTATTCATCAGTAGGAAAGTTAAATAGAAGTTATTACTCAGGATTGCAGCTCTCAGAGTGTTTACCTTAAACAGCTGTGGAGTGATTGTAGGACGTTTTTCCACAGATTGGATGAAGATGGCAGGAATGACTCAGCCTATCCATCACCCTGCAGCGTTGATGGATAGAAATCATGCGTGGGTGGGGTATGTTGGCTTGTCACTAGAGTAATGTGACTTGCAGAGCGAGGGCGACTGTGAAGTGCTGCAAAGGAGCGGTTGTTTAGAGCCTCTTTAGATAAGTGTGACACTTAATTTTATTCCATTTAACGTTGTTTTGGCTTTGTTTCTCTCTCACAGGGTACATCCCCAGCTACCTCGAAAAGGATGAGCCATGTGTGGTGTGTGGTGACAAGGCCACGGGTTACCACTACCGCTGCATTACCTGCGAGGGCTGCAAGGTACACACACACAGATTCACCAGCTTCATAACCTACATAATATCTGCCAGAGAACCTGATAAGAGACTTCTGAGTTTAACCGCATACACACAGTCACCTCCTTCGAAGTGAGCACATACATTTGTCGCCGAGGTGTGTCTTCGTGCAGCGTGAATATACACTGACATATTTATATAAAACCTGTCAGCTCTCAGCCGTGTGTCATTTGTCTTCCTTGCTGCTTCCTTGTCTGTTTTATGATCAGTCTGCTTCTATTGCTTTTGTTTGTTTGTTCGCTGTTGACATGCTATCTAAGACTCTACTGAAGGGACTGTGTTTAAACTTAGTGGCCATTGATGTATTTGATGCATGACTAATTGGGCAGCCCCTTGAAAATTAGCATATTTATTTTGGTCTCTTCACTCTGCAAAAGAATACCTTTAATCTAGTAATACAGTTGTCATGTAGATGCCTATTTTATGGAAATAAATTCCAGCTACAGTTTGTTCATTTAATTTGTCAACATCCAAGAAACACTTTCAGATTCCCTTCATCACACTGTTCTCTTCTACTTTTAACCTCTAGCTTCCTCATCTCGCACTGTAAACATCCATTCATCCGTCTCTCCTTTACCGTCTTGCCGACAGGGTTTCTTTCGTAGGACGATTCAAAAGAACCTCCACCCCGCCTACTCCTGTAAGTACGATGGCTGCTGCATTATCGACAAGATCACCCGCAACCAGTGTCAGCTCTGCCGCTTCAAGAAGTGCATTGCAGTGGGCATGGCCATGGACCGTGAGTGTCACACGTAATACACACAGGAAAATGAAGCGAAAGTGTACATGCTGCATGTCTTTTATTGTTTGAGCATAAATTACTGTTGAACTTTAAATGACGTGTTGTTGAAACACACACATTGTAAGAGACGTAGACACGCAGCAGTATTAAAATGTAATGTAACTGCAGCTTTAGGCAAAGAGCAAACTAATTACCTCTGTTTTCCTTTGTGTCTCTTATATCTTCCTCCTCCCCAGTGGTGCTGGATGACTCAAAGCGAGTGGCTAAACGGCGCCTGATTGAGGAGAACAGGGAGCGACGCAAGAAGGAAGAAATGGTGAAATCCCTCCAGAACCGTCCAGAGCCCACGGGGGATGAGTGGGAGCTGATCCACCTAGTAACAGAGGCCCATCGACACACCAACGCTCAGGGCTCGCAGTGGAAACAGAAGCGCAGATTCCTGGTATGGTGACATGAGTACTTCTCCAAAACTGATGTTTAAACCTCAAAGCACAAATGGCAGTGAAAAAATATCATTTAAAGTGTTCACATATAAAAAAAATTACCTAAATGAAGCAAGTTTGTTCGAGCAGCATCACTGCAAACAGAAGCCTGGTTGGGGCAAGAAGCAAGTAGAGAGAGACGAAGAGACAAGTCGCAAACAAGCCAACAGCTAAACCACATCAATGTATCATAACCACTGTATTTGGAGTTAAAACTGAAAGTGAGCACATCTTGAGACGTCTGCTATAATCTCTCACAGGACGAGCGAGCACACACACGGGACATTAGTAGAACGATCATTTGGCTTCATCTTGTTTTCTTAATAACTGAGTTTCTATAAAACCTGTTTGATTCCCTTACCGCTTGTGTTTCTTGTCACATTTCACTTCTTCTTAGCAATGTCACATTTTCCAATCTCTGCAATTAATTTGATGATTACGATATTTAATGTCATGTAGGAGCGATGGCCAAAACTGTGGAAATAAGATCAGTGTGCCTAATTATCCGTTACATTCTTGACAATTGACACCATCCAAAGGCAATAAACACAAAAGCCAGATGAGCTAGTGAAACACAGGATGTTCGTGTAACGTGAATTCCCTCCTAGTTTCATCAAACTTAAGGGAACAGCAGTAAGTAAGCAGTATGTTCAACCATTAGGTAGAGTTGGACTGAGAGTTGGACTGAGAGAGAAAACTACCACAGGGGTGACTTCAACAGGAAAGTACAGCTTACGTTCTCCCACAAACAGACACTAAAGCGAGAAGCGATTGGGTTTCATTTTATCTGAGTCTCTTTCCTCACACGACTGAATGTCAGAGCAGCTCTTTATGACTTCATCACTCTGTATTCCCCGCCGTCTCTGCCTGTGTCTTTATTCCTCAGCTCTCTCCAGCATTTTTGGGGGGTTTACTCATCCTAATCCGTATGGGCTCTTAACCAGACTTAATACTTTTCATTCACACCTCACCTCTCTCTTTTCGCTTTTATCTCTTTCCTGTCCTCATTTCTTTGTTTTGTCTCCCTCTGTCTCTTAGTGTCTGCCTTTACTTTTTCTGAGAGCTCCTTCCTTATCTCAGACAAGGCAAATCCTCAGTCACGAGTGCTCCCCTTTAAGTTGGCAGAGATGTTGAGCAGGCAGAGTTTCTCTCTGTGAACCTGTCTTCCTGCCGTCGTAGTGCTCAGGTTTATCCTGGACGAGCCTCGTCACTGTGTCCTCTTTCCAATATCTGTCTTCATACTTTGGGCCCTGCTTGCATTGTGTTACTCGCCCATAAATAATCTCACAGCAGCACTGGACCAGAGTCCGTGAGGAGTGTTGGATGAGAGAAATGAGGAGGATTCATCTGGATTTATTATATTAATTTATTTTTTTACTACTTAAAAACTATGTTTTTGATCCCCGTGGGAAAATTGTTATTGGACAACTGCACTGCTATGGGGTTTCAGTGTCTTGTCCAAGGACACTTAGACATGAGGCCAGGAGGAGCCAGAAGCTGAACCACCAATCCTGGGGTGCATGGATGACTGCCTGCCCTACCAACTGAGTGGGTGTAATTGGAAAGGGACCAAATGGGCATTACATACTGTGGCTGTGAAGCTACGAAATGAAAATAAAATATACATTTTCTGAAAGAATAAAGTTACATTTATTCATTGGTAAAACATTTTCGTCCCATAATCAACGTTGAGACACCTTTTTATTAGCCTTACGAAGTTGTAGGAAGCCTGTCTGTAGAGCTGGGCCCCGTAATAACCCGTGCTGTTGTGAAATACTTGATTGCTTAGCCCTGAGTTTGGTTCATCTATAAGTATAAACAGCTCCATTTCACACAGGCTTTACTCACTCACTGGGTAAAACAAGGCTGACTGAAGCCACTGAACCCTGAATATCTAAATTTACATGCTAAGCCAACCAGGGTGAGGTAATTCAGCCCTATGGGGGCTGCTGCTATAAACGACAGCGGTGACACAGCTCCTCATACATGGGCTCGCAAAATGATGACTGTTCACTCAACAGTAATGTTGTTGAATGATGCACTGATTGAGCTCGGCGTCAGTTCAGGCTAAAAAGATTGCAGGATATCGGTGGAGAGAAGAGGAAAGAAAAAGCAGCTTAAACACGCTGAACAGTCTACAGCGGTATCTGACTTCTTCGGATGTACCAAACAATTTTGATTCCCTAACAGACTACAGTTTTTTGAGCCGTGGATTCATTAAGACGCTGCAGTTGTTGAAGGAATGTAGATTTAGCTCTTGTGGATGCGACTGCGTAATCATGTTCTGAACCTCTCCCATCCCATCAGAACACCTCATCCCTGTGGTTCACAGTTATGCTTAGATGCGGGCAGGACAGTTGAGTAAATTCGCAGTCGTGTTCCTGGAAACCCGTTGGCTAACACGACACATATTCTGGAAGTATCAGGTTTAAACTGTTAGCCCAGGAATGAAAACAAGAGTTTCCGAAAGCATAATAAACAAAACTAATAAGCGAAACTACATCTTGTCAGCAACTGTTTTAGAGATCATACTGACTCCGTGAACTGATGGTCTGTTGATACTAATGAGTCTAATGTTTCAAATTTTTTACAGCTGCTAAAACTAAACACTAGGTTGGATCCTGCTTCGCTCACGTATCTCGACCGTTGTATACTTTGGCTGAACACAGCTAACACTTTAAATGCAGAAGCACACAGGCCGGTCTGTGTTAGAGAGCCTGTTCTCTCTCACACACACACACACATTATATGGGTAGGATCAGCAGAGTCATCTCACACTGTTACACGAACGTGCATGTCTTCACGTCAGTGTAGAAATAATCCTAATTATTTGGTGTCTGATCATATGATATAATAAATACACTGCAGTTCTTAGTGTGCCTGGCTATGCATGAAACCCTTATCCAAAAACACAGTGTCAGGTTTGTGTAGCCAAGATAAGCGCACTGATCATTGAAATAAATGGCTGACCAAAAAAGTAAAAGAGGCTCTTCAGAGTCCAAAAGAATCAATAAATATGCAGCATGCTATATATTGTAACTATACTTAAGTCTCTGCTGTCTTGCTGGTAAAGGTCAGTCCGCGCTTTATTTAGTATTCCAGGCCCAGTGAAGCATAAGCTCTACTGGCAGCCTTTCAAATCATACAAATCTCCCCTTTTCAATAGGTCATGAACTTATGAACTCCATCTACAGTCATTTGCTCTTGGTCTCAGAACATTAGCCAAATAGGATGGTTCAGCCTGGTGCCTTTGAAAAGATCTGCACAGGCATTCAGAAACTAAATTAGACTAAAACTCAACATCCAGAGGTGCTTGAGAGGACGTGTGGTCTTGGTTGAATGCCGACATTCAGAGCTAGACCTGCAGAGACACTTCTGCACTCATGAGGTGATCTTTATCTTCTCGTCATAGCGTTCACTGAACTGTGCGGCGTATTCGAACAGCTCGTTAACAGACGATGTACAACAATACTTATACTAAGATACAAAGTTTACTGCTACTTCTTTGTTTTATAGACTCCAACAGCAACAGTTCATTCTCACCATCGCTACTCACAAAATGCACACAGTTAATTTTATTAGAATAACATGACTCAAACGTTCAGGTCACAGCACTGAGGTGGAACCATCTATTTTGATCAGCAAGATTAAAACATGTATGGATCTCATTTCATTTCTCCAGCTGTACTGGAACAAACCTTCCAGAACTAATCCTTATGATAAAAGGTCAACAGTTGAAGCTCGCCACATTCACCACATAACTGATGAGACTTCAGTGAAAAGTTTTCCCTTTTCCCCTCTCAATGTAGTGATTGCCAATTCCCCAAGTGTTCCATGTTTCATGTCAAAGTTGAAATAGATGATGCCTTTTTTTTTTCCACACAGAAAAGATTTCCTTTGTTAGCAGGTAACGCATGTTAGGAGCTTCACGCAGTGTTTCAGCACCATGACCGACTCATAAGCATCCTCGCTTTTCCCTCAGTACCACCAGGATGCAGACAGTTGCAGGAAAATCACAGGGCCACAAGAAAGAACATATGAAACCCCTACAGGCATAACATGTGGAGAACATTGACAAGCACAAATAAATACATGCACAGCATAATCAGCAGCATTTTGTAACAGTATGTGTATTTACTGGCCTATGGAAGCATTAAGGTTAACCAAGTCAGCGTGATCCCCACTTGGAGAAACATCCAAAGCTAGTTTGTTCTCTTGACGTTAAAGAGCTGGTTCTCCAGTCTTTCATGGTATCGAGCCGCGTAGACGGTTTTGGTTTAACACAGGTTTTGACACATCCGAGACTCCTGGCATCACCTCATTACAGAGGAGTGATTCTAAACCGCAGCATCTGTTTCCAGAATCAGTGTCCCTGTTAATGTGGGTAATCCTCAAACCTCACTGTGATCGGTTTACTCTGAGACGTCTTTCTGCTGGAGAAATGAAAACACGTCTACAGGCTGTTCAGAGTTACTCTGAAGAGACGTCGCCGTTATTCGGCTCGGTCAGCAAATCTTGAATTTCTCAAAACCTGGACGGATGCAACTGAAACTAAAATGTGTTTCTCTTTTTCGGCTCGAGTTACTTTCTTTTGTGTCAGCCGTGACTCGTGACACGCAGCTGAACCAGCCCCGTCTCTGTCTTGCGGTTTGTTTTCAGACTCCTCTAATTTAGAGAGTGGCATGCGTTCAGCAGTCCTCAACCTCAGCTGCTCTCTCTGGAGAACTATTCAACGCTGAAATAAAATATGCCACTGACCTCCACAAGTGAAACCAATGCTTTGTTTTGGCTCTTCCCTGACAAGTTTCAGTCCATCAAAGTTATTATTACAACTATTTATATTTTCCATAATTGCTCAGCTCCCAGCTATACAGCAGATGACTGGATCCCACTGATTTACTATTTTCTTTCTGGATTATGATTGATGGTTCTTTGTGTGAGGAGATTATTCCTATATTTTTATCTCATCCCATTTATATTGGAAACCCAGCCAGAATATATGACTACAGCCTTGACACACGCTTTATTCAGTGGAGCATGAAACAATATTTTTCATGGTCACAGCCTCAATTCACACAGCTCTGTAAACATATGTATTACTGATTTGCAGTCCCCCAACTGAAGTCTTCCTCTAAGTAAGCTCTATCTGTCTGGCAGTGTGTCCCATTTTTTTCACAGAGCACAATCTGCTGTCCTTATCTGATAAATTACATTTAATTTGTCTCCGTAGACAAGTGAGCACTTTGGAAATAACAGAAAGGCTATAAAACCATTAAAAACTGTGTTGTTTCCCACGCCGCTCTTATCGATTCTTCTCTAATCTTGTTTTCTTCTTATTATTTTATTCAGTTTTAAGAACACAACAATACATTCAACTATAGCTTGATTATAATCTACGCTGCTTTTATATCATGGTGCACAAAAACTTTAGTGCTGTGTGTGTCATTCTGCCTCAGACTTACGTTTGTACTGAATGTGTTACTGGGTTTCAAATATATATAAAGATAAGCCTTTGTAATTTCTTAAAATAAACGGTCACTGTAGTTTAAGCAAATATTACTCAAACAGAATGTGTAGCACATTTATTGGGGACTATTTTTATTGGTGGATTAATACACATTTGGTGCTCTAGTGAGTCGTACATCAGCAGTATTTATGGGATTGAGACAAAATAAATGATGGTGTGTATGTTGATGACAAATAAAGAACATGCAGCGCGGTGCAACATCAGGGCAAATTGATATGTTTTTAATCGTTGTTGGACAATGACGGAGCTCTTTGGCCCAGAGGAGTAAGATACGTCAGGCTTTGGCTGCACAGACAGCACTTAATGCTGTTTATCATTTTGCTTATCTTTTTTAAATGATTTGTTGACAGTAACGGCATTTTGAAACAATTTAATTTAATGTTCTAGTCCCATTCATATCAGACTTCGCCAACTTTCTTTTCTCCCCCACTCTCCTTTTGCTCATCTCTGGTTTAATTTCCAGCTGTGCTCTAATCAGCCACCCACGTTTGTGTCCACATGTAGCCAGAAAAAATCGGCCAGTCTCCGGTTGCCCCCACGTCAGACGGAGACAAGGTGGACCTGGAGGCCTTCAGCGAGTTCACCAAGATCATCACTCCTGCCATCACCCGCGTTGTTGACTTTGCCAAAAAACTGCCCATGTTCTCAGAGGTGAGTGGAGGTTAATGTTCTCGAGAAGCAGTGAGGGAGTGGAAGTGAGTGAAAGCACTGTGACACGCAGCCGACACGGCCAGGTTTCACTGAGGAGATGTGTGATTTAAGAGATCGATTTGTCCAGTAGAGTCGTCAGTTTTTCATACAACTTAAAGTGTGCTTCTACAACCGAATGTAGAGTTTGAGCACACAGGTCAACGCGCTGATCGTCTCCATCGTTTAGCTGTAGCAGTCAAAATGTGCATATGACTTTGAAAATAAACAGAAAATCAGCCTTCGGTGGTGGTGACACTCAGCTAAGTGCTTCTGCTCCTCTTTGTCCTGCCTTAATTAGCCACATGTAATCAGGTGAAACTCATTATGAGACCCTGTGATTGGATAATTATCAGGGTAGCGGAGTTGTTGTCTTTTGGGACAGCAGCTGTGTGTGTGTGTGTGTGTGTGTGTGTGTGTGTGTGTGTGTGTGTGTGTGTGTGTGTGTGTGTGTTTGTGTTAGAAAGTGTTGTCTACAGCGTAATAAATAACGAGAGAGGAAAAAGTTGTAACTGTAATCCATTACCATTTAGCAAACATTAATCAAATATACTTTTGAAAGTAAAGGTCTTCTCTTTTTAAAATTAGCATATTTTAAAGTGAAATTCATCCAGTTTATTGTCTTATTATACAGACGTCAGTATTATGATGGATTCTACTATTTAAATCAGTGTAAACCAGAATAAATTCATCATACTGCTGCTGGATCTATTCATTTTAGAGACAAAGGAATTCAACAGCAGCAGATAAGGAAGGAGAATTTTAATATTCAGACTCTGTGACAGATAACCAGACATGTTTAATGTTATCTTTTATTCACAAGATAGTAGATTATATAATGAAGAAAACCTTTATTCATCTGATGAAAGCGAGAGAACCTGTTTAGCTGCACGAGATCTATTCATGCCACCACAGTGAATTACTGATAAGAATAAGAGATAAGAGACAAACACAGCACTTATCAAGCCACTAAAAATTAATCTACTGCTTTCCCACAAATTGAAAAGGCTGAAACAGCATTAGAAGCATCTGCTTTAATCACACACCCCCTCCCACCCCCCAGGTACAAATTTCTTAGACAAATCAAGCCATTGATTTCCAATTAATCTGCTCAGTAGTCAAGAGCAGCAAAATGAGAAACAAGCTCACATTAAAGTGAGATTTAATTCTGCACACCAGCGTCTGCAGATTTAATAAAATGGGTTTCAACTGAGAGATCCTAATATCCGTGCAAATCAGGGTGTATCAGTCACAATCTGTTTCCACCAGGAAGGAACATGTCTGCGTCTTTTTAACCCATCTTCTTTTTTCCTTTTTTCCATAATCGAGCCGTCCTCGCTTACTCTCGCAGGATTCTCACTAAATTAAAAGTTAACTCAGCGCCTGACGTTGAAAACCTGGGATTCTTTTAAGACGTGTGCTTTTCTATTTCACATATCGGTTCCTGAAAAGTTATTGGTGAAACACGTGGCACGTAATGCACTTCTATCAACTCTATATCCCTGCTGAGCCTGCGTTAATGCACATCTGTAACTTTAACAATATGGTGGAGTGGAGCAAGAAGGGAGAAAGAACATTTAAATGTTTCTTGGCACACAGCACTGAGTGCACCAGCTTTTCTGTCCCCAGTCGCAGTTTGATCTCAAGTTAAGCGTAAAGATGGCAAACGTTCAACGTAGGAAAGATGAGCTTTAATGTCTTGATTGCTTCCTCTTCTTCTACGTACAACAAGAAGTTATTCCTGGTTTCCTTTTTGCAGAAACTGTGTGAGTGCTGAAGTGTGTTTTGATTTTTTATTATTTTTGAATAGCGCTGGATAAACAATAATTTCAATGTAACGATTGCTCTGTGGTTTTTACATCTTTAAATAGTTTAGAATTAAAGTTTCCATTAAACACTAAAACTTACTTTGTGTCCACCAGCTGCCTTGTGAAGACCAGATTATCCTGTTAAAGGGCTGCTGCATGGAGATCATGTCGCTGCGAGCTGCCATTCGCTACGACCCAGAGAGCGAGACACTGACGCTGAGTGGGGAGATGGCTGTGAAGCGTGAGCAGCTCAAGAACGGCGGGTTGGGCGTGGTGTCGGACGCCATCTTCGATCTGGGCAAGAGCCTGGCGCAGTTCAACCTGGACGACACGGAGGTGGCGCTGCTGCAGGCCGTGCTGCTCATGAGCTCAGGTTGTTGTTGACACAAGAACTTTTTTTAAATACCGATGGCGCCTTTACTCTGTTTTCCGTGATGACCTCAGTAGTGAAGGGTTTTCAAGTTGCCCTGCAAATAGTCAAGACATCAAGAAATCAAGTGCTTGGACGGTGCTTCTGCCTCAACTCTTGTCCTAACAGCACATATAATATCGTTCAGGTGTTCACTGAGCATTTCCTGTCTTTCCTGCTTACACTGAGTCTATCATTGCTTATACGCTATGTTTCAAATCCTTTTCCTGTCAGCTTCACTCACCCTAATCCTCTTCCCGCAGACCGCTCTGGCCTGACCTGCACGGAAAAGATCGAGAAGTGCCAGGAGACCTACCTGCTGGCGTTCGAGCACTACATCAACTACCGCAAGCACAACATTCCCCACTTCTGGCCGAAGCTCCTGATGAAGGTGACGGACCTGCGGATGATCGGGGCGTGCCACGCCAGCCGCTTCCTTCACATGAAAGTGGAGTGTCCCAACGAACTCTTCCCTCCGCTTTTCCTGGAGGTCTTTGAGGACCAGGAGGTGTGAAACACAGTTGCCACCGTGCAAAGCGACGAGGAAGTTGGGGCAAACTGGGAGATATCAAAAAAGGGCCGTCATTTTTACAGGGGATGGATGGAGGGAGACTCCTCTCGGCAGGAATAAGCATTTCTCCGACATCGCATTTATAATATGTGGTTTAAGAACTGGAAACAACAATAACAGTACCAGCGCACCAGCAACAGGAGAGTCGAGCAAACAGAGGATTTTGTTTTTGAACACCCTCAGCTTCACCTCTCCTCTCCTCCTTTTACCTACCCCTGTTTTACAATCTGTGTGGGGGCCCTTCTGTCTGAGCATGATGTCTTATCTAGTAAGAGTTGTAGCCATTTGCCAAGACACACACACACAGATACACACAGATACACACAACACACAACACACACACACACACACAGCCACAGCCTGTACCACCTCAGTTCTTCAGAGCGGCGCTCCATGTAGGGGGCCCGCTCCCTGTCTCTGGTTCTTTGTAGCGGTCACAGATTTACATATTTTGAAGCCCGTGTCTCCAGCTTCAAAAATGGCCGGCACCTCTCAGTATTATTTCTGAATAAGTGTTAAGGTAGTAATTCAGAAAATATGGACAACAGCGACATATTTTCTCTCCCACTCATGCAGGCATGCAATCAGCAAACACTGCACACTGAAACTTCAACACATGCTTAATTACTCTGATGTTTAATGGCTGTAGTAATGCTACCAGACACAGTTATTATAATTCCTCAAATTAATCTGAGCCATTACAGATGTTTTTTGGAGCTTCTGCTTCTAGGAAACCAGTGAAACCGGTGCTATATTTATACAAGGCTACTCCAGTTTTATGAAATTGTGCAGATGATGGCTCCATATCTACCTTCATTTTTGTCACTGGACCAGCTCCTGTGACATTCAGTGAGCACACACTCACACACACACTCACACGAGCAAATTTGCCTTGTCATTGCCCGTGCTGCTTGTGCCAGCAGCCTAGCGTCTTATGAATGACAATTAAGCCCTTCTCTCCCCAATGCAGCTACTGCATTCAATGCAAGAAAGTGAGAAGAGGTAGGAGGAGGAGAGACACTCTGAAGGGGAGAAGAGGGAGGAGCAGCAAGAGAGGGAGAGGGAACAAGATTTAGTAGCTGGACTGTAGATCCAGAAGTAAATCTCCCACACCCAGCCTCCAAGGAGGTTTTGAATAGCAGCAACCACCAGCAAGACAGCAGAGCTCATCTTACACATACACACTTTCTCTCTCTCCCTCTCTCTGTCTCACACACACACACACACACACACACACACACACATACTGTAAACATGAAAACACACATCACCTCAGAGTAACGTGAATGCCTCATTTATTGTATGCACTGCTCAGCAGTGTTGATAAACCACCCTAACCTGCAGGGTTTGTACAGAGTCCTCTCCTCGAGGGCTCAGCTCAGTGTGGCCCCTCCAGGCTTCCATACACATTTGCCTTTTTTTCTTTTAAACCATGGGCGTCACTGAGTGCAGGCAAATGCCAAGAAGGCTACCATTTACCTCAAAATGGACACACCCCCAGGCTGAGGCAGCAATACTGCCCCTGTGGTGTCAGGCACTACCTCACCTCTGTGGACACGGGGCACCTGCCCACAGCCTACACACAGACATACACCGTTCAAGTTGGCACATGTGTAGAGTAACACACGAATGTGCTTAATGTTTGCATAGGTGTACACCTGTAGTCATGAAAAGACGAAACACTCACAGCACATAAACACACACACACCCTCAGTGCTATCACTTGGTTGAAATGAAATACCACTGAAGACAGGAGGGCCAGCCATCCCCCTGGGAGGTTTCAAGGACACCAGGGAATGGTACCCATTACATTTGGATTATCTCTTTTTGTTATATGGGACCAAGTATCAGCTTTTTGAAATTTGGATTTTCCCGTTTCTGTAAAACGGAAACCAACTCACAGAAGCAACGAAGGACAGTTTGGATGTGCAGCCCAGCTCACACCCATCTAAGCAAGCAGCAGCAGGAGGTGGACAGCTAACACACAGTAACTAAAAACCCACGGTGGCCAAGGCCAGGGAGGTAGCATGCATAGAGGGCATCGAGGTGACCTTCCACAGTCCACGTATGATGGCTGCCATTGGATCTTGATTTTCATGGAAGCTTTCTTTCATGTGTGGACGGTGCGTTAAACATGTAAAAGATGGGATGACCGACGTGAAGCGTCTTCAGACTCCACAGCTCATTTAGTCTCATGCACTTAACCAGTGCCCCCCCCCCACTGTAACAGTAACACCTCACAGCAAATGTCTGTGGCAGATTCTACAGAAGTGTTGATTTGATCGTAAAAGCCCACTGTCTATTCCAGTCCTGGGGCCAAGCCAAATCAAAACAGGAAGAGGACGAATGAATAGAGAGACTAAGAAAATCAATTTAATGTTTAACACCAAGCAGCAGTTCATACTGTACACGCTGGGTTATCAGCCCCCCCTCAGATCTGTCTAAGCAGGGGAACGTGTGGCAGGGTTCATGGGTCTGGAGTGACCCTGGGAGGAGAGAGGAACTGGAACACAAAAAAATCCCTTCCTCAAGCACATCACCACCTCCACAAATTCATCACATGCCCCACTTTGCTCTAGCCCATGACTACATCCTTCCTGGAGCCTAGCTCTGACTGAATTACACCCCTCCACCAATTATAACAGCCCCCACCCAGCCAGGCTGGTGGGAGTTTTTGCACTACTGCAGCAGTTTTATTCCCTTTCACCCTTGTTGGATTACACATGAGCTTCCCCCCCAGCAAAGCTCATCGTCAATGGGCATCCTGATCTGCTCTGTGTAACAGAAGCTGGCAGTTGAAGTGGGCTCAGTCCCAAACCTGTCTTGTAGTCAGTATCAAACCAACAGCACATGACCCTCACCCCCTTACCCAACCCAGCTCGGAGTGTAGGGGGGGGTGTGTAGCACTTACTCATTCTCCCTGTAGCACTCATTTTCCCATCGTCCTTCCCACAGCAGAGTCAATCCAGTGACATTTCAGATTCGGAGCCCTCCTCCAAGCAGCCTCCCTTTCATCATCATCATCCTCTCTCCACCTCTTCGCTCACCTCTGCGTGGGTTGCCCCGCAGTTTGACCCAGAATCACTGACACTAAATCCGGGTCCAGACCCAGGCCGCTGCCTTGTGAGACAAGACTGGCCACAACTGCCCTTTAGAGTGGCGCCACCGAATGAATGTGAACAGCGAAGCAGTGGCAGCGACGTGAGGACGCAAGAGGAGAAGATAACGTGGGGGGCTCGACCCCCGCCGCCTCCATCGTCGACATGAGAGAGAGAGAGAGGGTGATGGGGCTCGTTGTAGAGACAACGTTAACAAACACTCAGAGAAAGGGGATGTGACTATGTAGGAATATGTACGGTCTCCCCCTCCTGTTCCCACAACAGCCCCACATGAGCCCCCTGCTCCCGTGCCAGCTGACATCCCCATATATCCCCCCCACCCACCCGTCCCCTCCGTCAGCCAGCTTTCATATGGTGAGGATCAGAAACAGATCCATTCCAGGGATGCAGGTTTGGAATTCCAACATCTTTGTAAAAGAACTGAAAACTAGAACATCTTGACGTCGTTTGTTCTCGTGAGCTGACTGTGTGTGTGTGTGTGTGTGTGTGTGTGTGTGTGTGTGTGTGTGTGTGTGTGTGTGTGTGTGTGTGTGTGTGTGTGTGAGAGACCGTGGGGGGTTCAAATGCTGCTTTACCTTCTGAGTCTGATTTAGATTAAGAAACAAAATGAAAAGACTTTAAGACTCCTGAACAAAACTATTGGAGATTTTTTTTTTTTCATTTTATCATTGTTTTCTTATTTTTCTGTTTGTTTTTTTTTGACGCTTAAACTGCTCTGTGTAAAAGATGAAAAAAAAACAGCTGTAGTCACTTTTTGACCATGCGTGCAGTGTAACATAGAAAATATTTCACGTCTTTTTCACGTCTGTAGTTTTGTGTTGATAAGCCAACTGATCTGTGTCTGTGCGTCTGTCCAGTGTCCGTCCCCTTTTATCAGGAGGAATTTTCAACCAACGAAAACAGGAATTTCTTTTTTTATATTTTGTTTCTTTTTTTATTAAAAACAACTTTGAAGAAAAAAAAACACAAACAGGAAAAATAATGCGAGAGAAACTGAAAATACAAAAAAAAAAAACTGAAACACAATCTTGTCATACCTCACTCAACACAAAACTCAAAGGAACTTAGGAGGAGTCATATTTTGCAGACGTGAAAGTTCAGAGATGCGTATATAGATTTAAAAAAAGGTATATGTTAAGATGATATGTGCTTGTCTGTAGAAGTTACAGAAGGATTCGTCAGGCTTTGGTGCTCTCTCTCTCTCTCTCTCTCTCTCTCTCATTGATTTGGTTCTCGGATGATGGGAGACGCGACACAAACGCGTGACGCTAGAGATCATCTGCTAATGTGTGAGCACTTCTCCAACGTAAAGGCACAGATTACAGACAGTAAACTTAAAATGTGAATGGCCCAGAGACTGAGAGATTACAACTTTTTTTTTTTTTAAATGGCTGAGTGTTTCATGGTATTGAATGTAGCTGACAGGAGGGGGCTGGACCTGAGCCCGGCACCCACGACCTAACTTCCACACACCAGCAGAAAGGATAGTTGTGTCACATAACGTTACAAACAACAACAAAACTGAGAATATATCTATTGCCCGTCTGCAAGGTGCAATACAATGTTATGTATTTTTGTATGTTTTGTGTTTTAAAATTTCTTTTCCTTTCATTTATGTTTTGTTTTGGCCGTAACCAAGGATGTAAATACAGCAGCGTACAACACTCATGATTTATTGCAACAAAGCAAATTTAACTGTTCCATCCCAATGTCATGTAAGAAGGGGGGGGCGGGGGGAGGGAAAGTAATGTGTGATGCATCTGTGTGTGTGCACACTCTCACGTGCATGCTCGTCCATAAGCAGTGCCCTGTAACATTAATCATAAACCCTGTGCCTCCTGTTGTTTGCAAAGAGAGAGATTTATACCCCTTGTATCCTCACAGCAACATGACACGCTACACATGACTGCCTATACGTGTGTGTCTGCTCATCAGATCAGTTCTTCCACACTATTAATGTGAGTGTAGCCAGCAGCCACAGTGGCTAAAGGTCAGGCAGATAATTGGGAGCAGGGTGGGGGGGGCTTTGTTTGTATTTTCTAAGTAAAGTGGGAAATATAAATTGAACGTCAGCAGGGATTAATTTAGTTTGAATATCAGCTAACGTGGCTGCTACACACCCACATTATAGTTGGAAACATGGATTCCCCCCCTCGCATAAGCCAGCCTTAAAATCTCCAGCTCCATTTTTGATAGTAGGAAGTCTGTCCAGTAAAAACCCCATTTATACTTGATATTTGAGGTATTTTGCAGATACTGTAATACACATTTACTTATACTAAACCACATACATACAGTAAGTCTCTATTTTGCAGATCACAGATCTGATTGCATCCGTTCTCCGCTCCATGCAAATGAGCCCAGAGGGTGGTGGTACAGTAATGCACCTGTCATCAGAAGAGACAGACCGTGTAAGTGGCTAATCGTTTCACAGGAGGAATAAACTTTACGTGTTAGTCCTGGAGAGGTGGTTTACCTTTAAATCCATCTCCAGTGTTTCTCTTTTTTTTGGTTGCAGCTCACACTTTGCAGTTCAGAAGTATAAATGGGGCCTTAGATGTTGATGACAGTTTTAACACTGCTTGGTTAAAGCTGAAAGTAATTTTGGTCTGTGCCCACAGATCACACCCCACCGATCACACTCAGGCAAACAGTGTTTTGCCAGACCACAACAAGCAAAGAGAGGTTTTCCAGCCTGGCTTTGCAGGGCCTTTAAGCCCATCCCTCCATAAATATGATCTGAGTTTATTCTTACATGTTGACACATTGGACAATGGTGGAGATTCTCTGTGATGTTTTTTTTTTTTTTGGTTTTATGGTTGTGTTTGTGACCCCCCCCCCCTTATGCCAAATGTTTGTGATGACGTGCAAGTAGCAAGATGTCTATGCAATTTCCCTCCAATTCCCTGTGAAAGGCCAGCTCAGCGTAACAACAGCGAGCCAGTCTTGCTTATGTAATCAAATTCGGCCTGAATTCCAGAGGTTCTTTTCATGACCTCACGACCCTTGCTACTTTGTGTGGGCGAGGGTCCGGACTGCCCGGGTGAGCTGGCCTTTGGCCAAGCTGACCGGCTGGTCTTCAGGGTCTGCAGCTCTTTGCGGTAGTCCGGGTCTCAGAAAACAAGTAGAACGGGAACTGGGGATATTGTGGAGAGTCAGGATTCTATGAGGTGTGCTGTTTTTGTAAAATGCTCAGAAAGTGGTGTGTGCAGGCTTTGTAAATGTGTGTTGTTGGGATGTTTGGGTACTTATCTCTATTTGATGCAAAGCTCTCATTATTTCTGGGGTTTTTTGCCTCAGAGCCTTGAACCCCAAGATCTAGACAAACCCCCTAAATTCAGTCCTTCTACAATATGTGTGTGTTGCTTTAAATTTTCTTCATAATGTAACATAATGTAATGCTAATTCCGAGCAAGTACACTTAACCCGTTATTGCTGCTTTTGAGACGTGAGGAAATTATTTGACCTGATTTACAATTTAAAATCTTAAAAAAAAAAAAACCTACATCACATGACTGAGGTCAACATTAACAGCCTGCTAACCCTCGGTTGATGGTTAGTTAGTCGAGCACTAAACTAAAAAGCACTTTGAATGGCCCAGACCAGTCCACATAAGTGGAAGAATATTTAGTGGTAATGATTGTGACAAGATAAAATATAAATTGCACCCTAGCCAAATGCCTTTTGCACCATTTAATGTGTTTTGAATTAGCTTAAAAATAAACACAGCTGCAGCCTTCGGGCAAAGACAGTTAATTATAAAGTTTACAATTATTTTTTAAAGAAGTGCAATAAGTGAGTTAGTAAATCTTTTGGCATGTTAAATTTTTTTTAATATATATTTGTGGGGAAATAATAATCTTGTGATTGCATTAAATAGAACCCCCACCCCCACCCCACCCCCCTCCACAAGAGCATCAATTGGACCCACTCCAGACACACACATGCTCACACTCAAACACACACCACTTTTTGTGACTGGGTAAAGGAAGCTATTGAAGGATTCTCTCAGGTAAAAGAACATTTTTTAAATAAATGATGATGAACCTTAGATGAAACCCCATTGTTAGCTCTTTTTTTGTCTTCTCAATTTACAATCATCAGTGTACCCATTTCTCTTTTCAGAAGCCAGGATTTAAAAAAACAAAAGAAGTGTAGACATGCAGGTTTCTGCTTCAGCCATAAAGAAAAACTCTCTCATTGCTTTCTTAACCCTAAACGAAAACACGTCTTCATGTGTGGTGGTGATTGAGGAGAATCTTTCGTCTGTGTGTTGATAGTGGTTGTTTGTTGCACCATATGGAAGCCCACTCCTGCCAAGAAAAAAGAACCCCACAAGAAATCTTAGAGGTGATCAAAATAAAAAAGCACTTAAGTCAAAGTGATCATACTAATTTAAAAATGTTATCTTTGTGCCAAAATTATGAAAAAGGAAATCAGTATTCATGTCATAAGTTTGACTAAATATCTCACAATAATTGTGATTCATTAAAAAAAAAATACACAAGATGCATAGAACATAATCATTTTATAAAGTAATAAAATTGAATAATTTTGACATATTTTCATGACTTTTGAGTTCAAATTTATTTTGTAGTTTTATTATTTTGGCTATTACACTTTTATTTATTAAATAAAAAAGTGAAAACTATGTATTTCTAAATCTTGAAACAGAATCCCATTTTGGTTTAGGTTCGTAGAATTAAAAATCCCAACTTTGTTTAACTTCTTTTTTTTTTTAAATAATCTTTTAAATCACAATTGTACCTTTTTTATTATTCCTAACTTATATTGTTTTACTAGGGCTGCCATACCACTTTAAAAACACAACCCTTTTTTTTTCTCTTTTTTTTTAAACACCAGATTATTTTTTTATTTCAAAAGTCCATCTTGAGCATGTGCTCCTAAATAAATCACATTTTCACATCCACACAAAAGTTAATTTATCTCTTACTGTCAGTAGTCTAGTCTTTGCACTTTCTGCTCAGCAATATCCAGCTTTCCTTCACCCAGCTGGCTCATTAGTGTACGTAGAGCAGTACATGGCGAGCCAAGCTGGGCGCATCCACCCTCTGTGGAGGCCGAGGAACTGGCTTTGTTCCTCTGTCCACAGGCCTGTTCTATTTCTGTGTGCTTACTGTTTAACTTTGTGATGTACTGACAGGTTGGCATGGCTAAAGCCACCGCTGTGCATGTATATACGCGTTTGCATGTGATTGTCACTGTCCATGTTCACATGACAGAACTGTGTTTGTTGTGTAAGTGTGTAAACTGTCTCCGGTGCTCATTTCTGTTCCTCTTCTCTTCTGAACGCCCAAAAGCACCTTTTCAGGCCAGAATTTATGTTGTTTTGTTTGGAGAATGTAACTAACATTATGTTCAGCACTCAAACAGAGACTCAAAAAGGAGGGGGCTCCCTTTATATGTGAGGGTGGTGTAGGAGATGGAGACTTAATGTTGCAAGAGTGTATAATATTTCAAAAGAAAAGCTGCAGTGATTCCCACAAACAATGGTCAAAATGTTGCACACAGAACAGAGCAGATTACTGCTGCAACTGCGGTTTAAGGCCTAGCAATTTAGTTTTCTTTCCAAATGAAGACCTTATTGATTGCTTTTGTGTCCCTCCTTCTCTGTTGCGTTGTTGTACAGCGTGTTTCAGGGCACTAGAGGATTTATTATGAAGGGCTTGCACTTGAAAATGCATGCTGCAGGGTTAGATCTCTGGCATGGAGTGAGTTAGGCTGCTGGGTGGTAGTAATTGAGGACTCCAGTGAGTATTTTTTTTTTTTTTGGTTATTGCTGCACACAGTATTAAATAATAGCCACCACTTATGTGTTAATGGCTCAGTATGTGAAAATAGGGATTTGCATTGATCACGAGATAACACTACACCACCTCGTCCTCTTAACTGCTCAGCACTGTGATCTGGCCACTAGACATTAGTGGAATAGCTTTGAGAGGACAATGATATTTCCGTGTTTTGAGACTGTTGCCTAGTACGCAAAATTGTAAGGTAGAATTGTTGTTGTGGCGTCAACAGGTTGCTGCTCCGACTATCTACGAGGAGATTTATATTTGTGGGGGATATTTTTGTAAACGGGTGAGAAATCACATGCCTAGACAGCTAAGAATGTACACCAAGTAATTTATCTATTAGTAGTCTATCAATCAGATAACTAGATGAGAGATTAGTTAAATGATGTGACTTTAGTGTGTGAGATTATGTGATGATGAAAATATGCAATGTTTGTCAAGTGGAAAGAGTTGGTTCAGAACTGCTCAGGTTTGATAAACTGGCCTTAAAGGGTGCTTTTCGTCCTTTTCTGCCCCCCCACCCCCCCAACCCCTCACCCCTATCTCGTGCTTTTGGTCTCCTGTGTCTCTTTCGTCTCCTGCTGTGCCAAACACATGCAGCACACAAGCCCACTGTTGTATGCAAACCCAGAGGAAACGCTCTCTGCTCAGCTGACTTTGAAGCCTAAAGAAAAGGATCATTTAACGAACCGTTCCTGCTCCGTAGTACGTCCAGGCCTCTTTACGCAACACCAGCAAATCACCAACAGCCACCTCTTGAAGACTCCATGTGCACGGGGGAAGGTCTTCTTTACTGAAACAAATTCTTGCTCACGTAGTTTACAACAGAAACGACTCAGTGTTACATGTACAGGAAGCTCAGCATGCTTATAGTGTGTACTTTTCAGCGTTGGCTTCAACATTAGGAATAGTTTTACTAAAAAATACACCTGTGTGGAGCAGCTGGTGTTGGGGTTATGTTGTACAAATGTCTGTATTCACTATTTTACAGCCCTATCGGACTATCAGAGAACGTGATAAATCAAATCAAAGTGAATGATGAAGGAGAAGAAAACCTGAACGTACGGTCTGGGCAGTGCATTTCAACAGAACACCCTTTGAAAACTATGTGATTTAACATTTCAGCAAGTTCCAAACATAAGTGTGCTGCTAATCACGGTTTCAATCTGCAGAGAAGGAGTTTTTCTGCTTCTTTTTTTCTGTCAAGGACCCTACTCAGACAACTCAGTACGTTTGGTAGATAACATAAACAAAACATACAACAAAATTAAGAAGCATGAGAAGAAAAAAAACAGCTAATACAACTACTTAGTTTTGTGTCGCTCATTCAAGGGTTCCCTGCTTCACTGTGACTGCAGAGGCTGCAGACGCTCAGGGGTCACGACCTGTCCGGACAGGATCAGGGATAGTTGGAAGGTGCCAAAGATGAGGTGTGAGGTTTTTTTGTCAGTTGTGTTGCAAACTATGAGCTAGGGAAGTCACTCGATGAGGAGGATCTCCTGCTTTGACTTTGAAACCGACCATGCAGCATCACTGTTAGTCTTGTGTGGAGTAACAGAAAAAGAACAAAAAGGGCTCTAAAGTCATAGAGTGAATTTGCCGGCATCTAGTCCTTAATAATAAAGTCTTTCTAGATCAGAGTAAGATGTTTGTTTTGTTGGTTTGCACCTTGTATTCCTCACCTGAGAATGTCGTCTATCATCCAGCAGGTTCCCATAACTCATTTTTGACCTACCAAGATAATGAAATGTCCATGTGCATAAACAAAAGGGAATAAAGATCCAGATACAAATCTGTCGTAACATAAAACACTGGTGATGTATAGTTTGCAGGTAGATCCTGGGCTGCAGAAGAGGACACGGCATGCAGGGAAACACAAGGCCATTCACTGTACTAAGGGCAGAGATTTCTTCTTATCTCTCTATCCAGAGGTGTCAGATAGTCGTATGTTTTCATGGTAATACAAAGAGTAGCAGAAACACAAACCCCAGCCTGAACAAGAGAAGTATCAGAAAATGTTGCTGTGCGACCTAAGTTTCAGTCTTTACCTCTACGTTTCTGTCTTTATTTAACTCTCGGACGACGTCACTGTCGCAGACATGCAAAGCAAAGGAACAATATTCAGGATTCATTCCCACGAAGCACAGGGGCAAACAAACATGCAAAGATATCCAGTCAAGCTTTAGGCAATACTCTGGGTTAAATAAATACACGCCGTCTCGTCTGTCAAATAAACACAACCACACGCACGCGCGCAGGAAACCTCCGAATATCTACTGTGATCTCCTCTCGCACCACCCACACATTCATCACACCAAACCCCTCCTCACCTGGACCTGTCCTCCCCCAAACCTCCTGCTGTTCCTGAACACCCACCACCTTCTCCTTCCTCTTTCCTCCTCTTCTTCCCTTCTCTTCCTCCCTTCATGAGTCCAGTGGGTGGTGTGCTGTCAGGTTTTTGTGGTGGGCTGCTTCTAACAGGTCCAGACAATCAGCGTGTTTGTAAATGTCAATGTGTGATTTTCAAATCTTTGTTTATGGTCAGGGTTTTAAAGGAAGATATTTTTATGGTAATTGTCGCTGGTCTATTTTACTATATATTTATGTAATAAATATGTGACTAAATTTACATCTCACTGCCTCTTTGGTCTGTTATTGGCTCCCAGCTCTCCAGCCAGCTACATCATGTGCTGGGGGATTTAATGAATGGACTAATAAATTAAATTTAAAAAAACAACTTTTTCTTGTTATCACCTCCTTGTCTCTTGTCTCATGTCATTTTTCTCTCTGAATTATACTGACAATGCAGATGTTCGAATATGCCTTTGGGTGTCATTTTACTTTATAATCCAGAGTCCAGATTAGTGCATCATATGTTTATTGTGTTAACACACTGAATGATCATCTGGCCAATAAAAAAAAGATTACATTTACATTAAACCTCACTCAAACATACTCTGCAGCAGGCATGTGCAGCAGGGAGGGCTCTGGGGGCTCAAGCCCCAGTGTCTTTCCCAAGTCAATCAAGGTGCCTCAAAGAGTTTCAATATTTTATCCATTTTACCTTATTTCTTAAATAATACATATGTATTATTTAAGGAATTAAAGTAATAAAACATAATAAAAATACATTTACACAAATGTGTTCATAAATGAATTCCTACTTTTAATCCTACATCTGCACGGCTCCATTCTAATAAATGCCTCTGAGAAAGTCTCTGCATGTCCCCGCTCTGCAGATTACATTTACAATAGATGGAAATGGAAATGTCCAGGTGCAATATGATCCAAAATAAGCACATAATGCTTCTTAGATTGAGAACAGCTATGTTTGCCAGCACCTTTCTTTGGTGAAAAATATTTACATAATTGAAAAACAATACACTTTATACTTGCATGCAACACAAGGACGTAAAGTTACTGGGCTGAAATAATGGCTAAATGAAGAGTAAACAAGGTTTGTCTGCTCAAATCAGTGTCAGGGAGGGAAGACAGGCGCTGGCAGTACTGCTCAGTTCATCAGCACATCACAGCACATCCTATCTGACTTATTGACAGATCAAATCAGGTGTCTCTCTGAGTGCTGTGAGGTTTCCCATTGAGAGACAGCTGGTCAGACTAATTATTCAACCTAGGAGGATTTTGGTGTCACAGGAGAAAAAGTTTAGACTGCATGCGTAGTGGGGAAGTTTCTGATCTGTGTTTTTACTGCGAGTTTGGGGCAATTTGGATTAAGTTTAGCGGCTCAGCAAGTTGTAAAAGCCTGTCATCAGCTCCCATGTGACGCTTTAAACTGATACGGCGCAAATATGGAGTAATATTCTATTATCTTGTTTTTGAGTATGTGGGGTTTGTGTGTTTTTATGCCTTATGTTACACTGTGGACCCAGATGAACGACTTTTCCAATGTATGTGCATATTGTCTTCAAGTCCAGGTAGTCCAGAAAATGTACCACATAAAATGGGCTTTTAGGTTTTCAGTGTAAAATATAAAGATATAAATATAGAATAAGGTCTGGAGTGAAGGGCCAGGTTATCAGAGGTCACTTAAGGGTGTCATGACACGAGTTTGACGGTGTATCACCATCTGGTGGTGAAATGGTAAAGAGCATATTGTCACTGTCTTGTCATAACAAACATGTTCAAGATGTCAGCTTTTAAGAAAGAAGCCAAAGATAAAGATAAATACATGCAGATAAAAACAATGTAACATGATGTGCTACATGTGAATTTGAAGAGAAATAGATAAATAAATAAAAACTCTGTTATGTAATAGTGATATTTGTGGTTGTAGTGCACAGATAATATCAGGTAACACTGAGGTATATTATTGTCTGTTATAAGTCTGGATATTTGTTTGGAAGAACTAACACGAGTCGAACTTTACTCGGTTTTCTTTATCCAGTTAGAAGAACTTAAATATTCTAAGTTGTTTAAACTGTTTAATTTAACCTCACTTAACTTAATAAGGTCTTAGCTGTTGTTTTTTTCCAGTCTAGCTGATCATTCAGGACATACAGTAGATAACACGCTTAGAAAGTTACCAAAGAAATCTCCTAAGATAAATACTCTAATCTTTTGTTAACGTCAAATGGCATGACGATCTTTGACACACATATCCACACCTACAGGACACGCTATTTAACCTTACCTGATACAAAGTGTGCGCTTACAAACGTGAGCATTTTTGATGATTAGCCTCCGTCCATCCAATTATTTCATCTTGTCGTGTGTAACCACAGTTTTATTTCTTTCTTTTTTGACAGGCTCTGTGCATCACAGCAACTGACATTTTTCGTAGGATGTAGCCCTAAGTGACTCATGTTTGCCTCTAATTATCCTTTGTTTCGCCTCCTACTAACGCTGTGGCGTAGTCATGTGTTGTAGACTGTGAAAGGGTCTACAACTTTTCCTGTCCACTTCTCAGCTTTCAGGATAAATATTTATGTGAAACAGTAACAGCCCATGGTCGACAGGGTGGTTGTACTTGTGATGAACTTGTGAATCAATGTGATTTATCATTGTACTTTCCACTCGTGTTGCTCTACATAAGGAAGAGTAGCTGAAAGTGAAAAGTCGATTCTGACTCATCTGGACGAGTGGTGTGATTGGGTCTGTTAGTGTTTGGCAGGTGACGTGAGTGACTTCAGAACACAGTTTTTATTAATTTGGTGATGGTAGAGTGAATCTTTCCTCGTTAAGTCCACCATGTGGGTGGAAGCTGTTGTGGGGGCTGTGATCTCATAAAGGCAGCTTTTCCGCCAACCAATCCCTCGCTAGTTGTTTGGACACTAGCCCAGCCCCCTCGATTCACCCTCCTCTTTTCCTCTCTCTCTCTCTCTCTCTCTCACACACACATGCTCACTTTATGCTCCGTGCTCCGTCATAGTAGGAATTTTCCACTCGGCAGCAGGAGAACATTGCAGCCAGCTGTGCTGTCAATTGTAGTATATGCTCGAATCTCAACGAATGGGTGCAGACAACCCTTTTCTTCCAGCCACATCTCCCCAGCTTTCCACATGTGCATAGCTGCACACACGCACAGAACCACAGCCTCACAGAGCACGGGGTGTGCCGTATGTGATCCAGTCGTGCCGGCCAGCAGCAGAACTTTTTTCTTGTGAAAGAACGGCGTAAAAATGTGAACATGGGTGTTGTGCACACTGCGTACGTGGACAGTGGAGCAGAAGAATGTATATCCAACCAGTGAGACCCAAGGGAGACGGGACAGCCTGCTAACACCTCCCCCTCCATCTCCCCCTCTGTCTAAAGAATCTTACATGGCTCGGCTCCAGCGGTCACTCTTTTTTCCCTTCTCTCTTTACTCAGTCTGTTTAACCCCCACAGTCTCCCCTCTTTTGTGTCATCACCACACACCATAGAAATCCTGTAAAAGCTCTTGAAAGGACATCAAGCGCAGCTATGTACATGTCGCATGTGTTCTGTGTACATTAGAGGCCTCTTATGTAACTGTGAAACCAACCCCCACCCCTTTCCTGTTGCCCATACATATCCCTGCTTCCTCTCAAATCAGGTCAGGTGAGGACGATGCAGCAAGAGAAACTGCCTTTAAAGAGGATCTGTAGCAATGTGGATACACTGAGAATCTGTACGAATCATATCTTCAACATAAAGTAGTAGTATGTGTGTTGTTGTTGGCTATCTCGTGTTTGGCCGAAAGCATCCAGACACTGTGTACGTTTGGTTTAAGGCTGTTTTTCATGGTTTAAATTTTAGTCTATCAGAGCCAAGGTCCATCAGAGTTTAATGAAGTTAAAGGAAGTTTGGGGAAAAAAGCTCTGGTTTGAGCACTGCTCTGACTGGTCAGCTCATGGAAGTCTTCCTGTGGACCAAACTGTGCCCAAAGCTGTGGTTGTCAGCACCACCCCTGTATTTTGCTGGCTACAGATTCTGTGGGAAAAAGTGTGTCTTTAGGAAAAATAAAGAAAGTAAGTTTTTCTTCTCACCTGAAAAAACACTTTCTGCGAGACATATCAACCTCTGAATGGACACTGCAAGTAGCACCAGCTATGAGCAGAACTTCATATTTAACTCCAAAAACTAAACTACTTTTTGTCATTTGTGTTTTACTTTTAGTCACGTGGAAACAGTTTTTGCAAGGCAACATTTCAACAGGCCCCTGTGCACAAAGCCAAGAGTAAGTATACGTAAGTAGTGTTTATTTTATTAAAATACTATTTTCCTTTACCAACACAGTAACCATGATAAGCATCTAAATAACTTCCAGATTGCATTTTGTGAAAGGGGGATTAAAAAATGCACTGACTTGGAACAGAGCATGTGGGACTTACAAGGAAAACAACCTCCTGGGATAAAGGTTTCTCAGAGAGAAAGTATTACAGTCTCAATGTGCTGCAAGAAAACATAAAAATATAAAGTGCATGCTTTATAGAGACAAGAGTGGAAATGTGATGCAGATCATTACCAGAGATTACAGAGGTTAGGTTCTCATCCAGTGTAACTAAGCAGGACACGTGCAGACATCATTTTCTAACTAAAATTATAAAATGTCAGAGTTTTTTTATGAAAATCAAACTAGAACTTTGTAAGGTTTCTGTTAAATAAGTAATTGGAAAGAAGTCAGCTGCACACACAGATTGAGGGAACTGTTTAAACAGTGTGTGTGTGAATGTGTGGGAGGATCCATACTAGGTCAATGTATTGAGGATATAGAGGGTTAACCCGGGACAAGGGGAGGAAGGATGTCTCCCACGTCCTGCATGCTAACATATACTCCCAATATAAACACAATATGTCTTATACAATACACTACAATGACACCAACAGTCATACAAAGTGATACAATGAGCAGTTGTGATTTATAGGTTTATACTTCTCCCTTAGTAAAACACCAAATCATGAACTGAGACTGTCGTCGTGCAAGCCCGAGTTCAGTGGTCAAGATTTATAGAAGCCAGAGTTCATATGTTTCATGTCATTTATAATTTATTATTGTTTATGTTTAACACTGTGTTTTGTAGCACTCCGAGCTAAAGCACTGACACTGATATGCTGCTATACGAAGAAACGTTTTCCAACAGATTTTAGAACAATATAAATCTGTTAATTGCACTGTATAGAATTACACAGGCAACGAGGCCTACTACACACAGTGCATCCCTGGTTCCACAGCTACATCATATCTGGACACACAAACGTAAAACTTTACCTGTTAAATTAGTTAAATCGTGCACATGTTTGGATTCAGCTGCATCTGGCAGAAACTACTGAACATGGCCACAACTGCTGAAAATGTGCATTTAACATTTATACAAGCCATATTCAATTCATAGTACAAGGGTCAGCAGTCTAGCACAGAGAAAATATAGAGGTCTGTGTTCAACTGATGTGGGGTGATTTCAGGTTGCCTGAGAGTTTTTGGCAATTCTCTCTTTGGACTAAATCAGGTTGTCCAGTCCAACTAAAGAGATGGTTTCCATTTAAACAGGTGTCCCTGAACGTGCCTACTGTGAAATCAGATGTCCTGATTTAAAACAAGTCATGACCACACAAACCCCACCTGTCCTCATTTTTCTTTGCAGAAGTACTTCAACGTATTTCATATATTTGACTGGTTTCGGAAGGAACAGAATATAAAGAATCAGGAGTGAGCACAGAGAGATGGAAATGGAAAGTAAACTGTGAAAAGGAATAAATTGGAATCTTAAAAACTAAAATCTGGAATGTCACTGTACTCTGTACTCAACTAATGTTTATTGAAGTTCATGCATTCATTATATTACATTTCCCACCTCGTGGTGTTTACTGTGAAATACGATGTTGTAGGTTTATGATTTTAGGTGTTTTAGCGCCATCGTGCGGCACCTGAGAGCGGAACAAGCAACGCTTGCGTGTTTCCGGTAAAGACGGAAGTGGAAGTTGCCTACGTCCAATATGTCTGCTGGCGTTTACCTTGTCTGAACAAAAACAAGACTCGTGGAGAATGGCAGAGGGTGGATTCGACGAGTTATCGCAGCTTGAGTATTTGTCCTTGGTGTCCAAGGTCTGCACTGAGCTTGACAACCATCTGGGAATCAGCGATAAAGACTTAGGTGTGTATTTTGTGGCTGAAAGCGGCTCTAAGTGAAAAATCTTAGCTAACTGGCTATCTTATGCTAACCTAGCTAGTTGTTTTTAGCTTGCCGCAATGTTTGACTTTCTTAACGCTTTATTGTGCTGTGTATATAAATGTTTGTGTACTCTTTGTAAAAAAAACGTAACGTTAGCTAGGTCTGTAGGCTCGTAAGATTGTTCGTTGCTTTGTGTCCCGTCCGACGCTTTTGTAACGTAATGGTAACGTAGCTAATGCTAGCTAAAGTCCACTGTTCATCTAATTTCTTATTTTATTCGCTCGCAGCTGAATTTGTCATCAGCCTTGCTGAAAAACAACCGACCTTTGACGGATTCAAATCTCTCTTACTCCAAAATGGAGCCGAATTCACTGTAAGTTCGACCATAGAAACTGTATTTATGTGATGTAGCATCAGTTACCTTCAACGTGCTAAATGTATTTTTCGTTTTGCTGTGTTTACTGTAGGATTCTCTCGTTAGTAATTTGCTCAGGCTCATCCAGACTATGCGACCTCCATCCAAGGCATCTACCAGTAAAGGTAAAGTTAATGTCACTTAATTCATTTAAGCTACAAGAAGGTATAACCAGCCTGGGTTGGCAGTTATGGTCACTTTTTGTGATTTGTATTATATCCTGAGAGATGTTTGTAATTGCTACACATGCCAAGAACAAATGTCCATTCATTTTCAGCCTCTGAGGCTTTGGTCAAACCAAAAACAGAAAAGGACAGGATGAAGGAGATGTTTCCTGCACTGTGCAAACCAAATGATCCAGCACCGAAGGTACAGTGTAGTTTTCTTACAGGACAAATGAGACTTTTATGATCAAACTGTCAGCATTTCTGGGGATGAGAGGTCTAGATATAATTGTCTGTAATCAGTTCCAACCCATAACACCCTCTGAAACTGCACAATAAGTTGGCTGCTTTACCACCACTATGCACTTAACTGCTTTGTATCCTGTTTGATATAGTATTGCCTATGGTTGTCTTTAACTCAGACAAGCGACAAATGAACTGTGTAGATAGTATTTTATTACAGTATTTACATTTCAAAGTAATGGGAAATTGTGCTTGCATGTATGTGACTGGACAACACAGAAACAGAAAAAGTTTAACCTGTTCAAACTTTTTTTCACATATAACTTCTTCCTCTTCAGAGGCTATTAGATGAGGATGATGTGAAAGTAGCAGCTGATGCCATGAAGGAGCTGGAGATGTTTATGCCCAGTGTCAGTGGGACAGACTCCAAAGGCAGCAAGAGCAGGTAAAACAACTAAAGACACATGGTCACATTCACTTTGCCTTTTTGGAATGGAGAATTTAAAAGTTTTACATGTAAGTAAGGTTTGCTTTTTGAATATAAGGAAAATACTACAACAAACAGAATATCAATCTACTGTTAGGCTTATTGTCTGAATTCAACTTTTTTCCCTTTTTTTCCACTTATCATTGCAGGTCAGAAAAGAGCAGACATCACAGCCGAAGTCGCAGCAGAAGCCGAGAAAAGGATAGACACAGAGACAGAGATCGGGACAAAGACAGGAAGAGAAGACATCGTTCTCGATCCTGCTCCAGATCTAGATCTCGTTCCAGAGACCGTGATCGCCACAGAGACAGAGAGAGAGATCGTGGCAAAAGAAAAGACAAGTCTTCCCGATGGTCTGAACGCTCACCTAGCCCCAGAAAAGACCAAGACAGAGATTCTGACCGCTGGAAGGACAAACATGTGGATCGTCCTCCACCAGAGGAGCCTTCTGTTGGTGACATATACAACGGCAAAGTCACCAGCATCATGCAGTTTGGATGCTTTGTTCAGCTGGAAGGGCTGAGGTCAGTTTGTCACGAAAGTGCTGTGAACACATCTTTAATCTAACTTCTAATATACAGTTCATACATAACATTAATCAAAAAGTTATTATTTTGAACTGACCTGTTCAACTGTTCTCAATTTTTAGGAAACGTTGGGAGGGTTTGGTCCACATTTCTGAACTGCGCAGAGAGGGCCGCGTGGCCAACGTGGCTGATGTTGTCAGCAAAGGTCAAAGAGTCAAAGTCAAGGTTTTGTCATTCACTGGCTCCAAGACTAGCCTGAGCATGAAGGTAAGAAAACAGGACACAGTATATTAAATGTGCATAATTCTGTGCAGTTGGTGCTTGGTTAATTACTTCATGAAATGCATTGTGTGTGTTTAATTAAGCATTCATTGATTAATTAGATTAAACATTATGAGATCATGTATAATTTAATTGTCTTCTGCTTGTCTTGTTTTCCAGGATGTGGACCAGGAGACAGGTGAGGATTTGAACCCCAACAGGAGGAGGAACGTAGGCCCAGATGGAGGGGAGGAGATCTCCATGAGGAACCCTGACCGTCCTAGCAACCTGAATCTTGGCCACGCCCCTGAGCTGGATCAGGATGATACCCTGGAACGCAAGAGACTCACCAAGATTTCTGACCCAGAGAAGTGGGAGATCAAACAGGTGGGTTTTAGTGGTTTTTGCACACAGTTCAAGGTGATGGTCATTGTTCAGTCTTTGAGGGAAAACACTGGATATTTTCAAAAATCCTGTTCCAATATTCTTACTGTTTGTCTGCCCTCAGATGATTGCTGCCAACGTCTTATCCAAAGAAGAGTTCCCTGATTTTGATGATGAGACAGGAATCCTTCCTAAAGTTGATGATGAAGAGGGTAAGACATTGTTTTATCCACAGTTTACTAACCAGTATGCACAGTACTGACTGTAACACACGATTGCCACAGTTCTGTTTTTTTCTGAACATGTAAGTGAGGATGTTTGTTGATTGATTGTGTGTATTGTCATGCAGATGAAGACTTGGAAATAGAGCTGGTTGAAGAGGAACCACCGTTCCTCAGGGGTCACACCAAACAAAGCATGGACATGAGCCCCGTCAAGATTGTTAAGGTACAATGCACCTCAAAATATATCATCATGTGCTGTTTCCTGTGAAGTAAATGAATGTTCAGGGCATTAAATGTTGTCTGATTTGTCATTGTTGACTTTATAATCTGTGGAAGATGGTGGAAGCTCACAGTATGAATGTCCAGCAGATTTGAACACTGTGCCAACATAATATGTAAAATGTGCATCACCTACTCAAATGCACACTTGGATTGAACCTGGTGTCCTTCCTCTGCTGTCCATAGAATCCAGATGGCTCGTTGTCCCAGGCGGCCATGATGCAGAGCGCTTTGGCTAAGGAGCGACGGGAGTTGAAGCAGGCTGCACGAGAGGCAGAGATGGACTCCATCCCCATGGGACTGAATAAACACTGGGTCGACCCACTGCCAGACGGTTAGAAATCCACTAAATGTGCACATTGAGTAATGTCTAAGCCACAGATGTTAATGTGATCAGCGTGAAGACATAACAACATCTGCCAGTTTGAAATTAACCTACTGATTGTGTTAACCTCCGTTTTCAGAATTGATTTATTTTGAGTTTTATCTTTGCTTTTGACACTTATCTTGAGATAACAGTATTAATTTTGGAATGCAGCCTGTGTGCCGGAGCCAGATTTATCAAAGCTTCAGACATTAGATTTCCTCCATGCCAGCAGACACCACCCCTCAGGCATGCCAGCTCTGTAAAATGGTTATCTTGCTTCCTGCAGCCCCTTGTCTGGCCGGATGGATTTTTCTTGCCATGTTTCATCTGTGTGTTTGTGCCCCCCCCATGCCCCCAGGTGGTCTAGACAGTTAGACAAGGGTGGGCATTATCCCACCATGAACATGTCTGGCTGCGACTATAAGCAACTGATGTGATGAGATTATAATTGGAATATTAAGAATAGACACACTTTGATTACCTTATGTTACAGCTGACGGCAGGCAGATTGCAGCTAACATGAGAGGTATTGGCATGATGCCCAACGACATCCCGGAGTGGAAGAAGCACGCCTTTGGGGGGAACAAGGCCTCTTATGGAAAGAAGACCCAGCTCTCTATCCTGGAGCAGAGGGAGAGCTTGCCCATCTACAAGCTAAAGGAGCAGCTCATTCAGGTGTGTCACCGGTTGTGATGTTAGAGTTAGGCTACTTTGTGGTGCTGACAAAATATGACAGTCATGTCATGGTGGGGGTAACCTTATTCCTGTCCCAAACAAAAATAATATACAAAAGTTGAAGTGACTTTTCTGTGTGTTTGTTAATTTGTCACAGGCTGTTCACGACAACCAAATTTTGATTGTGATTGGGGAGACGGGCTCCGGTAAGACCACGCAGATCACTCAGTACCTGGCAGAAGCAGGTTACACCACGCGGGGAAAGATTGGTTGTACTCAGCCCCGTCGTGTGGCCGCCATGTCGGTGGCCAAGAGAGTGTCTGAAGAGTACGGTTGTTGTCTGGGACAAGAGGTGAGTGACTCAGTTAGTTAATGATAATGATAAAATCCAAACATTAATATTTTGTTATCACAGCACAATTATTCTTGACCAGGAGAATGAATACGCTATAGACAAGATTTCTAAGCAGCTTATTGTCTGTATGAGGCATGTATATGTATTTTTTGTTCCAGGTGGGTTACACTATTCGTTTTGAGGACTGCACCAGCCCTGAGACAGTGATCAAGTACATGACAGATGGTATGCTGCTGAGAGAGTGTTTGATCGACTCTGAATTGGGCCAGTACGCCATCATCATGCTGGACGAAGCCCACGAGAGGACAATCCACACTGATGTTCTCTTTGGTCTGCTCAAGAAGGTGAGCAAAAAGAGCTCAAGCTAATATTCATTTTGTGTCACGTTGGAGAGGAAGAGAAATACTAGATGCTGAGTAACTTCTGTCTTTCTCAGACTGTACAGAAACGCACAGACATGAAGCTGATCGTAACGTCAGCTACACTAGATGCTGTAAAGTTTTCTCAGTACTTCTACGAAGCGCCCATCTTCACTATCCCTGGAAGAACCTATCCAGTAGAGGTTCTTTACACCAAAGAACCTGAGACAGACTACCTGGATGCTAGCCTCATCACTGTCATGCAGATCCACCTGACTGAACCTCCAGGTATGACTTCAGAGTTTGGAAAACACATCTTTATTGTCTCCTTTTCAGCAGTAGACTCAACATTTTCTCTCATTTCTGTCCAGGTGACATCCTGGTGTTTCTGACTGGACAGGAAGAGATCGACACCGCATGTGAGATCCTGTATGAGAGAATGAAGTCACTGGGGCCTGATGTTCCTGAACTGATTATTCTGCCAGTTTATTCTGCCCTGCCCAGTGAGATGCAGACAAGAATCTTTGACCCTGCACCTCCAGGCAGTAGAAAGGTCTATATAATCAGCAATGATATATATATATATATATAAATAATATGTGTTGCTGTGTAACTGAATGGAAAATGACAGCATCTGTGTCTATTTACTGTTTAGATTTTAACCCATTCTTCAGCTTACTCTTTGTAGTAGAATTTATTTTTCAGTATTGTATTACAGTATTGTACAATGTTGAAGTTCATATTTGTTTGAGTGGAGCAAACGTGTAGAATAACATTTGTCCTCATATGTCCTCACACTTTCCACAGGTGGTCATTGCTACAAACATTGCAGAAACATCTCTGACAATCGATGGAATCTACTATGTAGTGGACCCTGGTTTTGTTAAGCAAAAAGTCTACAACTCTAAGACGGGTATTGATCAACTAGTAGTGACTCCAATCTCACAGGTACATTGTTTCTATGGTGTAAATTTTGTTGGTGACATGTTTTGTTGAGGCAGGTTAAAGGATGGTTCAAAGGCTTATCAATTAAAACTTTCTGACGTTTTCATTATCAGGCTCAGGCCAAGCAGAGAGCAGGTCGAGCCGGCAGAACGGGTCCAGGGAAGTGTTACAGACTCTACACGGAGAGAGCCTACAGAGATGAGATGCTGACCACCAACGTGCCTGAAATCCAGAGAACTAACTTGGCCAGCACAGTTCTGTCTCTGAAGGTAAAGTGTCATGCTGCAGCTAACACCACAGACCTTGAGGTTTAGGTTTTAATTCAATCATTATACATTTATATTTCTTTCCTCCACCAGGCAATGGGGATCAATGACCTCCTGTCTTTCGACTTTATGGATGCTCCTCCAATGGAGACTCTAATCACAGCCATGGAGCAGCTCTACACTCTGGGAGCTCTGGATGATGAAGGCCTACTCACACGGCTTGGCAGAAGGGTAAGAAATGCTTTTACTTAATGGGTTCCCTCAAGAGAAGAAATCAAACGGATAAATCTACATCTAATTTAATTTATGCAATTTATAGTTTGAAAAAAACGTATGTGCGAGTGTAGGTCAGCGTGTGGTTTGTTTTGTCTCTTCTCCTCTGCCCTTCACTTACTCAGCTATTTCTCAATTTCTCTGCATCTCTGACTTCTAGATGGCTGAGTTCCCTCTGGAGCCAATGCTGTGTAAGATGTTGATCATGTCTGTACATCTGGGCTGCAGTGAGGAGATGCTCACGATTGTGTCAATGCTGTCTGTGCAGAACGTCTTCTATAGGCCCAAGGTATGCTCAGCAACAAACTTTATATTTGAAACAACTCTACAAACGGTGTCTTCTCAGTGGACCGCTGTGAAGTACATGATTAGCTTTATTGAATGTGGTACAATATTTTCCTTGTCAGTCAGTAGAAACTAATGAATGGATAGTTCATTTAAATTTGTCAGCGGAAACACCAAATCTTTTTACTTATTCACTGTGTTCTCGTCATTTTTTTGCCTTAAAGGATAAGCAGGCTTTGGCTGACCAGAAGAAGGCAAAGTTTCACCAGCCCGAGGGTGATCACCTCACCCTGCTGGCTGTCTACAACTCGTGGAAGAACAACAAGTTCTCTAACCCCTGGTGTTATGAGAACTTCATTCAGGCTCGCTCCCTTCGCAGAGCCCAGGATATCCGCAAACAGATGCTGGGCATCATGGACAGGTAGAAAGGAATCGTGATATGTAGTAAAACATGTCATTTCTTTAAACCTCTGTGAAATTGTTATGAATATTCACCATGCTGTCTTCTCTTCAGACATAAACTGGATGTGGTATCTTGTGGCAAAGCCACAGTGCGAGTGCAGAAAGCCATCTGCAGTGGCTTCTTCAGGAATGCAGCCAAAAAAGATCCTCAAGAGGGCTACAGAACTCTTATAGACCAGCAAGTTGTATATATCCACCCATCCAGTGCCCTGTTCAACCGGCAGCCTGAATGGTACGTCAACATCTTAGTTCAACCTTACAGGGGTCAAACAAGAAATAAATGACACTTTTATATTCATCAAGTTGCACTTTCAATCTTCTAACGTCTCACCTTTTGTGTCACCAGGGTTGTGTATCACGAGTTGGTGCTGACCACCAAGGAGTACATGCGAGAGGTGACCACCATTGACCCGCGCTGGCTGGTGGAGTTTTCCCCAGCCTTCTTCAAAGTGTCTGACCCCACCCGCCTCAGCAAGCAGAAGAAACAGCAACGCCTGGAGCCTCTGTACAACCGCTACGAGGAACCCAACGCCTGGAGAATCTCTCGTGCCTTCAGACGCCGTTGATGTGTGCAACGCGACAAATGCCAAACAAAGGCCTGATGATAAAGTCACGCACTGGTCTTTTACCAGATTTGGACATGTGGTCAGACCCTCCTGGTTGAAACTTGTATCCACACTAAACAAGAAACAGCGTATTCACTCATCTTTTTAAAATTGTAGTTAATGTACATTTTCCAGATGTTCGTAAATTAACCTGTCGGGTTTAGAGTGGAAATTTTATCATCATTAATTTAGAAAACCCAAATCAGTTTACTGTTTATAGCACTAAACCAGGAACAAAAAGAAAACCTTTGTCTATTGAGACAGCAGTTTTAAATCTTCTGTGAGGAGAT
The DNA here is from genome assembly GCA_034779795.1 of Ctenopoma multispine. Classification (NCBI taxonomy): domain Eukaryota; kingdom Metazoa; phylum Chordata; class Actinopteri; order Anabantiformes; family Anabantidae; genus Ctenopoma; species Ctenopoma multispine. Next base: position 15,128,000 of record JAUYWH010000011.1, on the reverse strand, counting down.
ACTGCAGAACGGTGACTATTTATTTTCACTCTGCACATGATTTAACGTAATATGCCTGAATAATGTCACAAGAGCTTTTATGTTTCACTATTCAGTAGTCAGATGGTAAAGATGGAACAATGTACATGTTTAATAGATTTTGTACTAAAGCTGGGACAGCTTCCACTTTATGTATCAGTGGTACTATGACAATGTGTCCTTATTAAAAGCTTCATTTTCTTAAACTTGTTGGATTGTGTTGTGAATTTTACGTAGATGGGAGGGTACAGAGACTACAGGGAGATTTTGTATTCTTGGTGAATGAAAAAATATCGCAAATGAGCCACTTAAAATACAACAAAACTACTAGAAACAACTTGTACACTGAACTTCCTACATGTATTTCAATTGTATATATGATGTACATATAGTGGATGAAGTACACGATCCTTCTGAGACAAAGTATGAAATGGAAAATCTACAGTGATTGTATAAGTACCTCAAACTCCTCTGATGTTTACATTGTAGATGCCGTAATGCGTGTGTTCACCAGTAGGGGCAGCAGCACTCAAACGACGTTGTTGGAGCGCCAACTAAAGAAGAAGAGTCAGAATAACATGTTAGAGTGGTGGTTTTAAACCACATAAATATCTTCAGTATGTATCTATATAATTATTTTACATTGAATCGTGTAGAATATATGAAAAACAGTGTTGTAAAGCGCATTGTTCTTTACATAAACCGAGCTAGTCCCGGTGTGTTTAGCTTACGGTTTCTGTAAACGTTATTTAAACGGCGATGTTTTTCTGATGCAATTTTAACAATCAACATATCTTTTTAAATCCATTTGGGTAAAAAAACAGCTTAAATCTGCTGCATGATAACAAAAAAACAAAACAAAAGCTTTGTAACCTGTTTCACACACAGGTAGTCAGTCGGCCGCCATCTTGTTTTTATTCGGAAACACAGTTGGAAAAAGTTTGGTTAACTGATCGTTTTTCCTCCACATGATAAGAAAAGTCTGTCTGTAAACGACGACATCTTTTTAAACGTTGTCGGTTAATTAACCTTTCAGAGAAACCGATAGTTAGATAGTTATATTAGCTTGCGTTTCACTGGTGCTACTACAGAGCTAATGTTAGCTACCTATGTTAGCTAGAAAGTTATTTTATGTATCAGCGTTACTGAAATATACCAAATATTTGAAGAGTTCAATTAAGTTTAAGCAGAATATTGAGCTGATCTCACGGTAAGTGGGTAGAAAATACATTTATTTGCCGTTACTGTCAACACTATACCTGTATTTCTTTGATAATCAGCTTGTTTGTTTCAGAACACAATTACTTAATGACAGTTTGGATTTGATGTATTTATAGATTGGTTGTTGTAGAGAATATCTTTATATAAACCAGATTTCGTGTGGGTGATGATGGTTATCTCTCCTGAAAGTTGGCAGGGAGGCATGAATGAAACTGCCTCTTTTATACATTACAGAGTTAACTGCAGCTTGCAGTGTTTATGGAGTTTGTGTTGTGACTAATTATTCCTTTTTTCTTTTTCCTCAGATTTCACCGCTCACACAGATGTTGAGCAGGCTGCAGAAGGAGCCATGAAGGAGCTGGATATCCTTAATGCTTCATGTTTGTGGATCAGCTCTGATAACAGGTACATTTCCAAAAGTGGGTTTCCTGCCATATCTGTCCCGTAAACTACATCACCTCTTTATAGCTGCAGCACGTTGGCAGCATGTGGAGTAAAACGTGGCTCCTCTTGTTCTAGTTTCCTCCTCAGGTCAGACAGGAACTAGCTCATTGACAGAGGCTGGGATGCAGACAGAGAAAGCAGATGTAGGCAAAGCCATTTACAGTGCACATCAGGCTTTTGTAATGGAGAAAACATATTTCAGGTGCAGAAGAAAACGTCTGTGTCTTTTAAGCGACTGTCCAACAAGTCTAAATAGAGACAATGAGGACAGAGGTTAGTGTTTTGGATGTTTTTGTTTCTGTTGCATCCATCTCTTCAGGATTTTACTTTTCTGCAACTTATGTTTTACTTTTCATAGTTGTGGCACTTTGATTTTATGTATTTCTGTATTTCATATTTGAAATATTTAACCTTTTTTTTCACTGAATATTCAAATATACTGCTGTATAATGAAATGTTCTTGGTAGTAGGACTTTTAGGTACTATTGTAGCTGTTAGTCTATTTAATTCATGCATTATTCTTTATGTATTTCCTAATACTTAAAATAAGAATGCTGAAAAACACACTTTGGTTCCAGTATCTGCATTTGCCTGAGGTAGTAAAAGCCATCCAGCTGTTGATAAAGACTATTGTAGCTGGATGTGGGAGAAGATCTGTCAGCAAATGGCTGAAAAATGGAAAATTAAACGGATGTTTATCAAGCCCGTATGCAGTCAGAGGTGATGGCTTTGCTCTGTGTTTTTTAACTGTTAAGATAGTTTCTCCTCTTTGCATAATGGCATTATGTACTCTTTAGAAACAGCTGCTGCAGTGTAAAACATTATGCCAGCAGTAGGCAGAGGCACACTGTGTATTTTCAGTTAGTCTTTGTTGTTGTTGTTTTTTTACATTGAACACCACTAAATTTCACATGTAAGAAAAATAAACTGTCACAACAGCATCCAGTTGTTAAATTGTCATGCAGATAAAATTCTGGAGATAAGGCAGTGGAGGTCAGCGAAAAAACACTTTTCAGATAAAAAGAAAATTCTTAGTTTAGAGCAACCTGTTCTGCCACCCCCAAGTGTTTTTTTTTTCTTTTCAAATATGCGGCAACAAAGAGAAATATTTTGTCCTGTGCTTTCTGTCCAAATCCCCCATATAGACAGTGTAAAACATGTCAGACTTTTCTATCACAGAGGTAACCGGGGAGAAATTGTGGAGGTGACAGAAAACAACACCACCATAGATGGAATATGAGGAAATAAGGTCCTAGGCACAGATGGGGAAATGACTCCTCACCTCTCCCATAGCCAGGACCCCCAGCTCTTGGTTTTAGAATATTTTGGGATTTGACTTCCGAACAAGGAATAGACGGTTGTTTCATATAGAGGATCAGGTAGAAAGTGTGACCTGAAGCTGGATGGTGCTGCCTGGGCCGGAGACGTGTACTTGTCTATCATGAGCTGACAGATAAAATGATGAGCTGATTGGATAAAATGGGATCTTTAATGTTTGTGCTACGAATTCTGGTGCTGTCTGATTAATATAATTTCTATCAACGTTTCTGTTAAACCATCATTTATGTAGTTTTTATTTTGTTCCCTTTTCTCTGCAGCCATGATGGAGAGCAGAGAAGTTGCAGCAGAGATGGACGAAATGGCCTCTGGCTTCAGGAACACTGGATAGACCCATTGTCTGAGTGTAAGTAGTGATCTTACATGGTAGATTTAAATTTGTCCAAGTCAGTGTAATTTGTTTCTAATTTTCAAGCAAATTTGGAACAGATCTTACGATGAGTCAGAGACTTAAGGTTTGGAAAATAGAAGTTTCATCTGTTTTATGTCAGTCCTGTGTCATTACACTGTTACTCTGTTATCATACGACGGATGGAGATGATTATCTGTCTTCTCTATGAGTTTACACTGGCACACACACAGACATAATGTGCTGTGACTGTGCCTTTGGTGGCCTCTGGGAGAATCTGAAATTTTACATGTTCCTCTCAGCTCTAGTGGCCATCTCTGACTCATAGTTTATAGAAAAAGATCTAGTTGGAAAGTTCAGTATCATTGCAGTTAATCTTAATCAAACAAAATGGTGAATTGCAGGAGGTTGTTGTGGAAATTTACATCCGTCACAGCTCACTGTTCCTCTCCTGTACAACTAAACCAACTAACAAGAGACGGTTTATTATTATGGAATAACCACCTGGTTCTACTTAAACTTATCATTGCCGACTGCAACTTGAATGATGAAAGCATGAATAATCCCATAATACAATAAGTTTATCATTCAGCACAATATTTTGATGCTAATACTTTTTTACACTTCTTATTTAAGAAGCATTTTCTCCTTTAGAAAGATTACGTTTCAGTGGCGGCTACCCCCTAATATTTAGTTATATGTTGGATGATTTTTTTCAAATGAAATGATCAGAAATATGTCTGTGAATTAAACTGAACAAGTTCAGAACGTTTTCGATTTCTGCAGAAACTTTATTTATGAGGCACATGTGGAACAAATTTTTACTAGACATGTTCGTTCATGTTATCAACAGGATCAAGCTTGAAAATGTGTTGTTCTTTGTATCAGTAACACAGTCGGATTGATTCCCAGAGAAAGTAGTGAGACCACACAATATACTCACCCAGAGGAATCTGAACACGTGGTCATAGTTCTTTCCAGCAGTATTTGTTTATTTTCATTGATTTGTCCTTCAGCTTTCCTATTATATATTTTTTCACTCTTTCAGAGATGAATGTGTACTGCAGACATATTATACTGAAGTGATGCAGAAGGAGCGTCAGGCAGATCCAGACACGAGTCAGTATTCCCTCATGATGCTAGCTGAGGCCTATTAGAAGACAAATCCATGATACATGCCTGCTCACCAGGTAGGGTTGGTGATGTAGTAATAATCATGTTGAATTTACTGTAATGTTACTGTTTTAGGGACAAGTGATTATTTAAAGTGTTGTTTTGTATATAAGAAACTTTCTCTGTGTGTTAACACATCTTTGCATATTAGGGTTGTATTTGTTAGGAAATATACAAAAGCTAAATGGAACTGGACACTATTCCTGATCATTTATTTGACAGCCCACATTTTACCTCATAATTAGTCATTTTTAATAAATAATTATAACCAAGCTAATTATTGTATAAGATATGCACCAGACGTGGAGGGGAAAAAAAGACTCACAGTAGTTAACATCTTTCAGTTTGAGAGCAGTTTCTTCAGGCACCGCTTTGAAGCATCCACCAGGTGGTGTACCTCCACCCCCCCAGCTCTCAGCCAGAAAGGTGAGTTCTCACTGTGTCTTTACTTAGATCTTTTACTGTTGTGTCGTCTTGTTTAATCAACAGACAATTCAGACTAAAGCTTCTTAAATGTGTTGGCTTTAGACTGTTTTACTATTTTATATTTAAGTGATAACACTACTTAAATTACTGATTATGGCTGAAAGTCATGATTGTCACCATTATCTTTTAATCTGCAGCGGGTTTTCTTAACCAATTGTTTTGTGTATAAAAGCTAAATGTCATGTTTCCTGCTCTCGTGGCTTTATCAGGTAACTTCACCTCACACACACAGCTTGATCATAACATTCTGATGTCCCCTCGTGTAAAATGAGAGAATAAATATTATATAAGAAGAAAAACTAGTCTGCACTTGAGTTTGGGTATTATGTATATTTATTAAGCAATCTCTTCAACCACAGTCATGTTTATGGATTGAACAGGCCTCATGTGAGAGAAATGCAGCTCTTAAAAACAAAACAAAAAATCCCTAATGAGATTAATTTAAAACAAAAACACCGTAGGCTTATATACATGTGGATGGGGTGGGCATGTGCAAGAGGTGCATGGGGATTCAGGGTGTGTATGATGATGATAGGTTGGTACAACAGGGTTGCTGAGGGTAAGTAGAGAGGGTGGGGGCTGGCTTTAGTACATATAGCCTTTGGAGTAGGGCTGGGGGCCTATGGTTTGGGGGGCTTGTTCTGCTTTGTAGGGGACTCCCTCATCCAGGTGGGACAGGGGCACCGTGTCCTCCTCGTTGACGTAGCGTTCAAACTCTGCCTTCAGGCTGGGCCGCTGATTGTCAGGGAAGGCCAGAGAGATGAGGGCCTCGGGCTCACACACAAACTTGTAAACATAGCGCTCCCCTGCCACCTGGAGACAGAAAATGACCTGAGTCATACAGGAATGCACAGGTTGGCACTTTGTATTTATAGATCCATTAACTGGTGTGATCTGAGCCACAAGTGACTGGTGCTGATTTAATTTGACTTAAACACTGCATGTGAGGCTACTGCAACATGTATAACTCCACATAACGTACATTTTTGTAGATCCCTGTTTGTTTTAACTTTTTACAATTACAAAAGTTGTTTTTCATTAGAAGAATTTATCATTTATAAGTCTTTAATTAGAACAAGCTTAGGCTGGTTTATTGTCCCTTCATCATTTGAATTTGTCTTTTTAGCTATCACCTAAGACTGACTTACTGTTTACTCTCTGGTAAGTTGCAGAAACAGGTACAAATCTTTTACTTTTTAACCTTTATTTTAACTGCAAACCTGATGATCTATGTTATTATACAGATTGTTTTCTCACTATTCGACAACCCAACAGCTGTGGTTTGTTTCTTACTGATTTATAAAGCATTAGTAACTGTCTTAAATTTTAAAAAGTGACACATTCTGAGCTTACAATGTCGTGTTTTGTACCTTCTGCATGATCCCCTTCTCGTAGTAATAGCGCAGAGAGCGACTGAGCTTGTCGTAGTTCATGGCTGGACGGTTCTTCTGCATCCCCCACAGTCTGGCAACCTGAGGAGAGGGAGAAAGAGGAGGCACAGCAGGAGAGAAGACAGCAGAAAAGGAAATGCGGTTAAACCTTTAGCATAGTTAAGCTCTGGTAAGGTTCATTTAAAGGTGAGTGGTTATTTAGATGCTTGTAAAGGGCTTAAGAATATAATGTTTCACAAGTGACACATCAGCATCTCTTTTCCTGTAGTTCATATTCCCCAAATCACAACCAGACACACCATATTGTCACCACTAGGGGTCGTCAATGTCAAGTCAAAGGCCTTTGGGCTCTTCGACTCAACAGCATCAACAAGCCAAGATCAGGGCGAGTCCCCACATGTGGATTCACTTCCTTTTTATGTAACCCATTACCACTTGAATGCAACCAGAGTCCCGCAGTGAAATAAGCGTCATGGCTGGTTGTCAAAGACAGACCATGAAATACAGCCCCAACCCAAAACTGAACTCTCAGCTGACGAGTGGGCACCAACAACCCCACGCAGGGAAGACGGAATAAATCATCTCCCAGCGGTGAACGAACTTCATGTTTACAAACATCTCAGACGCTGGAACAAACTGTGACGCTGGAGACGGGGATTCAGGATTAAGGGAAAGACCAGTTGTATCCCACAGCTGCCATCCAGCCAGCATCTGTGATCTCTGAGTGTGCTCTCAGCACTAATTGCTCTTGTAAAACTCTTACCCCATTCATTTTTAATGTACAGTAAAAAGATAATGGAACACACAGAAAGGCCTCTCCGTATTAGGACCCACCTAAGTGGACGCTGTCTAATACGTCCAGTCAAACTGCAGACTTAAACATCAGAAAATGTCTCGACTAAAGCAATGCGAGGCGGTGAGAGAGAACCGGGGTGCAGGATTATTCTGATAGCAGATAGTCTTTCATTTATCAATCCAGCGATTTGTGTGTTGAATAATGAATGGGGGACTAATGGATCAAACCTATGAGGAAAGTGGCCAAAACATACATCTGAAGCACCTTTAAACCCTGCAAACATAAATTAATTCCAAGAATAACTCCTCTGCTGTCCTTATCAGATATGTTTTAACGTATGTTCTCTATCAGCACTTCTCCAGAAAAGTACAAACTGAAACAGTGCTCATGTATTTTAAACAGTAGGTTTAATCCAAACAGACAATATCATTATACTTAACCAAAATAAGAGATGCCCTCATCTTTTTCCATTATCAGCAATCATCATGATAAATCACAGACATGATGCAACCACGGATCTCACTGAATCTGACTGTACTGAACTCAGAGTCCCAACCTTTGTCTCAAGTCTAGACTCAATAAATTACTTTCTCACAGAATGGTATATCAGAATGTCCGCCTTTCATCTAACCAGTAAACTCATTGGCTGCTCCCTGCTCCCTGCGGCAGACCTCACGGTACCTCAAGGATTTCCATCACCTCTTTGAACAGTTACCTTCTGGCAGATCATGGATATCCAGATACAAACAATGTTAAACAAACTAAAGCTGTGTTCACCACCTTTTACGCCACATAGTACCTCATGTACCATGCACCTTGTCCAGACCTCAACCAGCATTACATTACATTTTAATAATGTCAGAATCTTAACACCTGCTTTTTACTTTTTAACCTTTTACATAAATGTTTGTAATTTGTTTTTATATTGTATGTAACATTGCTGCAATGACAATAAAGGCTTTCTGATTCTAAACTGAATTCAAACTCGACATGTCTTGAGAAATACTGTATATACTTCATTGGATTTCTGTATGATGCTGCCATTTGGTCACGTACGATTTCTTAAAAAGAAAAGTTGTTGCAGATTCAGACGTACCTCTTCAGGCTCAATAAGTTTGAACTCCATGCCACGGCCGGTCCAGGCGATGAAGTGGGCATTGCCTGGGTCGTCCAGCAGGGCCACCAGGAACTGCCACAGCTGCAAAGAGCCACGACGCTGGTAAGGTGTGCCCTCACGAAAAACGCCACCCCCCTCTTGCTTTACCTCGCCTGGAGGAGAAAAGAGATGGGGGAGGGGGGGGGTCAGAATGTTTATGTGCTATAATGACATAAATCAAAAGGCTTTGTTTACATTTCTAATGGGCCGTGAGGCTACGACTGTGACCAGCTTCTGATGCATTTCAAACATCTTTGTAGCTTCAGCTGCACAACGGTTTATCCACGTTAATTAAATACATTTCTGGTGCATTTACCTGCATCAGACCATTAAGATTCAAACATTAAATCAAGGTTCTTAACTACATGTAAAAACAAGATAAGTTTGACTTTTACCAGCTGCCCAGTATCTGAGTGGGACCAATGAGCAGGTTTAGGGTTAATGAATGGTTTAATCACTAGAAAGAAACTTGGACTGTCGGTCGTGTTCAAACAAAAACAGTCGAAGAATGCGAAGGCACACTGTAGATAAAAAGCAAGAGCAGGAGGTATGCGATTTGTGTGAAGCAGCACGTGGGTAAACGGACACTGATTCGTGTTTGGTTTTTGGTTGTTTACTAGTTACTGGATATGTTGTACACAAGTGTGGGAACATGAGAAGCTCAGCTAAGTTACTTGTGTTGTCTATCAGAGAACTTGCACACTTCACTGGTTCAACCAGGACAGACACCCTCGGGCTCTCCACTCAATCTCCCTCAGTGTCAATCACCAACACCACCATGGGAAACTGCTTGTTCTCACTGTGACAGAAGAGCCCTACATAGTTTACATGGAGAAACCAAACCCACTAACTAAGCTTCTGCATACAAGACCCATGTACCTCTTGCACAAGGATCATCTATAAAAGATGATAGTCATGTATAGAGATTGGAGTAGGTAACTCTATGTCTAGGGTTTCACTTCCATATCTGCTGTCGTCCAACTAACACCCTGCCAAATGGACTGTGGTGTGCTAATGAAATTCTGAGAGTGCAGAGGGATTATGGGGGTAGGAGGCTCACCTTCAAACTTCTCTGGAACCACGCGGGAGTCATTTTCAAACAGATAGCCTGGAAGACAAGAAGAGGATTGTGTTGAAGTTTCAAAGGGCCTTGATCTTAGCAGAACTACGTTGCTCATTTGGCATGTGTACCAAGCTTTGAATACCCTCCCAACAAAACAAAGACCTATTCATGCATGAATAATGTTAAAGCAAGTAGTTTTCACTTGTCTTTAATAAAGGTAGAATAAAGCATGTCAATAACAACAAAATCTGTAAAGTGATTTGGATCTTTGCTCCAAAGATCTGTTTATTTTTAACATATTTCGGGCCTCTAAGAGACAATCTAAAGCTAATATATGTTGAACACACTTGATGAGCAAACTTTAAATTCCCAAAATGCTTTGACACACAATGAGACTAAAATGAAAGACTTTTGACTTTTTGCTGGGGCAATAGTGTGCTTTTTCCAGAAGTTATGTTTATTCAGGGATTCTTGAGGCAGGGGTGAGGCAACAGCCTCTGCCAGTAGAAACATAGACACACTGCTGGTAAGCCAATGGAAACACGGACACTCTACGCTGGTTAGCCACAGAGCTTTAACCAGTCAAGATTCAGTGTAGATAAAACACTGGAGAGGGACACATGCCAGTGGAACAGGCTGACATGTCTAAGATTCTTCTAGAGGATAACTAATAGTTTTATTTAGGTAAGGCTTTTAAGGGGACAAAATGTCATGGTTGACTATTCAAGATAAAGAGGAAATGAAAAGATTAAGATTACCTTCATTGCTATGCTGCGGGTTTGGGTAGCCCTCACTGTGGTGGTACATAGAAGGACATCCAGGCACATCTGTGATGGAAACACAAACAGCTACACGTCAGAGATACTGTTACTTATAAATACATCACACAGTGATGAAGAAGCAAAATGTTTCCCAATTTCTAATTAGTTTGCTTGGACAATTACATTTGTCAAATATTATCTATACACGATTGATCATCAGTTAATATGACAAGGGTTAAACGTGTGCAGCTTTAGCAAATGAAGGAGTCAGAATTAGTGCACAAGCTGATGTCTGCAAGAGAAAATGGGTGTATTACATGAACATTTTGTGTGCTCACCCCGAGCACTGCAAGGACAAACGCAGTATTTATCATATCACTTCTCTCGTCTCTAGAGGTATTTTTAGGCCATGAGCAAGCACCTTCACCAGACCAGAAAAGTGGTACAGTATAGAGTGTCTGCACTTTGTCTGGGCACATCATTGAGGGTTCAAATAGCAGCATTCACCGAAATAGATTTTATATTCTTCCTCGTAAACCTTCAAGCTAAAAACTCAGAGAACACATTAAACATGTTATAACAAGTACTGCAGGACTATTGTGCTCAATTTCCTGTCACTGCCCTGTTCACCTTTGTGGGTGAGTTTCTCTTTTTCTTTGGTTGTCACATAGAAGAAGGCTTGTCACCGACTGTTCTATGTGTTTGTTTGTTTTCACGTTATGAACAAGACGAGCAGGAGAATAAACTGAGAGGTGCAGCTCTTTGCCTCGGGCTCTGGTCGTGACTCACTTCTGGGGAATGCAGCTGCAGTGCTGTGACTGAGATAAGATGCCATTGGGGGGTGGGGGGAGGAATCAAACCCTCCATTCCGGGGCAGCAGCACTCAATCATATTGTAAATAATATGTCTGCCAGCAGAGGCAGGCTCTCACCAGGGAGTGATGGGTAGACTGCGTGTGAGAGCACTGAGGTTAATTGTCTACTGAGTAGCATGGCCACTTTGTGTCTTTCATGCAGCACAATGGTAGTGATTAGGTGATGAAATGCCAATTTGTATGTGAAACTTTGAGTCTCTTTCTCTAGCCGGATTTTGAAATGGGACTGTAGACTTGTGGCATTTGTCATTGTTCACATGAAACACCTCAATACACCTGCATTGTATGCTCCATTACGAGTTACCCATTAGAAGCGTGTGACCTTATGACTTGTGGCAGGTTGTCTTGCTGTTAAATGACTATAACATTATTATTCAAAAGCAAACTGTGTTGGCTGTGTTACCTCTAGAAAATATTTCGGTACCTATGTTTGCAGGGTGCATTCATTCAACATGTTTAGCACGAATTTATCACATCAGCTGCTTAAAAGCAACACTTTACGTTCCTCAGTTTATATGGTGGTGGACTAAGGTTTCTTGTTTATACTGACACTTGAAATAGGTTTTTCTAAGACTACCTAGAACCTCGTGACCCACGTGATCCCAGTAACAGTTTATTTTGATTTATGCGCTCGTCCTCTGAATACACATTATTCTCTGCTGAAGTGCCTCAAAGCAAAGCACTGAAGCCAAACAATAATACACTTTTTTATCTTTTACGCCTGATCAGCTTCTGCAGTTGGTCAAACTCGTATCAGAGAAGCAGGAAACTTTCTCCTCCTCCCTGTATTTATCCACAGAAAAACATCCTTTTGTACTTTCCCTTTCATTCTCCATGTTGTGCAACTTGTTGTCAATCAGAATTGCCCCCAGTCAGAGGTAGAAAAACATGGTGAGTGAAATAAATGAGGTTGTTTATCCTCGTCCTTGTTTTTTCTTATGGATAAAGTATGCTGTATGAGGCCATGTTGGTCCTATGTGTGTCCTGTATGTCTGTATGTATGAGAAGTGTTATTTTCTCATTCCTTGTTTTTGACAGGCGAACTGGTTTCTGCGTTTGTCACTGATAGTTTGTTAAACGGCCTGAGCTGGCTACCTCACCCAATCCCCCCCCCCCCCCCCAACTCCTACCACTCCCACCCCTCACCCTCAGCCAGTGAGAGGTTCGAGTTACTGCGGCCACGCTCATTTTTCCATTATGAGTTCATCTGCCTGCAGAAAAAGGAAGCCGCTGGTGCAACGTGAAACCCTGGAGCACTCCACCAGGGACTCTAGTCTTTCCAGTGCCCTCCATTTTCTCAATGAAATTCCTCTGCCTCTCTCTCACAGAGCAGTGCAGGGAGGGAGAGGGGTGAGGGAGGAGGCTGGAGTGTAGCTGCAGTAGAAAACTTTTTTTTTTTTGCCTCCTTTCTTTGCGAAGTGTCAGAGCTGAAAGGAGGAGTTTAGGAGGCAGGGAGGGAATCGGGTTGGAGTGTACATACAGTCAAGAAGTTTGTTTGCTTTTTGTACATTTTGTTCTGGAGTTGTGCACACTGATGCGGGCTGGCCTTTCTAAGGCCAAAGACACATGAACCATTAAGAAGAAAATAATCTAATAAATAATGATTAATCAAGCATTAAGAAAAAGTGACACATTTCACCTACTTCATGTGAATAAAGTTACTGTCTCACTGACTGTTTCACTCACCAGGTTCGTAGGTGTAGTCTGTGGGCTCCTGCTTGACCATCATGTGGGCTGGTGGAAACCTGTGTGGGTTCTGCTGTGGGTGTGGGTGTGGGTGTGGGTGAGGGTGGGGGTGAGGTCCATGCCCGTGTCCCTGTCCTGGTCCACTTCCGTGACCAGGCCCTGCCATGTGAGCTGCCCGCTCATACAACGGGTCCAGGTATTCTTGCTTAAAGCTCTGCTGCAGGTAGGGCATGCAGGGGTCAGAGTGCTGACGGTGATAACCCCCACCACTGCCACCACCTCCGCCCCCTGGCCCTCCACCCCCACCAGTTCCACTGCTGCCATGTCCCGCTGGGGCTGATGGCATGCGCTGAAAGGCCTGGCCTGGTGGAGGGAACTGGGGGCACATGGGGTCTCCTGAAGGTCCCTGATACCTGGAACTGAGAAATGATACGCAGACATTCAGTTGAGGATCCCATACACTATATATTAATCAATGCACCATGAAGTCATGAAAATGTGTCATAGCGGCTGCAAACACTTCACCTGGTGTTGATGGGGTAACTGTTGCTGGGCAGTGGCTGGGAGGTGGCAGCAGGGTTCATGTAGCCAGCATCAGGCCGTCCCACTGCGGCAGGTTTTGGGGAGTAATGTTGCTGCATAGGAGACATGGGGGTCCCTGGGCAGGAGCTCTTGGCTCCTCCTGCAGCCCTTTTCTGCTCATAGGCACTGTACAACATACACCAACACACTTATAAGGATCTGTATAAATGCACCTATTAGAAAAATGGTTGATTCTAGTTTTCACTAAGTAAAACAAATAGAGCCAATAAGAGTTCTTTGATCAGAGGTCAGTTTTTTTAAGGGTTAAATGTATTATTTCATTTATTTTGCCCTTGGTAAAAATGAATGTCAGTAAACAACAGTCTGAATCATTCCCCTAATTAAATTTAAACCATTTTTTTTAAATAAGAGCTTTAAAAAGTTTAAAGGAAGCCTGGTACATAAAACAATTAGGAGGAAATCAAACCATTCCTTTGGTTTTGACTAAACACTGAGAGAAAAGATGAGAAACCTAAGACATGTGGCCAATCATCTTATCTCATGAACTGCAAGTTGTAAGTTCTGGAGAACTGAAAAATTACAAGCAACCTTAACTGAAGGCTGTGGACAATTTTCCGTAGAACTTTTGGTGTTTTTAGGAAAAGTTTCTACTAAGAATATTTGTGGATTATGAAGAGGAAAAAAGAAACTTTCTAAAATTCGAGTCACCTACATCATCTGGTGGTAAAATAGTATAAGAGACAGATTTTTCTAAACCTGCCAAAGTAAAAGCATGGCTAGATACTAATAAAGGAAGTGAGAAACTCCCTATTAGTGACTCTTTAGTAAGACGGTTTTACAGAGTTTGACACATTTTAGATAAAAAAATCTAAACACTGAGGAGAATAGCAGGAGGTACCTGGCATAAAGGCACTGCTCTCCACTGGGGTAGCTGAAGCTCTGCTTGTGGCTACAGGATTGGCTGGGGTCGGAGCCGGGGCTCTGTGGTTCCTTCTTGATAGTGACTGGAGGGCTGTGAAACGCCACCGCTGTAAGAGACAGAAGACGGAGATGAGAGCTGGCACACAAACAACACGTTTTGTATGCTCTTCACTGATTCAGGTCTGCCCTAGTAATAATGTCATTAGGCTGAAAGGCAAAAGCAAATACTTCTGTCTGCAAAGGCATCTTATTTTCTTTTTTTTACATGCCATCCAAAAATGCTTAAGCAACTGTCCGCTGCAAAACACAGGGCAGGACAGACAGACACGCATAAACACACACTTACAGGAAAACATGCGCTCACACACGACTGCATTCCTGCAGTCATTTGGAAGTCCAAAGTGTCCTCGCCCACTTTTCTTCACTCTTCCAGACACAACAGCAGCCAAAACTTCCTCTGTCAAAGTCAAACTTAAAGCTAAACAACTCTATGGGCCAAGGAGACGTCCGTGGACTGATGAAAGCAAATGTCACACCTCTGTTAGAACAGCATATACACCGATGCTGTGTTGCCGCATTCTTTCCTATTGGCATCCAGATGTTAGCCATCGCTTGTATGCTTTGTTTTTTGCCTTTGAGTCAAGGACAAAACATGAAAGGACAGAATGTATAACAACCTTATCACAGCACACGTTCCCTGAAAGTCCAAAATATTTAGCAGTGCCGAGTCACCAAACTGTCTGTCAAGCTGGACTGCTGCAGGGGACCTTTGCCTTGACGGCCACAGAAACCACCCAAAGTGGAGCTTCAAACTGTGCCGAGGGCTTGTGTTTATTATGTGAGGGGAGGTTTTCACCCGGAGAACTGTACAGGATGTTTTTCTGGTCTCGACAGGGTAAACAGCAGCAGCTGCGCACTTCCAGCTGGGGAGGCCTGTATTTATGTGTGCGCATGTGTGTATCAGTAATCTCAGCGACCCTGTATCTAGATGTGCGCTTCAAACGCAAACGGATACACACTTTCAGGGAGCAACACTGTGTGTGTTGCTGCCTGAAAGTGTGTATCCGTTTGCGTGTCTGCAGAGGGTGTGGAGCAGACAAGAGCAGGCCACACTGAAAAGCTCAGCCCAGGTAATTACATACTGTCATCCATTCACAAAGAAGTAGGAGAAAAAAATGTCTGGCTGACTGAATGAGGCCCGAAATGACTGAGGGGAGAGGTAGAAAGTGAAAAAAACGAGCGCACAAAAAGACTGAGACACAAACAACAAAAACAGCCTTGAAAATCTTTTGTTTCACTGATATTTGAAAATAGTTGTTAAATGCTGTATTTAGAAGTAATATTAGTCCCCACTACTAATTGTTATTTATTAACACATTTACCTAATTACTGCCTCTAAAATGTGAACAAATGTCTAAATAAAGTAGGATTCTGTATTTTGTGCTTAAAGTCCAAATTCCTTCCCTCACCATTCAGATGTTTATTTCACTTGAAGCTGTTTGCTTTAAGTGAGAACTGGAACATGTATTAAATGATAAACTATGTCTAACAATCAAACAGAGCTGCTCATCATCATAACCTTCCTATTTTTGGTCTGCTCTCACTCTCCCACGGCAGGCGGGCAGGTGAGGAAGTGTTGGCTTTAGCAGAGGATCAACGGGATTAGAGAGCATTTACCCAGATTTTCCAGACAGGCGTGATGGGATTCCAGCCTCCTCTCAGACTCCGACAGCTCGTCTGCTAGTACACAGAGGGTGGCACATGACTGCCGCTCTAATAATACTACTGTGTTTGTCTATTGACATTCCCCCCTTTCTCTGCCATGGTCATGAACTGCAAACAATCCTCAGAGAGAGAACACAAGCCCACTCTCAATGCAGCCAAGTAGAGCCACTAATGCGACTGGCAGGAATGTGGCCCTTGATGTGACCGTGTTTATCAGGATGTTACATATACGTAGTTATTTTCCTCTACAACTACAGCAGTCACTTTACACACACAATGTGTGCATTAAAATGTAAACGCAAACAATCTATAACATTTGTAATGTTCCTGCCGTAACCCAAACTCATGAAGGACTTTGGTCTCCTGCTCAGGTCTGTGGCTCGTCAGTCCTGTGCAGTATACGCCCCCCATCCACACTAACCACATCCCAGACTCTCTTGCATATTACAGTAAATCTCACTGTCCAAATGATGTCAAAATGTGCTGCTACAGTTTATAAGGTAGTGGCAGTCTTGTAAACGGATCTAGGGAGAATTATGCTCTTTAGCTTCCTTTCTCTTCCTGCTTTTATTGGGGGCAACATGACCTCCTCTAACCGCTTTGTTAAATGTTACATCACCCTTCCCAGAGATCCTCATATTTGATCATTTCTTCTCTAAACCGAAGAGGGGGGGTTCTCATGAACCTGGAAGGTGTTTAGATGTAAAAAGACAGATACAGTACACAATGATTGTAGAGTTTTAAAGACAGAGTTCATAAACCTTTTCCAGGAGAAAATTCAAACACTTTCAAGTTAAATTTTCAAAAACAGAGGAAAATGTTCTAAAAAACTATCAGTAAGATACGCAACATGTTGCTGTATGTGTTATTGTAAAAGTCCTATTATCCTAGTGTTTGTGTTAATAACATGGCGTACAGCAGGACAGGCATGGAGAGCAGCACCGACTGGTAGAGACTCAGCTGTCAATTTATTTCAAGACAGGAAACTTTGACAATACACAAGCACCTGGCCAATATTCTATAATATAAGAGAAATGTATTTAATCTATATTGTATTATTCACCTCCCTTATATGAACATGCAGTCTTAATGTTATTATTAATTCAAATTTCGTACGTGAAATATGTAAAGTAACTAATGTTACTAAGGAGTAATGTTGGTTAAGTTCACAGCATCTTCCATAACTGACCATACTAACATTGCCATGTTACATCACACACACTGCAATAATCTCAATAATTTAGCACGTGAATTTGCTAGCTAACGGAGCACATTAACAAACTAGCATTTTAATTTAATATGTGCCTACTTGAAAATTGTCTGCTACAGCGCAGACTCCCTCATTGTGAAAAGCTTTAAATCATATCTGCAGACTTTTATTTTATTTCTATCTAATCGGCAAAATATTAATGTAGATAGTTATTTGTTGTGAAACAAAGACAGTGACAATTTTAAGCAGGTTCAAGCACTATATTCAAAATTCAAGCACTTTTCATAACCTTGAAGCCACAACATTAAACTTCAAGCATTTTCAAGGATTTCAAGCACCCGTACGAACTCTGTAAAGCAGATGATTGAGTGAATGCAGTAAAGTATATTGAGTATGATAGGTATGTATGTTATTGTGTATTAATAATCAGCACTGCACAGATTGGAGATTTGCACCACCTTCTGAAGAGCTCTTCCTCACTCGCCTTATCTCCTCCTTCCTTATTTTTCTTCTTTATTCTGTCTTCTTTACCGTCCTCCATTCACACCTATTCTGACCACTATGTATAGAGATGACCCCCGCAGCGAAAGGCAGGGTGGAGTGGACTTTTACATATGTAAATGCTGGATCCTAGAAGGGGAGGATGCAGGGTGAAAGGTGATGGCCATGGTTGAGTGCTTTAGGAAGTAGAGGGATCATTACATAGAGGGGTGTCCCTTTCAATGGACATCCACCACAAACAAATCTCAGGGGAATGGATGGCACCCCCACACACAAACTCTTCTCTGCACATTGAGCCCCTCAACTGAGCCACACAGAGGTGGTGTGAGCATTTTAAGGGCACACTATCAGATTCCTAAAAACACAGTTGACAGACACATAAACTGCAACAGCTTGTTCAAAAAAGATTAAACCTTTATGTATATCGCTGAAAAACCTCGCTATGAACTCCCCCACCTGATTTTAGACCAAGCATTTCCTACCATTAAAGGCCCTGGTGTAGGGAAATCCAATCTCAAGACAGCGGTGGATCTGGAGAATCTTACACTGGATGTTTATGTGCGACTTGGCCAAGTCTTAAGCCTCTGGAAGTCTGCAGCACATGACAGCTTCACTCACAATAACTCACTGGACGTCAGCCCCAGTGTCAAACAGTGTGACTGGATCTTGCTAAACCAAAGGACACGTGCGCCTAACGTAAATATACAGTTATTGGGTGCACTCATATGAATGAGATTCAGGTCTTACCATCTCAGGGATATCTGGTTCTTACCTCACATGATATGTATTGTACATGTAGCACATGGCCCAGCACTCTAAAAACAAGCTGCAGCCTACACCTGGTTCTTTCACTCTTGTCAAATGATCCCTTGTGTGGTGATGGATCAATAAAAACAACAATGCGAATTATACCACAACCTTCCTTTTAAAGGTTAAAAAGGAAGTTATTGATTCACATAGGTTGCAAATGTGTTAGGGTAAATGAGACTACAGTGACAATTGGTTTTACATGCAGTTTTTGAAGAAACTGACACAGCTGGTAGGTGTCAGAGTGGAAAAATACGATTTGTTTAACACACACAGCTAAATAATGACTTTTTAATTAAGGTGCACATGTAACTGACCTAACTCTAAAAGACTGTTTAAATATGGTTTGAGAAATTCCAAAGATGAAACAGTCTCAGTCTTAATGGGTAACATCCAACATAAATCGTATCTCCATCCAAAACCTACTGCATGAAACCCAAGTGAATAATTTAGATTATAAATGAGCCTGAAATCTTACTGTTTAATTAGAGTCAAGGGTGTGCACCCAATAACTTAAAGTGGCTAGGACAAATGTGATAAAGCAGCAATGTTAAAGTAACAGAATGAAAGTATTGCAGGCACCTCAACATCAACTCCAAAGCACAACTGTTAGTTAATTTTATCAGGAGAAGCCTCAATAACCTCATATCAGTTCCTACATGTATCCGCACAACGTAATTTGAGAGCACAAGTGACTCAATCTCGCACACAAATTAGAAATGCTGCAGGCATGAATTCCGCATTTGTATGCACAAATTCCTGGCACAGATACAGTTTCTTCTAAGATAAAACAACTCTGTTTTGACCATATATGTATTTACTGCTGCTTGATTTTGTAGGCTATTAATGGTTTAGAGAGAGTTTCAACTACAGTGTGTGTCCATTGATTCCACTGGTGCATGAAAACATGTGCTGGACAGGTGTGTGTCCAGCACGGTTCTCAGGTCATGGCATAATCAAGAATACACAGAGAGCGAAAAAGAAAGAGAAGCAGCCTGACCATTACTGACAAACTCATCTGAGAGCCAACAGGCCCAAGAGTGGCTTCGGTATCTGCCTGCTCAGGGAGCACAGGAGTGTTGGATCCATTAGTGTCTGCTCTATCTGATTTACAGGTCGTCCTCTCTCATCTGATAATGGTTCAGGCTCCTTCAATATTTAAAGAATGGTTGTCAGATACCTGCCAAACAAGCCTAACGAGATTGATGGAAGATGCAATGGTATCAGCGAGATAGATGAGATGATTGGCCGGGGCGGCACTGTTGTGGCCGTTAAGATGTTTCTGATGCATCATGTTGGGTTGGCTAACAGGATGTGGATCTGAATGACACCCATCATGGGAAAGGCAGCAGCATGGCGAATTTTGCAGACATCAAAGTTTCAGTTCCCTTTTGTCAACTGGAAATAGATCACAGTATTTGTCTGAACTGGTGGGAATGTCCTTGTCCTAACAAACACACAGCTATCCGTCATGGAGGCAGAAACCAGTGTTTTATTTACTCTAGTTGAGGGGGCCACAAATAATTCTGTCCAAAAAGGATGGTATTCTGTCTAAGCAATGACGTGACTGAGAAGAACATCAAGTCCACGCCTTCACTTTTTGAACAGTAAGATCTTTTTGTACACATTAAATCTGAAATAAGACAATGAAGTGACCAATCTTAACTTTTAATTCAACCTAACTACCGTTTCATATCTTTCTGATAAATCTTAGCAATTTTTGAGACACTTCATTTCAAATATTGAAAATTTCCACCTCAATCTAAATGACAACTCTCATCCACACAAATAGGCGTTTGTGTGAGCTATTACTACACTAAACTATCTTACAGGTTTTATAAAAAAAAATCATAAAAGATAAAAATACCTAAATCTATTAAGAGTATCTCCATAGTCCTGGTAGATTCGAGGAATCTAAATTTAAATCAATAAATGTTCTGACACTTCCCGTTTTCCCTATTGTCCACTTCATTTTCAATTGTGCCGCGTTGGCTTTTTATAAATTGCCACTGACCACTCATAAATCTCACTGCCCCGTTGCTGTTTAGTGGACCCAATACAATATGTAAGTGTCCCGGGACGTGTATCGAGAGGGACGTCCCGTCACTGGTGAGGGGTGGGTGTAATTAATCTGGCACAATATTGACTCCTCACTCTCAATCCCTCAGCCTTCAATATAGCTGCCCCCTCTTAATGTTTAATGTAGCGATCGATCCAGCCCCACACTGTTACTGAAATGATATAATGAGCTCGCCCTTCCCACCAGGGTATCACGGATGTGAGGGAGGGGGGTGTGTGTACGTTTTCAAGTAAAAAAACGAAATGTTTGTTTGAAGTGGGCAAAATTTGAGATAACATAGAGAAAAGCTGGACACCTTGCTTAAATTATTGGCAGAAACGCCACATCCACAGTTCCTCCTGCTCTTCTCACAACCCCCCCCCAGCTTCTCGATCAGCATCTTGATCATAATGCAGCACAGCACGTTTGACCCGCTCTTACCCCTCTCCTTTGCCCATCTGCCTTCATGTTGATTTATCTGTGCTTTATCTTTATCAAGTCATCTATCAAGCTCCTCCATCACCTCCTCATCCTCTCCTAGATCAGCGAGGATCGATACCGCCGTGCACTGGCTCTCAGCTCACTCTACGCACCTACTGGTCTGTGTCAGCAGGTTACCGTAGGGGGCCGCCCCATCAACCCACGTGAAGTGTGTGATTTGTGTGTCCATATGCTTTTGTCTCTCAGGCATAAGAAAGTGAAAACAGAGTGGGTTCCATGTGGGAATGTTAGCTAGGAAAGGATGGTGAAAAAGCTCTTAACAGATTTGTTACAACTAAACTCTTCTTCTGATTTACAACTTTGTAAAAAAAGAGAACTAGGAAAACAGTGGTATATCAACAAGTCTGATTTGGCAGGAAATGCAAGCAACAATCAGGCTTAAGACCAACCTATGGTGAGACTTGACTGAGAACATACAGCACAGAGAGTATTTGGGCAGGTAGACATTTGGTTCTTCAGGCTATATGCTTTCATTTGCACAATCACTCTGAAATATAACAATGAACACGACATTAAAGTTCAATTTAATTTGACTACAATTATGTTTGTTATAGATCTTTATGAATAGCTGCTTAAACTACAGTGAAATTTAACTTTCCGTCTGTAAACTGTGATGGATATGACCGACCGTATTCATTTTACTGTTCACCTCTGTTTTCTCATTTAATTAAGTTTGGCTAACCCCAGGATTTGTTTACATCCCGTCTGTCCTTTTATGCACCCCCTGACTTCTTTTTACTAAAGCTGCATTCCCAGAGCTTAAGGGAGAGCAAGATCTATTCCCACTGTCTTTATATTAGTGATTACTGCAAGTTCAACTACTGTTATTTTTACAGCCTTGCCCCTTCTCTTTGACAGCATCTGTTCCTCCCTTTGGTCTGTGTGCTTGCTTTCGAAAAGAGAAAACATTCCAGCTGCAGAAGGAAGAGTCGTCCTGGTGGACTAAACTTACTAACATGGACACAGAAATGCACAGACACACACATGAACATCACCGCGATCCTCTAGCGTGCGCACACACACACACATACCCTTACTCTGCTGTAATAAAACACACACTGCCATCCATTCACAAAACTACGCTGCTGACACTCGGCCTGTGCTGACTGGCTTCAAATCCCCTTGGCCCCCTGGCTTTGATGGGGCTGTTCTGAATCAACATGGAGAACGGACAGCTTTTACTTCCCCACTGGAAGCTGTTAAACGCCTATTACGCTACATGCCTGAGCTTTACAAACCCATTTTTATTGGATTCGATTGACTAAAGATGACTAATGTTTTAAACTCACAGTAACCTTTTGATAATGTGCATGATCTCATAGAAAAGGGGAGAAATTTTTACTTCCTAAAACACGTGGAATGCTAAGGTGTGATTGTGTCTACAACTAAGAAGGGAAATGCAAATTGAGATGATGATCTTCACTAGATAAAACATTACTTGTGTGACCTAGAAAAGAAATCTAATGTTTTCAGATAAAAGCGAACAGGAAAATAGGCCTGCACCTTTCATAAGTGTTGTTAGTGGTAAAACAACATCCCCCAGTGTCATGAATGAAGGTTTACTCCCCTTTAGTCAATGTGCTGCCTCAGCCAGTCTTTCACAACCAAACCATTCATAAAACTGCAGGGCTGAGGTTTGTGCGTGTTTAAAGAGTGTGTGTGTGTGCGCGTGTAGACCATGCCAAGTGTATTTATGTGTGCACACGAGATGAGTGGCTTTCAAAAGTAGTCATCTGTACACGTAGGAGAAATCTAGCATTTCACTCATGAGCAAAACAAAACACACGACTTGCTGAAGAAGTCTCGCCTCCCCAGAGCGAGCGAGCAGGCGAGTGGTATCTGTGCATATCTGGCAGGCACCTGGCTGTTTCTGCGCACTTTGTTGCATAGCAGCTGTATTTTGGAAAGTGGAGAACACAGAGCTGCATGTTTCTCTTTTGAGGAAAGAGGGAGTTGGGGAGGGAGGGGCTCAATTCACCCATCGCCCCATGCGCCAAATAGGGCCTGATTGGGCCAGTTCTGATCCAGAAAAACAACCCAAACAAGAGGAAGGCTGTGAATTCATGACAAAGCAGAACACACTGAGCCTCAGAGAGACACTGCTGGGAGGTTTTGGTTAGAGCTGGATTACTGGAACCTTCCTTCTTTCTTTTCTTAATCATTACCATTCAATCAACAGAAAGGCAACTTTTAACAGTTGACAAATTAAGTCGTTAAATTTAAAACATTTACTTCTAGCTGTCTGTAAAATATTCCCGTTTTCTTTGTCTCAGGCAAAAAAACTTGTGTTTTTTCACAATCTTCTGTCACTTAACTGATTGATAAAAAAACTAATCATAGAACGATACTGGATAGTTACAAAAAGAAATAAAACATTTTTAAAACAAGAATAAATATGAGGAGACAGTTTAACAGCTGAATGTAACACAGCAGATTAAACAGATTCTGTAGGAGTTTCATGTGCCCATTTGTTTTCTCTTCTACTTCATGTTCTCCTTTAAAGTCTCTCCCTTTTTTATTTTGCTTTCTCTACTTTGCTAAACTCGCTCTCTGAGAAGCACTGTAACTACATTCTATAGCCGCAACTTACTATGTAATTACTGCAAGGCACAAAACTAAACAATCGTCCCACAGAGCTCTGAAATCGCTGGATTAGTTCACATCTTGGAACACTCAATGTGTGTGTAGAGAGCGACAGAGAGGTAGATAGAAAAGGGAAAAGAGAGGGGGGGGGGCAGATTTTTAAATTCGACTTCAGTTTGTACAGACACAGGAAGGGAGGGAGGGGTCTGGAGTATCCACTTAGAGAGGAGGGGGCGTCAGAAGTACTGTAGGGCTTTTTTATGAATGAAGGCCGAAGGAGAGAGCAATAGAGGACTGAGGGAGAGAGAGAGAGAGGAGGGGGAGGGAGAGGCACACTTCCTCTTACGCACGCAGGGAAGAAAATTTATGAATGGGTCACATCTCTCGAGCAACTCCAAGTGTAAACAACATAGTTGGACAAAGAAAAACGAGCTCTCAGCACAGGCACTGCCTCTGCAAATGTCCCAACTCTGGCATTTTAGTGTTTGTGACAAAAACAACACTGACATGTTCAGACGTTTTTAATTTTATTCTGAACTATACATTTGACACACATCCATGTGTTTTCTTCTCTGCAGGCAGTGTATAGACAAAGGAATCTGTCCAACAACCGAGCATAAGTGAAGGTACTGTCGGCATCAACAAAACAAACATAAATCCTCCTATCTGCTCGAGTATCACGAGATAAAAATCACATTCTTCTTTAAAAATCCCACGCACAGCCAATCATCACAGCCAATGAAGAAAATTAATGTGCTCCGCGTTATCAACAACAGCTCAATTGCCTTTAAACACACAGAGGCAGGTCAGTAAGTACATAAAAGTTGCATGTTTGCATAACCTTCCCTCAGTGGCAGCCTGCAGACAGAGTATGCTTGTTAGCTGTGAACTGAGGGAGAATGAACCAGATGAAATAGATTTACCAGATGTGCAGGTATTGCACAATCCCTCATTTGCCCCCTCCCCTTCCAGAATCTAACATTCCAACATGTCCCAGTGTTTTTGCCTCTTTTACTGTCTCCCTCTACTCGTCTCTCCCGTCTCCGTCACCACACCCATACAGGTACCAACCTGACTCAGTAAACAACAATGTTTAATTTTGCCAGGGCGCCATTTTCAATGCAAGCCTCAATTATATTCTGGTCACCCGGGATTAAGGCTTTGCTTTATGCTTTTTTTTTTTTTTTCTATTACTATAGTTTCCAAAACAGGTGAGTCACCTGTTTTGAAAAGTACACGAGACACAGAGAATGTCTTTCATCTCAGTATGGGAAACGATAAGCCTTTTGGGCTTTTAATAGACCATATACAGGCTCTAGAGCAAACACAAGGATGAATATATTTATAGTCACTTGTCAGCATCAATTTTCTATCAATCAAAGCTGAATAGAGATGCTCTAACTAGACTCAGCTACTGACTTAGACCAGCGGGGACACTGTTTGTCAACGTGAGTGTCTCTGTCATGCATAAAGTGAGCTGCCCATCAAACTGAGGCCCCCATGACCCTGAAAATCATACTCAGGTCAACCGTTAGCAGAGGCCTGCCAGCTGGTTGGCTGACAGGCCAGAGGGTTAAGTAGACATGACCTCTGCATGCCCCGGGGTTCATCTGCACTTCCTCCTCCGTATTGTCAGCCAAGAGACAGCAACAGTGTTGTCACCAAAGGGCTGACCAGTTGTGACTTAGAACTGGTAAAATCACATGATGCTTACACACAAAAGAGGCGTGATGTGTTTCAATGAGAGGAAGTGCCTTTGAGTCAGAATGAAAGCTGTCAGTTTTACTTAAGGGATGAGATTATTGTTGTGGTATTTCTTTAAGTTGCTAACCATTTCTCTGTCATTGCTAAAGACGGAGAACCCTGCAGCGTGTTGAATGGGAAAGAAAAAACTGTTTGTAGAGCGACATGTACTCCCACCCAGATCCTGAATCGCCATTGTTAAGACACACAACAAGAAAGGGAAACTCATTCAAATCGCCGCTCAGTTGTGCTGCCCAGGAATTTGCTTTTCCATTTTACACCCTCCGAAGTGCACAAAGGGTCATCTTTGTACCTGGGCCCTGAATAATTTTTTACCGGTTTCCTGTGCCGTACCCATTGAGCTTTTCAAAGGAATGCAAATGGATGACGGCAGCACATAATGTCAGCATCCAAATTCACTTCACGATGACCGGCTCATTAGGCCTTCTGTTTCTGCATAGCTTTGTCTGCCAAAGAGATTACTGTAACATCAGCGAGTTATAGGATCCCCACCTAAGCCTCTGGCTGTTTCAGAGCCCAAATTTGACCACTAGTTTCATTCTCTATTTCTGACACGCATACTTGAGCTGGAATTACAGGAGAAGCACAACTGGCCAAATTTGGAAGGTGGGTGAGACTGTTCATGCACAGCTCTGCACATGCATCAATATCTTACTGAATAAACAATAAAGTCTAATGTATAATCAGATAACATTATTGTGGCATGCATAAATTCATTCAATAACACACATACATTTAAAAGAGAAAGAAAGAAATACTCACAGTTCTCAGAATGGAAATCAGGAACAAACTGCTCATCGCTGTCAGGAACCTGAGCTGAAATTAGAAGCCAAAAAGAGCAAACAAATTTTAACATTATATTAATAATATCTCAGATAAAAGCTAACTTTTCTCTGTCTCTCATTCCCCACCCCTTCTCATTCTCTGTTTTTGTCTTCCTTGAAATCTGAGTCAGAGCAAAGCAGGACTTCATTCAAGCGACCTTCACTTCATAATTTCTGCAGCGTGCCAGCACTTTGCTTATCCATAGGTCGATACACAAGAACATGGAGCTCCTAAATGGCATCATGTAGCATTTAACATTTATTGGTGGTATCAACCTTTCACTTTGATTTCAGACACTGAAATCAAAAATTAAAACAGGCATTTATTGGTCCTGTATTTTTATACAACAAAAACTGCGGGTGATCTCCATTAATGTATTTGATTACATAGATGTGGCTATTTTCTTATCTACACAAACTAGTCAGACATCCATGTTCATGAGTCACAAAATGCAGGTTGGATATGTCTGAGTTATTGTCCAGTCATGAAGAAAGTTAAGAGAAACTTAAATAACAATAGTGACTCACAGACTCTCCACTTAGTATTGTGAAAGGGCGTTAGATATCCTCGGGTTAAGGGTTAATACTTTATTATATGTGTGAAAGGAGAAATAAAGACTTGATGCAACGGATCACGTTCGGTTCAAAACAAACAAACCTTGTCCATTCTGGATCAAACAATCTGGAAGCTTGGTTAAACTGTTTTAAACTCCCCCTATGAAGTGGATTTGATTCTTCTAATTTGAGTTACACCTGGTCAAATGTGGCTTGGATTCGGGTCCATTTTCTGAATAGTGTTAAAAAAAGAAACCCAGACAGCTGAATGACTGTTCATATGGCGCAGATTTAAGAAGTTTAACGTTAGCAAATTAGCTTTTTGAGCTATATCAAGCTATATATGGTGTGATATGATCTATTTGGAATAACTTTACTTTTCACATAACTAGGGATTCAGAAACTGTAGTGCGAGTGCCGTAAAATTAAACATATTACCTTTAAAACTAGTTATCTTACTACTTTAGAAAGACCTCATTTAGGTAATGACACCGAGTTAGTTATGCTAACTCGCGGTTAGCTTAGCTAACCTGTTAGCACTGACCTGTCTGTGTGCGTTATAAAGTGTCCTGTGAAGTTGGACATAAACAATCCGGGGTACTTTTTTTTACATTTATTACTAAATTAGGCAGTTTGTAGTAAGACAAATGTTTTTTTATTCCAGTATCCTTAAGGTACAACATCAGCTAATCAATCCCGCCAGTGCATCTTGTTCCGTACGTGCGTCACACGTCACTAATCAGATGCACGCAGCGATGCGTTAAAAGTAGTGGTGGGCGGATCGATAGTATCGATACCACGTTAGTATCATCAAATCGATACTATAATGCTGGTATCGATATATTCTCTCTTCTACTTTCAGTGCGTCCGTTCCATCAGAAATTAAACTTCCCGGCACAAACGCCGCTCCTCTCACATCAACGTGACTCAGCGGCGCTGAGCAGACACATGCAGACTGTAGTGAATGATGCACAGAGAAAGAGGATCATCTACCGTATTTTGTCACAGACGAGGACTCAGGTCCCACATCTCCGTCATGAACGGTAAACAGCATCGCTTCGCGTTAATAATAGTAGCGCGTCGTTCATTCACAAAACTCTGTGGAAGTACAACATGACAATATGTCCTGTTTAAAAACGTGATCAGGATTACGGTTTAGTTGTATGCAAACGTAATAATTAGGAGACAGGGTTGGAAAAAACATGAA
>JAUYWH010000011.1:15083564-15099944 GCA_034779795.1 Ctenopoma multispine | reverse complement strand
GCGCTTTTATGTGATTTTCCAGCAGGATTTTTTTTTGGTGCATTTTCCGGCAGGCTGTCCTTATAAGGTAATAGTATCGGATCGGTATCGGTATCGGCGATACAGGCCCTGTATTTAATTGGTATCGGATCGATACCAAAACTTGCGGTATCGCACACCACTAGTTAAAGGGTCACGCAGGGTTGTAAAAACGATCACTTTCCTCCTGCAGAAATATTCGGTCCATGTACATGTACTCAAATGCTGTACTTACATTTAATTTTGAAATAGCTTACTTGAGTATTTTCTTTTTATGCTATGTATATTATACTGTTTACTCCACTAGCTGAATTTATTTAAAATATTTTATGATTTACAGTTCCTTTGTAGGTTCATATTAATAATACAAATAGTCCAGTAGATTAATATAAAATCCCACTGATCACAGAGGATTAACCACAACCTACCCATCCGTATACTATATAAAATAACCGGATGAATTGCAAAATGTACTAGCTGCAATGTTAAGACACACAAGAATGCACCACAATAATACTACTCTCACATAGGCCAATACACATAATAAGTAAGCTACTTTTACTTTTAGTACTTTATCTTGATGCTAGTGGACAGGTTTTAAAAGATTCTATACTGTGGTCTTGCTACTTTTACTTGTTTATGTAAAGGATCTTTCTTCTTTCTTCCACCACTAAGTGCTAACCAGTTCCTGTTTTCATTGTTGGACTCCAGAACAGCCTGTTCTAGCTAAGGACGTGAGGAAGTTGATCAGGTGCTTTGACAATCCAGCAACTCTGTCACAAAACTCTAACGGTCTGAAAATTGTCTGGATTTCGTCTTCCGTTTCAATGACAAATCACACTTACAGTCAAACTAGATTGAGAACAAGGAAACATGGCTGGAGACGAGAGAAGGCGTTGGGAAGTGAAAGAA
Organism: Ctenopoma multispine; assembly: GCA_034779795.1. Taxonomy (NCBI): domain Eukaryota; kingdom Metazoa; phylum Chordata; class Actinopteri; order Anabantiformes; family Anabantidae; genus Ctenopoma; species Ctenopoma multispine. Next base: position 15,099,014 of record JAUYWH010000011.1, on the reverse strand, counting down.
GAGCAAAAAAAGGTCAAAGCTCTCGTGAAATGGGCACTATCGGCAAAAAATGAATGTGTTTTCTATCACAGAGCAAAGACTTGGTAACTTTCTCTGTTAAAAAGTAGAATCAGTTCATATATCCAACTTTACTACAGTGACTATTTTCCCTGATGCAGAAAAATATGTGTCTCAGAAACAATACACAGCAAGCTTACAATCATTTGTAAGAATAGACGAGTCAGTGCTGTGATAGAGTGTGCATTTCTTGATCTGATCTATAATTACTTGCAGTGGTGTACAATTTCAGTTGCCCTCATCAGGCGCTCTCTCATAATGAAATTCATCTAGGATCTAACTGAGAGAGTAGAGTCAGTGATGCCAAGCCCAGGTGCAGCAGCATTAGACAGACACTATTGTATGCCTTTTTTTTAGAAATCCAAACCCATTCACAATTGTCCTATGGAGCTTTGGGCTTTGAGTCACACAAACAGCTTAGAAAAGCCCAAATCATTTGACTGCCAACACCCTACTAGGGGTGAAGAGGTCAAATTCACACACTGAGCCATGAGTTCGCTGGCATTTCTTTTGCTACCCTTGAATTAATGACCTAAACGTAGAGCAGAACCAGGGCTAACAACCTTTTAATCTGGCACCGCTCCAGCTCAACGAGTTTCTGTGGTTTAGAAGTGTTTCCATTGCTTGGCAGTCACACTTGCGTCATGGTGCAGCCAGTAGGGAAAAGTTGATGGCTATCATTAAATATCATGAACCCAATCAGGGGTGTAATGGGCTACAAAACAAAATGGCACCACACTACTGCTGTGGGTAGTTCAGCACCACTCACTCACTAAAAACTGATAAAAGACCCATTTTCTTGTATTTCTGTATCTTGCGCTTTACCCCAGAAAGCACATGTCTGCACAATCAACCATGACTCTGCACGAAGCTCATTGATTGTAACCTCACCCAAATCCTGACCCAGCTGTTTGCTCTTCTCTTGCACTTCAGCCACTTTTACCGTTTTCAGAAAATTATACACAACACAGAGACCAAAACCCAACAAAAAACAGAGGGCAATGGCAACAGAAGCAGAGGCCAAAAAAAAAGAGGAAATAAGAAATTCAAATCCACTTTCTTATTGTCACACTTCTCCTTCCTGTGCAGAGGAAACCGGATGACAGCGTTTTGGAGTATGTTCAGATAAATGACATAGATTTCTAATATAACGCTGCATCCTCTGCCTTACTATACCATAATAATATTTCCCCCTTTTAACTTTTCAGTCCCATAGCCTCAGGGAGGATAAATAAAGCTGCTTTGTGAGACAGAGCAGGGGCAGATATTTAGCTCTGCAGATCCAACAATCAGTCATTTCTACTATTTTTCACCATGTCACAGCAGAAAGGACAGAGCAGAAAAGGAAGACAGAAGATGAGAGTCAGACATTGTTTCAGCCCTCGTGTGTGTGTGTGTGTGTGTGTGTGTGTGTGTGCGTGCGTCTGTGGACGTTCCTGCGTATGCATGAGCACTTGCATGTGTATATGATTTGTTTCCAGGAACACCTCGTCAGGGGCTTTGAGATGCGAGTCAGCACAAGAAGGAAAGTGTGTTTGTACGATCACAGACGCATGTTCTCCCCGATGCTTCCAGGCACCTCGAATTACTTTTTTTTTTTCTCACTGGGAGATCCTGGGAGGAGCTAAACAGCTTCAGTCATATAAACCTAAAGGCCAAAATAAGACAAGATGTGACAAGCTCCTGAACTCTTGCCATTCAGTACTTTACCCTTTCTGTTTCTCTCTTGCTTCCGCTCTCTTTTGGCAAAAAAAAAAAAAAGCCTCCCTCTAGCTAACCAGCTTTTACAGTCTCGGTGAATCCCTCACAACTGCAATCAGTCATGATAAGGTCTTTAATTAATGCAACAGGAAAGGAGAGGTCTTAGTCAGGGAAGCTGAAAACAAGCCAGTACTTAGGGTTAAATAACACTTTGATAAAGTTACCCTTCCAGCTTTCTGTTCTCCTTTTTCTGCCTTGTTCGCTTGCTGGGACTCAACAATAAGCTACCACCCAATTTGAACAACCAGAACATAATAAAATGTCTAATTTTAAAGAGCTGGATCATCATTAACTCACAAAAATAACTACAGTTACACATACAGGATTGTCTCAGATAGAATTATCAAAGAACATGCCGTCATCATATTATACTCAACAGGTTTCTTTGGTAGAACGTAGTAATGAAAACTGATCACAGTGAGCTCTGTGGAACTGGGTAGATTATTCAGAGTAGAGGCTGATAGCTCCGTGATTACCCAGGCCCCTAAATACCACTAGAGCTAAGTGAGAAAGTGTTTATTGGGTGAAGCAAACGTATAAGAGTGGATTTTACAGCTAAATCTGTGAATACAAATAAGCTCCAACTTTGAAGCGTCACCTATTGTTGCAGTTTTTATTGGCTCTGGTCTTTGTCTGTGCGAGACGCTGGTGTGAAGTGAACTTGCCGGGTTTTTGACGCCGCATGAGAAAAGGTGAGAGAGCTTACATTGTTTGGCATAAGAAGTAGCAGGTCAGCGAGTTGGCCCTATTTAAATGTTTGTCTGGTCTTAAAAGCAGACGAAACTGCTTGCACAATGTCTGATTGCAACTGCCTCACATCCCTAGTTTGCTGATCTGCTGTATGCTGTGCATGACTCAGAGTCAATACCAGGACTCAAAGGCGACATAAGTAATTTCTTATTCTTAGGAATTATGTGAAATTCAGCTCCAGCCAGAACAAAACAGTTCTGCCCATGAACACACTTCTAAAGAAAAATGTTTGCATACAGCACATTTAAGATTCATGCCAGACAAATAAAACTGCTGAGAATAATTCTCTCCACCCAAAACCACTTGTTCAGCTCAACTTTAAACTGGTGAGGACAACAGATGATTCTGCAGACAGCCTTCTACTGTCTGCACAGCGAAGATCAAACATCTAAGAGGAGTAGCAGTAGCGAAAAATCCACTGTTTAGTCCAGAGCCACATTGAACAGGACTCACGAGGTTGAAAATATGGCATCTCCCTTTAGACCTCCACATCAAAGAAACAGACACAACTAAGGTCACACCTCACGCTGCAGTTCTCTGCCTTACTCGCAGCTTTAAGCACAGGTCCTGCCACTGTTGTGCTGCAGGTTAGCAAAAACAGGCAGAATGACTCACGCCCGGTGTTGTTTTCCACTTCTTGACATCCAGTATAATTACTCTATTACAGCTCACATCATCATCGCACTTATTAAGTCTACAAGCTGACAATTGCCTCCGACTGGGCCTCGTTTCATCACTATGTGCCTTTGAGTGACACAAGCCAAATAGCCCGCTTGTTTGCGTTGGCTGCTGGCTGGCGTGCATACTACATGCCAACATGGCCAAACAGGCCATGCTTAAAGCTAATAATGTCCCGTCTGTGTTTTTTCTGGCCCAGCGTGTGGTTTATGAGCATGTGTGTCGTATCAGAGGGTTTGAGCTTCCCAATAAGACTACGAGGAGCTAAACCAAGGAGAGCCAACACAGTTTGTTGCACTACAGCCAAAGATTTATGAAAGCACAACAAAGACTCACTGTAATAACACAGTTTGTAATAAAATGACTTTTGTGGATGATGCCAAGCAGCATATACAGTAATTCTAACTCTAAAGTGTTTTTGTAGTTTTTAAGTGTGTCTATGTTCTCTAACCTTCCCAAACAGACACATCATCCTCCATGACTATCATAAATGAGGTATTCATCACAGAAAAGCACAGTTTAAAAAATTAGCCTGCAGGCAGTCTCACCTTCTGTGAGCCACGTCTCTTGGAGTTGGCTTAAATCCTGGAAGAGGTCTGAACAGAGAGAAAGAAAACACAATCAACACACGGCATGGACACAACGCTGAAAGCTCATGTGTGTCTTATCCTCATGATGTTTAACTGCCACAACTAAGAGTCACACTGACATGGTCTGGGGTTCACAGACCGTGATGTAAACATGCGTCATTTAAGGCCAAAACTGTGGACTTCCACTACTTTACCTTCAGATTCCTGAGGGGGTAATTCTGTGTCCATGTATTTCCTTTTCGCTGCCATCAACAGTCTATTTAGGGGCCCATTTCCTTGCGACTTCTGGAAAACCCATAGATGTTAACAGAGGAGAAGTGAGAAACAGACTCAAACAAGGGCATTTCCAACACATTAGTGCCAAAACAGTTAATGGGATGTTCAGAGTGGCTTGGAAAAATAAAAAAGAATGAAAGTGATGAAGTAAAGTGAGGAGTCTCAGGCAAATTTGACAAAGATGGAAACTGCTAAATAACACTGACAATAATAGGTTACAAATGTGAGCCTACTGCAGCTATAGGTGATCACCAAGCCCTTCGGAAAACAGCACATTTCTCAGTTGTGGAGGCAACAAACGCGCTGTTTGCGTCTGAGGAAAGTGACCATTTGGCAAAGACTGACACGCTCTTCAACTAAAATAACCCAGAGAAGAAACCCGCGCACAGACATTATCAAACGCTTTTACTTCTGGTGCATTTGTTGGTAGTTTAAAGCGAGCTAAGAAATAGTTTCCTATCGCGCACACGCAGCTGCTTCTTCAGCCAAAAGTCGTGCAGACGCGAGACGGAGACGGATAAAGCCCGGTAGCTGTGTTGTTCACAGAAAAAAAAAGTGTTCATCCATACGTACATTTGCTAAAGTGTAAGGCACTTGCTGGTCCAAATATCCATCCATCTTATAATCCATCCGTTAACCGTTTGTGGTCATTTAGGCTGAGTTGAGTGAGATCCACGCAGCCTCGCAGGGAGAGAGGAGGGAGCGCTGTTTGTGAATGGAGCTGCGTGGAGGCTGCATGCATAATGAGCTCCATTCACAAAAAACGCCGAGGGGAAGTGATGGCGAGCGATTACCCAGCGGGCTGCTGCCCTCCTTACAAATCTCCTGTTTCTCTGTGTGTGTGTGACAGACAGCTCGTCACGTTACCTACAGGTTTCAGGTAAAGCTAGTTTTACACCTCAAGCTACTATCCACCCCCCAGGCTTTTTTTTATTGCAAGTATAAAGCAGCCTAGTTAGTGTCGCACTTTCTGATTTAGATGCATTCATAATTCACATGCAGCCTGTGGATTCTGAGTGTTATTCAGTGGCCTGTTTCTCGGGCTTCGCGCCACGTCTGCCCAGATTGGCAGGCTCCACTTTCTGTAGGAAACAGTCGAGCGCTTAAACTGTGAAGGGAAACAGATGTTTCAGCAGAGTCACAGCAACGAAACCAAACCACCAAAAAAAAAACACACACACACACACAACAAAACAAGTGACACATGCAGATACAGTGAGTTTGAATAAGTTTACGGTGAGGAGCTGGGAGTTTTTCGGGGCCAGCTGTGCTGTCATTTCTGCAGCAGACATGATTTGGGGATAAGGGGGGGGGGGGGGGCTTCTTGTCTAGCTCGGGCCAGATGAGCTTCGTGATTGGTGGATTTCCTCTTTCAAGGGCTCGAATTTCTTGCCTTTGTCCGAATGAATACACTGACTTATGAATGAAGTCTCGGGTCCCTCTATGAGCCAATCAGACGCCTGGTAGCCGGGCTCCTAGCAACCGTGGGCGGAGCTTGCGCCGCGGCAGCCAATCATCTCCCGGCAGGCTGCGGGCTTTTTATACTGGATTTTCCAGTTGTTTTTCATTCACAAAAAACAGAGAGGGAAAGTTAGAAAAAAAAACTTCCATTCATAAAAACCTGCCCTGGCACGAAAGTCCTGACATGTTTTTCTTTTCCTGCCCCAACGAATTCAAAGAACCTCACTTTGTTTACCTCATTTCATGTCTCTGCGCCTCTACTTAAGCAGTGATTGCAGCAAAGCAGGAAAAAGTGGCACTGCCTCTGCAAGAGTTTGTGCATCGAAAGAACAAAAAGCTGCAATAAAGACACTGACGTAAATCAGTTCAGGGATATGCATTCTTACATTCTTGTGGTTTTAGGTCTATGCCACACGAAACCCACAGGATTTAAAGCTGTCCGTGAGGCTTTGTACACAAGAACCGACAGAATGGAGAAGTGCTTGTTGGTTACAGAGAGTAAACTGCACTAACTCATGAGGCAAAGTCATGAGGGTTGTTTTTCTGTAAAGGAGAGCGGACAGCCAGGAGACAGGAAACAAAGTCGCTATGGGATTTGAGTGTAGTTTCAGTTGTGACTGAGATTCAGAGACACAGAGGATAAGTAGTCTAAAAACATGTGCACCGTCTTCGTCTTCCTCTTATCTCATTCACATCACTCCACATCAGGTGATACTGTGCATGTTATTTCCTGCTTAATGATATTTAGATGCACATTTAGATGTGCACAACAGGCTATAAATATTACATCAGCCGTGCCCTGCACAGCCAGCAGCACTGAGCAGTTTCGCTGCAGTGGTCTGGTCCAAGGACGGCACAAAAGGAGCAGGAGCACTAGTTAAATTTAACTTATTGGCTAAGAGAGTGGTTGGCAAAATTGGGTTCGTTACCCTTTCAGAGGGAATATAAAGGGGGAACAAGATAATTTGAGGGGGAAGGTAAAAAATGTGTTAAAAAATAAAGATTTACCTGTTTAAACATCTGAAAGTGTTTCAAATGAAACAATTAACACAGAATTACACCTGAAATAACAAGAGAGTTTGTGCTGAAGGTAGAACGATGTGTTTTTCATGACATCTCCATCAGCATCAGCAAAAGTTAGTTGTTGTTTTTTATTTCACTTAAACCAAACTATTTAACTTTGTATATTACGTTAGATAAACTTAACTGGGTTATGTTTAAACCCTAACCTACTTTGTATTTAGTGTTAATCTGTGAATGCTAATGTGCCATTTGTTAAACACTGTGAGTTTCAAACATCTGTACATCCTTGTTGTTGTGAGCGGAGACGTTTAGCCCAAAGCTAAATGTCTTAGCTGTTTGTAAAGTGACAAAAAGCTTTGATTCTTTGATTTAATGTCGCTTGTTTCGTGTTAACACTGTAAAAAGATGAAAAGGCTGAAATAAGCGTTTGGTCTGCTACTGCTCGATTTATTCAAACGAAACGTTGTAGGAAGGTTACTGGGGAAGATTGAAGTTCCATGTTAAGACAATGTCCTTCGTGTGCGAACTGAAAGAAAATGGAAAGAAAATCTGCTGATTGTTTACATTTCCCTGTATTTAATTTCTAAAACCTAAATTTATCTCAGCCATTAAAGTGTGACTCAACATTATTGTGTTGTTACCACCCAGATCTGGAAAATTCCCACTCTCACAAAAAGAAGTTGCACGTGATCAAAGCACATCAGTTTTTTGGATACAAAATTCACCATTTTCCATCTGAAAATAACATTTTTTGCTTCTGAATCATCACTTTCTCTGTGAAATTAACTTCTCACATGTGTGCTGATAGGGTTTCAAGTCAATAAAAGAGAAGATCTTGTGTGGAAAACCCCCTTTTTCGCTGTTACTTTAACTCCAAAGCTGTCACATGTGATTTCGGACAGAACACAATGCAAAAAAAAGGTGACTTTAAAAATGTGGCACGTGTTTGAGACGCACATGTGTTTTTAATTCACATGTGGTTGACATCTTTAAATGGGGGAGAAAAAAAAAGGAAGGGGCAGAAACGGCCTGTGTTAAATACCAACACACTGATACATCTACATCTACATTTACCGCTGTGCTGATACAGTCGTGTTTTTACAGCTTACACAAGATTTACAGCATCTTCAGAACCTTTAGGATGGATTGAAACAGTAAGGATCATAGGAGGTGGACATACATCACCTCCCATGTGTTTCATTTGCAGTATGCACACACAACACAGTGCTGAAACGCGCTGTGAAATCTATTGTAATAGTCGTCCACCCCAGAGTCTAATATAGCTTTGTCAGCAGAGAGATAAGTACTGACAGAGACAGAGGGGAGACATTATAAGTTCAGTGCAGTGCTGTGGAGTGGATTCAAAGTGCTTATTGATCAAAGCTGGCTGTGCTTGATGGATGGGTGAAATGTTATTATAGCTTCAGCTGTTCTAGTAACAGAGAGACAGAGGGAGATGTGTTGATATGGACGTAAACTGAAAGATTCAGAAAGAGAGAGAGAGACAGTTGAAGACGATACGAAGGCCAATGAGAAAAATGTAGAAAAAAGTGCGGATGTATGGAAGGAAAGAATAAGGAAGTAGGAAAAAAAAACATATTGAGAGACGAAGGACAGAAGGAGCAAGGGGCCAAGGTGTCTGTGGGGGAAGGGGTTGTGTGAAAGGCTCGTCGACAACACCTCTCCATCTTTCTTCTTTTTTTCTGCCTATGGAGCTTCAGCTTCCTCTCTCCTCCCTCCTACTCCTCCCTCGCTCCTGATAAGACCGATGGTGACTGATAAACAAATAGAGATCTGTGATAAAAATCAAGGGCATCACACGGAGACTTACTGGAAGCATGATCCATAATCTAACCAGACACACCCAGTATTACCTGTGTTAAACACACAAATATTTAAAAGAAAACACAGTTTGTTCTTGTGTTACACGTGGTTCTGAGCCTGTGTCCAGTTTTTATGGAAGATGAAGATGTTCTGGTAAGACATTGATCTTTAAACCAACATAAAACAAAGACAAAACAGTAAAAACAGTTTAAAATGATTATTGTATTTATTGAAGCAAATAGGTGATGTAAAAAATACCAAACGGCACTGATCAGACTGAGGAGGGGTTCAAAGCTGTTTCTAAGGCTCTGAGACTCCAAAGATCAGAGGTGGAGACATGGAGAAGAGTCAGAGCAATAGTGAACTTTCCCATAAACATAGACTTTCCACAATTAGTCCAAGAGCACAACAAGAACTTATTCAGGAAGACACAAAACATCCAAGGGAAACAACCAAGGAAGTGCAGGCCTCCTCACTTCAATAAAGGTCAGCTATCACGACTCCACCGTCTGATAGACGCAGGGTAGAAATGTCATCCGTGGGAAAGTGGTGAGGTGAAAACCACTGACTCAGAAGAATATTAAGCCTCGTCTGAATTTTAACGTTGGTAACACTCAAACCTTTAGAGAGAATGTTCTATGGACTAATGGGTCAAACCTTGACCTGCGAAGACACAAAAAGAACAGCATAGCTACAGTCAAGCATGGAGGTGGCAGCGTGATGTTGTGGGGATGCTTTACTGCTTCAGGGCCAAGGCGACTTGCTAAAATTAAGAGAAACAGTATCAACTGCGTTTTACAGCAAGACAATGATTCATGAGAGCATAAGAGCTAATCGACCTCTGAATAACAGAGTTATGTTGTCTTTCTTTTATGTTGGATATTTAAGATGCAAACAGTTTAGTAAGAGAAACACACAAAATGTCTCCTATGTGTGTTGACTTGTGTTTGGTGCTGTAGGTGAAAATGTATTGATTTAAGTTTTAACCACAAAAAAGTTCATCAAACAGTCAACATTCATAGGAATGAGGCAAATTGTCTGTCTGTGTTTGTGCATGTGAGTTTACCTTCACCATCTCTTTCCTTCTTTCATCAACTTAGCCATCTTCACTTAGCAGTGGCTCAGCAAAAGGCACCCCTACTGGGAACATAATGGATTCCCGTAACGAGCATTGCTCTGTTTTGCCGAGCAATTCCAAAACCAAACCCAAACCATATGGTTGTAATCTATGTGTGCCAACGTATAAATTTCTTCCCACAAACAATGTCATGTTTATTTATTTGTCTTGGTTCATTCTTTCTGGTTTATGCACAATTGGCTGTGTTGGAGCAAATGCATTATATCAAAACTTTAACAACTGAAAGTTGAATTCAGGTAGACATTAAGTGGTAGCTACACATTCACAGATTGTTCTGAGACTGGTGCAGTTTGTCAGTAAGAATGAGCCCATTCATAAAAAAAAGGAACGTGGTCTATTCTTACAGTTAGGTAATATTCAAGCTCTAGCTAATTTAAGTTTAAACACTACACTTTAACTTTCTTCATATCTGAAAACTGTTATTCATTATGATGTTATTTATTCACTGTACGTACTGTACACGGATGACATCAGTTCTCACTATGCAGGTTCATCCCAGTACCATTAAAACAAACACGACCCGCTGTCAGACATGAGGCCGTCAGGGACACTGGTTTGTTTGGAGTGTGGAATGAGCTTCAGAGGAAGAGCAGCTCCTCCCACGTGCCATGCCAACTGGAAAATGATTCCTAATGCAAACATTCATTGTGCAAAACACGGGGCAGCCTCTGTTTATGTGTGTGACAGTTTCACATGTCCTTGTGTTTTGTTTGCGTGTCTGTGCCTAGAGACAAACCTTTTCCAGTTTTTCTTCCAGAGTGACCAAAAATAATATCAGCTCTATATAAGCTCCCTGATTGATCTCATATCCTCACTATGTCACACTGCCAAATCTGGACCCCCCAGGACTGTCTCGTGTCCTGCCTGCCCTAAACTCAAAGTGCCTGATTCATATCCAGCACACTATTTCCTCAGCAAACAATACATTCCTGAAAATAACCACAGACAAATTAGAGCCAACTATATTTGTTGCATGATCTTTAAAACGCAAAGAGCAAAAGGTCAATATGTAATACAGACGTGGATAAATTCACTGGTAATCTTCCACGGAAAAAAACAGAACCCACAATGTTATATGAAATGAACCTGACAAAGTGAATGTAATACAAATATAAAGATGATACAACAGAATATTTTAAAAAATACAAGTAAAGGAAAACGACATGAACAGATTTATTGGTAGTTTATAAATGTAATTAACGCATGTCCTCAATCTTACTTCAAGCAGAAGTTTGACTTCAAGGTACCAGGACCAGTGGGCTCCATGGAGCCTCTTGAAAGGAAAATGTAAAATGTCACAGTGAAATTTGCTGGAAATAGACCTGAGCTTCTCCAGAAAGGTCTGAGACGTGCAGTGTGGAGAAGACATCCTTCAAACGTGAGACAGCTGGAGCGAAACAAACGACCTGTGGACAGATGCAGAAGCCTCATCGAGAGCTACAGAAATACCCTGTTTGCAGTGATTGCCACTGAAGGTTGTGCAACAAAATTCTAGGCTAAATGTCCCATAATGTTTATTATTTACATCCTGCCTATATTTGAACTTTTCCTGGAAACGTCTGTTTGTTTAATGTGTTAATGCAGTTATATCCATATATCATGTTGCTCTTGTAGCGCTGCCCTGATCAGTGTCTAAACTAAATGAGAGAACTGTTTTCTAACCTTATAAGTAACACAGTGACTGTAGATGTGGTGCTAAATGCTATGAGGTGCTCCCCAGGACTTTGATTACACCTCTTGGCATAGTGCTTCTGAGTCTGGAGCAGGGCATCGTCACTGCCTGCTGTTGGTTGAAGACCACAGAGATACGACCAGTGATTTCCCATCCACACACCACCCCTGTGGAATTCCTGGCAGCGATATTTAGTCAGCACCCCAGACAGGCTTTGTTCGCACGAGTAGAGCCCTGCCTACCCTGAGCAACAGATGAGCTTCAGTGGAGGTGCGCGCATGTGTGAGAAGAAAGAGAACGAGACAGAAAGAGATCTTTATTAGCGTGTTTATGAGAAAGAGAGTGTGTTTCATGTTTAATGCATGTGTTCACATATGAGCCCTCCCGTACGTCTCCCCCTCCTTTGGTCGTATGTGCTGTAAAATCTGCACCAAGGCCTATTCTTCATTCCCCTAGGTCACTGCACGGTTGCTGGGATGCCTGCTTGTGTATAGCCACAGTCAGGAAATGTGACTGCTGGCATTTGACGAGGGCTAGTGCGCCAACCCAAGCGTGCCTCCTAGCCACCTGCATCCCAGCCTCCTCTGCCGTAGACACTGGCTCTCTTGTTTGTTCACCGACCATTCCTCGCCATGTCCTACCAAAGTCAGCCTGTCTGGCCTGCCCTGGGCCTGTGAAAGATCAATCAGGTGAGCACAATAGCATTTATAGGGGTGTTTTTGACTGGCAGCCCTGTAGAGAAGTGGCTGCCATGCAGCTGCACCGGCCCAGCTGAGCTGCCAGATACAACACAAAGCTGACTCTAAACTCGCCCTCGCACAGACACACATGCACAAACACACAATGAAAAACACCAATGTTAACACTTTTAAACAGGAAGAAATTTACTCAAAAAGCTAAAAGTGTTGCTATGTTTAAGGGATTTTCCTTTTTATAACTTTTATCTTATGTCTTATCTTGGCATGCATTAGGTTTAATGTGAACATTGTTTCCACTGACATTTTACTCATCTGTTTAATTCATAATTATGTTAATTGTTAATCGCCCATGTTCTTCATCAAAGGTGTCTACAAATAACACGTGATTTACAGCATGTTATTTGCTTTTAGGAAACTCAGCGGTCAGAGAATAAAGCTGGAGTCTTCCTGTATTCTTTTAAAAATATAAATAAACTGCACGAAAAGAGAAAAACTAAAGATTCCCAGTTTTTATTGACGAGGGAAAGTTCAGGATACAGCGATGGTGGTGTAGCTGCAATGCAAGGCGCTGAGGCAACTCTGGGTTCAGTGTCTTCTTGCCCAAGGACATCTGGCGATATGTGGATGAACCTGCTCTACCTTCTGAGCCACTTTATGACTTCCCCATCCTGTCTGCAGCACTTTAAGCCTGTTTGTTTTTACTTAAGTGGGAAAAATTTAAATCTAAAACGTCATCAAAAAATATACATGCCCAATAAAATAAGTCAGAAATTACCTTTTTTAACAGATGTTCAACAGGTGTAAATGTTGCTTTTGTTAGGGACTATTTTCAGCTGTGGATAAACACACATTTGGTACAGTGCTGTTAAGACTGCGGGATGGTGTTTGTGAGGTTACCTCAGTATAAACTGCAGTGACCATGTTTGATGAAGGAGAGAAATAAGATATATCAGGCCTCAGATACACAGACGGTGCTTGATCGATAGTAGGATCAATTCAATATTTCAGTTCCTTTATGGGATTTGCTAAGAGATTAATGCAATAGACGGTAAAATGACCCCATCATAATCCTTCATTCATTCGTTGGAGATTGGACATTAGGGCATTAAATTACTTATTTAAATAAGACACATGCACATATCCATGTTTTCCCTTTCACGTGTATTAAACTGGCCTGACCAGAGGCACATCACAGAGACCAAAGATCATTGTGAGAAACGATGTTTTGTTCCAGAAGCAGGATGGTTTTAATGAGACACAGAAGAGCCCTGTTGACGTTGCCCTCTCTCTCTCTCTCTCACTCATTCGCTGTCCACACTGCGCCGGTTTTGTGTAAACCCTCCTATTGTTGCCACCAGCCCCCTCTTCACCCACATTTCCATTTATATCCCATTTTCCACTTCATTTCCATGCTAATTTGAGAGGACAAAAAATCCCATGTTATGTCATTTATAGCGATGCAGCTAGTTTAACTATCTATACAAGGGGAAAACCACTGGGGCTGGCCCCGGGGCACGGCCTCTCCTCCATCAAAACTGCCTTTGTTGAATCAAAGTCTGGGCATTTGGATGGCAGCACTGTTTGGCATACTGACGATGAAGATGTCTATTATGAATTTATCATTATCTAAAACTCACCATTAAGTTGAAAATCAAACAAAACACCACGTTTTGTTTAGCTTCTCTGAGCTCCGCTCCACATTTTCTGCTGGGGTTTCATGGTTTTGCAATCCTGTGTTGTGCTGTTTTGACAAGGGAGCCGGTCTAATTTTGTCGGATTCCTGCTTGTAATGACTCTCAATCCTGTAAACTCTGTGGTGTAAACAATGCCTCCAGATCTTTCCACCAAAGCAACATACAAGCCTTTCTGGAGGCCTGAACAAGTGGGTGGTTGTGTTTAGTTTGGGTTTATCCGGTACTGGGAGAGATGATAACGCAAGGTCGCTTAGCTTAACCACAGATGTCCCACCGACGGTGATGGTGAATTTAATAGGATGTGACGGTTATAGAAAAACACACCTGAACGAAATCCTGCACCACGTGTGGCGCAACCAGGAAGGAGGCTGTACGGTGTGTGGGAATGATAGCAGCAGTGGTTTAATGGCTATCACCATGTGTCCTTGGGGGGGAGATGCTGCTGAGGCTCTGTGATGCAGCCCTAATGAATGGCATCCTTTGACAAACACTGGCTGCCTCTCAGTGAAATTAACAGAACGTTTATACGAATTAGTCGAGGCTGGCGGCTCAGTATGAGCATGTACTGTGTGTAGAGCTGTCTGTGTCGTCACAGGAGCTTGGATGAAAGTCAAAGTAAAACAAACTTGTCATTTTGAATTTCACTCACTATTTCAGTGTAAAAATCACTTGTTTACCAGAGTTAATTTAATGGAACACACAAGTTAGCTTGGAAAGATCAGACTCAGTACCATTTCCCCTTCATCCCTGTTTTTAACTTCAGCTAAACGAACTGTGCCCTGAGTCGTCATGGACTTAACAGGAAGGCTGCACGGGGGGGCTGCAGCGTGGCTCGACACTGGGACTAGTATGTTCTGTGTGTCTATGGGGTCTTTTAATGCAAAACACTTCATGACTGTTTAAACAGTTTGTTTATAGAAATCAGTGAAAAACACGATGAGGAATAGTTACGTCATCTCTTCTGTTGATGAGGGTAATTCTGTGATCAGACATGAATCAAACGTTTTTGCTTAACTTGGACTTTAAAGAACTACAAACAGGGTGGAAGCAGTCTCGTGTAACATGCCACCTTGTTGTCTTCCTCCTCAGGTCATGTTTCGAGCGATAGCGCCGTGCAGCATGACGTAATAAAAACACTATTCCATTGAGAAAACTAGCTGAGTGACCACTCCCTTCTCGTCTCATGCTATATTTGCCCCGCTCAGGTAGAGCGGCACTGATGTCAACTGTCTCCCCGGCCTAACATCAGCAGATGAAGTCAGTGGTGTTTGAAGGAGTGAGATCATTTTTCCATTCACTGCAGTGTGGGGCAGTGTAAGGGACACCCAGTGGCAATCAGGCAGATGCTGCCTGCCTGTTTGCATGACTATCGACTTGCCCTACCTACGTGCTTTTATACTCGACTGCTGGTATCTATGTGCAGGCAACTGTCTTGTCTGAAACTTGGTGCACATTACTCTAAAGAGACAATAAACAGACCTGAGGCTCTGGTCCTAGTTTTAGTTACTTTTGGCCTAATTATGCATGTTTCATTCTACATCTACAGCATGAACCTCAAGGTACACAGAAGCATCCACACTGGTGCTCACACACACACGATAAGGAACGCACACACACACACACACACACACACACACACACACACACACATTGCACCAGTCCTGCCTGTGTTACATCATATGGTCCATGGGCACAGTTAGTCATCCTCATGTGACCTAATCTCATTTCTAGATCTCTGAGGACATCACGCACACACACACACACACACACACCCACACACACACACACACACCCACACACACACACACACAGACTTGTCTTTCTACAG
>JAUYWH010000011.1:15055474-15082879 GCA_034779795.1 Ctenopoma multispine | reverse complement strand
ACACACACACACACACACACACACACACACACACACACACACACACACACACACACACACACACACACACAGAATTGTCTTTCTACAGTTGTGAAGACACTCACTTGACATAATGAGTTTTCTCATTTATTTATTTAATTAAATAATGCCTAACACCAACCCCGACCCTTACCCTAACCCAATTCTAAGAATAATCTAATCTGAATCCTGAGCCCTCAAACAGCACTTTAAAGTTGTGTGGACCAGCTAAAATAGTCGCACAATGATGGTATCTAACCATTTGTCCACACAGCTACATAAAGACACACACACAAAGTCACTGACACACTCAAATCAATCTCTGGCTCACAAACACAAGCTCTCCAGTGAACATGCCACCTCCACATACACACACACACACACACACACAGCTCTCTGCTCCCCCCTTTTACCCATCTCAGCATGACATCAGCTCGTCCTGGGTTACTTGGCCTCCCGAGTGTCCTGATGGTTGAGATAAGGCAGGAAAGTCACTGATTAGCTGGGAATCTCGTTACACAGGGAGCAACGGATCCCTCCCTTCCTCCTCCATCACTGATGCCACGCATGAGCGAGGCCAAATGATGAGCAGTTGAAGCAAAAACATTTTTAAATAACCGATAAGTGATAATAACAGTTCTTTATGAACACGGACTCATGCAAAAACACCCCAGACCGTTGTGGGTTTTAATTTATGTTGTAAGTTTAAACTGAGATAAATCAACAACGATTGTTTGGCAGTTTATAACCATATTATCTGCTTTTCATTCTTCTTTAGCACATTGGTTTGTAATTATTGAATAGACTCCATTAGAAGTAGCTGTAAACAGTTCAGACATTCAGGCCCCGCAGGACGCAACAACTTTGGTGACTCTTGGTAACTTTTTATTTACCACGGTTTCTGTTTTCTGTTTTTAGTAGTTTTTTCTGTTTATGTGGTTTAATAAAGTGTTTTGAATCTTGAATGAAAATAGTGATTTTATTTATGTGTTTATTTTGATTAAATGTAGTAGGAATTAAATGAAAATAATGGGATTGGTGTCCTGCTTCTTAACCAGATAACAGACTTTCTTCAACAGGCTCCAGCCATGGTGGGAATCTCTCAAACGCTGAGACTGTAAATCAGACTGAGGCTTTGTGAGACGGACGTGTTGACTTAGTGCTCTGTTCTTCTGATGTTTCCCAGTAATGTTGCAAGGGCGTTGTTGCTGGTGCGTTGGGTCCATTGTCCCGCATACAAGGAGAGCAAACGTATGCTTGAGGGAGCCTCTTTTAAGACTCAATCAGTCCTTTGCTGAACTGATTGGGTCCACTGACCCAGAAAATGGGTTTCCACAGCTAGAGGAAATGATACTCAGTAATCACCTTACTGGCAAAACTAGGGAAGGAATGCACAGGGATTTCACACATAACTGCAGAAGAAAACAGAACAAAATACATCAACGAACTTAACGTTAACATGCCTGAGGATATGCCATTAGCTCATAAGTGAGATTTAATCAGTAATATTTTCTTTTTCAAACAAGTTTCTTTCCTGGATGGTAATCAATACGTTTGGTTGTTGGATTGTTTGCGGCTTTACAGTTCCTATCACCTTTACCAGCACGTTTCTCACACATTCCTGTCATATATTTATTATACAAGAGCATTGCATTCTGAGCGTATCATGTGTCCCTTCAGCTTTTTTCTCATGGGAGAAGCGGGTGAGATGTAGAGAAAGGTAAAGCACAGGTAAATGACATTTCCGAAGCTGAGTTGTTCTGTAGCTTTGATTTGATTTGTTTTTAATTTAAATGTCTTTACTGACCTTATCATTGGATGGATTTCCATTAGCATATGTGGTATCTCATATTTGATAAAAACTTGAATTATTCTACTACAGTGGTTCACAGAGTAATTAGTGCAAAACTACATCCCATCAGCCGCAGTTTTACTTTTTACTGGCAAACATAAGGCCGCTAACACGCCTAACTAAGATTGTGCACATGTGCAGAGAGTTGTGCTCAACTGCACAAGACGAGGCCAGAGCACTTCGACAGATAGGGCTGCGTGGAAGCTGTATAAGTCATGTAATTAGTTTAAATGTTAAGACCTCAGCTCACGGAATAAAGTCTGCGCTACATAGCTGTTAAAGTCCTCTGGCCTCTTTGCAAATATTTGCTGACTACAGTCAGCGCGATAGCATTGTCGTTATGAGCATGTTAGCATGCTGGCTAAAGCTACACGTAGCTGTCGTCTCTTAGGCCCAGTTACATTCAATGAGTGTTAATATTTTTACAGCCCAGTCACATTATGGGTTTAAAGTCTGTGTCTGAACACCTTTAGTTCGAAGGGCTGTGTACTGTACTGAAATGAAGGTGTCACACAAAGTCACACATGCAGAAAAAAAAGCTCCCGACCAGACAAACAACTGATAAGTGACCTTCACTGTGCAAAGCCACCAGCACACTGCATGTGAAAATACCTCGCTTATATCCCCAAAGTGTATTATGACACAGAGTAAATGTGATACGGGCGGGTCTGGTTCAGTGAAAACATTTTCCCTGTGCTATTCTGTTACACATACCGTTGCATAATCACAAGTGATTCTAAATAGGTCATTCAGGCACTTGTTATTTAAGATCCTTAGATGACCTGTTTTGACAGTCGTGCTGATTGATCCGACTCGGAGTCCAGTTTCACATGGGAATTGATTGTGTGATAAAGATAGAACGATGATTGACTTTATTCAAAAAGAATTATACGCAACTGAGACTCACAGTTAATTAAATACTATTTATTTATTTCTTTGAAATATGTTTTTTTTTGGGGGGGGGCTGTTTTTTAAAGACTCTCCAAACTCTTACAAACCTTTGTGTTGTTGCATCTGTATGATACAAATAAACCGTAATTTGAATAAGCACACGAAGCACAAAATATGCAGCGATAGTTTACATGAAAAGCACTTTTGGCCACAGTTAAAACAGTTGGCAAAAAAAACCGGGAGCAGTTTTCTTTTTCTTAAAATATCATACTTTACTCTCCATTGTTGTCTGCGCTTAATGTTTACGTCTGGCTTATTTATAGAGCTTAATCTTTGATTTAGCAGTCAGCTCATTATCTACAAGTGTTTCTGCACATGTGATATGTAAACTCATTATGTTAAAGCGCTTTCACACATGTGAGCGCGGACGGGCGTCCGGCACGACAGGGTGTGTTTGGGTGTACGGATAAGTTAAAGGTGCTTTACACGAATGCACACAGAACGTAGAGCCAGAGCCTGTGGATTCAGTTTGGCACACGTGGACATTATAAGAAAAACTCACTTCAGTAAAAACACTATCTTTCTGATTCTTTCCTTTCTCCTTGTTGTCCCCTCTGTCTCCCTTTGCATGTTCCTTTCTCCCATATGTGTGAACGGTGTCTTGGGTTTTTGCCCCTTGAGGCAAATCAATAACATTTGGTTCTATAAACAAAACTTCATTTGATTATTCTGTATGAAACTCAAAGTGTAAACGAACAACTTGTGGTTTCCCCACGGTGACAACATGATGTCTTTGTGCCAGGCTAAGCTAACGATCTCCTGGCCGTAGCTGCATATTTACGTTTTCTCTCCATAGCTTCGGCTTAAGTTCCACTTTTTCTGAAACAATGCTGACGTTCCCCGCAGCGCTTTGTTTGTTCTGTGCAACGTAACTTTTCCTATACAAACAGCAATTGTTTAACACATTTCAGCAAATGGTGACACACCGTTGTCAACAAACAGGATTATAACAGATTAGCTGCTTCTCAGTTTGACGGTAAAACTTTAGAAAATCTTTCCAAGACTGTTCACATCATAGCAGGCACATTAGTTCATGCAGTTGTCGAAATATGTCAAACCCCTCCACTGTTATGAATCCCACATGCAAAGATACTGTTTCCTCAGAAGCTACTCACACTCCTTTTGCATATTTTACAGCGTGTTAGTGTCTTCTACACACAGTGAGCCCTTAGTGACACAGTGAAAACATATTACAGTAAATGTAGTAAAATCTGATCAGTCTTTGTTGGGTATTTTGCTTCCAGAGTTAATATTTCTGTTGAAATTTACTCCACTGTACTGTGTTGAATTTAGATATTACAGGAAACGGTTTCCACACATTGTTCTACTGACTAAACAGTCTGAGAACCTTCATTTACACAGCGTTAATGGAAGGTTTGAATCATCGACGCACTTTTGAAGCACAAGCTGTGAGCTGTATCCTTACGCTGATAGTGAATAAACACGTTTCCCAAATGTGTTACTGCTCTTTAAGAATAAAACAGAAACGTGCTCTTGTTACATGTATTTTCATCCAATCACTGAAATCCACTGTCCGACCACGAGTCTACCTGTGTGCGTCTGGTACTGCAGAACACATGTAGGTGAGAGCAGATGGCAGAGGCGATGAACTGAGAGAGGACGATAAGGTTTATGGTGACGTCCCTGGGCAACACGGCGCGTGTGAGATAAAATTCTGTTTGGTTTGAGCAAATATTTTGTAGGGTGGATGGTGGACGGTGGCAACAGCCTGACTGTCATATTCAGCGTTCGTGTTAATGAATCAGGAGTGCAGGGAATAACACTGTGTACTTAGTACATCTACTGTGTTTTATTCTGGTTAGTGTTTGCTGTTTGTTTCCAGTAATCCTGTCCTGTGAGGAAATGAAGGTTTATGACCTGAGAATTTGATTCAGTCAAAGAAAACAAGGGTCATGTTGTAGTCACAGGCGCCACCATGAGGCCACTTGTGGTAGAACATGAAATTCTTTGACTCACATTTGGAATTAGATCAGTCAGGTAACAGGACTGGGATTGAATTAAATCTGTTAGAAACTCCTTTATGAAATAAAACGATTATGATGATGTTATCTTTATTTTGTGCAGAAGGACCTTCACAGGAAAACATCATAAAACATCTTATACAGTTTAATTCACAATTTCAGGGCAGTTACTTCTGGGCAAAGGACTTTTGGTTGACTGAGTTCACGGCTTTGGCGTGTCCTCATAGGTGGGGAGCAAAAATGTCACTCAGTTGCTTTTGGCCAGTGTGACTCACAGGTACAAAGGTGCCCAGCTGTTTGTTGCACACTGATCCTGAGTCGATGTGTTTGCACCACCGTGCAGCAACGCACTCATGTGTTACTGTCACTGCCAGGACTGCCAGTGTTCGTGCTGTATGTTTTCTGTAATTAACAACAAATCTGAATATCAGAAAACCTTTTTTTTTTGCATTGGTCTGCATCAAATTCCATTCTTAATTATACTAACTGGTTAAACTCTAAAGATACTGCACACACCACTGTAAAAATAAACACTTATAAATGAAACAAAGAATATTTATGGGAAATATAAAAAAACCCATCAGAGATAAACATTTGATCCATGTTTTCAAACAGCAGCACAGAGGTGGCATCTGTTACAGATGGATAAAGACAGTTTGCTGTCTGAAGAATCGTGCAAAACACACGCCGGCCAACTTCCCTCTGAGCTTTCCAGACCAGACTCAAAGACCGTGTGTACTACTTATCAGAAACGTTCCCAAAATACCCCCTACTCTGCCATCCAGGCCCACCCCACCCAGCAACACGGAGCAGAAGGAGCAGACAAAAGTATCTTCATCCCACCTCCCAAAAATGAATCTATAACAACATCTGTATTTAATAAAGATTCATATGATAACATTAATCACCTTTTATTTAGAATGTTAAAATATTTTTACCTTTAATTGTTTAAACATCACAAGAATAAATACTAATAATAAAAAGTGTTGTTGTCATAAAACTCCTTTATTACATATTTTACCATCTACCATCTCAAATCTTGATGAGCACCTGAAAACTGAATAAGCATAAGGTAACAGAAGAGAACTAAAGAGTTTGGGAAGAATATGATTACAGATTGTTCAGAGGACGCAGCGTTACAGCGGAGCAGTAGGGGGCGTCAGTGAACTACTACTCAGGACAGGACTGTATGAAACTTATTCTAATACTGAGAAGATAATTTCCAGGGTTAAAAATCAGACAAAGACAGAGAAACAAGGAGTAAAATGTTTTAATGAGTGATTGAAGACGTAGATACACTTTAACAGAAATCAGTGGTGTTTTACTTTCTTATCACATCAGTCCTCGACAGAACATTTGGTTTCAATGCGTTTATAATAAATAATACACACAATCACCTGGTTATAAATGCACACAATACAGACACAGCAGTTGCTTAACTTTACCCACACAAATGCCTGTTTTCTATGTAATTTTATGTTATTTTAAGTCAACTTTGACCTTTAAACTGTTGCAAAAGTATTATTAGTTGTAAAAAATGATGTAGACCCACGCATGACATTTAAAACTGCAAGGGATACGTATAAACCCCCACATTTTAGTCTGGTTAACTAACTCAAACACAGAAAAAGGAGCACAAACTGGAAAAGGTTCTATAATAAAACATAAAAAAAGCAAACAGAAACACTTGAGCTTTAGTTTAGAAGCAACAAACATGAAGCTTTCAGGGAATTTTCTTTTAGATATGTGGAGCATAAAAACTGAGCTGAATAGTTTTTAATCTGGGGGGGGGGGGGGGTCTGATCTCACTTTAAGGACCAACAACTGATGTGAGCAGCTCACCGTGCCACCCTGCAGGATGTTAACATCATTACTTTTCTCATGACATCCCTGCATCACTGTGTGATCCAGTTCTTATATTCATCAATATGCCACATTAGACTCCATGATGACATCACATCGAGACGACGTCCTGCAGCTGAGGTAGCGTCTAGATGAGGGACGCTTTCCTCTCTCTGTTTCTTGTCTTTCAGATGTTTAGATAACGTTTCTAGATTCGTATGAGTGAGAAAGAAGATATTGCTGAGAAAGATCCAACGCGCTCAGTCAAACAAACTCAGATGACTGAGTTACATTCAGCAGTGATCATATATATTTTTACTCCATTTATCTGCATCACGGAGCAGCCTTTCAGAGTTTTGCCCACTTGTTTGACCTCTGGGAGGGATCCAGACAATCTGGTAATGATGTCACTTTTCCGAGCCTATCAAGACCAATTAGTGTTCAGCACAAGGACGCGAGCGCACGGGTGCAGACAGACGCACATAAACACACACAGACACATGCACACACTATAATTAAGAAATAGACTTACATAAACAGAGTAATACAATATCTTAAAACCCACTTGGAGGGAGCACTGAAATAAACCTTTGGCTTATTGCATTTGTCAGGTCTCTCAAACTGATTGGTCTGTCTCTTTCCGTCTCTCTCAGACGTTTCTGCCTTTTTTTTTTTTTACTCTCCTGCTTCAGATGAAATATTGTGCAGGACGATGAGTGAAATCTTGCCTGCTCTGTCACACAGAGGTTGTTAGAGAGAGGTCTGGAAGGAAGTGCACAGGCCAAAGAGAGGAGAGGCAGGTAATAACGGTGGGGCTTTTTGGGAACAGATCCTAGCCGAAGCAGGTTTCACCAAGGTCCTCTCTTTCCCTTCTCAGAGTCAGAGGGTGTTGAATAACGCACAGCGCCGTGGACCCGTGTCTCGTCCACATGACAGTTTGACACAAACACTATTTCTCTCTGCCTTTGTCTCACAGTTGAGCACAAGTCTCTGAAGTATTCTTTTCTTTTAATGAGAAAGTGAGAGGTATCAAAGGGATGTGGACGAGGAAAGAGCCAACAGAGTGAAGGAAACACTGGAGAGAATGTTTTACTCATATCAAATAAGCCCAATATTTGTGGTTTTGGATCCCAGAATTCCCCATTAATAAATAAATCTGGCTTAATACTGGGTCTACAACATATCACA
Organism: Ctenopoma multispine; assembly: GCA_034779795.1. Classification (NCBI taxonomy): domain Eukaryota; kingdom Metazoa; phylum Chordata; class Actinopteri; order Anabantiformes; family Anabantidae; genus Ctenopoma; species Ctenopoma multispine. The sequence goes on along the minus strand of JAUYWH010000011.1, from coordinate 15,075,046 downwards.
GCAGTCACCGCTAAGCAGCCTGTGATTAATGTAAACATCTGCATATACAATTGAATGTTGAAACCAAATGTGTTGGCACTGAAGATGACAGTGAATGTCTGGTTAGATTCATTGTCCTCCACTGTTTTACTGTTAATTCCACAAATGAAATGAAAACAGTTGCGCCTGTGAAATTCCTCCCCTTTGTTGTATAGCTGCAAACTTACGGTTGTTCAACAAAGCAGAAAAAAGTACTACTATCACATTTACATTAGCAGACTTACTGCTTAAAGTATGTTTGGGAAACATAATTCCACCGTTCTGATGATTATTTATAGTTAAGTTATCTTTAAGTATACGTTTTTTAAAGTCTGTCATACGTTGGTTTCACAATTAATTAGAAAAGCTTAGTTCTTGTCTGAGTCCTTCAGGTCGTCTGGCTCAGACTTTCCAACTTCTTCCAAGGGTCAAATCAGAAGTTGTTGGATGAACTTTTGGTGTTTTATGATCCTGTAGCTGCTGCAACACAGAAACAGACTCCGTTAGAGGTGCACCAGTACACAGGAGGAGGAGGTACAGAGTGCTCAGCTCACAGTGGATCTCCTCTCAAACATACACGTGTTCTGGTCGTTTGCTTACAGTCGCTAAATCTGTTCTCAGGACGAAATGTGCTGATCTATGTTCACGAGTGAACGCGCAACTCTGCATCATTTTTAAAAATGCACAAGCAACACAAGAGTCTAAAGAAATGACCCTGGGTTCATGCACTTGCGTCGAGCGCTCTGTTTGCATCCGGCCAGACGAGGAATGTAGATTTACAAGCCTGCACAGCCACGCAGATGTGGAACCAAACAGCAAGTGTTATGGTGGATCCCTCTGTGTGCGGGTCCACTGTCTTCTTTCCTTGCCCCTACTGGCCTTCGTGCTACCCCACCCCACCTCACCTCCTCCCCCTCCACCCTGTCCACCTCTCCTCTCTGTCCCTCCCCCACACTGGCAGCAGGAGCTGCAGCATCCCTGCTGGGCCTTGCCTGTTTATCTCTTCCGAAGCAGCCATGATTAATGAGGCCCTGAACACATCCTCTCTTTCCCCTGGACCTGGGGAGCCCCACAGCTGAGTAAACAGGCCCAGCCGCTGTTCCACCCTGCTGCCACGATCCTGGGTCTGAGGTGGGTCGACAGGGAACCCCCGTACTACAGGTAGCAACTCACGAGACCTGTCACAAGTTTTCCGTGAAGCCTGTAGCACTAAAAGTGTAGCTGCAACAGATCCAACAAAAAGTAATCTGGGTGTCAGTGGGTGAGAGCACAAAGAAAAACATCCCGGACCCTCTGTTCACAACATGTGTGGCACACACGTGCACACTCATGAGAGACTGCATTTTTGGGGGTTACAGCACATGCTGTGGCTGCAGATTTATGACTTTCTTACATGTTCTTTAACATGTACATAAAATGAAAATGTTGAAACCTGGTTATTGAATAAAAACATCACTAGAAATAGTAACGAAAGGTGAGTGAATGCATAAAATAAAATGAAGCTGCAGCAATAGCATGAAAACACAGATGATGTTTTAGGTGTAATTCCCATTAAGACAAAAGGATCTTATGATCACAAGTACTAAGCACCAACTATAAATAACTTTCTCTTAAAAATATTATGCAACGCTCATAAATTCTTGCGGAGATTTATATATGCCGTATGAATTTTTGGGGCATGAATATTGTCTGCTTATTTTGCAGATACATCCACCATGAGTAATACCAGATTCTCTCAAAGACTTTCTTTTGGCAGCAAACCTCATGATTGATCTGTTGGTCCCTGCGCTCTGACAGGATGTCTAATCAAAACAGATACCTAGACGACAAAGGCATTACTTGTGGCTAGAAAACAACATAATTGCCAGCAACATATGGAGCTTAAAACAGCTTTATTCAGCAGCAGTTGCTCCCAGAATCACCAGAACACAAGAACACAAAATACTTTCCACGTCGAGGAATACCACGCGTCAAATATAATCCATAATCATGATAAATGTATCCTGACTAGTGTCTTGTTTCTATTACTTATCAAGATTTGCCTCCTCATGTGTCCAGCAGAGCTCCCAGTTTGTTTAGTAAAGACCGTGGTGCCAAAAGTTTGTTTCTCATGTCAGGCTGTGGTGTCAAATGTTATGTTCCGGACCAAGCAGGGGAGCTTTCTCCACCAACGACCCCAGAACTGGATTTAACAACTCGCCTGCCGTCGTCCACTTGTTCGCAGGTGATGTGTCGGGAGCACATTATAAAGAGGTCACTTCACGTTTTGTTGATGGGCATTTCCTCTTCTGGGTGTGTTTGTCTTTGAAGGTGTTGGACATAGCACCCTGCACCCGCTCATCAGCAGTGCAAACAACAACTTTATTACACCTTTTGACACAGAAGAAATCCCTAAAATGTGTAATTAGGTCACTGCTCTGCGACACTGCCTTTGTTTTTGAGTATTTATTTACCTGCGATTTGGGTGAAACTTTCTTGTTTCAAAGGATACTTTGACTTTGTTAGAATGCAGATCTTGTTTTCAGAGATACATGTTTCAGTCATTGTCAGACCGTCCTGAGATCTGGGAATGACGCAACATTTCTGACAGGTTTTTTTAAAAGCTGGACACCAGGACCTGCTAATGTTGCAGACAGTGAGTATAGCACTGGAGGTCTCCCCTCCCCTTCTAATAATCTATTTTTACAGTAGATGCCTTCCTCCATTTTCTAAATTTCACTAGTCTCTGGTTCCTTGTGATGAATATATCCGTTTTTATTATGTTGCTATCATATCACATCCAAATGAACAACAGTTTACTAGCTAATACGTTTCACATCTTGCTTTGGCAACTGGGGGTACAAATGGAAAAATGGGAGAAGTAGCAGCAGGAAATCAGATGTCAAACATCTGTCAATCTTTCTGTGGTTGGTTATTGCAATTGCTGGTCTGGATGTACTGTAGCTCCATCTGTGACTGATGAGTCTAAGATAAAACTCAAAGGCTGTAAACTGTGACAGATGTTTGCAGCAGACAGTTTGGTTAATATTTCTATGGTTTGTTTCATCTCCTGAATAAGACGGTTTGCTAAAGACCTGTTCTGATCATCCAACTGCTCACCTTTCTGTACCAGGGTTGTTATTATTGATACCAATGATTCCCCAAATGGTAAAAATAAGACTGATATTACCCTCTACAGGGGTAGTGTGGTGATGTAGTATTACACTTGCCAGAGACATATTAAAAGAAGATGGACAAATCTTTTAGTGTCAGGGGTCAATCTTCAAAAATCTTCCAACAGTGCATCTTTCCCTGCTGGGTAAACGCCAACATACAGTATGTTGTTATTTCATAAAGATGTTATACAACTGCTTTGTCAGGTTCAGTGCTACCTCCTGCGATGAGTATGCTAAACTTCACATGTGAAATCATACGAGATCCCCTTTAAACACTTTTTACTGGATGAAAACACGAGACCTTTCATTGCAGTCATTAAACTGCCGTTCTAACTGACATATGCTTCGGTTTTCCACTGATAAAAGGTATATTTACACTGCCGAGTGGCTCTGGAAAGATATCTGAAAGTGTTGAAAGGTGGATGAATCTCCACAAGTCCTTCTGATGCTTCGTGGGTGTTTGGAGGATGTGAGTGTAATGGATGCACATGTGTGAGTCTGTGTTTGTATGTGTATCTGTGCGTATATGTGAGTGTTAAGGAATCCCCTGGTAGCTAATGTCATGGTATGAGATCAAGAAATGAGTGTTTTGTATATGTGTGTGTGTAATGGTTTCCAGCATTAGGGTCTTCTTTCCAGGACTGAATGACTGACTGGTTGGCTGGTGGGCTGGCTCCCTGGCTCGCTGGGGGCGCCTGGCCTGTCTGTCCCCATGTCTACCCATCTGTGTCTGAGCTCGACTGGGAGAGGTGTGGGGTGAAGGATGGGGAGCCAGGCAGATGTACAGCAATTAAGTGGTGACATGAGTGAGAGTGTTAGGTCTGAGAGACTGCGGGAAGGAAAAGCCATGGATTAGAAGGAGTTATTAAAACTGGTGGACACCAACGTTCAAAGAGAAAACTCCAGAAATGTTACCCTACTGTATGTATGTACTGTATATGTCTTAATGCATTTTCATTTTGTAGTTGTGAAAAAGCAGACGTTGAGGTCAGTCAGTCAGAGTTGACATCTTTATTTAAAGCTCTAAGGTAGTTTCACTCAAATCAAGGCTCTGTCAATAGTCATAGGTAGGAAGTAGCTCAATGAAGCCAGGACATTGTTTTGGAGAAGCCCTCCTGCTTCTGCAGCCTTACTGTGTGGATTTGGTAGATACCTGTATATCCCAAAACCTGCACAACTGCTCTTTTTCCCTGGTTAGACTTTAAATTTCTATTTAGACATTTGGCAGACACCTTTATCCAAAAAATACTTACAAGTGACAGAATGCAAGCAAAGTAGCTAAGTCAGGGAGAAGACACCGAAAGGCCCAGGAGGGAAAATGCTTCTTCTTTGTCAGATAAAGTGTCAGATAGGGGTGAATAGAGGGCTACAGAAGAGTTCTCCAACAGTGTCTTGAATACTGGGAGTGCGGCTGTTGAGTGTCCATACATAGGTAGTTTGTTTCTTTTAGGTTAAAGGTGTGTCAAAGCTCTGACCTGATGTGGGTAGTCACTAGCAGAGGTATGAACACTGGTAAGACGTGTCCTTTGTGGTTGATTAAAAATGCGATGTGCTGCACACGATGGTAGACCTGTTAGTAAGGTATTGCAGTAGCCAAAACAAGGGTCTTTGTGGGACTTTGTGGGAGCAAGGTCTTTGTTGTTTGGGAAAACCATAACTTCTGTCATGGAGAGGGTGAGTTGTTGATGCGTTTCTCTCATCCAATCAGAGGTGTCAAGGAGACAGGCAGAAAGACTTAAGGAGACAAGAGTGTTTTGGTGGAAAAGAAAGAAAGAACTGAGTCACTGGCATAGCAATGATATAAAACGTTGCGTGAGTGGTGGTGGTATAGTATAGAAGGAAAAGAGGGCTGAGAACATAGCCCTGTGGGACACCCTCAAGGTAGGAGGTGAGTCAGCAAAGAACTGTAGCAGAGATGCCCAGTTAGTGGTATCTGGGGAAATTACTCTCTAAAATCAAATTAAACAAAACAGGTAAATAGGTTTCCAAACAATCTCACATTTAATTGTCCCTGCTGTGCATTTGTAAACCTAAATGTCATGAAACTAAAAGCATCTGGCAGTGCAACGTCTGTCTACTACTGTGTGAAGTGGCAGCGAGAAACAGCTGTGCTGAGGTTAGATGTGAGTGTGTGCTGAACTGAAGATCTTGTTTCAGATCAGGCGAAGATGTAAATGCTGTGCGATGGTATATGTGGCCATGTATAGTGTGTGGTTGTGGGTGTGTGTGTGTGTGCATTATGTTTGCAAGAACTCCACGTATCTAACATCATACGGTCTGTGGATGTGTGTTGGGTGTGTGTGTCTGGCAGTCTGTCTCTGTATTGTTCTATGCATGGTCATGTATATGTGAGGTTAAATGATCACGGCCTGTCTCAGGTCTGCTTCCCCATGAGGCCTGTGCTGTTCACTGGAAAACCTCTCTGACGCTCTTCCTCTGTCTTTCATTGCCTCTGTCTGTCTCTTTCTCTCTCAGGCCAGGAGAACACAAACAGAGGTGCTGCCTTCGTGAGGCACAAATCCCCACTTCCTCTGAAACTTCCAGCGCCGCTTTTTTCCTGTCCAAATTCCACAGCCATTAAACTTTCCTGGCAGGAATTCAGAAAACAACTCAGAGGAGAGAAGGATGGAGGAAGAGAAGGAGGAGGGGGGGGGCACTCCACCCTATTCCCACCTCCTTCCCTCCCCCCCCTTCTGTCCTCTTCTCTGGATATCATAGATCTGTACTCCTGCTGCTGACTACCTTAAATAAAGATCTGACTTCATACTTGTTTTCGTTGCTGATCAGGTTTCCTCAAAAGTGTCTACTGGTTTTTGCAAAGGGTCACTATGAGGTGCCGGGGCGCAGCAGTCGCCCCCTCCTCACCCTCTGCAGACATGTCTGTTTCCATACACTCATGGAGCTTGGATGATATAAACCATGGTCAGATTAGTCTAAAGTAAATATTCAACTAGAGGCTGTGATTTTGGGGCTTTATTACTGCTGGTGCTTTGGTTGACTGGCGGTAGTTAAACAACACAAACAACATGGCCTCCTACTCAGAAGGACAGCTGTAAGAGAGGTGGTGCTACTGTGTTGGACGGCTTCTCACTTTCTCACTTTCTGTCGATTGTATCCGAGGGAAATTACACAGAGCTTAAGTGACTTTCTGGGCATTTTCAGTGGCACAGCTGGTGGTTCTAGGAAATAAAAATAAAACAGAACAAAACAAAACTGCCCACATATTAAAATTATTTAAAGTCTGGTACTGTCTGTTACTCTCTGTGGGCAATATGGCATGTCCTGCAAACCATACAGCTGTGGATTCAGAACTAGTAAAATAAAATAATATTTGTATGTAATTATAATAATTAGAACACATTTTGCAGTATGTGCACAATCCTTGTTGAGGTTTGGAAAATACTGTGGTTAAAAGGTTCCAAGCTTTCCTGCACTGGCAAATAGACACAAAATTCCCATGATGCCAGACGTGCACATACACACTAAGCTATCTGGTTTAAAAAACACATTATATTATTTCTTTTATTGCCCTCTGCTCACAATTAATAGTTATTTCTCACCTGCTAATTGAGCTTTTTTAATTATAATATGCCGGGTTACTACATGTTCCCTCCAGTTTGCTTTGAGTTTCAACATAAAACATACCTGAAAACTGTTAATTTTACCAGGTTGTGATATGTGCATAGTGAAAAATGACACATTAAAAAAACAAAAAAAACAAATCCAAATTCCAATCAGAGCAGTCTGACAGTGGTAACAGAGCCACAGATGAAATATAAGATCAGATATAGAATCACAAGTGCTCACAAGTTGCTCCAATCTGATTTGAGTTACCTAAAAAAATCAGTATGGACATGAGGCAACAGACAAAAAACTAAACAGCATTAAAATAATATACACCAGATCACACTGGTAGGAGCATGTTTCTTCAGATACTGTGATGTGAAAGAAAGAATTAGGATAAATAGAAAGATCTATTTCTGTTATTCAGGCATCGTACACCTTTGCTCAGAATAACTCCTCCAGAGTTGTAGATTCTGCCAACTACTTTGTCTTCATCTTCTTCAGGAGTCACTCAAAAGTCTCACTTAATTTCAAACATCTACCAAACAACATGCACACCCTAAAACCAACAACTGCAATGTTCCTTTGGGGTTGAACTCTAAGTTTTCCCACTGTCACCTTCCTCAAGCTTCGTCTTTTTAACTATCCCAAATCCCCAGAGATTTAGTAGCCAAACCAGCTGCTCAGACTTGTAAAACCAAGAAGGGGATTGATGAAGAAAAGAGTGTGTGTGAGTGTGTGTGTGTGTGTGTGAGACAGTGAGACAGACAGCAAGCAAGCTCTGGGGTCTGCAGTGAGACAGTGAGCTCTGCACTCACCAGACTAAATGAGAACAATCTGGACTGCCTGTGAGAGCCGACTCACCCAGAAAGAACGAGAGAGTAGGAGAAAGAGCGTGGGAGGGAGTGAAGCAGCAGGAGGATGGGGAATTAAAGTTCTCGTCAAAGAGGAGAAGGATTGACAGGAGGAGTAGAAAGTTTCAGACACCTGCGGCGGAAGCCCTTAGTGCACTGTTTGGTTGGAGATTGGGGGGTGGGGACGCCGAGGGGTGAGGTGACTGACTACAGAGCTCAGTGCTGGGCTGAACCAGACCACAGTTAGCACTACTGTGAACAGCCGCGCTGTAATAACTCAGGGACTGGGGGATTGAAAGGTGATAGCCTGGCAGGAATTGGTTTACAGCCAAGGCAGCCAACACTTCCCTTTCAGATGGAGGAAAACTTAAATGTAATCGGTGTAAGGGTAGCTTTCCTGTCTACGAATGTTTGTGTGTACAGACCTGCGGCAAGTTGAGCAATGGAAACTACATGATGGAAGAGGACAGAGTGATGAAGACTGACTATGGGGTTATGAAAGCTGGTGATGATGATATATAGTAGGGAGGTGGCATTTTTGGCCAGTGAGTTCACCAGGTGTTTTGCCAAAAGGCGAGCGTGTTGGACAGTCTCTGTGAGAGTTCCTGTCCTATGTTGGATGGGATTAAGGTATACGATACAGGCCGACGGTTTCGTGCCAGCTCGTGCCTGAGGCTCTATCGTCTATTTGGTTTATTTGCCTTTTTTTAATGTGGTGTCAAATGGCCTTTCTAATCTGACGGTAGGAAGTGTTGAGACCTAAAGAGAAAACTTCCTCAGGCAAACTACTTATTTTACAGTTCTCACATTCCCAGGAGGTTTGCTTCAGAGCTATGATTGTGTTGTTCCTAATTTCTTAAAAGCCAAATTCAGGCCTGTTTTTAAATAAAACAGAAGCATCATTTTCCTCTGGGTGAGAATCTCAGTGAATTTAGGTTTTATTCACACAGAATGTTGCTCTATGTTAAAACAATGCAATGGGGCTGTGTTGGTGGGAGTGTGTTTTTTCATGTACTGGTGAGACAGTGAAATATGACCTGGCAAGTCCAGTTGGAAAAACACAGTGTGTGAAGCTTATCAGATGCCAAAGCACAGCACAGTTTCAAATATGCATATATAGGATTTTACAACTTTGTTATTCTGGTAGCAACAGTTTTATCTTTGGTTGTGATGATCTTAAGGTAAATGTCTGAAATACAAAATAAGTCACCAAGAATTAATACTTGCATGTACATGACTGGCTTCATAGTGCGTTGCCGAAAAAGATGAACCAAATTAAACATTGTCGCAACGCAATGCTCCATCGGTTTGATGAAACCCTTCTGTGAAGTAGGCGCCTGCTTCAGAAAGACAACCACACTGTGAAAAAACACACGCTCATTGATTTGAATGGAACCACTGCATCAACACAAAAGGCTTCCGTGACAGAAATATCTACCAAAACAACGAGGGGTTGTCTGAAATACAAGTTAAACCTGGTTTGACTTTTGCAATGCAATTATTGGTGGTTAGTTTGCAACATACAGTAAATACCTTATTACTGTTTATTTGGCAATCACCACAACAACAGATAAAATAGGTGTTGGTGTGATAACTTTTCACTCTGATAAAAATAGTTAAACCACTAAAGCATAAGTCAGAGTTATATACTGTTAATACACAAGGAAAATAGAGCTGTTGAGGTTTTTAATGTGTTTTTTTACTGCACTCATGACTGATATTTTAGATTATTATTTAGATTATTTTCTAAAAAGTACATGATTTTTCCTTATGCTTGCGTTTGTGCTGGTCTGACTGATTCCCTGTGGATTGAGTTGAATGGTGTTTGGAGACTGTTAGGTCAACACTGACCCGTGTCCACAGATGGTTTGCAGTAATGACTTGTGTTGCCGGCAATAGGGAGGGAGTAAACCTTGCCCAAGATAAACAGTCAAACAAACACGGGGGTAATCCCAGGTTTGTTTAGGTTAGGTCCAGATAGACTGCTGACTGGCATAACAACCTGTCAGTTTAACAAGAAAAGTAGAACATAAAGTGTTAATTAATTCCATTATAGCTTCACTAATCTATGCAGTTTTAACCATCACCATCCATCACTGTTGTTGTTTTTGCAGTAATTTCCATACAACAAAATAAAACAACTATGCATAAAATAAGTACTAACTACTTTAAAATCAATAAAATATATCATCAAAATAAATCAGCTCCACATAAATTAATTAAAGAGTGAGCGTAGTGAGGATTTGAAACTCCTGGAAAAAAGGATGGGACCCAACGTGCTGCCTTGAGGATCTCCTGTTACAAAACATACACACTGTAGATGTACTCAAAGTGACAAGAGAGTAGGGATTAATAAAAACAAAACAAAACACAACAAAATAAATTAATAAATGACACAAACACAAAGAAGCCTATGGTAGATGACAAATTTGTTATAATTTCAGTCAGCACGTGTTTGTAAAACCGGCTTAAAAAAAAGAAAACCCATCAGGAAAAGTGAGTTCTCACAATTTCTTTTTCTTTCACTTTAAGCATGACATTCCAAGCACTTGGCATGTTTGTGTGTGAATGGAAAAGTTTCTCTGCTCTACATTCCCATAGATTGATATTTCTGCCTTCTCTTGGGAGTGTCTGAAGGTACTGAATCCCACTGAATTCAGAGGGTGTGGAGGTGATCAGCAATACACAATGACCCTGGCCAGATAACAATGGCCACACACACTTTGTTATGTTTTGAGTCAGTGTTGCACCTCCCCCGACTCCTTCTCATGTGGACCAAGTGATGAATTGCTTTCCTCACTCTCAGTGCTTGGCATGCGCCGTGGCCTCGCCGGACTCCAGACGACCACTGGGGACTGCCCTGCTTCCCTTCTCTCTGGCTCCAAACACTCAACTCCACTCTTTATGCAACCTACACAACTTCTCTCCTTTCTCTCTACAACTTCATTTTCTACAATATAGTTTTCCCCATTATTATATCCACACTGGCAGATGGTCAGTGTTAATTACATTAACGCAAATTTGTGGTAAAATATATGACGTGGATGAAAAGTTGACGAAACAGACAGACATGTAATATTGATTAAAAAAAAGAGGCACCTAAAATGAAAAAACAAAACAAAACATCTACCCACAGCCCTCCTCTGCCTTTGTTTAACTGTGAATCTCCACAGACCTATTATTAAGGAAGAAGCCCTGAAGCTACAAAATATTTGCATGCAAGAATGTGAAGAACCTAAAGAGATAGCACAATGCACACCACAAAGAACTGGTAAATCAGTGCAAAGATGTAAAATAATACAACTTTTAAAGTCATATTAAACCACCTGCTAAAGGCTGTGGTGTAATATTAGGTGTTAGCATCTCACAACAGTGGGACAGTGCTACATCACTTGCAGATGAGTTTAATTCCACTAGAAAGTCAGGAGCTAAGTCCGCTCACAATTTGCGTGAAGCTACAATGTTCAGCTTAAACACTTTGGCAGTTTAGTTGCATAGAAATGTAATTTTTAAAAGTTAAAAGCTAAAAGTTGTGCCTCGTTCAAAAACTTTTCGAAGCAAATATCTCTGCGCTGCTGCAAGTCTGACTCCATGGGAGGCATCGACAGGACCTCTCCATATTAGGAGGCATTTTGGTGCATATTTTGAGTAAAAACAAGTTAAAAAGTTTGTTTAATTTGGGCTGATAGGCTGTTTCTATAAAGAAAAGTATTTTTTTTCTGTACACTTGCATTCTTCATCATACAACCTGTCACTATGTTTCTTATTTCTTATTTTAGTCCTTGACTAAAACCAGACTTTTTGTCACAATTAATTCTACAAGTGAGAAGATGAGCAGGATGCATTGTGTTCTAAATTTGATGTTAGACAATTAAGTGAAATTAAGCTGTAACAAGCGTAAAGAGTATATAGTGAGTGTCTTCTGTCTTGTTCATTGTATAAAAACAACAACAACAACAAAAAAGCTTCTTGTTTTCTACAAATAAACCACACACACGTGTCTGCACACTACTCAGACACACATCCAATCCAGCAAGCACTGATAAAGTAGTCGGGATAAAACCAACATAATCCCATGGATGTTAGCCAGCCTGGTGAAACTCATTCTGCCAACTTGCTAACATTAAGACTACCCTCAGCCCACATGGGGCTGGAGTTCTGGTTCTCACTTTCAGGGAGGTGGAGGTGTCACGGGAAGTCGGATTGGTATCCCCTAGGCGTGCAAGAGTTCTGCAGCTGGAGAACGGCTGCTCTGAAAGGCCTAATCCCCAGGGTTTAAAGTGGGATTTTGTACATAAAGGGTGCACACACATTCCCCCCCCCCCACACACACACATCCACCAGTCATACACTTAGGCCAGTATATAGACGTACACACAAATCACTTTGGCAGACACAGAGAATCCAGAAAATAGGATTTGAATGGAAATTCTGACATCATACAACATGGGTCTTATTTGACGGATCAGTACTAATAATATAACACCAAATAAAAGACTGTGATTTAGGCACTCAGTGACATCCCTAAGAAGAAGTTGGCATAAGAAACTACAGGTTTAACTGTCTGGTAGAATCCGGTACCATAACTGTCTGTTGTACAATTTTAACCTACCCGTTTGCAAGTAGGTTCTTCTGTTCAATAAAGCATTGTTTCTAACATTTCTGATGCACTCACTTTTTTACCTTCAGGTAAAGTTGTTGTTTTAAACATCTTTAGGATGGAAAAATGCACCAAAAGTAAGAAAATCTCTTTACATGGGACATGACCTTATTTGTCATGTGATGTGGTTACATCTAGATAACAGCTGCCTGAAAACCAATTTCAATATTATTGACTTTTAATATTTCTGTTCAGCTGCTTTTGACAAACCATTTCCAACCATTTCCCATAAGACAACTGAGAGTAAAACATCTGACCGCTCTTGGTTTCTTCCAGAGTGTTCACTGAAGCTCCCAGATATCAGCAATTATAAAAACAGCATTAACATAACCAGAAATTATAATATACAATACCACCAACCAGCCAGCAGCTCTGCTACCATGTTAACACGCTATAGGAGATAAAATATAATGAGATATAATGAGATTAAGACAAGTTTGCTTTTAGCATCATGGAAAATGTTTTAATTTTGTGTGATTGTTTTGACTTTAATGCTTCTGTTTGCGTGCATGCATCCCCGTGACTGAGCGCCAAGAAGGACGGATGAAGTGTGGGTGGGTGTGAATGATTCTGACATCATCACCGCCTGCCGTCTTGTCCTCTTCCAGTGTCCTGATACTGACAGGTCCTCTATTGTTCCAGCATTGCGTGGGCTCCCAAGGTTCCCATGTGTTAGAAATCATCCACCCACGTGCTACAGCAGACAGGGGCCCAAGACTATGAAACTGTATACTGAGAGTCTGTGGGCTGCAGGACGGGTCCTGATGAAAGACAGTGTGACTGTAGAGAGAAATAACAAACGCCAGGCTCCTAGACTGTGTATACTGCACATACACACTGCAGACACACACACACACTCATACACACACACTCATACAGGTACACACAAGGTAGACAAACACACATACACTTTGTCACGCTACAGGCTCATTCAGCCCAGACTCAAGGGCCAATGGGAGTTGGAGTGTGGGGGTGGGTGGAGAGATGGGTAGCGGGGATAGATGGATGGGTGGCGGTGGATTGGATGGATGAGGGGATTTAAAGAACCCTGGTTCAGGGATGGCTGAGCCCACTTCTGGTTTTGCTCAAAGCTGGTTTGGATGCAGGCCAAACCAGACTGAGTGTGCTGGCACAGGTGAACACAGTCGCACTGTTGGCTCGCTGTCCCTCCACAGATCATTAAAACAGGACAGAAGTAGCGAGTCTGTATATTCTCAAGTGGAGCTGGACTCATCATGTGGCTGCATCTGCATTTATTGAAATCATCTGCAGACCTGCTTGAAATGTTTTTTGAAAATACTTTGGTAGATTTTTTTTTTGGTTCTGCTGGAAAAACCAGATGGTTGAGAAAATTTACACTATTTCAAAATGAATTTAACATGAACATGTGGTCACCGCCTAACTGATGTTAACAGATGTTTTCTATGACTTTGGCTTTAACATTTGTTTACATTTTCAAAATTTCCCAACCCTGTCATTTATTAAGAAACAGGCCACAACGTGAATATAGTATAGTGCATTATAAAGCAGATTCCCATGACTAAACTGTGTTGACTATACAAACTCTGAAGCACAGTCTAACATTTAACCTCAAACGCTTCAAAATGACGTCTTGTTCAAACAAAAACTGTGACCTCCTGGTGCTTCTATGCTCTTGTAGGGGCTTCGTTGGATCTTGGTCTTTTTTTTTTTTTTATGACAACACCTGCACTTGAAAATGTCTGCCATCTTGCGTCTAAAACTTTGTATGGAAACCCAAATCCTTGGAATTTACTGGGGGCAGTAAACGTGCAGTTGATGCTCAGTAACTCTGCAATTTATTGATCAGCCAGTGAGTGTTTAACTTCTACCCTTTCAAGCTGACACAAAAGGCTTTTGGGGAATTACATTCCATCTCAGACATGTTATACATGAACATATTAACACAGTAATAGTTCATAGCCTCTTTTTGTTCACTTGGATGCTTTTATTCAGTATATATGTATTTAGTATTGCAATTAATATTACAAGAACTTCAAAACTTTGCTGTGTTGAGTTTTTTGCTGTACATTTACAAGTTAAATTTTTTGGGAGGTGCACATCAGGGTATATGTTAGGTTACACATGATTATGCTGTGCCGATGCCATATGTATGGCAAAGATTTCATGCAGTAGCATAAATCAGCCTTTAGCCTTCTCCCACTGAAATACATGGAGCTTCAGCTGCTCGATGTTTGGCTTCCTTCACTGCCTAGTTATTAACCTTGTCACTTTGCTTTTTAGAGGAAGGAGTGTTTAGTCGTGGTTGCTGCAGTCAGGTGATGACACACAACACATAGACATTCAGTCAGTTGTTAATATAAAAATATTAACTCGTGAAGCATTATGGAGCAGTTATTTTTCCACTTCACATTTTGTACAGAGGAAGTTTGATTGCTGTATGTTCTCCATGGCTGCAATCATATCAATACCAGTGGCTCTGAGTACTTGGAAAATTTGCGTGGTTTTGTTTACAGAAACTTGGAAAAAACTTGCCTGGTTCTTGCATCTGTATTTTCCAGATGTATGAATGCTGAAATTCTTCCATAGATCTAGACTCCAGAAACAAAACTGCATTTGGTTCCTTGTAGTTGAGAGATATGGGTGTCTTTGTTGTCTTAGGTTGGCCTGCCTAGCAGCCAAGACACCTTTATGACAGCAGCCTGACCCCAGTACACTCTGGGAGCCCTCATGTTGATGGATGATTCCTCTGCTGCCTGATGCCATTGCCTCCAGGACCATTTCCCCAGTGGTTCTCAAGTCCAGGCTGTTTGGACAGGGGACCTGCGAGGTAGGAAGATGAATGGAGACCTGGTCACAATGGCTGAATACGTTCCTGTGTATGATGGAGAGGTTCACTGGTGGAAGCAGAGGGTTAGACGTTCTAGATGTGGATTGGCTTTACCATGAAGACAAGGTCTACTGTTCCGCAGTGAGAGCCAGAAGTTGTTGAAGCATTTGATTGATGTGTTTTTCTACAGACCTGAATCCTTTATGGACATTTCATAATGTTTTACTTTCTCTGACATATACACTCAGAGAAGGACGTTGTTCCAATGCTGTGGCATAAATAAGACCAAACTGGAGATCAGGTTTGGCATCACTTCATATAAACAGGCACCTTTTCTTGAAACCCAGATTTTGGGTCAATGTTCACAAAAGTGAAGATAATATAATAAGCTCTCAATATCTTGTTACTTACTAGTTTGATCACTTTCATGTTTATTTGTTTGGACTTAAGTCTCCATGGAAAGCTTTGAGGTTTAGAGACCGGTTTAGTGGCTATACTTGGTATTGCAGGATCGTGTCACTCAAAGTGCATTTCCCCATACGCAACCCTACGAATAAATAAAACAACAAATACATTTATCTGAGCTATCGTTAAGTCAAGTACCTCAGTCAGACGAGTCTTTAACATTCAGCTACTGATCACATCAGAATGTAGGCTCTACTAGAGAAACCATCTCATCTTCATTCACACCGTGAGCAATTCTAAAGTGGTATTAGAGATCTGTCAGAGTGAAGTCTGTTTAATGTCCGGTTCAACTGCTTCGGTCATTTGACTTCTTCTTCTACATACAGCTCAGTGAAGTAACAGATCAGAAAAAGCTCATGTAAGTAGCTTTTATAAGGGTCATATGAGTCTCTCTGGAAGATACCGTAAAATTTGTGTTCAAGATCAATGACTAGTTACAACCAGACTCCAGAGTCGTGCAGTCTCAGTCACACTAATATGCATAAGGCTGCATATGATCGGCTTTCACTGGTTTTGTTGAGCCAGACAGTGAAGTCTTGCTCTCAAGCTTTCATGCTGCGTCTACTCGCTGTGCATTTTCTGGTGAACAAGGCCTTCTATGTTCACTTTACTCAGAAACCAGTATGAGTGAGTGGTCCTCTGTGTGATGATTTGCAGAGGCAAACTGTTGCTAGATTTCCTGGCTACACACCAAGCACGACACAGCAGGTCAGAAGTACCAACCAGAGGGAGCTGTACACCAGAATCCCATGGCCTGAAGCTCTGGTATCCACTTCGCTTAAAACGCAACATCCAAAGCAGCCTTTGCAGGAAGTCTCAGATAATTTAATGCTGTGCAGCCCCTCAACTTTGGCCCATCTTGACTGATGGTGCAATGGAAATTGAAGATTTATAACTCCTGCAGGAGTCGCTAATCACCGGAGACAAGAGGCTTGGGGGAAAGATGAGCACAGGCAGGCTGACCGAGTGTCCATCGCTGACTACATCTGACCGAGTACACATGGGCCTAGTCGCCAGGCTTGTTCCCTTACGCACAGGTAAACTGACTGACAAGCAAGCTCACACACACACACCTTGTATGCCTCCTTCAACACAACGGTCGTCTTGGGAGGATGTGTGGAAGACACTGCATATTTCCTCCTCCCTTTCTTGCTGTTTGGTGGTTTCTGCCTCGCATGTGTGTGAGGCTGAAAACAGACACGAGGCTAAAATGGAGAAATAGATTTGCAGGTGGCCTAAAATAACAGAAAGGATGAAAAGAAAGCGAGGATGTGTGTCCACTGCTCCCATCTTCTTCGCTAGTAACTGGATGAAGGATGACAGAGGAGGGCAGAGCAGAGGGGCCAGGAAGAGAAGAGAACAGTCTTGTTACGTTAAGATTCTCTAGGGTCTGTTTCACTTGACGAAACCCAGTGTACTTCAGTGGTTTGGAGCCCCCGGCAAGGTGAGACAGACATGTCTGGGACAGACTCGTGCTGTCAGAATTAAAATGATGAGAATTAACATGAGGCAGAGACTAAAGACTCCCGACTTTTAAGTTGATTATTTCCAAGGTCATGCTGGATGCCTGTCAGAGACAATCATGCAACATTTACCCACTGTCTACAATTAAGTTTTATTCCAACAATCTCACACACACACACACAAGCCTCCCCTACTCCTTCTGTCACACTTCCCTTCAATAATATCCCATTATGATGTTTTCTTAACTCCCACTATCTCGAAAGACTCTTTGATGTGACCAGTGAGCTGTCCTCTCAGAGCACAATAACAGCGCGCAGATGGAGCTCGTGGAGCAGAGCGCAGGGCCCCGTTGGAGAAGGACATACTTTAATTTCTACGCTCACCTCTTGTAGAGCTGACCTTCACACCTCCGGCGATCCATCAAGGTCTTTCCCGCCAGGAGCAGCTGGAGCCAAAGCATTGGGTTTTCAAAATAAACGTCTTCCTGTGTAGAGCAGGTGAAGGCCCACATCTTCAGAACGTAATGAATCAAGTGGAGCTGATGATATTTGCTGCATGTCATCTGTTTACGTTCTCTTGCCAGTTTTCCTTCCAGTCACTGTTAAAAAAACAACACAATTTTAAGGAGTTTTTGGCAGGAAACCTTCTCCAGTCCAGTAATGCTCTGTCCTCTAACACTGTAATTAGTTCAGTGCAAATGAATATTCAATACATCTTAGACTAGTAAATAAACTTAAATGACATTAGAAATGTATCAGCTCTAAATATAAATAAGTGAAAAAGATATTTTTTCATTCAAACTGTTCTAAAACATCTAATGAAACTCAGTTAAAAACTCACTTAATCCTTTCTACTCAGTGCTTTAGGTTTAGGTATGATTATATATATATATATATATATATAAATAATGGAGAAATGAATCATGGTTCACTGCAGTAACTACCTGTAGTGTATACAGAGCCGCGTGTCTCCTGTCCACTACTGTACATGTATTTTTGAGTAATCTGAAGTTTGCCACATATTTAAATAAAACATTTGTGTCCAACTGAATGATTCATAACTGGAAATGTTTTAATGGAAACGGAGTAGTGCAGCTGTGCATTTGTCCACACATGCGACACTTTCAGCACTGTGCAGGTGACGTGGTCTGCTTGACAGCATTTGGCTGGATCCTCTGGTAATCTCTACTTTTAGTGGCAATACCTCCCTCATGGTGAAAGATTATTTTAAGAATATTCCTGTTGAGTGCTAAAGGGTGAAGTCATCGCCTGCTTCATGCTCTGACAAATGTTTTCTTATTACTCTTTGCCCACAGAGAAGGTTGTATTCAAAGAAGACGAGTTATTTCAAGAATGTTTCCTGCAGCTGAATCTGCTTTTATAATCACAGCTGAGGAGATATTACTGGGACTGTGTCCATCTTTATTTTCGGTGGCTGCCACAGTCTTAAATTCTGTGCAACTGTCAACTCGGATACGATGACGAACGGTGATATTCTTAGAATGTGTTTGCCTGAACCGCTACAACGAGCCAATTTATACTAAATCAATAAAAACAGAACAAGATGTACAAGACTATTGGCGAGGTAAAAAAATATGTTTCACTCCCTAAATGAACTACTTTCCTACAGATACGTGAAACCTCATTTTCTGCCTTCTTGGGAGTTTTGGCAAGCTCTTACATCCCACATTCACAATACCACCAAATTAAATTTAATCCATAAATTTGGCCACCCCTGTGCTTTTAAAAGGAACCTCTATGGTGAAAGAACAACATTCCAGTTTCATTAGTTTACACTGCTGATATTAATACTATCATTACAATTGGACATGGTTTATTTTGACTACTATTACCACTAATACAATAATAGACCCTAATAGAGGCTGAGCGAGGGCACAGGACCGACTTGGAGTTTTTCCACCCCCAGCAGCTGCAGCAGTGACTCGTAGGGGTCAGACATACAGTAACACTTGACCCCGACTCTGTGTGTGTGTGTGGAACAAGCATCCCACCCTCCCTCCAGCTCTAGTCCCTGCAGACCAGCAGAAAGGGCAGTAACCTCTAAAGGCTTTGTTTGGTTGGCCGGAGTCTGAGCATAGGCCCACCATTGTAAGTCTGGGGACTCCTGTGCTCAAGCTCTTGTTTTCTTTGGGAAGCAGGAAATTGGATGACTGGCTACCTGCTACAACAACATCCTGTACTTGAGAAGCCGTCTTTTCACCCATACCCACCTATTATTTCCCTTTTCCATCATACACAAGTGGTCAGCCAGCAAGCTTTTCTCTTTTTTTCTTACTCTGGTGCTGGGGGCCCTGTGCGTGGGTTTGTCTAGGTTCCACTCAGGTTAAGATCAAATTGGCCCCATCCAGATGCTTCCGTTGAAAATAGTGTGCGGGGGCCAAATGCTTTAGCTTTTGGAGCTTTACTCCACCTTGTCAGGTTAATGGCCCTTTGTGAGCTGGCTGGAATGACAGTGATGGTGTGCAAAAACGAACGTTCCCATTCCAACTCTCCACACACACACACACACACACACACACACACACACACACACACACACACACACACACACACACACACACAC
>JAUYWH010000011.1:14986168-15055374 GCA_034779795.1 Ctenopoma multispine | reverse complement strand
ACACACACACACACACACACACACACACACACACACACACACACACACACACACACACACACACACACACAGTCTATCTAAAGTGTATCTTTAGCTCTGTCAGTGCTCGTCAGGTCAATTCAGACCAATCAGAGCCTACAAGAGACCACTTGCCACAATGAAAACATTCTTAAGGTAAAGTGCTCTAGACAGAGTTGGGTGTTGATGAGATTCCGATCTGACCTCAGGGATATCAGACTTCCACGTTAGATATTACTAAACATAATTATTCCGTCATTGGAAGGGATTTTGTATGAAGCTTGCTGTGTTGCAGGGGCTCTCAAAGACCACCCATCAGGTCATCTTAATCCCTCTTGGTAAGATTTAGTAACAACAGCCCCCACAAAAGACGGTGTCACTCAACTATGTGACAAGGGACAGTGCAGCTGAAGCCCATGAGATTCATGCACACAACTGTGCACATGAGCGTAAATACTTCTGGGCTAATTTACAGAATGAACTTCCGTTTCACTTCACTTCATTATTCAGTCTGACATCATACTCTTAGCTGTTTTTTTTTTACCCTTCTTGTATTTCCCTGGCCAGTCAGTAGCTACTAGCACATCAGACCCGCTGGTGTCATTTTCAGTCAACAGAGAAAGTGTGGAGCGGAGCAGGAGCAGTTAGAATTCTTTTGGCCACTTGGGAATAGTTGTAAACACACCACTGACATTGTGAATTTTTTGGCAAATATGTTAGAGAGTACAATATTTGGTCACTTGGGCCACCGAACTACTGATGGTAAACGTACTCTTGCTCTGTTCTGTTCACCAGCGTGTTGCTAATTTTACTATATCTACATTGAGCCGGATAAATTCTAACACAAACTTGGAGAATTTAGGTCCACACCAGGTGTTTCGGGTAATTTCTGTAATTACCTTAATCCACAATAAAAAGCCTAAATGGACAATTCTGCTTCTGAACATGTGTGGAGAACAGATGAGCAAGCCAGACACAGAAATCATGTAACAAAAGAAATGTTATAGTAAAGCAAACTGCACGATTTTCATCAGGACTTATGACTTTGTCTCAAGCAACAACAGAGGGGGAAAAAAAGATTTAGTCAGCAGTGTGCTGAAAAGCAGAGAAAAGCACAAGTTTAGTTTAAATTAAGCTAAACACAGGTGTGGCACAATTATCGGAGGTGGGTAGATAGTGTACACTGGGTTTACTGGAGCTTTTCACTGACAACAGTTGTTGATGAGAGCAAGACCGACCCCCCAAAAACATTAAAGTTGCAGGTAGTAAAACCAAAACAATGAGCTGAAAGACGCTAAAATGCTCCAGTAACCTGAGAGAACTGTAGAGTCAGGCAATGATTCGTAGGTTTGTTAATACAAGTGACCATTTTCACATTATACACAGTCACTTTATCTCAAAGTAATTTAACAACAACCTGTACAGCTGCGTCAACCCAATCCATCTTGTTTATTATTTTCGCATTGTGCCAGAGGAAAATCACATCCTCATTATTAGTCACACCTACAAATGATGTCTGATTAGTGTTTCAACGAGCAATGTGTCTGCCAATAGGCAGAAAAATCTCAAAAATCTGATATAGGCAGCATATTCCCGGAGCCAACTAAAGTACTTTTGCATGCTTAAAGGAACATGTAAGTGCACAACCACGCACACGATTTATTACCTTTGATGTCAGCGGCCAACATCAAAAGCCAAACGAACAAACTGCTCCTCGGTGATGTTGTTCTCAGGTTGTCACAATTATTGTGAGATAATAACCAAAAGGTCGGCCTACACGTGATAAAACCATCAGCCAAAAAAACAGATCTATTTACTGTCCGACCATAACTCAGCCGTTACAGGTGAAAGAAATTATCAAGATATTTTCCCCATTTTGCAGCAGATGATTTATTCTATTTGCAGAAACAGGCAACATCTGTGTTTTATCAATAACATTCAAAATGTATAAAAAAGAATAGTAAAAAAAAAAAAATGCTCGACAGATAAACTAAACCACAAAAAACCATCCGATTCTGAGGCACTTATGGCTTGGCAACGTTTGTGCAGTCTGAATTTTCCCAGGTGGTTGTAGTCAAGCGTCAGAGGCCATGATTAAAACCAAAGGGGATGCACTCAAACACAATCACATCAAGGTCTGATATGTCATCGCTGGCCTTAGAGCTGCTGTATGGACTTTGTCACTGATCTACAATGACTGTAAATATTTTCTCTGCAACAAGAGGTGGCCTCTAAAGACAGAATATTCATCAATAGTGTATCAAAATGCAGTTCGACATGGACATAAATCAAGTATTTACAACAGAAAACAGCAAAGGAGATGCTCAGTGATTTCTTCCTGGGAATAAAAAAAACTGTCTAGAATTATTTGAGCTGTCCAAAGAGATGAGAAGTGGTTGCATTGGGCTGCACTGCTGTCCAGTTTACCCCAGTCTCTGTGTCATTAGGTCATTTGCACCTTCTTGTCAAAACCCCCTCCCCTTCGTTCATTCAGAGCTGGGCGACGCAGCGGAGTCTATGTCATCATTTTCCAGGTCGTTGGGTGAAGCCGACTGTCCTCCTTTCACTCTCTTCCACTTCATCCTCCTGTTCTGGAACCAAACTTTCACCTGTAGCAAGAAGAGAGAGAAAACATTGCATATTAACGCTGGGAGAGTCAAATTAAGTATTAGTAAGTATTATAGCAGGAGTTCTGTTAGGAAATGTCATCAGCAAACATGAACAAGAAGAATAGCGTGTGACAGCATGTTAGTGCACATGTATAACTCATAATACTAAAAATAAACACTCTGCATGAGACTAAATAACAGTCTGCAGTACATCATGTCTTTTTGTTTTCTTTGATTCGTGGAGGCTATTTTACAACACGGTCAGTAAAAAGCAGACAAATCTCCCAGCACTGAATAGAATCTGGCGTGGTTTGCATTGGCCTTGTGAAGAGCACGAATTGTCAGTGCAGAGCACTCGGTTCTAGAAGAGAAATATCCACCAATGCAGACAAACGGTATCGTATAGAGTAGGTCAAAGGAGTCAACTATCAGGATGTCAGCCTACGCAGGATGTAAGTTTACTCGCCGTGTGCCTCGTGCTCATCTGCTCTGAAATGAGAATGATATCATGCTTCAACTGTTCGGCCAAGAGTAGAAACAAAAACATGCACTTATACAGAGTCGAGAAAATTATAGGGAGAAGGAAAATCGGTGGCACAAATTCTGTGATTAAAGGCGTCTACTCAAGATCAACTCATAAAACGAGGGGACAGAACAAGCAGAGCGTCGGCCCAATATCCGGGTTTGGACGCTAAGGTTGTTTGTTCGGGTTCGTTAATGGTATTTGTCTCATATTTTAAGACAATACAGCTACTGAAACCTGCTATATTGGGTCAAAATATTACAACACAAAGTTTCGAGCTGATTTTGTTTCTGATAATTCTGCAAAATGTCTAAATTCACTTTATAAGACAACTGTAAGAACTCATGACTTCATTTTCCTGCGACCATTCAATCTGAGTGAAGGTTGAGTTGAATTTCTAAGGTCAAGGAAGCTCTGAATGACCTCTGCGCATCCCACTTAGCACCCCCCCCACCCCCTTTCGGCAACACTGGGACTCATGAATCTAAGCCCACATACTGTGGCGTCTTCGTCTCCAAGTTCTCCTGCTCATCGTGACTGACTGAAGGGACGGCAAAGCGCCAAAGCATGTAGGATGAGTTGGAAAACTCCGGCGAGTTGCAGTGGGAGCGCTGAGTGAAGATGGAACCTGGCTGTGAGTCTGTGTGTGTGCATGATTCACGGGTCTGGGAAATAGATTTAGCAGCAGACGGCAGTATCTGTGGTCACTGTGGCACCGTGGCCTCATTAGGAGAAGCTGGGACATCGGGCCTGACAGATAGGTCGAGGTTTTATCCAGCAGCATCGACACGTTTGTCCGATTTCATCAAGTTTAGAGCAGCCGCCCCCTCATTAAAGCTGCATGTCATTCTGCAGCAACCACAGGATGAAAAATATTCTGGAAAAACCGATTCATTAGAATTTAAGCTCAACTATGTTTATGCTGCATTATTACTACATAGTAAAAGACATTTATAATATGGTCCACCTTCAAAAAGCGATGATTATCTTGGTTTATTATTTTATTCCACTTTGGTTTTATATTAAACTCGAATAGAATGTATTTATTTAAAATGTATTAGTGTAGTTTGCTGCTAGAAAAGTGTGACAGTAAAAATCTAAATATCTTCTGTTTCTTACTGTATCTCATAGTATTTCTAACAAATGTTTCTAGTAGATTTTGTATTTTTGGGGTCGATTGATATACTGTTAAATGAATTATCTGTTGTAATAAATGAGCACCAGAAATACTAATAAAAACTTTATCCCTCCATGTTTCGGTGGTAGGTTTGAATAATAAATAAGCAGTTGATGAGGTGGTTGTACCTGTCTCTCTGTGAGGTCCAGGTTGACGGCTATCTCGTAGCGGCGGAGCCTGGTCAGGTAGTTATGATGGGTGAACTCTGCTTCCAGCTCCCTCAGCTGGTCCTTGGTGAACGCTGTGCGTTCTTTCCGGGCCTTGCAGCTGGAGTCCACCTTAAAACTAGAGTCTTGGATATCTGGAGAAAAAGAGAGAGATGAATTTCGTACAGTAGTTTTCCTCAAGCCTGTTGTTGCCACATGGAAATATTTCATGTATTTGTAGGTTTTGTGTACTCATCACATTTTAAATAGAGGAAAATAAATATTTTAAAGCTTGACATCATCCTTGTCAACAGGCCATCCCATTTCCTTTCAATATCAGTGAAAATGTGTATTTATCTTACGCACAGATCGTAGTTCTTCACATTTTGAATTTTTATTTTCATGTTATTCACAGCTAATCTGATTTGAATTAGCTCCCAGGTCCTTTTGTGACCAGCCTCTATTTGACTATAAAGCAGAGGTTAAAGACCTTTTGGACCAACAAACCACAACTCCAAAGACTTTTTAGTGGGAGGCCCCTCGTATAGTAAACACCAAAACCAGCACCTTAAAAACAGACCACCCTGATCCGAGCTTATGAGTCCTGTTTACCTGCAGTATGTGTGCAGCGATTATGTGACCATGCATGTGTATTATTATTTTTTTTTTTGTGCCTCCACGCGTTTCTATATACGGGTACAGGTTTGCACATTTGTGTGCTCGTTCGTGTTGCCTGTGAGAACACACTGGCACAGGGCAGGGGCCACCAAGCCAGCCACAGAGGGACTGAGTTAGGAGAGGAATGCAGCGGAACATCGTTAAAAGCCTCTAACAAAAGAACAAAGGCGCGGATGTGTCCAGGTCCGAGTGCTACATGGGTGTGTGCGAGTGTCAGAAGATTTCCCTCCGGAGCACTTACAGGAGATTCACATTAACTCATCTCTATGTGACAATAAATACAGCAGAACAAAAGCTTGAGCTACCTTTATGAAGGCTGCGGTCAGCTGCCAGGGTCAAGCAGTAAATGTCATCTGAACTACACCACATCATGTTCACTATTAAAACAGTTTTAACACTATTATTCAACATTACACAACAACTCTGCAGTTTATTGCTAAGATTATAATCATTATATCATAGGAAATGGTAGAATTATAAACCTCAATTACTGCACCAGCTTGAATAGAAACTGAAGCCATCCAATTTAATTTGAAGTAAAACCGTTCCTGCGTTTTAAAGGGAACGAGTTTGGGGTAATAATTGTGCATTGGTAGCAACACTAGCAGCTGATGTAATCTCCAGAAAATGGCTCTAATTTGTCAAAGTGAGAAGTTCTGCTTGGTGCTTGCCAGAGCACCGGGCCAGAATGTGAAACGGACTGCGGTACCTGATCCAGATGTGACTGGGCAGACCAGGAGGACACGTGTGCATCTGTGTGCAATTTGTGGATATGTGATTAACGTGCGGCTGTGTGTCATGCTGAAAAAGCTTCTTATTGTTGTTTAAATCAGTAATGACGCGCCTCCCTGACTTCTGCTTGCACTGCTTGGCCTGGTCAGGTCTGTTCTGGAGCTGTGTCAAGCAGGCTGAACACCTGGCAGGGCACAAACTGCCTCTCACTAAACAGGCCCCCCAATAAATACACTCAGCAGGGTCCCAAACACAAACAGCATTTGGTGCGTTTTTTTTTTTGGGTGGATGGTGCAAAAGCAGTTTGTCTTAATCAGGACTGAATTAAAGCTGTTGTAAAGTAGCAGTTGTTTTAAAAGCACAAACCCCAGGTGAAAATTGGACATCTGCTTGATCATATCATTTGTGCGACAGTGGGAGACTTTTTATCATTTGCAAACGGGAAATAAATTAATGGTTTTTTAAAACAAACAAGTGTTCGTTTAATGTGAATAAATGCACCGTATGCAAACATTCACTTTACTGAAGACTGAATTGTCTTTATGAGTTTATTAACACCTTTAAACCAACCTGGCGACGTGTGTATGAAATGTTAATAAACTTTTAAAAACACAGCTTTGTTGCTGTACGTGACCTTGAAGCCGTGTTATTATGTGTGTGGCAATAAAATGTGAAATGAAGTGTTGATGTTCTGTTTCATAATGCATTTTTTATTGTATTATAAATGAATACTGGTCAAACTCTGGACTGAAGTTACTATCAGATATGAATTCAGAGTTATGGAAAGTTCACTCTGAGCACACCGCGTCTCTACAGCGGCATAAACACACACAGAGGCACACAGACTGTATAGCCGCTCTGTATGTAATGTGAATGCCTTCAGGACATTTTCCTAATATATGCTCTTCTACCAGCTAGTCAACGCAAGACTGAACGGCTCTTTTCTGGAACCGAGAGCTGATGCAGTGGTCAGACATGCTGCATGCACTCAGTGGGAGATTGTATTACGGCTTAACGACAGGAAAATGTCAATGGATAAGAATGTAAAACGTGGGCTCCCAGGCAGAGTGATTTTACCAGACGTGGTCTGGCATGTTTTCAGTGTAGTGAGTGGAGGTTACAATAAGGTAACGGGAGGGGGGGGGTCGACTGTACTCCCCCACCTCCTCCTCTTCAATTAGACTTGTGCCTGTTGCAGACATCAGTGATGTCGTTTTTCTAAATAACTGTTCATGCTCTTTCTTATCAGAGCAGAACCTTTGTTCTGCTGCTCCTCTGTCAGGTGACAGTATCTGGACTGTTACGGTGGAGTAACGTACTCCCAGCACTCTGAGCGAGTACAAGTAAACATTAACATTTGTAAATACTTAATCACACCGTCTACACAACCAAATCCCATTTAAAATATATAGAAGTAGAGAAGCTGGATTTTCCCTCAGTTAGAAAAGAGCGTCTGCAGATGAAATGTGAATCTTCCAGATGTGCTGGACGCCGTTGATACTGGGATCCAGTTTGAATATAAACATTTTCTTTAGTCTGTTGCTCCTATTCTTAATATTAAATTTGAAACTTTTAGAAATTAGTCAGTACCTTTGCTTCCTGTGTGAAATACGATAACGGGGGCACAACTTTCATAATCCGAAAACATACAGTGATACTATTTCAATGTTAACAACACGGTTCTTAGTGATTTTACGATGTGTAAACACACAGGAACTAATATTTTGTGGCAAAATACATTGGAGGCAGGATGTAAAATGAATATTACTGTTACTCTAATAGATGTTTAGTGAAACTGAGCATATTTTTACATGATCTCCTCTTTCCAACGGATTTAAGCAGTAATTTGCCGAATTTATTTCAACTATATATTGATTTATTTACACAGAGTTCTAAGGAAATCTTTGATTTAAAATCAGTGCAGTCTGCAGCACTAACACGTTTCCCCACACAAGCCTGATTTAATATTTTACTCAGTGTCTTGAATGTGACCACGCTGTTCTAAAACAATGGTCTATTTCCAACGGATACAGGAGCGCAATGAAACATTCAAATGCCACATTAATCACTCCAGCCCTTTGGAAGCACTTGAACAATAAGAGGATGCAACTGCTACTCAAAGTGTGTTTCTTAAACACAAAAGTCTTGTCACCTACTCACCTTTTACATAGCAATGTGGTGAGAGTGCCAATTTGGTGAGAGAGAAATCGTGTCAGAGATCAGAAATCGTGTCGGCTATGATGCAGGAGAAGGAAGAGATGATTAACCCTGGCAAACTCAACGTTTTCGAAACTTTTAACGGAGCGACAATTATTCTTTCACACACGCGTCTGTTTATGTTTGAAACTGTGGGAATTTTATCTTTGTTTTCAGTAGATTAAGATGATCAGGTCCTGAGTTACACTGCTTCCCTGACATTTTCCACCAATGACACCTGTGTACAGTAGATAATACAGTTTTTGGATGACCTATTTTTTTCCTCCCTCCCACCTCCCAGCACACCCTGACTCACCTGTAACATCTCTCTTCCTCTTACTGGAGCTCTTCTTGTCTGAGTCGGCGGACGCCACGCTCTGGGGTGAGTATTCTCCGTCCAGGCACCCGGGCACAGACCCTGGCAGCCTCTCTGCACTTACACTGTCCAACTCAGGCCCTCCACTCCCGCCCCCACCTACTACTGCAGGAGCAACAACAGGCGGGCAGGCCTCAGATGCCCTAACACGTGTCTCACAGGGGTTGAACTGCCAGTCAGCTCTCTGGTACTGGCTCTCTTGGTACAGTCTGTCGTCACGGGGGTAGGCTGGGTGCGGCGCGGTCGGCACCAGGCAGGAGCTGGAGAAGTCTGTGTAGGCCAGGAACTCAGGCTTTTGGTGGAGGGTGAAAGGGGCCTGCTGGTAGGGTGACTGCAGATTGCCTCCAGGGACCCCTGCGTGAGGGTTCCTCATGCAGCCCCATATAGGGCTGTTTGGGTGGGCGCTCCGCATGCAGCTGCTGGCTGGCTGATCCATGGTGATGCAAAATCACTTTGCACACTCCTGAAAAATGTCTTATTACAAGTCTTTTCGCCCTCTCAGAAAGTGACTTTGGCCCGGAAATCTGTATCTCTGTCACTTTTGAGAAACATCCAGCTCAGCAGACTAAATGCACATCATCGTTTCACTGCATCCACCGCTGGAACAGTCACTTCTCTCAGAGGCTGTTGACTCTTCCACAGTCCAGAACGTGTGAGGACAGACGCCTTCCTGTGACAGCACGTTTCCCTCTCTCTCTGGGAGTGTATGTGACGTCCTTTGGAGCCTCTGCTGCACACACACAGCCTCACACACTTTCCCTCTGCTCTTGCACTCACACACCCTCTCTCACTGACTGATCTGACTGGTTTGTGGCTCGGCAGGAGAGCAGCATCCGCAACTGCATGACTCCCCTTCTCGGGCTGGCTGTTTTCACAACTCTTCTAAGGCATTCTTGACAAGTGAGCCCTCCTCCTTTTTAAACGTATAGGTGGGAAAGAGTGGCAAGTTTATGGACTGTAATGTGAGATTGCAGAGGAGGAGCCCTGCTGGCCACATGTTGGTAGTACCCTCCAACCAACCCTTCCTCATCAACTATTAATCACAGGGGAAATTTTATATGCACATCTAATGGGCTTTCCAGACACGGGGCTTTTTAAAGGGACATTGTCTGTAAAATATAAAGTGAGCACCCACACACATGGGAGCTGGAGACCCTGACTTATGTCAGCTCCTTAGCACATTCTGACACCCAATTTAGTTCCTTTTTTGACACCCTTTTGAGGGAGGTTAACCCTAACCGTTTCCCCACTGGACCCCTGATCCCTGCCTGTCTTATCCAATCTAAAAAGTGTTTATTTCTTCCCATTTTTATGACCGTGTGTGTGTGCACATTAATGC
This sequence comes from Ctenopoma multispine, assembly GCA_034779795.1. Classification (NCBI taxonomy): domain Eukaryota; kingdom Metazoa; phylum Chordata; class Actinopteri; order Anabantiformes; family Anabantidae; genus Ctenopoma; species Ctenopoma multispine. The sequence goes on along the minus strand of JAUYWH010000011.1, from coordinate 15,045,580 downwards.
TACACACCCACATCCACCTGGCTGGACTTTCTTTAACTTGGAGGTGACAGAAGGACTGCATTTGATATTGGTTATGAACACCTCTTGAGGTTTTCTCACTTTAGTGAAACACAGTATGAAATTTCAGAGCCACATTTCAAAAATACAAGCTCATATTTTCTCTTTGCAAACACTGTGACTCAAAGATGTGCGCTATTTTTTCCCCCTATGCATGTTGTGCACATTTGTGGAGCTCTTCTTACTTACTACGTCTGAGAGATTAAGCTGCAGTAGCAATTGTGTGTGACAGGCATCACGTGCAGATCAACCACATTTGGATCAAGCAACGATGTAATTATTCAATTTTCTGATCACTGATTTTTAATCTCTGCACTCTACTCACGACAGAAGCCACTTCCCCATGAAGTCATGTCTCTAATGCCATTAAAACCTTTTTTGGCTAAACCAAATTTTAGACTCAATTTCAGCATATCTCTTACCCAATAAACCCACTGAACCACTCTTTACAGAAATGCTGTTTTTTTTTTATACGGCTCATTTTTGTGAGCTAATGTTTTCCTTCAGCCATGTGTGTCCTCACTTTGCTCTTGACTTCTCAGACAAGAGGAAAAGGTGGATCACACCTCCATTGAGAGGAGACAGAAAGAGAGAAGGCGCAAATTTTGAGATAAAGACTAAGAGAGGAAAGAAAGAAAAAGTAAACTGCACTTTAGCCAGAGAAGAACACAAAAGAGAAATGGGCTAGAAAGTAGTTAAATGGACCTTTTGTGACTCTCCATACTACAGTATGTTCTGTTCCTCTGGTTTGCAGACAGTGCATTCAATTGAAGAATTGAAAAAGATCTGGATGTCTATTATTTGGAAGGGGAAAAGAGGATGAAAAGTGACATATATCAGGTTAGAAGAAAGGCAACAAAAAAAGGAGAGGACAAAAAGAAAGTCGGACAGAGAAAAAGAGACAGAAACGAGCGTGTTTGAGGTCACACACCAACTCCTTTCCATTTACCCAGCAAATTGTTGAGCCATGAAGCATCCCTTGCTTTTACTGGCAGCCCGAGCCCTGGCCGCACCGCAGGGAGCAAGGGTTACACTACATTTGTGGTCAAAGCAGGGGCCATCTGTGTGTCAGTATAAATTAGTGTGTGTGCTGTGAAAATATGCGTCAGTGTCCATATGACTCAAAGACAGTGAACGTGAGAATAACAAGTGTTTGAAATAATTAAACATTAAGACCAAGGTGGCACAAAGAATAATCTGTATGTCTTTGCTTAATATTTATTTCTAGAAATTTGGTGATGTAGTGATTACCTGCAGGACTTACTGACAAACTAATGTAGCTGGCAGGACAACTGCAAGTAAGTTGGCAGCTAGTTAGGAAAATGGTAATGGTTAAAATCAACCAAGGTTGATTACCGCAATTCCCCCTTCTCTATTTACTGCAAAAATAAAAATGGAACATGAAAACAACTGTCGGACTTATTGATTAAATAAACCGTTTCCTGTATGTCAGCTGAATATTTAATGAGGATAATGATGCATTTAAATTTAATTTAATGCTTATTTAATTTCCAGTTGATACAAGCACATCATACAGTGTGTCCTGCCCTCTTGTGAGCTGAAAGGTGCATGATAGCAGTACAAAGTTCAGTACCAGTACATACCAAGGGTAAAACAGTCTCAAACTTTGTGACACTGTATTTAGTTTCTGCAATTACTATTGTCTTCTTAAGACTAATTTGTAATGGACCCAAATCTCTGGTGGTGTGGTACATATTTACAGTGGCTCCAGAAATCTAATATTTCTTGTTGTTAAAGGTTTTGTCATTTGCATTGGTGCACAGCTTTACGTTAAGGACGTGACATTATGTCTGTCTGTTAGCTGCAGGTCTGATGTGCTGCATTCAGGGACAATGGAGAGTAACAAACTAGATAACTAGATAAATAAGAAACTAACAAACCTGAGGTATGATCTGCATCATGGCTCAAAAATCAAGTTCTTAACCAAACCAAGCATTTGGAGAATCTAAACAGACAGTTAGCTTGCTAACTAGCGTGGCTGCTAACAGGACAATAGAAAAGATGTATTTATTATATTTTATATTATTTATTCCACTCCAGCCTGTCTGCAAAACATTTATCCCAGCTTAACAAGTTGTTCTTGCCTCACAGCTACCAAGCTACAACTGATTCCTCCATCTTGAATCCTCCAGTCCTGCTTTCTCACAGAAGATGGTTTGTAATTATAACCACTTATTGTGTCTTTAAATTCATTGGGAAATTTAGTAGTTTAAATGTTTTCCCACTGATTTTTTTTATTTGTTGTACCATAAAACTCAACAGTTGTCCAAACAACTGGCTCAGAAAACAAACACACCAATGAGCAACACTGTTGCACTGGATAACATATGCTTCATCATCATCACCACGCACGCACACACACACTCTGTGAATAAGAATAACAATTCTTGTTTAAATTTTTGTGCTTCACTTTGTGACAGTACTGTGGAAGCAATATATGAGTGTGAGAACCTCAGGAGTATCTCGGTCATACACATCACGGATTGCAGATAAATGAGCTGGGCATGACTCACATCTACCCTCACCCTGCAGACAACCTGTTTGTGTCTATCTAGCTGTGTGTGTGTGTGTGTGTGTGTGTGTGTGTGTGTGTGTGTGTGTGTGTGTGTGTGTGTGTGTGTGTGAAAGCAGGAGCATGAAACAGAGTGAAGGAGAGTAAGACAGCATTCACGTTTTGTGCATACACACACAGTATGAGTGAGAAATGCTTCTCTTTGGTCTGTTTGCATAAGTGCAACATGACCAGCTGCAAAGTTTTATATACATTTGTGCATGGATGTGTGTGTGTGTGTGCTTTTTCATCTGATCCATCTTTTGTGACACTGACAGGATTAGAGCCCTCCATCAGTCTCTCATGTCTGACAGCATGACCCAATGTGACCCCATGTTCACCTGTGGGAGCCTCTTATCTCTGCTACTGTGCTGAGGACGAGGGGGGGAGTGTGAGAAGGCGGAGAGGTGAAAGAGGGTGGGAAAAAACAAACGCATTCAACTAAATAAATCCTAATAACTTTAAAAAAGTACTGTAAAACATTGGTGAAAGCATCCGGGCTCTTTGCAGCCTCATATCTGGGTAATTTACTCCATGACTGCACTACTGCCAGTGCAACTGAGATACTATCTTTTGCCCAGCTGACACGCTGATAAGAGCCAATAAACATGACTAATGGTTTCTATCACTCCTGCTGATACAGCCAACAACCAAATCACAGCACATAATCAGCTTCTGTGGAACCACAGCATGCAGGAGTCTGGCAGTTTAGTTTAGTCACTGAATGAAAATTAGTAAAACCAGTGAATCTTGCTTCATTCAAAATAAAACAGTACATGGAGTTAGTATTATAAGGTAAAGTGAAATCAGTTCTTTTCATTTATCTTTGTGAGATGAGTTTCTATTACTGAAAACGTCTACACGAGCAGCAGAAAACTATGTTATGAACCTAAAAACACAAAGCAGTATTTTGATGTTACAACATTATTATAAATACACGGCTATTATGTACAATTTGCAAATAGTTTGTGCAATAAACTGTGTAATGTTTCTAAGCTTCAGTGAAACATATTTTCTACTCAGTCTGTCTTTCATGAATGGCGTGGTTTAGAGTCTTTAGTTTGCCAACTGACATACCTAAAGCAGTTCATGGTGCTGGCTAAGCGATGGAATCCTGTTCTCACAAATAAACTCTGTTTTGAGCTTAGTCAGCATCATGTCAGTGCTGTTGTCTGTAAAAACATATAAAAATTAAAGCACGATAAGGAAAATATGCTTCACAGAATGTGAGTAGACAACATTATCATTTATCTGGAGGTTGGTCTTCACCTTTTCCTTCTGTTGTAGTCTCCAACAACTCTTTTGCTAAATTCTCCCGTTCACCATCTACATGCAGAATATCCAGATTTTGTGTTGGTGAGATGACATTTTAAGCTGCTGCATAAAATAACCTTTGACAATTTGCCCATACCCATCTAATTTCAGCTTTATGTCTGGCCCAAAGTAATAATAAGCAGCCATACTTCTGTATTACAACTGTACAAGTCAAAAGTATATCACTCTCTCTCTAATACTTCTTAAGCACTAATACAACCACTGGCCACCCTTTGTACATAAATGAGACAGTCAAAACATTAGAAACACCTCTTAATATAAAGCTCTACAGAGCATGTTCACAATATGCGACGAATGACAAACTTGTAAAACAAATCTCACAAACTAAATAGAAAAATTAAGCTTCTTTAGGTTTAGGTAGACAAATAATCAGGTAAATTGTATCTGCACACAGAATAACCATCACTGTTGCAGGCATACTGGCACCACTGTTATTTACAATAGGTCTCACTGGTCCCAGATCTGGAAACTTTTTCAAATAACTTCACAGGATCCTTAACATTTTAATTACCAACTGGTAGAAGACAAAAGACAAAAAGAGCATCAAGAAATAATTAGTTTCTACAGCAAACAGAAACAGTACATGTGAATGTGTCTCATCTTAGGTAATGCCTGGACACAACAGTGCAGCTCTCAGCATTTTTACTAATGGTTCTGTTGCAGAGACTTGGCTCAGATATTGATATAAAATCTGAATCTGAATGTCTGACTGACTGACCGAACAATCCATCATAAAATCTATTTTTGTTCCAATATCATTCCAATGCTAGGACCAATCTGCAAACTCTCTGCTGATTGTTCATGAAAATGGATTGTCTTTAAGTAAGTATGCAGTGCGTAGGAGGTGGACGGGACACCCACAGGTGCTAATAATCATGTATGATTGAAATCAGGTGTTGGCAACAGTGTCCTGCTTTTGTGAGGGGAACATTATAGCTCTCTAAGGCTTTGGCGTCTCATCATCTTGTCTTATGAAATTGTTTACCTTTTTTTCCAGTAAGAAAATATCCTACAGGGTAAAGCCAGTTAATACCACAATATATCTGTGGGAATTTGTTAGCTGAAGAACCTTCATAACTGTAAGCAAGAACTGTCAGCTGGTTACTTTAAGCCACTTCAGTGTGGAGCAGGGGGGGGGTCAATCTAATGGCTTACTTTTTATGAAAGTGAAGTGGTACATTTATCATACACAGAGACAGGTTTACCTTTATTTTGCCATGTTTTTGACACTTGAACAAAATAGAAGAAAGCTGTAAATGCAAAGTAAAATGTGTGTAATGGTAATGTTACCACATGCCTCTTTGTATGTACAGTACAGCTGCAACATAATTACAAAAAGGTATCCTGTGATTCCAGTTTAATTACACGTTAAGTCGCAGGCTGTAATCTAAAAGGCAGCAGAATACAACCCCAGTATTCTTTAATAGACAGCTTCTGGCATCCTAGTAGCAGAGTCGTGATGTATCACACATGTCTCTGTACAAGACTAATACATTTACGCTGCCTGTTGTGGTCCCTAGGGACGGAGCCAATTCTTTGGCTGTCAAAACACAAAGAACTGGTTTAAAATAAAGTGCTGGCTCTGAACCAGTCCTTGAAGTGGCTTGGTAGAAAAGGGGTATCTGACATCAAACCGCCGACTCATTTATTGATGGGCAGGTACTGGATTTATCAGTAATACTTTGTCAAAAGAGTTGATGCTGCTTGAAATTAAAATTGCAAAATTACGGGATGAAACTCCCCAAAAATGAGCTGGTGAGATGTTAAAGATTATAGCTGCCAGTTCATAAGTGAGCTTCTCAGCTTAATTTGTTTAGTTTAAGAAAATGTTGGTTTAAGTATGAATTAATACTCCACTAAGATGATTCACTATTTCTCTTTCTCTTTCTCTTTGTGTTTGTTTTTGTTTAATATTGTATTTCTACGGCTCTGTCCCCAAACCTTCAGATCAAAACTCTGTCACAGGAGAACAAAGTGGTATTGACCTTTTTAATAGAATGATTTTCAGTGCAAACAAAACAAAAAAACTTCAGTGTTGAGTGTGAGCTCATTGTGTTAAAATGCCAAAATGTAGTCGGTTTAAGAATAAATTGTTTCTCTTGTACTGCGCTGAATAAGTGGAACTTCTCAACTCTCAGGGAACTGACCTCAAGCATCTTGTCTTGTCTTATATTAAGTCTTCCAGCTTCCATGTTGGATAATGTTACAACAATAAAAACAGCTAATCTTTACCTCAATGACACCACACCACAAAAACTAATTTCCCTGCTGCCACAGTATTACCACATACTGTATAATATGAGCTGGGTCTGACAGTGGAAGCCAGGCTACAGATTTCATTGGCAACGACACTGGATTTTTGTTCCAGCCACATTTTCACTCAGCTATGTGCCACAGTGAGATACTGCTTCACTCATGGAAAATCAATTGAAGAGTGCTCTCTAGTGGCTCTCAGCTGGAACAGCTGGAATGATCCTGAACCCTCACTCATTTAAAGCCAGTTCATTTCTGTGCGGACCAAGTGTCAGTGGTATTTTTGTTTATTTCAGAGAGTGATCAGATTAGTGGGCTTCATAATTTCCATGCACGCTCCCAGTACAGAAGCACTTAAAACCTTGAATCCCGGCTGCTCGTCTTAGTCAAGAAGTCCAAAAAGGCTAGTCATCCATCTTTTTTTCCTGAAAGGTAAGTGTTGTGTGGAACAGTTTAGCAGCAGGATGCAGCATTATTGCCATGAAGAACAATCAGATACATTCACTTGCTTCCAATATTGTGAAACTGATGTTCTTTTATACTTTTGCCAGAGACAAATAAATCAACCCGGCTCAAAAAAATAAGCTCCCATCCATCACATTTGATAGATGACTAATGTCATTCAAATATCAGGCTATTTTAGAAGGTACGGATCTGGGGCTGCGTGCTGCTATTGTGGCAAAGCTGCTCTCTGCTGTGACCTTTAGAGTATACAATCACATGCACACAGCTGCAATACAGGAAACCAGAACCATCTACACCAAGCTGCTTGTGATCACCCTGGCTATTTAAGAGCACAAAACACAAGATAAATCAAACTAAATGTCTGTGAGGTCCAAGGAAATACCAGTTTTTGCGGGTGTCCGGAGGGGCTGGTAGGATATGCATGTCTGTGTGTGTGTGTATTGCCGTGTGGACAGTAGCCCTATAGCGTGTTCATGGATTACCTTCCTTCCTGTCTGCCTCATCTTGTTTTCAAGCAGCACAAGGCTGGACTTCCTGCTGTGGGACCTAAGACTCTTTGAAGAGGCCTACTCAGTGCAATCCCTGGAGAGTTGTCATGATCAGCCCTGGACAACAAACACCTCAAAAGGGAGCAAAGTCTGTGGGCCAAACATTTCCTCAATCACTGAACTGACTCTTTGGGGGTTTGCGCTCAAAAGGCACAGGGGCGCCAACTCCCTATCGTGGAAAGTTTTCGCTGTGCAGATGTTCACCGATAGGGAAGACGACAACATATGCACATGCACTATGTATGCAAAAACACACACACAGAGGAACAATCCCCAGGCATACACACAAAAAAGGTTGGAACATTACTATAACAGGCATGCAGACAGACTCGCACACATCATCTCACAGCAGTGATATAAGTAAAGAAATTGTGATTTGTGATTACAGTAATCTTTCCTCTTGTGATTCCTGTAAAAGGAGTGAGGCAGGGCAGTAGGAAAGAGGATGAAAGAGGGGGAGTCCTGTCTGTACAGCAGCATCCTGTTTGCCTCTCAGTGGAGTTTTCGCTTATGTGCGTAGATTATTTTACGTGGCTCTGATCCTATGCAAAGTATATGTAATGTATACAGTATGTGCAATAAGACCTTTACATGTTTATTGATGCACCCGTGTGTGTTACTCCTTACATACTGCATATGTGTGGCATGATGCATTATTTCTGAGCTCTGCACAAATCAATGTGAGCAGGGATAATGTGCAGAAGAAGCTTCTTACTGCCAAAATGTAGGAGGAAGGATTGTTCTTTTTAACAAAAGAGCTGTCAACTAAATGACCCATAGGAGACTTTCATTGTAAGAGTAATAATAATCCTGATGCGTCATTATTTGAAGCCTAGAGCAATGACATAGTATATTAAACCAAATGTCAAGGCAGGGAGCACAACAACGTGGTTTGGATGGGTCAACAACTCGCAGGACATTCCCATAGGAGACATTTGATACCAGTGTGAGACGTGTGCTATAATAATGATCGTTCCAGGAAGTATTTATTTTATCTTTTCACTTGACCAAACCCAGCTTTTTTGTGCCTAACCCTAACCCAGTTTTCTTTGTGCCTAAACTCACACTGTAATGCAGCCCTTCAAAAAGTGACCTATAGCAGCCATATGAAACTTAGTATGAGTCGCTAAAAGACTTAGTATTTGACATCATTCAGTGTCATTCTGTGATCACAGAATTGGGTGGGAATGTGGACAGTCTATTCTGTACTTTTTCTGTTCTTGTAGAAGCCTGTATCGGATCATTTAGATAGCTGGGTGCCTTTGACTTTGCTTCTCTGTTCACTAAAACCATTTTCCAGACTTTGCTGATGCCAGTATTTTTGACAATATACAGTGAAGGGCGCATAGAAACATGAGACTGAAGTCAATAGGACAAAAAGGCCTGAGCTGAACCTCCAGCCTAAAATAGCAGGTTGCTCAGTTACTCTACAGCTTCATGTTCTGTGATATGATATGTATTATTGTGCTCAATTACAGAAGCAATCATTGCAATGGAAATAATCAGAGCACCATATTCAGCTGCCAAAACATGCAATAGAGCAGCAGTGGCATTATCTACTGTATGCTTGATGTATGCACGCTAAACCTTTTGGCTTTCAGAGTAATGTTTGGGTTAATCTTCTCTGCTGAAGCCACAGAATACGAGGGTATGTTAGATACATTGCCAGTGACAGCTTCCTTTATGATAACTGCTCTGTGTGTACACATACCACGAAACCCTAGAGGTTCATTGTGCGGTCAAGCCTTGATATCGTATGTGCAGGGCATGATGTGTAAAATCTGCAGTGCCAGAGCACATACAAGAAAACAAATGTCTATATTTAGCTAGATGACGCTTTTACGATGATGGATACTGTACCAAGTGAGTCAGCCCTCAATCAAAAAGAGGGGGGGAAGGAAGACGATGAGGAAGAAAATAAAAAGGAAGTGGAGGAAAGAAATTCCAGATGTCAACAGTAAAGTTTGTTCAGCTCCGGTTTGCGGCCACTGGAGCTTTGTGTACCTGCCCCTGCTAAAGCTATTACCTCCGGCTGCTGCGCTGGGGGAGCAGCACAACAAAGCCAGAGAATTCTCGGAAGCCCTTCAATCAAGTTCTTCAACATTGTCCCGACACTGCTGCTGCTCCCTCTCCTAAGCACACTGTTAATTTGACAGGGTGGAAGAAGACGTAGGCGTGTGTCCTGATCCTGCAGTACTGTGTAACGTTTGAGCGTATGTGTGAATGAGTGCCGCCTTGCAGATACGTTTGCAACTTACAGTCTGCTGAAGTCAACATTCATCAGTGTATGTAACAAGTGTATGTTTACTGACTTATACAATGCTTGTGTAGTAATACTTGAGACAAGACCAATTTTACATTTAACCAGTCACAGGCTACAGTCTTGTTTGCACTCACCCCAACAGGTGGAGGAAAACACTACTGCACAAAAAATTCCCTTTGTTAAAACAATGTCGTCTAGGCCAAGTCACGAAAGATAGGTCCAGACCAAAAGTCTAAAATCTGTGAGCAGGAAAGGTGATTTTACAAGCAGGACTTAGTACACTGGTGATGCTGCTTTTACCACTTGTAATGTGTCTGCCTACTCATTTCTAGTTTTGTGTGTGTTAGTTGTCATCATCTTGTCCTGCTAAGTCCTGTTCAGTTTGCTTTTCACCTCTGTGGATGGACACGCATTATTTCCTTGATCCTTCCATATTCTTCCTCCCATATTCTTCCTCCCATGGCTGTGCCCTAGCCACAATCAACCCACCACCACCACCGCTATTCCATGCAGCAAACCTCCTGGAGAGAGAAAATGGCTCCCATCAAATTCACTTTGAATTGAGCTGAACCAGACATTGCTCGCTGAGTGTTGCATAATGCGATGATGAAGTCTGGGTGGCTCTCTCGTGTATCTAATCCAACCGTTTGCTCCCTCAGGGGCTCTCTCACAGATATTTTGCAACCGCAAAATGAGAGACAACTGCCAAACAACTCCTAGGAAATATGATGCTGCATACTGTACATGGCGAGCTACAGCGCTGACTGCCAAAGACATTAGCTGTGATTACCTCTACTGTTTTCGTTGCTTTAAACTCACCCCTAAGCAAGGCACTCAACATGTAACTTAACAACATATTAGGTGGCTCTCTTAAATAATACATCACATTTTGAGAGAGAATCTTACAAAATAAAATATGTAACTGATCTGCTTTTAAATTTTCACTCTAATTGCTGCACTAAAAATTCTAATGATGTCTCTTAAATAACAGTGCACATTTTGGACAGTGCTAGCTGTTTAATGTATTGTGCAATAACACAGAAAATAATGCTGCCACATTTCAAACTGACGAATGAACGTGACACTAAAATGTTACAGCAATCATAAAACCTAACCGTTTTCACCGTTCACAAAGGGCGGACAAAAAAAAAAAGATATTTCACATAATGATACATTCTGTCCTCCTTTGAATTTTATAGCTTCAGGAAAAAAAACGTGGATGGTCACTCCTTTCTGTAATTTAGGGAGAGAATGAAGTCAAATCACTGGGGACTTTCATCATCTTCAGTGAAGAATATGCTGTGTAGAGTCATCTCTCATTGCAGACAAACTGTCTTCTACAATTCAATTCTTTTTTTAACATTACAGATAATTTATAGCTGATTTTTTTGTCCAGTTTCACATATATAGATATGACGTTATTACTCTACCAGACTATTGTAATGGCTTATTTTACAGCAATGAAAAAAACTTTGTCACTCTGTTATATATACTGTAAATCTAAGTGTACATAAAGCCTGTTTGGACTTGATGACAGCTCAAAGACCAGCGAATAAGAATAAAAATACATTTACACAAGCATCATGACTAAAGACTGAAGAAACACTGACCTCTATCTATTGTTTAAGGCGTTTCAGTGATATGCGGCAGAGCGTGTTCTGGCTGCGGCTCCAACTCCAGTAATAAAACATAAGAAGAAGATGAAGAACTAGAAAACAGAATTACTTTTATACTTCAGATGTTTTTATAAAGTATTAAAACCAACAAATAAGTAGATAATAAGTCTGATTTAAATACAGTAGAGCAAACTGAATTCATAAATTAATCAAATCCTCTCCAGCGGTCTTCTGATGTAAACATGTCCTCATCATGTAAGATATGGTGGCTGTGTTTAGAAAGGCAACATGTTTACGTTAACAAGCAGAACAAATCTTATAATACATTTGCAAGTTGTAAGCAAATTGAAAATATCTGTGGGCTCCGATTCTTCATTACATTACAGATTTACTGTCAGTTCTCCTGAAGCACCAGCAGCTGTTTGTATCTTCACAGGCTGTCCTGCCAGTAAACAGAGCGAAAACAATTACCCAGATATTTCTGTCAGGATCTATAGTGAGGTTGAAACCCTGTTTAAGTACAGGAAATAAAAAATGCACACCCATCGAAGAACAATGGCTTCAACATGTTTAGTAAATTAAATCAAACATCCATTGCTCAGAAAAATTTGGAACTAGATAAATTTATATTAAATTGCCTGGCCTTGTAGCTCTGCAACAAATTCAGTAATCATTGACCCTTTGGCACAAAAACGTGGACCTCTTTTCAGTGAACTCTTCATTTTAATGAAACAAAAAAAGTTTGTAAAAGTTTGTGGGACACTGGGGACATTAGTTCTGTCCAGTGCTTTGAGTGGTCTTTGCCAGGTGATTTTACAAGGCCCTGTGAAGACAGATCTGACAGGAGAGAACGGCAGAGGAGAGAGCATGAGAGAATAAAAAGGGAAAGAGAGATGATAGAACGCCTATCATGCCTTAACATGTGCCAGAGAGAAAAGCAGTTCTTCTGGAGGCCAGAGCTGCGCTTTGCTAAACCTGAGCCAGAATAAAGGCTTCAATGTGACCTTCCTGCCCCCTGCAGAGGGAGAGAGAGAGTGATGGCTGGATGTCAAAAAGAGAAAGAATGAGTAGTTAAATCCCTAACTTCTTCTCCAACTCCTGCAGGTCAGGTGCACAGCGTAGCCTGGGGTTTGTAGATTCATAGGTTGAGTCTGATTTGCACAGTCTTGTTGTTCTGCCAGATTCCTGCTAACATGCGTGTTCATGCCAACAGAAACATTAAAGGCTCCTTTTAGCGACCCTATGAATAGTGACCTGTGGAGATTTTCCCAAACAACCAAAGCAAAGAGCAAAAGACAAAAAAAAAAAAAAAAAAGGAATGCAACTGACAATTCTTTCCGTTTAACTGAAACAGGCTCTATTGTGAATCTCCAACCCTAATTCCACAGCTGGATGCTAGAACCTCATTCTGATTGTGATTGAAATGGAAGAGATAATCATGCATCACTATGTGAGAAACTCCTCAGTATGAATGGAACTTTAGGCTGCCTGGGAAGCAAATATGTCCTCTCTCCAATATGCAATAGAACATATAGATCAGTACGACCGAACTGAGTCAAAACAGATGAGTCAAAGTACAGTGAATCATCTCTTAAGAAACTCCAACCATTAGCTCAACATCACAGTCTCACAACACCTTTTAACCAACCTCTCAACCTTACCTTACCTTTAAATACTTTAAGCGTTGTCCTATGAGGACAAAAAACCACAATATTCTATGGTGATGTGGAGTTGGGAGGTTTAATGGTGCACAGATACGGTATCGCTCCATCTCCTTACGCTCAGGCTTGCCACAGTTTCATTAACCACACCTACATCTGTTAGCCAGGTGTTTCCACATCACAAAAGCCATCATTAATGCTGCAACATCTTCATGTTTTATTTAAAACAAAATAAAATCTGAGAATGAGCAACTGGCCGATGAAGCTTTATTCTAGTGTGACCTTTAGAAAGTATGTCATCTTGTATATGAAATCTTAGAAACTATATAAGAATTTGCCAAAAAAGCAAAACACTTTGATATGATTTATGATGGATTTTTATTTGGCCTATATATTTTTTTCTCCATAAAACAAGTCCCCAGTATATATGAGGAGATATTTTATTGTATGGCAAATATATATTTTTTCTTTTTTATTGTACAGTATCTCTATGCATATGAATTCAACACAGCATCTGTTGATCATTTTAAATGTTTTCATTGTGGTATTTTATAAAAAAAGTCAATAAATTAACAAATAAGTAGTATCAACATGAGAAGAGTAAACTTTTCTGAAGGTGTCTTTCAACAGAAAGAAACGGCCTAAATATAGTCTCAATCTTGACCTTGATCTTTCACCTCATAATCAATGATGCTGACACTGGGAGCAGCTACAGCGAAGAACCGTGACTCAACACTCTCCAGAACAAGGTCACACGACGCTTTGAGAGCACTGCTCTGTTTGGATTTGCTTCTCTCCCCATGCAAGGTTGACCCAGTTTACGCCACCCATGCCTTGACATCTTTCCAACATCTGTTTCCAATTGACAGAAAAACAAATGAGACCATGACCACTCATTACTCATAGACAACTAGTTACTTGCATGGTTCAGACCGATCTGGTTATGTTGGATTTGTTTATGCTCTTTGACAACACGACCCTGGTGACAGAAAAGGCCACACTGTGAAACATTTATTGAGGTCAATTCCCAAAATGAGCTCCCCCGTCTGAGTTAGGTTGTGCTGATTTACAAAGATTAGCAGCAGGGATAATTTTGTTAGATCGCTGTGATTTGTTTTTGGAGTTTTGTTGTTCTGAGCTTTTACTGTATGTCTTGAAGGAGTTTGAATTTGGACAGGAAAGTTGTACTCCATCTAACCACAAGTGGGAGCTGTGTGACTGCGTACTCCACTTCATGTTGAGCAATCTAACCTAAACCACCTCCCACCTACAGAGGGAAATTACAGCCTAAATCCAGCTCATTAATCATATATTCCCTTACATAACTAAATGTATTAACAGAATGCAGCTATGCTAAATACTCAGACTGAATATCTGTTAGTATCTTGGAAACAAACCTGCTCCACAGGTTTCTCTTGAACTTCTGTACAAATATAAATCCGCTGCATTTCACAGTGGACTTCAGCAGGCCAGTACCTCTTTTTTTTCACATTACACAGTAAACAGATGGATTGTTGTAGCTCTTGGACAAGAAGAAGCTTGAATCGATCTAGTAAGAGGACTGATGTGGCCTGGTCAAGCTCTTACAGGACCGTCTCCAGGGTGAAATTGGACGTGTGTTTGGATGTCTTTCACACAAGGCACAGTCTGTTTCAACACTTGCGACCCTCTGTGCTCCTCGCTGGAGGACATTTAACATCCGACTCAATAAACTGGAGTCACTGGTGTGTTTGCACATGTGCGCAGAAGTGCATATGTAATTGAGGAGTGGGAAGTGTGCATTTGTGTGTGCCTGACAGCTTTGTGCACTTGTGTTTCAGATGAGGGACGGTGCACAGTTCAAGCCCTGAAGCACATCTTGCTTAGCTAAGAATCACAGTGTTCCTGTGCTGCTCATCACTCAGCCACAGCTAACAGGGGAGAAATAAAACTGACTGACACCCACACCCCCATACACACACACACACACACACACACACACACACACACTATTCAACCATACTGTATGTAGTTTTATACACACATTCACAGAAAGTTAAGCACACACACAAACAAAACAGGATGTGGTCACAGTCGATCATAAATGACAACTCCGCCAGCTAAATCGCCATCCTCTACGCCATTGAATTTAAATGGGCATAGCAGTTAGGGTAACTAAACAATTGCAAATGAACCGTAGCAACTGTTTGGCCTGAAACTGACACATTTAACAGACATTCCTGATTCAAAAAGAACTACTGCACCTATTTTAAAATGAGAAATGGCTTGAACCCGTTCTATATTAAATCATTTCTAAAGTCTAACCTCCGTACGTTATTATTATTATGGTGTTCCCTTCGACTTATACATCACACACAGTTTTAGAGAAAAGGCTAAAAGTTAAGAAAATATAATATAACATTAATTAGAGTAAAGCAGTGCAGTTGTGTAGGTTAGTCCAGCTATGCCACTGCCTCCTCTGTGCTTTACCTACTTTATATTGCTTGCTAAATAAACACATGGTTCTATAGGAATGTTATCCCAAACCTGATAATTTGCTGTGATTACATTAATATTTTTTCTGGTTGAAACTTCCCTTTTCCTTTTCCTATTGCTGTTGTTTATTTTCTTTCCCCCCATCCCGCCTCGCTCCTCCTCTCCTCTCCACATGCATTGCATTCACTATTAGCAGACAATTAAGGGTGATTAGTTAGAAGACGGATGCTCTGTTTTTCCTGTGTGTGTTTATTTTGTTATTCTGCATAGACGTAGGAATCATATATGGGGTGATCATACAGGATCAAAAAGTTACTGTGATGTATAGTTGTCGAGTACATAACATATAAAGTAGATCAAGACAGTATCCATATCAGTGTGGCATTACAACTAGTGATGTTTGTTTATGTATTTTGTGAATTCAGGACTTTTAGGTAATTGAATTCTGTTTCAAATTTATGTTGTTGTTGACTGACTGAGTCAAGGGGTTAGATGTTCAAACTATGCCTAAGAACATGCACACATCTTTTCACTACACAAACTGGAACATGCATGAAGAAAGTCTATATCTCATACGTACTTCAGACCATGCGCACACAGTTTTCTTGAGGCAGCATGACTTAAATGACAAGGAGATATAACATGAGAGATGTAATCCAACGACCCCCAACGTTCCTGATTGTCTTATTTAATCTATGATGTCTGACATATTAAAGAGCTGTCTTACAGTCACATGGAAGAAACAAGCTTCTCCAGTATTGTTGGCGAACCACGCCAATGCAAGACAGGGACAGGTCTACTGAGTGTCGGAGGGGTCATAAGTAGCAATATGAAAACTGATGTTTAAGGTTGTTTCTGCTTCCATTCATGGTGAAGTGTGGGAGTGGAAACGGGTTGTGACTGTGACTGAGATTTATAACAGAACCAGGTGTACTTGAGCCTTTATAAATCTGATGGAAAGAATGCATGTGCATTATGTTTTCGTGCATGCACAACATTTTACTCATGAATCCACACAGACTTTTATGCATCTGGACCCTGGTATCAAACTGTTGTGTCTGGCATTGGTTGCAAAGATTAGTACTGATCCCTTGTTGCTCATCCTCACCCACTGCTCATTCTACAGAACAAAAGATATAAAGAAGTAGCAGCTGGACCTCACACTACATACACAGTACTGTTTACTGCAACAAAGCCCACCTGGATCTGCAGAAGGTGTCAACCTTTGCTGGCTGTAAAGAAATTATGACCCAATCATTTTGCAGATATTCAGATGTTAGTTTGATATGCATCATGATTTTGCAAGGCAGTGAATCGCTTTACTGCTATTTGTGTGCAATGAAAAACCTCTGCGGGCTCGCAGAAGATATTAACAGGTGTTTGTCTGTTTCATGAATCGTTTGCAGCTGTGTTGTGTTAAAAGAACACATCTTTACATTTTTACTTGGGTCTTAACACCACTGCTATTCACGATTGCTTAAAAACATATGGTACGTGAAGCCTTGACTGATACCTTAAATGCTGGAGCAGTCCTAATTTTCCCAGTGATTATTTATACAGATTCAGGAGAGATCGGTGCTCTTGGTGAAACCAGACAGTCCATAACTCACCGGGCCAGACAATCAAGCTTTTGGTCTCCCCCCCACTTATCGTTATCCCATTGAAATCCACATTGATTTATTGTGTTTTGAACTTTGCTTGTCTGCGATGTCACTGCTTAGAGGGAGATGGCAAACAGTTTCAAAGCTGATCTGCGTTCCTCACTAGTATCGCCGTCACATATTTTTTCTTACTTTCTGGCCAAGATGCAAGGCCAGACCTCATCATAAAAACAACCAACTAGAACCTTTGCCCTACGCTTAACCTCGCTGAAGAAGTACACATGAAGCAAAACGATGAAATCATGGATTAGGAAAAGGACTTTAGGATCAGGACAGAAAGCAAACAACTCCTATTTGTGCGCCACTGACAAGCAAAGAGTGCTCTCTGAAATTGCTGTCCCTGATGAAGGGAATGGAAAGAAGGCAGAAGAGGAGAGCAGAAGAAGAGCGACAGTAAAGTGTGTGGTTATTCTGAGAGAGAGCAGGGGCAGGATGCCAGTAGAAACTGTTCTTGTGACACAGAAGCACAATGTTCTGCACAATTGTGTAAGATACAATCACAGAGAAACGCAGCTAAAGCTTATATACACATATACACACCTCATACACACACTTCGCTCTGTAACTGGATAACTACAGCACTGTTTAGTTCATAGAAGCGTTTTATTAAATAATACACAAAGCAATCCAAACACTTTTATACACAAGTGTAAATATTTGGAAAAAATCAATATGGCAACATTTCAAAACTAATAGTGCTGCACAATACACAAACGTTTTAGCAGGCTTAACAGTATTATGTTAAGAAGTGATTAATATCAAAAATAACGTTTAAACAATTGAGGAGACAAGTGGCGAGATTACAATTGGATTTCACAGCAGAATTAATTTTGCTATTCAAACACCCATAAACAGCCTTTCCCGAGTGTGTCTCTATTTGTACAGCAAATACAATTACTCCTGCATCATTATAGTTGAGTCTTCATGACTCCACTCCAGCCCACATTACACTATAGTTTGTTAATAAAAATGGAGATGACTGGAGAGTATCAAATGGAGTTCAATTCTACACATGCAAAAATCTTGGACTTTTGCACATCTTGGACATTTTCATTGCACATGTATTTATGCTTTCTTTGTTAATATGCTGTTTCCTAGCAGCGTTATGCCGCACATCAGTTGGTTGGTTTTTATGTATAAAAGCTTCAAGCATATTTGTTTGTAGAATGTGGCTCTTGACCAATTTTCATGTACATTTTAAAATGTATATAAAAATACTGTGTGGTTGACCACTGGAGGGCCCCCAAGAGCAATTCACTTTTTAAAACATGTTTTCATGATTATTGTAAAAGATTTTTGATGATTCATATATTATCAAAGTTATATTAATGTACAAAAACACAGTACTACATAAACAGAGCACTGTTAGTGTAGTGATTTCTACTGCCTCTCCGCTCAAAGCTCAGAGCTCCACTGGTATTATGAGAAACCAGGTTGCAGTGAGCATCCAAAGAGCAGGTTGGAGGCCAAAACAATGTGACAAAAAAGGACATATTCTTCAGGGGCAGACAAAAGAAAGGAGGAAGAGGAGAAAAAACAGCAAGATGAAAGTATATTTCCTCAAGTTAGGAAAGTCCTTAAATATCCTTTTGGACATTTTGATCCAAAAGGTTGGTTGAGTGTAGCCTACAACAGCAAATTAGCAACTAGACAGCTTATTATTCAAGCTAAGGTTTTTGTGGTTGTGTAATACTGCGCTTTAACTTTGAGTAAGGTGATTCTTAATAGTTTTTTGGCATCAAATACAACATTTTCTGAAACACAGTGATACACAGGAAATCAGAGTTTATGCAACTGCTTAAAAGCACATGGGAAATTATAATTTTGGCAACTAATTAAAATGGCATTGTATGAATAAAAAATTCTATTGTAATTAATGTGTACTCGCAGTTTGCTGAGATGAAACAAAACCAGACTTCTCCTTCTCTCAACCTCTACCAAAAGTATTTCTGGCTCTTTCCACGTTAACAATCAAGTTCAACACTTGGCTTAGCCTGCAGATGAGAATATCTGAAAATATACACAGAAAATATCACAGTTCACCCTTTTTCATGATGCACATCCCCACCATCAAGTGTGACCATGGGGAACAGCTATAAACACTTCTGCCTTCTGATGTGGTTGGACAACATGTCGTCAGAACTTTGTGGGATGTTTCCAGTCACTTCTACTCATACTATCACACAGCTATCCCCAAACATCCCAACCTTTTTCATGCAGGCCAGATCTGCCAGAAGTCAGTGATCCCTCACTGGCTTCCCAACCGCAGCCCGTGTGTGTATGTTGGATGGCATATGGCATGATATCCTGACAAACAACTTAGTTAGTCTGAGGTCATGTTAACATGACCTCCTGCTGAATGAGGTTTGCTAGCTGAGAATGTGTTGATCCAGCATAGCAGCTCTCTAAACGTTAGAAACAGGACTTGTGCCTGTTTACGTAGTCTGCGTGTGCTGTGCGTGTGGAGCTGCATTCACAGAAACCTACAGGGGATTTGCCTATTCAGCTAAATCGTGGCACCCTTATCTCTCCCATTTTGTTATCTCCAACATAGTAATTGCTGACTTCCAATCACACTTCTTTTCCTCTGATATGGAGACTTTTCCTTCTTAGCAGTGAGCTGGCTCCAGTTTCCCTTCCAAACTTAGAACGGCCCCACCTCCACACTGACACACAACAAATACCCAAAGGGATATATGAACAAGCATTGACAGAGACAGACACGCACCCCACCCCTATGCCCTCCATTCATGCCAAGACCTGGAGGAAATCAATGAGTTTTTAGTTTTAACACATATTTAACAAACTTATATTATATATTATATATAGATCTTTAATATATTTTTTGCTTTATGTGAAAATATTACTCCCTTCACAGCATCAGCAAGATGCTGTGAAGGGAAAGCATTATCACATCAGCAAGCATTATAAAACAAATTACTTATACCTAAAATATCAACTGGTTCTTGTCTTGTGAATAAGCATATAATATTGTTATCTAGCCATGACCTTTATACTGAAAACAGAACGTATACTTTCTCTGTGAAACATCAGCCAATATGTCAGTGTTTTATTTTCCCCTCTCTCCCAGGAACATACAGCCTCAGCCCTGTAGCCCTTTGTGGGCCCATAGCGTAGGGGGACTACACCACATGTTGTGTCGTGGTTAACCGAGGGCCAACCACTTTAAAAAAGCCCAAAGTGATGCAAACCATCTTGAACTAATTCTCTGGTCGAGGATGAGAGAAGGGGGATAACCTGGTGCACGGATTAGTTCACCACAGATATGATATGTGTAACCTGGGCTGGTTACATCGTGGTAAACCACAGCGACCATATGCCACTGGAGTATCTGTTGGTATCTGTTGGAAGTGGTTAATTTCTGACAATTCTTGTCCTGTTAGAAAGGACAGACTTGGCAATAAAGGCCAAACAAATCTTTGTGAAGAGCTAGCACACTATAAAACTGTCCATGGTTACATAGTTTGGACTCTTTTGAATCAGCAGGAGTATTAAAATGTGCATATTTTGGATAATATGTTACATTAATGACTGGTGTAAAATGGATAAATAAACGCTTAACCATGTGGGGTACTAGGGGTCAGCTTGTTTGCTCTCTTACCTGGAGTTATAAGGGCTGTCCCGAATACCACTTTTGGAGTCTTTAGCTCTAGCTAGAGGTGACGGGAAGGAACGCACCCTCAGGTAACTCCAAATTCATATTCCTTAAATGCTGCATGTTGTTATTTGCAAGCAAGCTGTTTGTAAGATGTAATGACTCACGTTGGAAGGTTTGTGGGAAAACTTCACTTTTGTGAACCTATCAGAAGAAGCTATATGTTTTCATCAAGAAAAAGCTCTAATAAACCACTATTGTGTGCTACCTGCTCGACACCAAATACCTGGCCAAGCTGTTCAGAAACACCCCTCCCTATTGAATATGAATGTTGCTCTTTATATAAGCAACTGTTTAAACATTCACCATCACAAATTCATGTTGTGTTTACAGCCTCCTCTGCTGAAAAATGCTCAAAACATGGATGCAGCTTTACATTAAAAAATCTGATGTGGATATGGCAACTTTGGTGCTGTCAGAATGCATGTTTGACAGAGCTGACAATAAAATGAGTAATGTGACTAATTTTGTTGTTTAATAATTGATCAAATAATGCAATTATTTCTCAGTTAGGAAGCCAAGTATGAGTAATTGATTATATGTTTCAAGTAAGCTGCTAAACATTGTCACAGACAGGACTAAATTTGTGACAGATGAGAAATCTGACTGTATGATCACAGACCACCCAGAAACAAAATTTAAAGGTCCAGCTAACAATATCTGCACCGCTCCCTGCTTGGGCTAAACTCCTGGTATGATTGCCCGGAAGATAGAAAGTGGCAGCAGATGGTGACGATGGTGACAGAGATGAGTGTTTGGCCGTGCAGCTGGAACAGTTGAGTTCACAGAGAATGGTGCCCGAGCGTGATTAGCTGAGCTGCAGTGGTGCTTCGCCAACACCAGTGAAGCCGGTTCTCATCTGTCAGTATGTGTGTGTTTGTATATGTGGGTGTGTGTGCTAGAGGGGGAAGAGTGAAAGACAGCAACAGATTCAGAAAAACAATAAGAACAGAGAAAAGGAGAAGGGAGATACCGTAAGACAACTATAAAATACTGGTATGTCTTCCTGCCATGTCAAACAGAAGCAATGTGTGGCCCAGCACCATGGTTTCAAAGTTACACCCAAAACAAACAAAGGCGCTCAGGCTGCAGACAGTGAGTGAGAGACTCTAATCCTCAATAAAGTTCATAGTGGCACCCGTGTGCACACACGCCTAAGTGTAATGAGACGTACTTCTCAGGGATAGATTTCCTTCTAAGGTAACAATGACAAAGAGTTTGAAGAAATGTTGCAGCGTTTCAGTTAATTGGGAATCTCATGGAAACCTATTCCTCACATTCCTAACATTCAACATCATGTCTATGCTTACACATCTGTCATGTTTTGGAAATCCAGGTTCAAAGTCGCCAAGGGAAGAGTGTGTTGTCATGATAATAGAGATGAGTGTTTAATTGATACCTGTGTTTGTTATTAATGTCACTTTGATCGTATTTCTCTATAATCAACTTATCATTTTTGTCAAGTGTATGTGTGTACATACAAAGTTTGGATATTGGTGTCTGTATTCAATATACAAACAATTTTACCCATGCAATGCACGTATAAAGTTACTTTTTTTTTTCTCCTCTATTTATGCTCAGACAGGACACTTCTTCATCCTCTCCAGATTTTTGTCAGCTACAGTTCTGGGAGTTTGCTCATATGGAAAGCTAATTTGAGAGCTTGCCTCATTTCACATGGTTTCAATCACCTCTTCCTGCAGAACTCGCAGGTCTCTCAGGCAGACCTTTGCTTCAAGACTCCTCAACCTGAACCAAAGTGAGGAAATTAAATGAAAATAAAAAGGGAGAAACACAAGCTGGGGATGAGAGCATGAAAATTAGTTTTAACACACCTTTGTAATCCTAGTCTTGTTTTCCTCCTCTTGTTGTTTTGCCTCATTTTATGTCATCTAGTCTTTTTGTTTGGTATATTTAATTCTCTCATCTTTGTAGTGTCCTTTCTGAACATCTTGTCTCCTCACATTTCTCATCTCTTCGTTTAGTGTCATTTTTTCCTTTTTCATCTTAGTGCCTCTTGTCTTGTCTCTACTAACTGCTTATTTGTTATGTCTTATCTCTTCTTGTCTTGTTTCTTCTACTTTTCCCTTTGTTTGTTCTCACCTCTTCTTGTCACTCATCGCTCCTCCTTTCCTCTTGTCTCGTCTCATTTCAAGTCATCGTCTCCCCTTTATTAAGCTACTGAAATGCCTCCACTTTCACTCTATGTTATGGTAGTTTACTGTATGACTGTAGAGTCACTTAGATAATCTTGTGCAAGTGGTGTTCACAGTCACATTCATTTTGTATTATTGAGGGCAGAAAGTTCTAAACTCACAAGATAGACAGGACAAGGGCAGGAAAAGGGACGCCAGCTCTTGTGTTGTTTTCTTTGTCTTCCCAAAGTGGCGCTGAAAGAGGAAGCTAGCTCGTACTGAACACAGCTCTAACAAAATTAAACAAAAGGGTATTTTCTGCTCTTCTCAATTTGCTGGAAGGAGTCTATTCCAAAGGATTTCCCTCTACACCTCTCTTGGTGTCAACAGCAGGATTCATGGAGGCAGAGCATGTTCACACGGATCCTGTGGAGAGGAAGGGCAGTCAGGGGTCACCTCAGGTCACTGACAGGCACTGCAGGAGGATGTGACTCTGCAGCCCAACAAGGGTCTGCTGATGCGGGCCTACACATCCCATCTGTCAATGCAACTATTCCTCCTCATAGGCAGGACTGTGCTACATGCTACAGTGAAGGTATGTGGGGAAACTTTGGTTATGGCTGTTTCCCGGTGGCCATCGAGGAACCGCGCGGTGATTCTCTCTCTTAATTTTGTTTTCATTCTCCCTGAGATCAGAAGTGTTAGTTGAGATAGTGTTCAGAGAGCTGGTTTCTAAGCATAGCTTCTGCTGGATGGGGACTAGAAGACTGAGACACATTGTGCCCTCTCAGTGTTTTTCTCATCCTAATTTCATATAAAGGGGAACAATATGTCTTCAAATGTACAGTGAATGACTAGAGTACATAAATGCTGCCATGACTGCCTGCACTGCCTGTTTTTCCTAAAAGATCTTGGCATTTATTTCATCCATGTCATTTGGCTTTCACCGTAATAAATATGATCTAATCACACTTGGGAAAAACAGCTCTGCATAAAAAAAATTATACATCACATAAACTGCACTCATTCTTGCCAGGTGTTAGAAATTTAGTTTAAAGAACCGTGTAAGTTCATTCTGAAGAAAAAAAAAAATCCAGTTTTACAATTGGGATCTTATTTTCACAGTTTTGGCCACTGTGTTTTGTCATTAATTGCAGAGATCTGGGAACGAGCAAAAAAGAAGCTGAACCATCAAACAAGTTATAAATAAACAGATTAGCTGAACTTATTTGACCGGCAGTGTTTTGCATAGTTTTGGACACAGAATTTTGTAGACTGTACTTCACAGAAATCTCTTTTCAAAACATGAGTCAAAAGGCAAAGGGCCTCATTCACAAAGCGTTCTACTTTTTTTTCACGAAAGTCATGCACTTTTTACAGAGATTCTGACACTTACCAATGTTTTCTTACTTGGGATTTGTTGATATTGTTCATTTGAGGAAAGAACAAAATCTATGCACACTTAAGACCACTTTTATGCACATTTCTCTGCTCTCAAGCTTGTGAGAAATACTGTAACTGGTTATTCCATTTGTGTTGAATCTCCAGTTGTATAACATTATAGG
The DNA here is from genome assembly GCA_034779795.1 of Ctenopoma multispine. Lineage (NCBI taxonomy): Eukaryota > Metazoa > Chordata > Actinopteri > Anabantiformes > Anabantidae > Ctenopoma > Ctenopoma multispine. The sequence continues at coordinate 15,021,298 of JAUYWH010000011.1, read as the reverse complement.
ATTAAAATTCCAATCATAATTGTATCATTCGTATAAAAAAAAAAAACACAGGTTTAGTGATCCCCCTTCTTTCACTTCACTTTTTGATCCCAGTGTGAGATCCCCGTGTGAGCACGTGACCCTGCAGAGACAAGCCCTTTTACGGGCACCAGCTGAGCATTTACGTATTCTAGACACATTGCTACATAGTTCTCAGAAAAAATTGCAAACTGTTGACATTGATATTCTGTCTTTGTACATAATTAAACATGATAAAACATGTTTTATTATTAAAGGACATGAGAAATGTTATGCTAAGCTAGGTTAACTGGACTAATGTAATTACACTGGCTATTTAAGACTATTCAAAACATCACTTTTCTGGGAAAGACCTCCCCAGTTAGAGAACGGTTGCAAAATGTGGGTTTAAAAAAAAAAAAAGTCAGTCAGTTTTACTGTCTGCTTGGGTCAGACATGTCAGTTGGCCATAGTGATAAAGATCTACTGTGGAACTGCATTCTACAACAAACAAGTTCCCCGATAAATGATAGGAGGGGGTGGGGGGGGGAGTTTACCCAAGGCGGCAGACATAAACACAGCAACCCTCATGAATGAAGGGAGGTAATTTAGATACACCACCACCATTAGCCCAATTAGGGTTCAATGCCTACGAATCCACAGGGCTTTCCCTGTTCACCAGAGAAGGAAAAGGGGAAAAGTACACCGCAATTATACGTGTTCAACAAAAATGGCAACAGAGGAGGAAATGAGGGAGGAAGCCAAGGTGAAGTCTGAGGAGTGGAGTTTCTTCTCAGCTGTCTGTAAGTCGGCCAGTGAGGTAGGGTTGCATTGGAAATTGCCAGGGGGGTTTGGTGGAGTGTGCTGGCATTTTGACATTGATCCACAACTGACTCAACAGAGGTAAGACATCTGGGTGACTCCCACAAGCAAACGTTATGTAAGTTCAGTCTGATTGAATATCCCCTTGTCTTTGACAGGAGGTTGAGGCCATTTTTGTTCCATTTAATAACCGATATTCTAGATCTTTTATAACAAGTTGATATTGAATTTCCCGGCAGGTAAGATTATTAGTCACACCTCTAAAACTTCTTGAAATAAATAATCATAAATATTCCCGTATTCAGAAAAACGTGATGCAAAATAACACAGTTGCTCTGGATTTTAGCAGCCGTTTTACAGTGAATGCAACAGAGTCAAACTGGTCCAAATACTGAGGCTGTGAACTGGTCCTCAGGCTGTTTTGGCGTCTGATGGAGTTGATCCTTGAAGGAGCCAGTCTCTATTTAAGGACTGTCCTGGCCTCAATTCTGCCATGTCTCGACGCACCCACACAATTGGAACAATTGCACGGGGGAGTGGGACTAGGTCGGGGGAGAGGGTGGTGTGGAATTTCAGTCACCATAGCATCTTGTACCAGAGTAAATTTCCTCTAAGCTCACTACTTACCAAGATAGATCGTATCAAAGGCTGAGTGTTATAATAGAACGTGTCTGTCAAAATTGGAGTGGAGCTCAGCAGGAGTGGAAAAGAGCAACAGTTTGAAATGATTTTGATAAATAACATCCCGGTTAAAGGTGACACTTACAATAATATGATAATTCAGTACCAACATACTGAATCGCTCAAAGTGATGATGCTTATGGTGTATGTCATGCATGTAATTGCAACACTGAGGTGTAATATAAATGTTTAGCAAAGAAGTGACATCTTATTAATTCATCTGTGTAAAACAAAGCTGACACTGGGGTTGAACTTCAGCGAGTCTCTCGTCTTCTCTTCTTCTTCTCCTCAATAAGATGCGTATCCCATGGCCTCATTATGTGAGCAGAGAAAGGCCATGCCCTGTTCTTTGTATCACGTTTTCGGGGGTTTTTAAGGGGTTGTTATGGTTTGCAGATGTCACCCTGCATAGCATTTGGAGGGAGTCATTCTGTGGTGCTGTCAGGCAGGGACCCTCCTTTGCTCTCCTGTCTTCTCTCCTGGGTGTGGCGTCAGGGAAGGTCTCTCCCAAACCCGCCCCCCAGGGTGGATACAAACTCTGCATAAAAGTGTTGTAGAAACACTTTATTGGATGGTTTTTATTGGATGTACATGGCTTAATACAAAAGCATGATGACATCCATTATTGCAATTACATTCACTGCAGATACACAAGCGACATTCTGGCAGGCTTTACACTGAAGCAGCTGTCTGATTTCTATCAAATTCAACTGGTCTTCCTTTTGTTCTATCCTGCCCTCCCACCATAGAGGAAGTAACTCTTAAGTGAACCTCCTATACCCTCCAAAAAATGTCTTGGTGTACAGCAAAATTGCTGTACACCAAGACAGCTGTTAGAGAATGTTGAAACGATGCACAAATTAATGCAAAATAATGCAAATTTGAGAGACAAGTCTCACTCCTGTCAGTGCAGTCAACCACAACTTCACACCCAGTGGAGGCCCTCACGTCTCCCACACCTTCTCCCTCATCAGTGACATTTTCTGAATTTTGGTTCCAGAGAAGGAACCAGAAGTCCCTCCACTGTTGTTTAGGAAATAAAAAAATCAAGGGAGGAGGTGAGAAAAAATATTGCATCTTCATATAAATATTTCTCGCACTAAAACCCCCAAATTTGTTATTATTTAGAATCAAAGAAATGCACAAACATTTTATGAGGGAGGATCAGCTCTTTTAACTTTCAGTGGTAATTAAAATCTATTTTATTCCTGTGTTTGTAAATTGCTCCAAAATGTCTGGGTCAGTCAGTCAAAGAATGACTTCAGTTCACCGCTGCATGCAGTAACAAAGCCGGCAGGCTGATTTTAATGATGCCGTTTCGATTCCAGCTCGGGCCTTTAAGGGAAAGCAAATGTTCATGCACCACTGCATTATAAATGGATTTGATTTTGAAGAGTACTTAGGCACAGGACCAAACTAGGCTGAAAGGCCCAGGGACTGTAAACTAATATTGGTTTACAACACATGGTCCAGATTTCACAAGAGACATTAAGACTCAATCCTGGAGGACACTCCTGTGGAAAAAAGATGATTGATGAGCGTAAAGTAAGGTGTATGTGTCTGTATCTCTGTGTGAGCACAGCTGGATAGTGGGACGCAATTTGCAAGGAACAGATTAAGAATAACTGATGTAAAACCTCCTTCTGTGCACTGTGAAGTGCCATGGTAGCTCAGTGTTATTTTGAGGTGTGCCAAACGAAATTCATTTGTGGGTTGACAGAGTATTAAATAGTCTGACATTTTGAGAAATGTGCGTGCTTCTTCTCAGCTTCTTGCTGAGAGTTACATGAGAAGACACCACTCGTGTGTCATAAATATTTTTAATTAGCTTAGCATAATAACTGGAAACTTGGGGAAGAGTGTAGAGGGTACGCTTAAGCTTGAAATCTGATTATGATGTTTTTGGTTTATATTTTATTGAAAATAATATGTTTCTTAAAATGTTTGTGCTGATGTTTTAACTACACCAGCTGCACTACCTAACCCTGCCTTGTTTCATTATTTACAGCTCATTAAGGTTCGAACCCTCCACCATGAGCACATATAGACCGAATAACAAAACCGAAGCTTTGGAGCCAAGAAAGGGGTGACGATAATGAAGTTGGTATATAATTTTACAACAGCACCAAATACATATTTTTCAGATAGTTCCCAGCATATATTGAATAGCACTTCAGCTTGTTCATTTTGATATAGTTTGTCTTTTGATGAAAACACAGTATATTCTTTTTTTGTCAAATTTATTATAGTCAAAATGTTGTTAATATTTGTATTTCCTATGCACTTTTGAGGCTATAGATGTGAATTAACTTATTTGTCCACACACACAATGACTGCAGTTACATGCACTCAAGTAACCAGGTTACTCCGTTTAATTCTGTTGCACTCTGTTTAGTTTTAGTCTTAATAGTGAGAATTGCTTTGTCAGAGTGATAGGTAAGCCTTTCCTTTAATAGTGCTGCTTCTTGTCCTCATGACCTGCAACTTACCCATACAGTAATTCACTTAAGTATTGTGCACTGCAAAACTAAACACAAACAAATCATTTGAAAACTGGAAATGTGTTCCCCCTCCCTATTGCCTATGAATCCAGACAATAATACTGTTATTTAGAGGTCATGCTGCATGTCTGTGCACCAGTGAAAAGCTCAGACTTGGCCGTGGGCCAGGCTCTGGCGATGGGTATCGGCATGCTTGCTGGCGTTTGCGCTCTGAGTCATTACAGTAGTTCTGTAAATAGCAACCCAGCTTAAGGAAATATCTCAGCTCCAATCAGAACATGAGTATTTTTCCCCAACTGCTTCCCAAACCACACCACACACACACACGCACAGAAACAACCACATACATAGACAATTTTTATACTCTCTGCCTTGTCTTCTGAGGTTTAAAAAGCTGCTGGAATGATGACTCAACCACACCTTTACTAGGATCATGTTAACAAGCGTCTAAGTACGTCTTATCAAATTGGACTGGTTTATTGCCAGGCAAGAGAATCATAGTAGTTTCTCTTGATATGTACCAGTCACACTTTTGATTTAGACTCTATACCAGATGACCACTGCTGTGGCTCTGCTCAATATTCCCTGTGGTAAATAGGTTTTGCTCAGATTACACATTTTCCACTATGAGAGTGCAGCATGTCAGAACATAAGAATGAAGATGTGAACAGTGGGGTCTCACTGCAATATGGAAAGGCTCCCACAAAATGAACTGAGATACTACAATAACTTCACAACACACTTCCCTGGTCCCAGGGGCTACATCTAGACTACAGTGTAGTTGTTAATCTTGATGATACAGGATACAATGGCTCCGCTGTGGCTGCACTGCTGACTCAAATGTTTTTTCACCCTCCATTTAGGTGACACGCATCTGATATTTTATTTGTTGTCTTAACAAGGCCCCAAACATTCAGATTTTTAACTCATTGTGGTGCAGAGGAAAGGAAATGTCACATTTCAAGTGGTTTTACTCATAAAATTAGGTTGTCTGAATGGGTAGGCTAGATTACATGAGCTTGTGTAGATCAGCAATACACTCAGGCTGAAGTATTTTCTATTGCAATTATTTGACATAAAATTTTTAAGATATGGCATTAACATCAGATTGTCATTACCATAAAAATAAAGGGAAACCCACATGAAAAAGATGTTGTTCTTAGTTTAGAACATTATTAGGATACCACATTTATGCCACAAAATGCCTAAAAGCAGATGTGTTTCCATGCCAATACACCCTGAGTCGTAAGGGGTTTGCTGAGTATGTAAATGTAGCCAGTGACAACTCTGTGAGTGCAGTTGTATGTCATTTTGGCTGGCTGGGGGTTTTGGGCTGATCCAAGAATGTGTAGGAGGCCCCTTATGGTGACATCACCCACCATCCTCTGGACACCTCCCTGGAGCTGAAATGATGACCAACAACTAGCTGTCTGGTCATGACCTTTTGCTCTTTCAATGAAGTGCTCAAAGACAGAATGATACAATTAATTTTAACCAGTGACTTAAGACTTTAAAATTATTTAGCCAGATGTCTGGCTTTTACGTCTCACTATCCACACAGCGCAGGAGAAAAACTTTTTCAAGATGTTCCTAATCTGAATTGCAATTGCAAAGTTTGCAAAGCCCAGTTGTGAAGCCCTGTTGTGAAACCATTACACAATTAAAGAAGATTAAGAATCAATCTGTCATACTAGCAACTCAGAGGCTGTACTTTGACACAGATTGTTGCAGGGGATGCAAAGTTAGAGGATTGCGAAAGTTATTATAATTTATTTCAGAGGCAACATAAATGTACCAAATGGCATAGTAAGCCATCAGATTACCGTCATTACCAAATACGTCAGCATATAGCTCTGCTTTCACAGCAACACTAACACTAAACAACTAACACTACTATGTCCGTACCCCTGACTTTTTAAGCCTACGCTAGTATCCAAAGATTATTGGTCAAACACACACTGTACTGTATGTGCTGCTCATTGTGATCGCTGTGTACTACAGTTATGTACAAAACATTTTAATTGTGAAACCTGAAAGTAGGATGTTAATGTTAGCTAAAGCTTAAAGCTAACAAAAGCTAACTAATAAGCATCAAAGGGTTGGTGCAACTCTAGAACCAGTTTTCCTGGCTGAGAAACATTTTTTATCTCTTGAAACGCAAATAATTAGTACAAACTTAAGGACTGAACCCGCCCTGGAACTGGCTTGGTGGAAAAAAGGTAACTGGGAAAATGTGATAGTTTTAGAGAACAGGAGTCAGCTTGTCTAATTCCTCAAATAGTTGTTTTAGTAGCATAAAAGCTACACTGAAATGTTTAAATGTTAATGTACTGTACCTTGTAATTTTTTTAATTTGCCAGAGCTCTTTGTTAAACTTTTCCATTAGTGAACTTATTTTAGAATGTATTTTTGCAGCAGTGAGAAAATTCAACAGTGTTAAGAACCTATAAAGAACACTTAAAATTGGACAACAGATTTGTTTAGCTAACAACGTAAGTAATAAAAAGCAGTGCATGTGCATTGCGCTGCAGAGTATGACTCTGCAGTGGTCATCTGTGTGTCAGTTCTGTGGTGGTCTGAACTCTGAGTTGGCTCCATCCCACTACCTCTGAGGCAGAGGCGAGCCCCTCTGCCAGCTCTGGCCCTACTGTGGGAAACAGCCGCTGTGTTATTGTACGCGCAATGAATTGCTGATGACGCATTTGTTTATGCGCTCGCTCAAATAATGGGAACATTAAATATTTGGCCCAAATAATAATAATCCATTTCCTTGCCACCACAGAATTGTGACTAATCTCATGAAAATTAAAAATAAGCAAACAAGCCTTCAAACGAGGGTATTTTGTGGATGCGATGGAGATTTGTCTGCACACGCCCTTTGTGGTGAACATTACCTCAGAGTTATGTGCACCATTAAGGGGATCCGCCTTTTATAGCCACACATTCTTTTGGAAAATCATTACGTTGCGAGACCGATTGGAAATTCGACAGGGGTATTTAGAATTTCAAATAATGCCTGGAAGTGAAGACTGTGTCTATCTTTGTTGTGTCTCAGCACAAGTATGGAAATTCTGATCAAAATTATGACTCTTTGTTTGGCAGCGAAAATAATGCCTGATATTAAAGGATGAATCAAACTGTGCTGTACCCTCAAAGTCAGCATCTTCAGTGGAAACTCTCATGCAAATCCTTCCATCTAATACAGAGAACTTTTCTCTCACTGTGAATCTCACCACAGAACTGTTATTCCCTTGTGACAGATATTCCACTGTCAAGAACGATTACACTCTCCCACAGTCATTCTCACTCGCTCCTCGCCTTACAAAATGCAGTGTGAGAAACTCCAGTGAAGAAAAAAGAAAACAAAGTCAGGACATGTGAGGATCAAACACAGGAATATAAAACTATAAACATCACACGCAAATGACAAGGTCTTTATGGGCCAGCAGCTCTTGACTGACAGACAGCATGGTGGTTGGCATGTAAAGTGGAGGGAGGTTAGGTCTATTCACTGACTTTCCTGTTTATATGTGGTGTGATTTGTCTTGGGCTGCCTTCGTTAGCTGAGCTGAGGGAGTGTTTATAAATGGCTGAATGGCAAAGAGGAGAATGAAGGATGTGAGAGAAGAGAGGAGAACCATGGCAATTCCTAATAGTTGTCTGTGTGCTCTTACAGTTAGGCAAAGCTGTGAATAACAGCAGGTTGGTAGACATGATGTAAATTATAGCAATAGTAGAGCAGACTGAGACGGAAGAAGGTCTTGCAGGCAGGTGGGCCACCTATGATGTCACGTTTCCACTGTGCAAGTCCTAAGCAAATGTCTGACATTTTCATTTGTGCTTTTTACCATCAAATAACCTGTGTATGGACGAAGCCTGAGGTCATGAGTTCAATTTCAGGATGACGTAAGATAAGTAAGATTTATTTTTACTGAACATAATTACCAATATAAGTCGAAAGTGTTTTATAAGGGGTGCGCAGATGCAGATTATATATACACATCTCTCCTTCAGCAAAGGCACTTAAGCAACTTCTTTCCATTTCTAGACATTTTTGTCTCGGATTAAAACTGTATTTCCATCTAAACTAAAACTCACTGCATGTATTTTCTGACTCCAGGATTTAGCTTTAGTAGACTACCACCTCCCATCAGTCTATGTAATTTGCAACATGTTAATTCCACAACAAACTGATAATTTGATGTGTCAGATTTGTTCCATTTGCAATAGGGTTAACACACTTTTTTCAGTCCATTTAGGGTGTACTGCTCCCAAATATGTTTCCATATTCTGGTGCCTGCATATGAAAACCTCAGTTACTTGAGGCAGATTGAGTAGTGTAGCCCCTACTGGACACAACTGTAATGACAATTTGTATATTTTTTATATTTGTTTATATTTGTTTTTATGATTGAGAAATAAATGTAATTACAAGAAATTTAACATTTTTAGGAAAATATAATTAAAAAAAAAATTTACTTCTCATTTAATAAAATTATGTTAGCAACATAACTATCTGACAAAAGCTCAGTGTTTAAAAATAAAGACCACTAAATGTGGTGTTAGTCAGTTAAACAGCTGCACAGTTGCTCGCATTGGCCTAAAAGTACTCCAATGTAAATACATTGTGTGTAAAACATGGTATCAGCCAACAAAATACTCACTACATTTACGTTGTTATGGCTCCAGAGCTGAACAATTTCCCACAAATGTTCTTGAGAAAGAAGAAATGTTTGAATCTATTCCTTGACAGATGTACAGTATTTGTTTTTCTGTGCAGCTGTTATTTATCAGTAGATGGGAGTCAAACAAGTCATTGCATGTGTATCTTTCTCATACATCACTACTGATCAGTCTTGATCACTTCACAGACCACATTGCGATGAAATACTGTAAGTCACATACAACATCCGCAGGGACAAGATCATAATCATAGTTCAGACAGCCAGGAGAAACAACCAACCTGATGCAAAAAAAGTAAATTCATCAAGCTTGGCCCTCTTTACAGAACAGTTTTTCCCAATTTCTTTTCTTGGCATTTACTTTTAGGTGATAAATACATCAGATTCTGTACTATCCCACCCCAGAGAGAAAAAAGAACAGGACATGAAGAGAAGAGGACTCAGGTTAAGGCCTATCTTGCCAGACATTACTAATGAACTGAGCTGTCTGGGGACTAGATATGTCAGCCTGCCTTCCGGCGTTCTTATCATCACCCACACAAAACCTCCCCACCAATCACACTGGATTCTGGAAAGGAAGTTGAAAATGTCAAAGGCTATTAATACTGCTGTGGCCCTCTTTGTCTGCCTCTCAGAATACTAATCGAGGAGTAAGAGCACGCCAACCCCTCTTCTTGAAAAAAATCTTTTTAGGGGTTTCTTTGAGGAAGTATGTGAAGGAGGGTGTAGATTAGAAGAAAGTGAAATATTTCAAAGACAGCCATAGCTACAACCTACTGCCTAGGGGAGTGAGAACCATGTAAAACCCTGTTATTTTAAGATTCAGCCTTAGACCACCAACACAATAAGGCATTCACATTTTTAATAGCAGGTTGTTGGCAATGGTTAAGCCTTGTTTCCTCTTTAATAGTAATGATATCCTGCTCTCCACACTTTTTTTTCAATGGTACTTGGGTAAAGCATGGGTGGGACCTTCCGTTTCATGACATATTTTGCACAAGTGATGGCTTTTCTTTGTGCTTATGCATATAAAGAAGCTAAAGTATACTCTTTCATGCACTTCCTACAGACACAGAACACGTTAAAGAAATTCTATATTTGTTTTACTTGAAACACTCACCGTGTCTTAATACTTATCCTACCTTGGAGCTACAGCACTTTCACAGCACATGCGCCCTTCTAATATTATTTGACTGTGGTTTGTCATTTGCTCCAACAAACTAAAAGCTTATATAGGTTACAATCATTTAGGGTGCTTTGTGATGACAGTAATCATGTTGCTGAGCTTTTTCTCAGAGCAAAAATTCCCATTTTACTTGCTCACATACTGCAAGAAACATATTTGTTAGATATAACATGTTTTGAACCCAATCCAAAGCGGGCCCTGTCTATGTCAACTGCAATTTTGCTTTGTTGCTTCTACAAAGCCAGTGCGGGACTCTGCAAAACATATGTAATGAACAGTGTGTGGTGTACTCCAACCACACTATTTAGGAAATCTATCAGCATCAAGCAGTGTATATACATTTTATCGACATCAGTAAACCTGAGACAGTTTAAGCTAATGTATGTACTCTTTAAAACTGATATTTTTAATCAACTTTGTCCCCGTAATATGATTTGAATGCTTGTACAGACAATCACACTGAAATGAGAACAGTTTACTCTGTGCTCTGCAAACAAGTGTTCCCTGTTTGTTTTGTTTGCATTGAATTAGTCTCCCTTCTTTATATGGCAAGCCAAAGGAACCACATGTATTTCTCAGAAGTGTTTTTGGACCAAAAGAACAAAAAAGCGATTACTGGACTCACACTGATGGGATTCCCAGTTTGTTGTGTCCTCGTCATGAAGCTACAGTCAATAACTGATAAGCTTCTTCACACATTGTGGTCGTGTTGAAAACAAAAATCATCAATCAAGTGGCCTTTGCTTCCTAGCAGTCAAATATTGGGTATTATCAATTATGTTTCTGCCATGTAAATGGATTGCTATTACTGCCACTTTGACTGAGAATGATAAAACCACTTTCTAATTACACTTTTACAATAACATTACAATATGAGCAAACTGCACAATACAAGGGAGTCAAAGTCAACAAAGAAAGAAATGTAAAACCATAACAACCATGTCTCCTAAAGATGACATTCCCATACAACTAAACTGCAATCGCATGTTTGTTTTTGTTGGGAACTTTCAATTGACCTTGTCTTTTGGACTCTACAAATGCAACACGATGAAATAAAATAACAAACATAAATGCCATCAGAAATACTGTCCCTTTTTTTTTTTTTTTAATCAGTAAGGCATCTGCAGGATTCCCATAAACAGCAAAAGAAAAGTGAACTTTGCCCCTAAGTGAGGAACATTTGTATATAACATTGTCCTTTCAGTTAAGACTACACAAACCACAAGCTTTCACTGCCATCTCTAATTACAGAAAAAAATGTTCTGTCTCCAAAATGTTTTCATTACCACCATAATCCAGCCTTACTCATCGCCAGATAATGTGTATTGGAAAAAAAAACTGGCAAGTGCATCAAAGCCCAAAGATAGAGAAAGAACACTATTGATGTTGACTTGGAAAACAAACAAATAAATGATGAAACAGGAAATCCTGTAAGCGCTGTCGTATGATGTTATATGTGTGTTCTTTCAGCAGTTTTGATCTGTAATCTGACATCCTTATACAGTTTGAAAGATTTCTTCCCTCCAGTGTGGTCGTGTTGAAAACTAAAATCATCTGTTTAAGTGGCTGTCCTCCTCTGGGCTGTGTGGCCAAATGTAGCCAAGACCAAGGCTCAAGGGGTTGGTGACTAACGCAAGACGTAATGCTTGGAACACAGACATGAAGTCTTTTCACCCTTTCTCCGAATTCCCTCACTTTGGGGTGTGCTGTAGGATCAACAGGCTAAGGTGCAAACTGTTTTTGTGTGATGCAAAAGATTAGTTTTTGGCTCATGACATTTTTTTCTTATTTTGTCCTTGCCTAATCATCTTCCTGAATGACCTCCACTGTGCAATGAGCAATTTAAAACAGAGCCTATAAACCTCACTTGTCCCAACTATTCCTCTTCCCTGAGCTTGTTATCTGGAAACTGGGCAGACTGAGAATGATGGGAGCAGGCTCACCAGACCTTAGAGCATCTTAAAATGGACATGTGTAGGAGCTTTGTTTCTGCACAGGACCTCTGGCAGGGTGCATCTGTGGTGGTGTGGGCGTTCAAAGACAACCAGGAGGTATAACAATTAAGTCATTTTGTGACAGTAAAAAGTGAGTTCCAGTTGAAAGAAATAACAGGTCAAATGCAGGGGCAAAAGAGTTGGATCGGCATGGTTTGCTTCACTTACTCAACTCAGTCTGTTCCAATTACCTCATTTTCTCCAGGGCATCCTGCTGGACATACCCTCTTGGACGCTGATCAACCACTCACGGTTGAATTATAGGGTGTGATTCGAATGGGCAGATACACAAATGTTTTGCACATCATTGTCCAGCAGACAGGACCATTAACCATGTTACCTGTACTTTGTTCTTTACAGTCTTGCCTAAGCTAGACCTGATCACACTGGACCAGATCAAGCTCTCTTCTGTCCCTGGGTAAAGGATCTGTTTTGGGCCAGGTGGTCAGGTGGTTTGGGCTCCACACAGTTTGTCTCTAGAGTTTCGAAATTCCAGTATAATCACATTTTCTGACATCAGGGTGGTGGAGTGTAAACATGTGCAACCCATGACCATGAGCAGGGCCTGTTGTTTGCCAGACACTGCGCTTGGAGTTCTGCCCAAATGGTTCAATATTTGTCTCATTACACCACAGGAGATATACTGTATTTCCTCATGCTCTTAGAGTCTGTTTTTTATCCTGACATGCATAAGTTGGCACACACTGGCATTTGTGAGATTATGCCTGGTCAATTTAATTGCAAAAAGTGAACTCTAAACAACTTGTAGATTGAAGAGAAGAAAATAATTGCCAACAATGTTCAGTAAAACTGACAAGACCATCTTAAATTTGGTGTTCCTATCACCGAAGTTTCCAATACTATTATAAAGTTTAAGGTCCATGGGATTGTAGCCAATTTTCCCACACAATTGTACAATGTGGACACAATAGGAAAAACTGATCCTGGACAGAACAATACTTCAAATGATGGGGAACAAAAACAATGAGGAAAACTGGCTGGAGCTTACTAAAATACACAGTGTTTCTATTTAACCTTGAATCTGTGAAACCAGAAGATTATTAAGCTATTCTGGTTGCCCAGTGTCAAAGAGCTCCATCACAGAAAATCAATCAAAGTCAAATCAATTATTGCCAAATCAACTATTTGTGAGAATCTACTAAAAATAATGTGTCTATTCAATTAAATATGGAATTAAGAATAGTGGATACTAATTACTTCTGTCGGCTTTAACGTACTTGTGTTCTTTTTTAGGTAGGAGGGTAAAGTAACTAAAACATTATTACAATAAACATTACTACATTTAAATAGCAAATCAGATGTGAATACAGACCTGGGTGGTAATTCTCTGGGTGCTGTGGCCTTTCACACTACACATAATAATGCAAAGATTTAAGTCAAAATGTAAATGCAAATTTAGCTAAAGCTAAACAAGTTTAGACTCAACCTGGCAGTCAAAGCTACAGCCTTTATATGTAGCAAGGTTATTCAGTTTTCAACGAAGGAACTAAAGTGGGGGAAATCAGAGGTTGTTGTGGCTGTGTGCTGTGCCCGTGATGCTGTGTTGTTTCTGTGTGTTGTCGGATTGTTTCCAGAACTCTTGAATGCTCCATTGCAGCCCAGTGTATGGAGGTATCATTCCACTGTGACAGCCCTTTTGTGAGGCAGTGGAACAGATTATAACTTGCTCCGCTCAAGTTGCAGAGCAATCAAAATAAATTTAATAAAAGAAAAAAAATAAAGACTAAAAGAAACGGGTATACACTTCTGTCTCCCGCTAACTCTCTACATCGTACTCTCTTTCTGTTTCTCCTATCTCTGTATCTCCACTGATCTCTAGCACCTGTTACCTGACACACATTGGCCCTCAGCCACCAAAAACTGCTTTTGGGACCAGGACAACAGCTTGGCCTATGAAGAGCTGCTAAATCCATAGGGTGGCGTGGCTGTGAGCTTACAGTCACCTATTGTTGGCCAACACAATACAGAAGCACATCCCCTCCTTTATTATGGCAATTGTGCTCTAAACAGCCATTCTAAAGCTATTCCTTGCACAGAGGTGGTTTCCGCTAGCAAAGTATCATTTTTCAGCTTATTGATGTCTTGTTTTGTTATTTCTTAAAGGCTTTCACGCAAAAGGTCAATGGTTCTTTTGGAACAGGTTGTCTTTTGTGTGTATGTGTGTTTGTGTGTGTCTTTGAGAATGTGTCTAGGGAGGAAATTCTACAGAAACATAGGATGTAGTCCGCTTTTCACCTTTATCCTTTTGCTCGTTTCTCTTTCACTCCCTTTGTGCCTGTGGGAAGATAGTTACTACATTGCAAAAAAAAATACTAAGGGCTTATCTTCACTCTAATCTAGTCGTCAAATAATACATACATTTCTGGTGTAAAAGAAAACTTTTTCAGGAATAAAACATCCTAAAGTTGCTGTAAGATTTTGTACAACTACTACTATATAAGTACTTGAACCTCATTACACTGCAATAACTTAAGCTGTTTTAGTGAGTGAACACAAACGTTATTTGAAGAAGTGTCCTTATGTGTCACTTCTCATTAAATATATATGAAAGTGTAGTTGTACACTGGAGATTACGTGATTGATGGGTGGATTGTCAGGTCAAATATCTGCATCGTCAATATGTTTGAACACTGGGACCTTTTGACCTCTGATCATCTGTTCCCACCAACCTACTGCTAACGGTGTCACTCATGGCAAGTTGCCCCTGGTTGACCTCAAACACAGACAAGATTCTGAAAGATAATTAAAATAATCAAATAAATGTATTAAAAAAAAAAAGATGCTCTAATCAATACTCATACATTATTTTTAATAAGGGATTAAATCCACAAATTCACCTTATCAGCTCGGATGAATAAAAAAAAAAGACCCTTGTTCTTTCTTGAACAAGATGCTACTCAACCCAACCGTCCTGGAACCAGTAACACTGAAACTTCCTCAAAATCTACTGAATTCTTTTTGCTTAGAAAATGCCAAATCAGTCAAGCCTATGCTATTTCTTTTAGCACCACCACAATCTTTTACTGATTTTCCCTGGCAGACATTTTTAGGAAATTGACTTTTATGCGTCAATGTCCTGCTTTTTCAACTTCTATGCCGCTGAGGTACTGCTAGAAGTAAGTAGAATGTGCTTATATGCTTAATGTTCTGTAAAAGTCAGTTTTTATTTTCCCACTTCAACATCATTAAAATAGTGGAGCCCATGGGTCAAATACACAAGGCACTAAAAGAAAAACCCTTGCACAAAGGGCAGTTCATTTCCATATGTGTTTGTGGTTTTATCTGTCCTTATAAAATAAGTCATTTGTGTACATAGAACTCACGGATTACAGACCACACTAAACCAAATCCTCCTTCTTCAGATCAAAGTTGGTATTCGAGTATGAGGAATGGCTTCTAATCTGCGACATGGCCAAATTGTTTCTGGTGGTTACTTGGGTGGTGGCATAAACACAGACGAGTTGGACCATATTAGAAAAATACATTTGAAAATATTTGGAAATCCAAGTGGAACTGCACATTCAGCTCATCTTGCAGGGTCTCGCACAGCTCCAAGATTCCTGATTTGATTGTCAACCTTTGTTCTGCTGTTCAAATATTTGAAGCCATTTAGGTTTACAAATATTTTGAAAATGTGTTGAACACGCCTGTAGAACGCAATTGACAGGGCAAGAAGAATATTGGCCTTGGCACACACACACACACACACACACACACACACACACACACACAGCCTGTATGAGAACTGGCTGGCCCTGGTAACCTCTGGCAGCATGGCACTATAAGTTCGTCCTGTGGCATTGACCCTCAACCAGCTCGGGACAGCCCAGGGAACCATGGGGACTAGAAATTAAAAATGGGGAGGGGGGGGGGCACTTTCATGGTACCTAATTAAATAGAATCACATTCCTGTAGCTGGGATAGCACTCTGGGAGCACTGAGAGAACCAATTCGTTTTCCTTTAAGTTAGTTTTCCCACAGAATTCATTGGTAAGAAGGCGGAAAGCGTGGGCATGACAATTATCTAATGGAGTAATGTTGTTGAATCATTAATAATCTTAATTCCTTAATTTGGCTATTTATCTGACAGTACAGCAAATCTGACTTAAGTCATGCAGATTGTTTGGTTAATGAACACAATGGGAGAGGGCTCGGTTTTATCCTTTCATCTTGTTTTTACAGGGGCTCAATGTCTTGACATTACTGAGCTTCTGAGAGACGCACACATCAGTGAAGATTTATGCCCATGAAGCTTTGGATGACCTCTTAAGTGAGCCAACAGAGAAATTTGTCAGTACACAATAAAGGGATGAGATACTTTCTCTTCTCAGACCAAGACGTCTGTGATGTTGAGAGTAATGACTCCACTGTGGTGTTGTATGAAAAAGTTTCTTTTTTGGAATTCAATCATTTCATCATTCAGTTATATTTGTGACATGGTCATCAGTTACAGTCAATAGACTCGCAAAAGGAAAAAACAACGAGAGCCAGAAGCAGCCATGATTTGTGATCATTTGCATGGAAATTAAAAAATAAAAAATTCTTGACATTAGCCATCACAGAGATTTTATGGGAAATGACTGCAGAGATCTAATCCAAAGGTGAAACTGCAGGAATTTGTTTTTGTATAAAATGGAAAGGGGATAAAGTTGTAGAAATGCTCACATCCAACATTTGAAATGAGGCGAAACATCACCAAGGATCTACTAAAACAGTGGAAGGGTAAAGTGAAAATTATTTTACCATTTACTCAATTAGTAGCTGGAGTTGCTCCAGTGTAAACACCGGCTTGATGAAAAAGTGACCAAGAAGAACTTCCAGTGTGTGACCTGGATACTGGATGTGTTTGGCTGATGTTAATGGCTAGCTGCCACTGAAAAGTGAATGGATCTCTAAATTCTCTTGTGTGTGGTATGTAGAGCTATACAAATTACAGTCTTTACATACCACTAGCACCTCCTGTATCTACATGCACATTTAGGCATTTACATGTACAGCCCCCTTTGACTGCTGAGAAAGGGGGTGTGCAGCCATGCTAGCAGCTTAGTGAGGCTGTTGCAACGTAGAGCAAAACTTACAAACATGCTAACACACTAACGTAATAATAACAAGAGGGGTAAAATAAAGATGTGTGCACTGTTTACATATCATCCAGTGGGAAACATTAATATCTGCACAAAGCAAACCATCCAACAATTGCGGAGACATTTAACCAAAAACCAAAAACAACTACTCATCCCTGTACTATGTTAAAAGGCAGGGCATCATCAAAGTCATAAAACTCTATAACTGTGGGATGACAAAGGTCGGTAAAAAAATGTTCTGCCAAACCATCTACTGCTAGTTATAATATTTTATTCTAGACCAAAGTACCAAAGTGGTGGAGCAACGGACAGATAGTGAACAATACTGTAGTTAAAAAACTAAAGGTGGATCAGAAGATTTTTCAGCATCTGGCCAAATAGGGGCAATGCAACACGTGGCCAAAGACTGAGGGGAAAATAATAAGACTCTGCAAAATTAAGAGATGATTTGATGCACTGGGCACCATTTGGGTCGTCTCAGCTGCCCTTGTTTCAGAGTAACATTAACATCAGCACCACTTCTACTGCAGCCTGCACAGAATGACATATTTGAACACGTGTTCACACATATGAGTGTAAACACAAAAACACATGGATAAAGAAGCATAGGAAATCATCCAGGCAAGGACACCTAACCCAGCGAAAGAAAATGCAGACTGTTTATTCACCACTGGGGTGGGTCAATGGGAACAAACAGAGCCTCAAACACAGGAAAATATGATTCAGGTGTGTGGGATGAAGAGGTATACAAAGTGCAGCATAACAGGCATATGAACTGGGCTATGGAAACATTTCAAATTATATGAGTGGGTGAGGAAGACACAAATCAGACATCGTGTCCTGGGTGTTGTCCTGGAGAATGAAGAGAAACAGAATAGAAGAGGATCAAATGGCATTTAAACATCCAACAGCCAACAGGGTCATCCTTCACAGTCAACAGATAGTCGGAAATGGCTGCTGCTGTCTACTTCAATGAACACCATCTCTTAGAATTTCTGCTCAGTCCAGAGGCGTTGTTGGAGTATTTATTCAACATCAGTGGGTGCGAAGTGACATTGTTTATGTGCAGTGTTGTGTGGCATGACATCAGCTGCATCTGTAAAAACTGGCTTTCTGCAGCCCTGATTACAAAAATTAATGTGAAGCATGAGCAGTGTCAAATGATGTGCCAGACTCCCACAGCATGAAGCCATGTGCCATTTTCCTAGGAGGCTTTCTACATCTCCCCCAGTGTTAAAGGGTCTCTTTAACCCTGGTAATCATTTTAAGATGTCAAAAAAAGAACGCTGCCTTTCTGGGCAGAGTCTCTATCACAACTGTGTCTGCTGCATTCTAATGGATGTTAAGCTGAAATGATAAAAAGGCTAGTTCAAAGTAAAACAAAATCCCTTGTACCTTGCAATCTTCAAAAGCCCTCCTCAAAGCCTGCGCAAGGATCTCAACCAGGCACCACCCTTAAATAAATTTGGCTCCACTGTCTGCGACTGCCAAGAATGTAATTGATGGGGGCTGACCAGTAATAGTCTGAATGCAAACACTTATGGAGGATTGTGATGGTTCAACAGCATTTCTAGGAAGGGCCTTTGGTCTTTGGGCAGTTTACTGGCTCTTTGCAACCAGTGGGAGAGTTGAAGCAGAAGGATGACATGTAATCCACACTGACAATAGGCCCTGGTTTTCATTTGGACCCACATTTACTACATTTTCCGCCATTAAGCCTCAGAACAACAGAGAATCGACGTAAAGCCCCTATACTGAAGCAGGGGACTTAACATCATGATTACTCAAAATAAAGCACTGTATTTAGTTGATGCATAGACGTGGACAGAGTGTATACTGGTATGCACAAGGGATGGGTGGTAAAGCTCCATAATGCATCTTGAATTAATTAACCTAGGGCACCTTGAAAACGGAAGTAAAAGCCCCATTTGTCAGAAAGGAATCATTCTCAACGCACATAAACCCTGCAGGTACATACAAACAGCCAGTGACCAGTCTGACAACCCCTTCAAATATTTATGTTAAATGTCTATATAATCTAATGTAGCTAAACGTACATCGTTCATCTGTGTATACAGGTTCTAAAACACTAAGTGTATGAGTATCTGTGGTTTGTGCTTCCAGCTGTATGTGCGTGACTCCCATGTTGCTAAGCCTGCACAGGGAATCTGGGTGAGAATAGTTTTTTACTGCTTAACTTTTCCAGTCTTATCTTCTGTCCATCAGTCAACTGCCACTTTAACGTTCCCACACACGCACAAGTCCTGAATGCCTAGGAGATGGATGAACACCATTATTCCTCTTCTGGAAATTACAGAGAATTAGGAAAATGTTGCACAATCTGCTACTCAGATTTGATCAGGTAATTGTTGTGGAAAAAAAATCACTTACAAACTTCTCTCAAACGAACTTAAAGATAGAGACTTGTTAACATGTCTGCATAAAACAAAACTAAAGTAAGCGAACAATCTCTAAATAATGGATTCCAGTGTTCAAGTGATTTATTACATAAATCATTTATCAGGAAACAATGGCAGCATTTGCCGGTTTTAACTTTTTACATGTCGTAACTTACAGCTTTGCTCTGTTTTGAATAATTGTAAATGAAACAACTTGTGTTTTGTACCGTTTCATAGACAAAAGCAAACTAAGCTCCGGAAAGTTTTTCTGATCTAAATAAGTAGGTGATTATTTTTTCCAATTAATCTTTTTAAAAACAACTTAACTGACCACGTATTAATGGAGACCCCACTCTAGCTCCTGAACTGGCCTTGTCCCAAAACAAGACTAAGAGATCCTGACTCCCCTCATCAATAGATCATAAAATGAATAAAGTGAAATTTCCAGAGAACATTAAATGATTTGTTTTAACCAAAAGTCAAACCCCAGAATTTTATATTTTTAATTCATGTACGATAAAGGAAAGTAATTAAATAGCAGATGCTGATACTTTGAAATTTTGGTTTAAAAAGTTAATTAATTTACTAGGATTTGACCATTTATAGTTCAGTACCACATTTGTATGCACGTGTATTTTGAGAACCATCATTTGATTGACATGTGGACAGGAAAAGCCAGTGAGGTTCTCATGGGCTCCCAAGACCGCAAGTCTAAAAACAACCAATAGAGGAATTTCTGCTCCGCTTTCTTTTATCAGATAAGAAAAACACAATTGCAGAGAGTACTTTCTTTACCCCTAACTTTACCCCCTCCTAATATGTAAATAGAGATTCCCTTCCATTTTCCTGAGTGCTGATAGACTCAACATGCCCTTATTTAGAAAGCTGGGGGACGGTGAGTGTGAGAGACTGGGTGATGTAGTGATAGTGGGAGAGGAGTAAGGGGGAGGATAAGATAGTGATAGTTTATTGGTCTGCTCTTGACCCCAAGGGTTTGCCCTGGTTGTAAGATTGTCCCAAGGGATGATGGTCCTGCAAAACCCTGATGAAGCTCTATGATAAGACCTTCAAGTCTCAAACACCCCACACCTCCTATACCCTCCCCTCGAGTCCACACCAGCTGCATTCCACTAATGCCCATGGGATGGGTTCATTCTTTCTTCTCATATGGTTGTGCATGTTTCGCACATGTATGCTACAGAGCACAGTACACAGAAACACCTTGACACACACACAAACACAGACGCACTTGCAGGCACAATCACACTCTGATCTCAGATTTGATAGATGCATGAGGCCCCCTGTTAAGTGTGTAACATGTGTGCCATATGAAGCAGTGGCCCCAAAGCGAGATGACTCAATCACCTTTTGAGCACACACTGACTATTCTATAGTTGTGTCCATTTAGGATATTTATCTGACATCAGCTTTTTATGGCAGTGATGAGGTTAGGGCCCTCTGCGGACGACCGTGATACATTTCCCCACATCTGACTTACATTTGTTTACATTCATTTATCAAAGCATTTGATGGAGCCTGATTTATTTGCATGAGCATTTTTGTTTGTCTCAAAGGAGGTTCTGAACTGAAAGCTTGGAGTTCATCGACAAATGCTTTCGCAAAGGAACATTTATATGAAATGTCCTCAGCGGCTGGTAGAAGTGTTGGATTGATAGTACCATTAACCTAAAAGGCAGAGCAATAATAACTTACAGATCACCAAACATTATCCAGATATTGATTGGAAATTGACAAGCTAAACAGAAAGAGTGTTAAGATTGTTTCTTAACCTCAAGTAACATTGTTCTCTATAATCTACTTAGACAGTTGAATGACAGAAAATGACCAGAATAACCAGATTCATGTTTCAGTTAGATTCTTACATAAGCTTAGTCTTACATTGGAGTAAAATGTTAGTTTCTTACCACTTTTTTTCCCCTCTAGTTTTGTGTGTCAGGGTGTTGTTTTGTATAATATATTGTGTATGTAATTGACAAATTTTATTTTTTTAAATAAGAATTGAGTAGATGCATAATTTTTTGCACATGTTGAAAAAAATGGGACAGCAAAACAAGCTGCAAGCACAACACTGATCATCTCATGAGGCTTCATGACATCAAGCAACAACAGTCTATTCACACATTTAGCACATTTAACACAGGCAAACGTTTTGGAGTACCTTTTCTGTCCACCTGATGACTGTCCAGTATTTTTACTCCTGATGTTCCCCAACTCCCAACAAAAATACTCTGAACTAACTGCCAATAAGCTTATGCAATATAAAAGTACTATTTAAAGCAGCTTTGGCATTTTTTTCATTTCTGCAGTACACAGCACGATGGGCAACCTGCACAAAGATTACAGGTTGAAGACAAAGGCTGTACTGGAGGAACTGCAGCAGGTACTGTGCAGAGAAGTGACTCTGCTGTAGGCCACACAGAGCTGGAGGGGAAGGATGATGATGATGATGATGATGATGATGATGATGGTGATGGTGATGATAATTCAATTCTTCCATGGAAAAGCCTGAGTCACAGGGTGAACACGCTCTGTTACATGTTGAAGTGGGCGGCCCTTTCATGGTTATTAGATTAGGACTGTACCTGCTCATCTTGCATCCTCCAGATGAAAGTGGTTAGGACAGCCCAATTAGGAAATTATGTTTGATGTTTCTAATCAGGAGGTCGGCTAGAACAAAGAGAAAGAGACTCACCCTGGCCCATGGGGCTAGAACGCACGTCTATGTCCACAGTTCTGCCTGTATGTTTATATGCATGTCAAATTTGGATGAGCCCCAGTTCCTTACTGAAATAAAGAACATTAGTTCCATCACTCTACTTGTTGCAGATATACAACATTATTCCCCAGCGCCATACTAATTTCCTCAACAGTAATTACAACAATTCTGAAGATTGAATATGGTCTTTATTAACTAATTGCGGGTTCTACTTTAAGTATGACTAAATATCACAGTCATGGTTATTGTTTAGTTGTCCTGAAGACCTCTCTGCAGGTTTACGTTACTAATATGCACTAATGAAATAGAAAATACCACAACCATTTTGCATAAATTGCTCTGCTTTGAGCTGCATTCTTTTTATAGACTGAAGTTCAACCATTGTGTGCCACAGTTTTCTTATGACCTGAGTTCAAGCGCGAGAAATGGGCAAGTGAAAAAACCCACAAAACCCAACTGTTTTTTTAACCATTTAGGAGATTCTGACCACAAGCCAGTGTGCTGTAAGAGTAAGCACTTTAATGTGCTCATAAAGCCACTTTTTCACGCCACAGGGCTGCCTATTTGTGAAAACACTAGAAACAGAAAAGCTTTTTAACTATTTTTAGC
Organism: Ctenopoma multispine; assembly: GCA_034779795.1. Classification (NCBI taxonomy): domain Eukaryota; kingdom Metazoa; phylum Chordata; class Actinopteri; order Anabantiformes; family Anabantidae; genus Ctenopoma; species Ctenopoma multispine. Next base: position 14,998,585 of record JAUYWH010000011.1, on the reverse strand, counting down.
AATAAATGCAGAGTTTAATTACACGCACTAATTACAGTAATGTATATCTGTATTTTGTGAATGATTGCCATTTTTTGCTGTGATGTGATCTGTTTAAACTATTGTAAAGACAACAAATGTATATTACAGTCAAAATCAAAAATAATGAGCCGTCAAGCTAAAAGTCTTTGTCTTAGGTTCATGCAGAGTCATGAGCAATACACCGATACTTCCATGGTGAACAGAAACAATAACAAACAGGATTAAACACAGATTTCAGGGTATGATTACAATGTTTTTTACTGCACATACATCCAAACTGTTTTGCTGCAAGGCAGTTGGCCTGTAACATTACCACAATGTAAAAGTCTTTTTGGGGATCATATTATTGTAACCGCATAGGGAAACCTTGAATAAATTGACAACAGTGTACAGTGTTGGAACAAACTGAGCACTAAGAGCGGCAAGGTTGTTCATGGGTCACATTATGAACATGAGGGGTCAATGTTAATATCCTCTGTGGGGGAGATCACATCACTGCAGAGGGGGGAACGTTTGGCAAAGAGCCATGAGACGTCACTCTGTCACCGTTTCACCTCTCTGCTCACTTCTCCACAGAAAGGAGCTGTAAACGAAACACTCAAAGCCAAGTTAACTGCTCTCACTGCATTTAACACAATTCTGCTGTCAGGTTGGGTAAAATAGCAAACATATTCAGTCTTCACCCCCCTTTTATTTTTTCCTCCCCATGTGTGCTTTTTTATCCTTGTCAGTTGTCTCCCGATCGGTCTCCCAGGAGGGCAAAGTGCTGTTCTAATAAAATTGTTCAACTTGACTTTGGAAACACATTAAAAGCAAAAGATGCACAACTGTTAATGCAACTGCTGCCAAGATGAGCAAAATCAGCCAAAATAAGTAGGCTGCCCCCTTGGAAGCTGAGCTCAGACACATTCACTTCAGCAAACACACTGTATCTCTTCTATGCTGACATGTAGCATTTATCTTTCTTCTTTCTTTGTATTCACACACTTTGATTCCAAGATTTCTTTTTTGTGATGTGGATTGTAGATTGTTTAGCCACCACTTTGGTCAGAACAGCAATATCTCAAGGATGGACTGTCACAACATTTTGTACAAATATTCATAGTTCCCAGAGGATGAATCTAAATTGATTTGCTGGATCATAATCCAGCAAATCTAAATTGATTTGCTGGATTATGATCCAAGTTTAGTTCAGACAGCCTCACAGTCACTAGTATGGCTGTACATAGTATAGTCCTGTTTATTTCTCAAGTCGATGTCTCCCACAAATAGACTTTACTTAGGCGGTCCGCCCAAGTATATTTGGCTATCCATTTTTTTAAAGCTGTTTAAAGAACGACAACATCCATGATCCACTACCTAACCCCATGATTAATAAAAAACAAATCCACAAATTAAGTTTATGGCAGAACAAATGTGCAGATGTCCATGTGTGCATTACTAAAACACCTCTGTATGTAGCCAATGACAGAGGTAAGAGGTATCACTGAAACCTTTGAACAATCTAGTTTAAAAATTCAGTCAGACATATTCTCTAATAAAATCATCAGCTGATCTCGCAAAGGTTTCAGAATCTCAAATGTTTATCTGTCAATAAATCACGACCAACGTTCAGTTCAGAATTGACACCTTCAGAGTTTAAAATAAGTAGCTCCTGGAAAAATGTTTGTCTGCTGTTGTATAATGTATAAACGCAATCACAAGTCTTCTACTGCTATGTATAGGTCTTCAGCATAACATATTAATATCTACTATTTATATGGAGCACTTTTGAATATTAGTACAAAGTATACCAGGTTGTCACTCCTCCTACCCCAGAGCGGTTGGCCACCACCACAAGTAAAATCTAATTCTGTGGGAAACACTAAAAGTATTCTCATACATGTGGCTAGGCTGTAATAAAACATCTACATTTTTTGGGTTTACAAATACTCTTTTATTAAAATCCACTTCTTGCTAAATTTTCTTTAGAAAGAATACAGCAGGCCCAGTAAATGTAGTCTGAGTCATGAGCCTTAAAGGCCAGGCAACCTCTCCCAGGTGTCTTGTATAAGTGCTGCAAGCAAAGGGGTGACTGTGATGATGTTATGGGATTATTTTTATAGAACTGCAGCATGAGGACATTTTGCCTGTGCTGCCATGAATTATTCAACCCCCATCTGCGTAGCTGGAGAATGCAGTGTTTTTTTGGGAACTCTGCAAAAAAGGGAGCTGCACTTTTTCAATGAGGAGATTAAACGGTTGTTGCTTTTTTTTATATGACGCGTCACCCCAGATGTATGTTTTGCTGCCAGTGTCTCGTCCTCCGTGAGCCGTTTAAATTCACAACAGAGCTGCCTGCCTGTTCTCACACTAAATTCCCTTTCCTTCCACCACACATACACTCAAGTAACAGCGTGCAATGTGCCACATACACACACCTCTGACTCTGCATGAAACGCCACCTTGCCAAGTTTGCCTCCCTGCCAGGTCTTTCTCTGAGTACTTAGATGGCTATACGTGTTGACTGGGTAGGTTGAAGACCACCAGGAAAGTGGATGACGAAAACTGCAGAAGAAGCGCAAAAGTTGCCAGATTGGCTGGCTTGTCAGCTCAGTGCCAAACTACTAAAATCCCACAGCGACAGCAGACCCACATACAGGTATTTCAATGCTTCAGTTGAGGCTGAAGTCATTTATTTCCCAGTTTTCCACAACAAAGTCTGAAAAACCTAAAGGACATCAATGTCATGCTTCAACACAACATCATTTTGCGATCTAAGACTAGCTGTAGACAAGTCAAATTGCTTGAAAAATAGGAATAGTCAAAAAGTAAGCTCAAGGGAAAGCCCTCGTTTTCCCTGCATCATTAAATTGAAATACGTCTTGGGAAAAATAACTGTTTTCGCTACCACAGGGCAGAAAGTCTGCCACGTCTGGCATGGGCCTTAAATTGTGCATCTACATTTTCCAGCACATCAACAGTGAAAAAGCCCTGATTGGGTAAAATGACAGTCGTAGCCGATAGTCAATATGCATTAAGCAGAAGAGATGACGGCTTCTCCTCACTCAGCCAACTCTTCACAAGAGAAAATATAAGGTTACCTCCAAGTAAATCTCTGTGAGATGGAACAAATTTGCTCCCATATGTATTCATTCACTGGCATTAAGTGTTCTTAAGTCTCACTGCATTAGGAGACATTGGGTAGAAACACAAATTTCTGACCCATAAGTCTAAATAATTCCAAATATTAGATTTGCGGCAGGGAGACTTTAGAGAATAAGAACTCTGGTAAAAGTCCTCTGATTTGATTTAAGAAGACCAACTAAAAGGAAAACAACCCCCATATTAACACATTTTTTCATGTCTATTTTCAATAATCAAATACAAATGTGCAGAATCCCAACATCACATCTAAAATAGGCTGGAATGATGGGGGTTTGTAACTCAGTGTTAGTGGTCAACCAATATTGGTGTGTTTTTTTAAGCCATGCCGAAGCCACTTAGAAAGAATATAAAATGTGGATAAATTACTTTTTCCCCTTTCACTTTTTGTATCAAATAAATAACAACAATTTAATAACTGCAAATGACACACAAATATGCTGAACATTAATAATAATTTAATGAATATATATAGATATTTCAAAATAAAAGTGAACTAATAAAAATGAACTACACTACAGGTAATGTCCCTGAATGTCTCACCAGCACTGTTGTGCGGAAAGCTATGCGGTGTATTCCTAAGCATGGTAGATCCTCTAATGACAAGAAGGGAGGAAATATTTGATATCTGGAAGACTTTCTATAATTTAACAGGTACTTTGATAAACAATTTTTAATGGCTTTTTACTCACTTTTATCAAACATGCAGCATCAAGTCAAGCACAACAATGTGCAGACTAGTTAAGTCTTATCTTATTCGGGCTCCCCTCAATCAAAAGAAAGTTAAGTGTGGAAGTTATTTCAGCCTATTGATCTTTAACAACAAACACTAAACAATATCATACATACAAAATTAAGACTGTTTGCAGTCAGCTCAGATGTTGATTTCAAATATTTGTCCAACAAATCAAAATCAACAACAATAAAAACCCTGTAACTGAAAGCATCCTTATAATAAAGAGCAACTAAGGAGAAATTTAACCAATAAGAAAAGTGTAATTTATTCCTACACAAAACAACTTAAAGACTCAAAGTAATAATTATTTTGATAATCATATGTCGATCATTTACTTAATTAACCAACTAGTGCAAAAACCTTCCCATCGCAAATTCACAAAGCCCAAAGTCGCCCCATAATTTATAGTATAGTATAAATTTACAGTAAATTTTTAAACATGTTTAATTTACAATCATAGAGAATTAAGAAAACCAGGAGAAAACACAGCACAAATTTGAGAAGGTGCAACGCAACTGTTGTCATTCTTTCTATTTATAAACTCCATGTTCCTGAATGACCATCAAAACTTTGGGCCAGTATTTAGAAAACCTCTATCAATTACACCGACAAGGCAATTCACTGTGCAGAAAGTGGAGCCATACGAACAGCCTCTCATATTCACACAACATAAAAACAATGCAGGCCCACATGGTGTGGAAAACAGATCCTTCTCCACTGGGGGAGGTACGGTTCAAGTAAAACATCCACACTAAACACGGTTCAGGGCACGAGTGCAATGTCTGGTTCATAAAATACGTTCATAAAATACACTGAGGCATGTGCAGAAAAGAGCCTCTGGCCAATAACACAGTTGGCACAGATGAAGTGTGGAGTGCAGCTGTCACTCACTCAGTCTTAAAAATGGTAAGTGGACAAGACAAAGTGCAGTTAGCCAATCTCCCAGCATCATTCCTGTCTACTTTATGGAATTATTAATAATTCTTAGTGTTACCTATAACAGTGAAAAAGGAAATGTGGTAGAAACCACCTAAAACCTGCTTTGTCAACTCAAAACTTGACTTGCTTTGAAATCAACAAAAAGCCAAACTCAAGTTATGTCACCAAAGGTTCACTGGCTGTCCAAGGATGTGGAAGGCCTTACTTGACCTGTGTGCCCAATGGGAGCAGACAGACAGATGGACAGAAATACTATTAACAGGGGTGTTTAGGGGTTTAGTGAATGTCAAACACAGTTGATTTGTTGTCTGAACCTATCAGCAATAAATCTTACTCCGAGGAGGTCTGTCTCCTTGACCGACTAGTTGAAGATGGTAAAGAGTAATTCTGATCGTCTACAAGTAAAGGTTCTGACTGATTGACACAATAGGAAAAACAAGTGCTGGATAAAATGGGGACTGTGTGCAAGCACTCTGCAACACCTTCCACTTATGTCAGCAGCTATATGTCTAATGTGAGGTCTGTTCACAGCAAAAAATACACAGAGTTACAATATCCCCTGTAGTCGACACATAAAAAACACAGTAATGCCCACACTTCCTGGAAAGACACTATGGGGAGTTGTTAAAGAACTGTCAACTAGATCTTGTCTTGTGTGTATCATTTTGTTTGTACTAATTAGAAAACCTATTCTTTTAATTAAGATCTTTGAATTGACTACAGTGTGGGCAATGCTCCTTACTGTAATGGATGAAGTACAATAAAAACTTCTGCTGTGTTCACTGCAGTTGTCAATACAAAAATATCTGGTGTCTGGACATATAAACTATTAAGACATTAGAAACCATTGGGCTTATAAAGTGTTTAAAATAAATACATCTGGCAACTTACAGTTCTGGTCCAGTCCTGGTTACACTGGCTGAGTCTCGGTCCGGTCCGTCTCGGTGGAGGCCGTTGGGAGTCATCGTGGTGTCCGAACAGTCTTCGTCAGAGGACCCACAGTTTTCCCGGTCACTGTGGAGTCTGACTGACGTTGAATCCAGTGTCGGTTTCAAGCTCACTCTTGTCTGTGGTTGTCTTTGGCAAGCTAACTTTAAGCTAACGCTAGCCGATTAGCTATGTTTAAACCAACAGAAGTTACTTTTCAGCTAATTAGCGCTCTGGGTGTGTAACTAACATCGACCTAGCATAGCGGCTAACTCAAGCTAACTTTAAGCTAACATAGTCAATTATACCCATATGATAGTAATTAGCAGGCTAGTAACCACGTATAAAATGGACCATGCTACTGCATAATGTACATATATTATGTCTAATATCTTAACTGTTAATTTTTGCTCGCTGACAGATTGTTACTCGAACATTTTCTATCCCACCGACCGCTGTTAGCCACGTTCATGCTGTGCTGTAGCTCGTGTCTCTCCGCCATCTTTGTTTGTTCTTCTCACCTGCCACTGATCACAGCAGGTGGTCTGGTTACCTGTGCACAGATAGCTAGAAGATAAGAACAAGGTAATAAATAAATAAATAAATAAATAAAGCTATAATATGTATTTTCTTTAGTTGTTTAAGTTAACTCAGTTTTTTGGTGGAAAGCATAGACGGTATGTCTATAATGGAAAGTAATTAATCCTGCATATTTACTAGTAAAGCAAAAGTATATTTCAGAGGGAATTATTACACTTTTTATTCTATTCCATTTTATTTTTTAAAATACAGGTTCTTAATAAAGTTAAATATACCCAGCTAATAAATTATAATATATTATTGATTAACTAACTAACCCTTTACCTCACATTTACAGCTGTAAAATGTATTATGTTTACACATTAATACATCTGTCAATCTAATTATAATGCAGTAATATTAAACTGAAATGGGTAATTCTATGATGTTGCCTTGATGCTTCTTCTTTTGTACTTTTTTCTACTTGTGCTTCTGCACTATGGTAGTGATTGATTTACTTAAGCATGAATAATTGCTACCACTGCTTTTAAGGGGGAAATATTGTATTTTTTATTCTTCTTCTCCACATTTATTTGCAGGCATTTAGAGAAAGATCAGGGAGAAGAAATAATAGTAGTAAGAAGTTTCTTTATGTGGAGGGAAATTTTGAATAATTTGGATGTTAAACCCAATTCCGTTTTTATTCTTGTTAAGCAAAAGTAATAAAAATAAGCCTCATGCAGTCATCACTCAAGGTAATCCTAATGGCGAATGTACCAAAATGTAGCTGTTAATAAATTTATCACAAGTGTTGACATTAAGCAGGAACTCATTTTTGTTCCTTTTAGTCAGAACTTATTCTTTTGCTCAAGTGTACAATAATTACTTTTCTGAAATGACTTGCACATTTACAACAAGGTTTAATAAACGTTGTTGTAAAGGCAAATGCCCTGATGTCAACACCACTCATGAACTGAACCACACACCTTCAGGTCCCTCTCTCTGTGCTCGTCTGGACTGGGCTGGAACAAAGATGCATACAGAAAAGTCAGGTTGAAATAATTATTGTCGTGCCTTCAGTAATGTAAAACACCTGAAGCACAGTTCCCATAAACACGGGCAAGCACTGATTACATATCATAAAATGTTGCATTATTGCTTTTTGGATTGGCGGTGCTTTTAGCATTTCTCATTTTGCATTGATAACAGACTGTGTTCCCCCCTTTTGTCCTTCCCATCCAGTTTGCACTTGTGTTCTCGAAATGTGCAAAATCTTGGCTGATTTACTGAGTGTCAGACAAGTCGTGATCTCTGGACTTTACAGACAGCCAGTGGCAGTAAAACACACTCCCCATATGTAACCCAGCTCCTCCGCTAATGAAGCCCATAAACCAGACCGTTTGACAAGCGGCAAACACAGCTGAGAGAGCAGGCAGTTTTAATCGGGCCTCTGGAGGGAGACCAACACCTACTGGGAGAGGACCCCGGGACACTCCAACATACATCAGGCACGACAGGGAGGCCCGAGGCCCCACTCACGGTCTGAACAGGAACTGTCCCTGAGGTCCTCAAATGCACAGGTGCACGATGGAGTCACGGGGAAGGAGGTCAAAGTCAGGCTTCACTGCAACTGACTGCGCAGGATTGGAAATGGATTTGACTCTTTATGTTTTTTCTTCTGAGTCAGATTGTGGAAGTGGAAAGAGTTATGTCATCCCCAATTCTCCAGATCAGTGACCGATGTGTTATCATACCCTGGAAGGTGATGTTTTTGGTCCTTTTGGTCTATTTATCTTTTAGTTAGTGGGGTAGCTTTTCTTGAAAGATTTCCTTTAATATAGAGTTATTAAAATAACTCATAAAGAATTGTCAAAGCCTTGATAGCACTGTTTGCTTTATTGTCAGATTGATATAGAGGCCAGCTGTGATATGTTTAATGCTTTCAGTAAAGTTGTCTCTTCAGTTGGTATTTTATTACTGGGTTTTATCATTTTCTCTTTTACAACTTTAATTGCTATGATACCAAACTAAACTTTACAAGAACAGACCAGACCAGAATCAGCCATAAACCATGTTTATTTAAACAAACTAATTCCATTTATTATGTTCTGACCTCTATTACACTGATGGCACCTCAGGGTTGTTGTTTTTTTGGGGCTGCCTAGCGCCTGATGCCAAAACATTTTATAAACTGGACTCAAGATGTGTCAAGATTAAGACTAGTCCTGCTATTATGAAAGAGTAATCAAGTTCACATGGTGCGAGAAATCATTTAGGCAAAGAAAAAAGCTGAGCGCTACATTGGAAAATAAAGCAACAGATGCTGAACCACTCCAAGACAGAGCCTGCCAACCGAGGGTTTAGCAGAATGATTCCCCGGCCGTTTTTTTTCCCCTGATCTTGCAAGGAAAATAAAATCTCTCCTTGGCTGCAGATTAAGCATAAATGAAGAGAGGGGGGTCAACCTTGCTGATGCCTTTTCATCATAATTTATACTCCATCTGCCGGCGCAATCAGCACCTTAGAGACACCCAACTGTATTTGTCCACAGAACCATTATTCCTAATGGATATTGCAGCCCCTTTGAGTGATCACCAACAATCAACACACTTCTCTGACTCATCCTGACTTCATTTCGTTTTGCTCATTAACTGGTACTCTAGATACAAGGGGAGTCAAATGGCACAATATTTCTTAAGACGAAGATACACGTGTGATAGTGGATCCGAAAGGAAGACATTAACTTGCAAAGAGTTTTTCTTGCTCCCTTTGGTGATCTAAGGTTTCAGCACAACAGCCGATTTGGACAGCATTCTGTTGTTATTCACGAGAGGACGCATATTTTTAATGGCACAAACATCAGTGGAATCCCCCCTCACTTGCTGAACTTGTAACGTGGAGTCAAATGTTTGTTGTCTTCGTCAGATAATTTAGTCAGACAATTTTATGTTTTATTTCAGCTAGATCTATGGTGTTGAATCGATCGGTACAACAATACGTAATGTATAATTACAGCTAAGATTTGTTAAATTGTGCTAATTCAGTCCTTTGGGTTTTTGTAATTTAGCAGAAATATGCCTTTGGGCAATGAAATCTCTCTGAAAATATTTGGATTGCAGCTGGCTTGAAAGCAGAACATCCTCCCAACAGAGCAGAATAAAACATTTTTCAAATGCAAAGCAAGCTCCAAAATAAGTCCAGGGTTGTATATTTCACAATAAAATCTATTGACATGCTTTTGATTGACTGATATATTTATCTTTATTTTTGTTGAGTTCAATAATAAATCAACATGTTTAAATAAATAATAATGTAAACTGAATAGTCCTCAAGTGCTTAGATAAGATAGCCACGAAATAATAAATCCACATCAAAAAGATGTTGTGGCGATGACTAAAAAGGCGTAGACTGTGAAGTACTTCTTCCCAGTACAAAATGTACTTCTTGTGTTTCTTCTGTTGATATGTGATCTTAATATGATTTAAAAAAAGGCAAAATCTAATTATTACCTGATGCTCGCTCCTCTCATCATAATAATCCCATCAAAGTCTGGAAAACCCTCCCATCACTAAAAAAGAGTTCAAAAACACACCTTTCACCACAAATTAGATGTTTACGTCATGTGTTAAACCTTCTGTGCTCATAGTTTTGATCCAACATTTTATTTCCTCTAGCTCCACATCTAAACATATCAAAAATGCCCCCTGTCGTCCTCCAGAGGGTGTTCCAGACTATCATTTTCCCTTTTCTTTTACTATACTTACTCAATACTCTTTTGTCCATTTTTATGCCGATGACCCAGTTTTACGAGCTTCAGGTATTTCAACTGCTCAGGCTTTAAACCATCTCTAGATTCACTTTGAGGCCTTTCAAATAGCATCATGGACTAAATACTTAGCAGAACTAATATGATAATCTCTACATAAAATAACCTGCGATAATCACTCTAAAGGGGACCTATATATATTTTGTTAAATCTTATATATATATTTGGTTGCACAGTAGAGTCATTCAAGGTACACAGAAATGTGGCTCAGAATTTATAAAGCAATTCATGCTGTCTTTATAGGACTAAACCTCTATGTGTGATAAACTTTATTATGGAGATATTCTGCTTTGTTGAGATAGAATTTCAGAAGCTTGTTTATTGCAGTGCATTATGTTTTAATGATAAATAGTCTACTTCAGTCATTATTGATCTCTGTACTATAAAGTGGGCTGAACTTCCTTGATGATAAGAAGAACTAATCATCTGCTTACATTCAGTTGTAAAGTTTTACTGGTCCCATACTACCTCACACCTCTCCATATGTGCACACTAACTTTTTAAAATGGAAGGATCTGCAATATACCATTAACTTATTATTGTTATTTCATTTCTCTCGGCAATTTAAAGCTTTATTAGCAGATGTTTTACATGATTTGTGTAATTGTTTCTGTTAATTTTGTGCTGTCTGTGGATTTTATTTTGTTAATTATTGGGTCTCCTATTCTTGTTCCAGGTTATCTCTTTTATTCCTCTATCAGTATTGTATATAATATTGTTTTCTGATTTGTAATCATTGAATTTGTTGTAAATAATAGTTTTCATGTTTCATGTAATAAACAAAGTGCTGCAGGTAATAATAATCATAATAATAATAATACAATTATTTAGGGAGTTTTTAAAATATAATATTATGAATTAGATAAACATCTGATAAAAATATTACACTGCAAAATGAGAGATGTTTCAACTCTCTTTCTATGTCCTGACATTAACACGATGGTTTAGGGCAGTTAGCAGTGGTTCTTTCATTCCTGAACTACACAGTTGTACTAAAATGTGCCAAAACCACTTTTGTGTTTAATGCATTTTTGGGAAAATGTTGTCTGTTAAAATTCTGAGTAGGTCTTTACAGACTCAGTGGGACATTTGCATTTTCGTCTGCTGAGTGTTTGGTCTGTTTTCTAACAAACTAAATTTTACAACCTGCGCCCAGTTGGCCCGTACAGACACATGCCATGCCAGTGACTTTATAAGTATGTGTACGAGAGTGCGTCTGGTGTTTTGAAAGCCATGAAATGCACTAATTGTTTGTCAAGTTATTTACTTTCAATGGCAGTCCTCCTGTTTTTGACAAATCACAGCTGTGGAAGCATCAAGTGAAAACGTGATGATGTATGTTTTTATTGATTATTGAAGTGTTTGACTCCAATAAAGGAAGAGTACACCAAGTACGCAACACAAAGTACTGTCCACCAGTTACGATCCAATCGTGGAAGAGCAATGGGCCACAGTCAACGAAAACAAATATATATGAAATAATAATCTGGTGATAAACCAGGAAGTCAGTGAGAGGATTGTGACAGTTTCATAGAGGACACACCAGCCTGTTTTACGAGTGTATCTCTCAGTGTGTTGCTGATGTCGTGTATGTTAAAACAAGTAGGTGCTTCTCTTTGATCAAAACCAACTCTCTCACACACATGCTGCTTCTCTCACTAGCCGTTGTTAGATGTGACATCTGATACAGAGGAGCCCGACTCACAGGATCTCCTGCTCACTAATGACTAAACATGGCGTCGTTCACTAAGCTCCTCAGCGGCTGCAGAACGTCTCGCTGAGTGACGCGATGGAGCCGAGCTTAAAGAGAATGTGAGACGAGACGGAGGAGGAGAGCCATTTAGGGGATGAGTGGCTGGCGACTCAGGCAGCAATAAGAGGCACCTGCATAGAGTCATGAGACAGCCTGACGGGGGCCCGATGGAGACTTATGGCTGCTGTCACTGGACCAGGGCCGTGTCCTTACTGTCCCGCTGTCAGGTGGGATCCAAAGAGATGTTTTATAATGGTAGACTTAGACAGGAACACTCATCACACACATCAGTGCAGGAAAAGTGTTTTCATTAGTTTTTGGCCTCAGTGAAGTGAAGGAATAAAAGAAAAGTTGGAAATATCAGAGTAGAAGACAATAACTCATCAACAAGTCTCCACATTGTGAGTGACCTCGTGCAGGTTGAGGGTTATTTTAAATACGTCTTATTTAATTTAATTTTAATAAACTATTTAAAGACGATAGATAGATAGATAGATAGATAGATAGATAGATAGATAGATAGATAGATAGATAGATAGATAGATAGATAGA
>JAUYWH010000011.1:14949016-14986068 GCA_034779795.1 Ctenopoma multispine | reverse complement strand
GATAGATAGATAGATAGATAGATAGATAGATAGATAGATAGATAGATAGATAGATAGATAGATAGATAGATAGAGAATAACAAAACAGTTTGATAAATTCCCTGAGTGTAAATCTTTTTTACAAACCTTAACCTAGCCCAGCGCTGAAGACTGAAATAATATTAAATGTCATACAGTTCAAAGACGGAGCAGTTGTTTGATGAAGAAAACACATTTAGCAATTCATCAATCAAGCATCTGCTGCTGCCCAGTTGTGCGGTCAGAAGGAATCCCTGGCATGTGGAGTGTGGTTTTAAGGAGCGCTGGAAGCAGCCACCTCTTCAGTCTTGCTCAGCAACACAATGTTGTCCACCCATTGAATGAGCTGACTCTCTGGGATGGCTATGTGAAACCCGTGGAGACACAGAGAGTCTGTGGCATTCTCCTTTGATTAATCAGGGCGAGGCGAGATCAAACAGTCTGCACCGCTCCCACAACAGGGTGGAGGAAAATACTCAAGCTGGGGAATTTTACTGGTTGTTGGGATTTTTGGCATGTTTTTGTTTCTTTGTTTATGATCATTTTTAACATTTTGATTTTTAATAAAGTGACAAGCAATGATAGCCAACACACACATACGTGGGTCCTGCCCTGCCCCTCTTTTTTTAATGGAGGGGTTTATTAGTCCAGATGCACGGATTTAAAAAGCTTGGGAATCCACAGCACAGTCTGTCAATTTCAACACCTGCGTTCCACTCCCTCATGAAAACGACTTTTTCATTTCACTCCCGTGTGTGACTTAAGGGCATAGACATCCCTTTAGACTCCAACTGCAGGTTTCACCAAACAGCCTGTTGACGTCCAAAAGTCATCTGTGTTTATCGAAGAATCGCCGTCGTCATGGATTCTGTGGACTTTGAGATGACTTCACGATTCACGTCAGGCTGAATTGTGAAAGGGCCTGAAGCGGTCGAACAGAACGTCTGATTATGTGTGACTTTGTGACTTTATCAAGGAGATTTTTTGGATTTAATGAGATATTTTATTTCCACAGAGCTGTCGATTTGCATTGACTGGACAAGAAAAGTTCCAACAACAGAGCTGATTCTGGATAACTTTGAACAGTCCTATCAGCTGTAATTCTCCTAAATAACTCAATCTGTAATATTTATCAGTTTGAAATGACTGTTTACTGACAAAGTCAAATTTGTTCTATGTCAGTTACGTGAAATGACATTTTATTGACCTTTCACTTTGTTTCACATCCTACATTAACACCTGTGTGACTCTCCATAAGACGGTGGGTGTGTGTTCCTCCATTTCTCCTATATCGACAGACTTATGCACCCGAGATGTGCACTAAAACTTTAAATGAAAAACCTGTTGACATGTCCGCAGGGACAAGAGGAAAGCGTGTGGGACTGCGGTTCTCTCTCCAGCTCAGCTGGCCTAATATCTAACGGACTGCCATGAGGTGTTTAAAGCCTGTGTGAAGTTCCCACAGGGGGATGGCTGCGGGGAACATGGATCAATCCGGCCTCCCCCGATCCTTCCTGCTCTACAAACACAGCTCCGGCCTAGTGATGGATGAAGCAGGATGGAGTCTCTCTTATTTATGGGAGCAGAAAGTGCTCTCCCCATCTGTCCGCACATGACGCAGTAAATGCCATTACATGGTAGGGGGGAGGGAAAAAAAAGACATCTGACATAGAAGTGAAGTGCACGCTTGTTACAGTTGTGGAGATGGGAAGTGATTGCAGTTTATGTTGTGGCCAGAGGTGGAAGCTCGGCCGACCACTAAGACTATCCTGAGCCAGTCCAATCACGCTCCAATCATGTTCATCAGCGTACGCGGGATGTAGATCCAGGGAACTGCGGAGGGGTTGTTGACCCACGGTGCTTGCTGCAGTGGCACTGAGTGCATATTTAGTTGATAGGAAAGGTCAGTAGAATGGGAGTTGAACATTACACCCATATGTGATTGTGGAACATCTAATTCTAAACACATGGATATTTACAGCATGTGCTGCTGAAACTGCCTCCACTCGAAAGGCCAAGAGCCAGTTTCACACAGACAGACTTTGACTGTGACTTGAGTAATAGTCAGACTTCAGATAAATCTCTAATTTAGTCTGTTGCACAAAGCTATTTAGCTCTCCCCCATCTTAAGACTAATCAAACTGGAAGTCCAGTTGGGCGTTTAAAGCTTATTAGATGTCAAAACACAGCATATATACTCACAGATGGGCTTTTGCAACTCTGGAAAGTTTTCTCGGTGGCAGCAACTGTGTCATCTTTAGTCACGGCGATCTTGAGGTAATTAGCAGTAATAAGCTGTTGGTGTTTGCAAAATAATCCACCCGGAGTGTGTGCTTGCATGTATTGTATTGTATTGTAACACAGGGACTCGCCAAATGACATCATGTTGCATTGCAGAAGAAGCTGAACCAGATTCAACTTTGTTTTGGAGCCGGTCCCCACTGTCTGTTGATAAGTAAGCACGTTGTCAGTTAGCCAGTGTGTTAGCCTGGCCATAGCATTTTATTCAAACAATATGCACCATTTAAACCGCTCACTCCTGTCTTCTTTTGTGAAAATACTCAGATAGAGGAGGTTAAAAAGTTGATGGAAGCTACGGTATATTAGCCTCCTCTGTTTTGGACTCTCTGGATCTTTGTTCCCTCCAGTGCCAAATCAAGGTGGTTCTAATTTGTGCATCAGAGTCAGACTCTACATAATAAAATCATACAGGTTTACCCTGCTCCCTCCCCGTTTTGAATATTTATGTCACAGGGTCTACGAGGGCCATACCTTAGGCCATATATTGAATGTACTTGTGCTGGTCGTGGGTGGGCCACTGCCTCCTCAGACTGTGACCTGAGCTGTTTCAGACCTGCAGCCGGGTCACAGAACATGACGGGGGTCTGGCTGCAGCAAGGATTTACAAGATGGTCTGCATTTTTGGGGACTTTAAAGGACGGCACAATAGTAGGCACAAGTGGTCTTCCAGCTCTGGAATTCCTCTTACACACAACAATGTTCTTTTTAACATGAAAGTATACAGGATTAATTAGAAAAATATGATTGGAATTGTAAATTTGAAAGCACTAGCTTATGTAGTTTCTAGTTTACTTCAACGCTTCAGTAAGTGTTTCATCGACGTCCAGACTGAGACAGAATCTTGACCAGACAACTTATATCACGGAGATTGGAGTGTCTGTGCTGGGTGATTAACAGCAATCAGGTTTCATTTTCTGAGGATGTTTCTGAATGTGCTTCGTTCTCGCCAAGTTGCTGCAAAGAATTATCAGTCATTTTATAAAAATCTCATCCTCACTGATGAAACCATTTTCCAGGAAGGTGTTTGGCCTTGCAGTCTGGCAGTCATATTTCATTCAGTCTTCAGCAGTGTTATTCAAATCTGTGCAGACCCATGCAAGTTTTCTTCCAAAGTCAACGATACACTGCGGCTTTAATGCGCTCTCTGTTGATATCTGGTAATGGAGGCACCATGCACAGTAGCCTGAGATGTTTTTGTGATGCATTTAATTATCTATATTCTTCTAGGTCACTTGTCAGGAAAAGAGTTCAGAAGCATCTGCTGGGTGAATCAACCCTCTCTCTCTCTTCCTCTACAGCGGAGGTAGAAAAAACACTGTTTGATCCGTGCTCCTTCCCACTGGGTGAGATATGCTGACTAAGAGAACAATGTCATCACACTGTGATAGCGACATGAAACAAGACCTCTCCGAGCAACGGGGAAATTCAGGCATGCAAGTTCATCTGAGCAAAACCACAATGGAAGAGAAAAATGAACGTCAGCCTGAGTGTTAAAACGATAGTAGAACGTAATTTCAAATGTTGTTAAAAAATCAATATATCAGTATAAATAATACGAAAAGAAAGTTTTATTTTTGCAGCCTGTTCCAGGCTTCGACTGCTCTCAGTGAGAATTTGGAGATGACGCAAATGCTTAATGTTTCAAAGGAAAAAGTTCTCTGTGGAAAGACAGATAGTCAACTGTGAGTTGTAAAAAGAGACACGTTCTCATAAAACTATTCTACGAACAATTAGCCTGAGCTGTCATAACAGCTATAATCCTACCCACGCCCCAGGATCAGACTACTCTGCTCCCACACCACACAGTTCACTTAAAAGACCTTTTCCTTTCAGCATCTGATAGTCCTGCCCAGCTATCAATCATGCTGTCGATCGTCAGCGGCTGCCAAGCACAAATGACACTTCTTCTTGAGAAGCAGATTATGTTGCTGAGGAAAATATTACTTTATAGAGACATATGGGTTGATGGATCCTCCCAGAATCACCTGGTGAATTTGATTCCGGCTCATTATTTTTCACCGCAGAGGAACAGCACACTCTCAGGGATCTTTTTTGTAACCTGGGTCAAGACCGGGACGGTGATAATGTGAACAGTTCCAGAGGCTCTTTGACATCTGATAAGGGCTGGAGAGCTGAATTGATCCTCATCTTAAACTCTCCCAAGCTGCGGGAGATTGTGGAGATATCGGCTGCAGCCCCTCCTGGGTCGTGCACCCATGGTCAAATGGATAGGAAGCAATTTCCACTGCACTTGGTTAAATTGAGTTGTTCCAAGGGGTCAGAATAAAGTGAAGCCAGATTAATTAGCAACTGGGCTGATTTTTCTAAATTGCAGCTTCCATGTGGAGAAAATCTGAATCTACTGACTGTTTTTATCTGTGTATGTATTAGGGAAATGTTATCACGTTCATGGTGAAAGATGCAGGATTGTAATACTAAGAAGCTATGACACAAACATACAAACAAACACAAGGCACCGTCCTGTCTGTGGAAGCAGCCATAAACCCAAAAGGAAAAAACTGTAGTTTGTTGATCTGGGAAGGAGAATCCGCCACTGTTTACTTCTCAGCTCTGCACAGTCAGTTTTGCAATGCCAGTGAGCGGGGTGTCTGCGGCTTTTAAAGATAGGCTGGTGGCTAGACGGCAGATGGTGATATAATGCCACGAAAATGAATTGAATTCAAGCAGGGCAAAGATGCTGTTGTCATCAGTAAGCTCCTGTCCTGAGAGGTTTGTTCATGATCAGAATCAACAGTAATACCCCAAGAGTTATGATTCTAAATATAAGTGAAGGGAGGGCACAGGGACGGCTCGCTCGTCACAGTCTGGTTGGCACCACCACATTAATACAATCAGCATCACTGTGGTTGTAAATGGTGACATCAGTCAAACTGATTTGATTCATTCTTTCTATTTCTTTCTGTAGGGATTTTAAGTGTGAGGGGAGGTTTTGGTTAGGGACTGACTACTGCCTGTCATAAATCCATTTCTCTATGTAATCCCCGACATGCAACGTCTACCACCCACACAAATACTTTGCTCCCGTTCAAGAATCATGTGCAGCAGAGCTAATTGTTTCTGTGCGCTCTTGGAGCAGACAAACTTTAATAATCCCTCTGCTCATTTTTATTTTTCAGAAATGTCTTCTGAATTAACTGACCCTATTGAAAACATGTGCTTTGGGCGACCTCCTCCTCCAACTCCTATGTCTACGTCTGTCTGTGTGTGAGTGTGTAAGGTTTGGTTGTTTTTGTGAGCATATAACCTACTGTGTGCTTCAGGTGAAGCCTGTTTTCCAGTGTGTTTGCTAACAGAGAATAAAACTTTCCCCATTGTCTAATAATTGGATCCTGTTTGCTCGAACAACATCTGGAGATGACGTGCTTGCTGATCGAAACTCCTGAACGCCACAGAATGAAATTGACATATTTTAGACATGATGAGAAGCAGCAATTATGGCACTTTAAAGTCTTTTTGCACTCCACCCTATGAAGGAGGGCTGGGCTGGGCTTGTCAGGACCTGGGTCTCTGTGCATGGAAAATGACCAGTTGACAGTGAGGAGTGAACCGAGCCTGCTCTTCTCACATGAATTTAAGCATAATGAATAAATGTCCGGACATCAAAAAGCTAAATCAGACGAGGAGGAAAAGAAATTAGCTGCTGAAACTTCTTGTCTTTTCTGAGCCTCAGCTAATTTATGATGGACTGAAGCAACGTGGAAAATCAGTGGAAATCATGGACACCGATGGAGCGTCCAGTTCAAAACACAGCACTAGACAAGGCAAAAGAAAACTACATTCAATTAAATATTGCTCCGGTCCTGCTGGACGCATAATGAACTTTTTCTAAATCATCATCAATAAGTGTAAAACTTATAACTTATAAACTTATAAAATAAATCACTCACATGACATTCTGCTTTTAATCTGAATGAAAGTCACGTAACGCAGCTTTAAAAGTAAATAAACCCTGTCATTTATTTTGATTCTTTAAAATTGCCTGAAATGTGGTATGTGAGCCACTGTGTACTTTATGCACATTAATAAATCCAACATTAATGTCATCTTTCATTTTCAGTGCTTTACTGTTCGTATTTTATGACAAATCATCATCCTCTGCCACCACTACTCTGCAGCTGAAAAGCACAGGAATAAAACTCCAGCTCGTATGAAAACTCACGTATTTAAATGAAGATTTGCAGCTTCCCTGTTGAACACAAATGAGATAACAGTTTACAACATGTCAGATGCATGCAGACAGCTTTAATTGCTTGTGTGTGTGTGGAGGAATTGACCTCGCTTATGTCAGCTTCCCTCGAGCCGTCCATTGACCTCATGCTAATGACTGAACGACAGGTTGTGTAAACCCTTGATCTTACACGTGTCAGACTGACCTTCGCATGCCCCCCCCAGTCACATAAATAATACCATACATAGTCCATACAGTGTGCAGCAGCTAGATCACCTCTTTCTCTTGGCATTATTGGCTTGACACACTCGAACTTTTGTAGGTGGATCATAAATATCTACAAGCAAAAACAGGCATGTTGTCGAACTTCTTTATTTCAGAGTAGAGACTTGTTTGTTAAAATGTGCTAAATGAATGTTTTCACTGATTGTTTCTGCAAGATAAAAAGGCCATAAGGTGATGATTAGGCAAGGAAGTGGATTCAACCTCTAAAACCTTCAGGCTTGGTGTGGTTGCTCAGAATTGTTTGTTGACAGCCCTGTTTCCTGTCTTTTGCACCTCCTGTTGTCCTGAGCACAGATGGTTGGCTTGTCTGTCTACTCGCCTGGCCTCAGCTGAGAGGCTGAGAGGCTCTGTAGACCTTCCTCACCCACGTGGTGCTACTGTCCATCTCTCGAAACCCGTTGCCTGCTTCGAAACTGTTATACTGATGCAGAGATGTTCAGGTATTAGATGTCACAGATCGTAGGTCTTTTTAGATAAGCAAGTAACAATGGGATTGACTTAATAAGATGCCATCCGGATGCTGTAGTTAACACAGGAGGAAGTCTTTGGTCTCGCCTCTGTCCTGACCCTGGCTTCTCCCCTCCCTGTAGAGAATTACACTCTCAGCTTGTAGGAAACACTATCCACCTTCCAAAGCCTGTATCGTTTCTAGGAACACAAAGTTAGTTGAACTTGTTCTTTCCACATTCCTCATTCCTGTAGGCAGCCAGACATCACTTCTGGTTTCCATTTGTTTTAAGCTATTAGTGCTCATGACCTGATAAGGGAGTGGTTGATGAAGCACAAACATCCGTCTCCGAATACATCCGTCATTGTCCATATGTGTGTGACCAGAGCAATAATATCCGCTCCTGGAAAAGTTTGACTGGAGGCTTAGAGGTGAAACTACTGGGGTGTAGGAGTCATCTCTGAGCAGGGTCAGAGTGTTGTGTGTTCGTATAAATAGATTCCATCTAAATAAACGTCTTGGACAGTTTGCAGCATTGTTAAACCATCGAACTGCACAGGCAGCTGCCCAGAAACACAACACTTTAAATATTTTTACAGGGGTTAGTTGTTGGCATGGAAGAGAAAGTGCTCCACATGCAATGAATGTCACCTCAAGTCAGTTTCCACTGGGGCTTTTGCAGACAACAGAAGAGACTTACTTGTTTTTCTGCGCTGGATACCACTGGCAAAAACATGCAGCAGTCAAGCATGTCTTTATTTGCAGTTGATGTACAATCTATTTTTTATTTGACTGTCTCTTGTGCATTTGGCAGAACATCAGTTAGGTCTGTGTTGACAGCGAATAGCCCTTCAAGTGGCTGCCTTCTAGACAACTTTCTGGCTAAACAAAAAGCCTCCACTGCACAAAGCTGAAATTAGATATTTTACCAGTTCAAAGGAGGAAAGAGAACCCAAACATGCATTTGGAAGCAGCATCTCCACATTTCCTCTGCACAGAGTTAGAGCAGGGACGCGGTGAGATGGAGACGAGTTGATTATAACGCTGCGTCCAGAGCAGGATGGCGTTCTGCTGGGAAACAGTGATTATCTTAAGAAATTGTCAGTTGAAAGATAAGCTTAAGACAGAGTGTCTGCAGAGGGAACTGACTGTTGAACACAGCATAAATCTTCTCCCGTTTGGACAAAGGAGGTCAGTTATCATTTACCGTGGTCAGCGTGTCAGTTGTATAAATATTCCTTATAGAGGCCATGAGTCAACCGGGGACTGTTTGTGAACTCTTGGCATGGTGTGTACCTCACTGAATCCTGTTTCTTACATATGTAACAGAGTACGGCCCCTTGGGGACTCCTGCACCTGGTTTTCAAACTTCATTGACACTTAAACTGGGGCCTGAACAAACTGTCGTTGACTTGCTGCATTTGCTGGGAATGGATCATGGCTCACTCCTCCTGCACCTCTGCATTCTCTGGGTCTGTACAGGTCACTCGTAGGTTGCAGTGTATACGCAGTAACACACGGCAGATGCTTTGTCAGCTTCGGTTTATTTAGGTGCTGCTCATGTGCTGCTCCCGAGGACGCTTTCCTGAATTTCTTAGGAAACTTGTTCCCTGCTATTGCCTGAGTAAAAGTTGGCATGTTTGTTCTCTGTCTTGGAAAGCAAAACCTGAAATGACATAATAACTGCACATTATGGATGATGTAGTGAAATTTAATATCTACTCTCCTGCACTGGTACGACTAAAGACACGCTCTCAGTCACAGTTGCCACAGCGATTTTCTGTGTTGTGTTTACACTGAGTTTACTTGGTCTTTTAAAGGAGCTCATTTCCCGGTAATTCACAATCACACTTGCAGGTAAAATGAACATAAACACCTCATTTAGTTTGGTGCATTGTGCCTGTGCCTGTCTCTTATAGCTCCTATTTAAGTCCAAGGTTTCAGTGAGCACTGGTGGGACTGTTGGCGAGCGTGCTCCATGTATGACAAGCGTCCACAAATAAAATAAAGAGGGACGAGTTTTGAACTTTCAAACTCACAATGCATCAAGCTTGAAGGATTGAGGGAGGAGAGGCGGAGAGGAATGGTTTTTTGAATGATGACCATGGCGCACAGCCACCCTCATAAGCCAAAGAAATGTTGTTGTTGTGGCTGAGCAGAAATCTCAAGGGTGACGATTTCTCTTCTTTTGCAAATCTGTGTAGACAAACGGTGGCAAACCTCAAACCTCGTCTTCCTAATCACTTGAATTTCTTTGCACAGCCACCAGACACAACAAAACTGGGAGATTTCCCAAGCGTGCATCTACAAATAAATGCGACATGGTAACACTCTTAGTTATGAACCCCTATATTTAACATTAGGAAGCAGTACTGTGTATAATCTTTAATAAATACTACAGTGTAATATGTTCGGAAGCCGAGCTGTGAGCACCCATAGGTGGTGGCTGGTTTTATTTGCAATAATTTGAAACATCAATGACAACAAATAGACTTTTTTTCAAATATATCTGCCTTTACTTTATTCATGTACTGTACAATTTTTCATTTCCAAAGTCTCTATCATACTATATGACAACAATGGCTATCATTTACTACAAAAGTTGCATAAATAATTTACATGTGGAAATAAAAAATAAATATGCAGTTCTTTCTTTTTAACAGTCCTTCTTTGTATCTGTAGAAAACACCCCCGTCCCCCGCTTATCTTTAACCCCCCATCATGTGCAGAGGACCACGCAGGTATCTCTACGGTCACTGTTCGCATCTCTCAGCTTACATGGAAAAAAAAACCTTTCCAGTCAGTATTTCAAACATAGATGTCGGAAAAGGAAGCAGACATTGTCAGTACAGTTTAGAAAACCGATATCAGGAAGCAATACGAGCGGAAAAACATCGCAGCGCTGACAAAATGCGGAAGCATCGTGAATATTCTTCTTGCAGTAAAGTCCGATCTGAGAAGCTGTGTTGTCTGCAGTGACAGACTGGGCACAGCTTCCTCTTCCTGCCGGATTCCAGGAGTCAATACAATGATAAAAACTGAATTATTGTTTTCACTGGTATTTTTACTCGTATCTTTCCTGTTTGAGATATTTACAGACTGGAGCACAGAGGAGTGGAGGTGTCGAACACAGCGTGTTTGGCCCCTGGCAAAAGAAACCCCGGTGTGGGTGTGTTGGAGAGCGCTGTGGCCCTAGGTAACAACACAAGCACACACAGTTTCCTGATGCCTCCTACACACACGTGCAGTTTCTGGAGAGTGATCCAGCGATCAGGAACAGAGGAAATGGCTTTTTTATGACTCGAATCTTGACCCAGAAATGGGCTCATTTAGTAATTAGGAGGACTCACAGGAATGCCCACTACCCCTTTGGTATTAGTGCTTTCCCACCCGACTTTCTGTGTCTGGATGTGGGAAAGGTGGTACTGTACCAGACAGGGCTGACCTGGCGAGTGAGGCCGTCAGTGAGCTGTCACACAGCCAAGCAGGCCAGAACCTGTCGACATCCCACCATCAGAGCCCCCAGAGCCGCCGCCATCTCCTTCACAAACGGCCAAGAAGGAGATGGAGCGGAAACACACCTTTTCAGCTTTAAACCGAGCTGCGGTGCATCCGCTGGCTGTTTGTACAGATGGGCTCAAAGCCTCAGGGAGGACTTCTCATTATGCTTCCGTGAAACCTGTGTGAGTGGAAGACAGAACTGAGGCCTTGGATGTTCGGAGCTGTCTGTGTGGTCAGACGCGTGTTTAGTGTTATCCAGCACGGTGCCACCTCTCCTGACTCATCAAGCTCTGGCATTGACACATTTTGCCACGCAAATAAGCAAAGTTCACAAACAGGTGGCTGAAGATTATAGACAGATGACTTAGAACCAGCCCAGCAATTAGCTTATGAATCCGCTCACCTTGCCATTTCTCTTGCTCCTCCTCCCTGTCAGGAGGAGATATGTTGTGGTGTGTGTGTAAATGTGTGTACGCATGAATGTGCTGTGGTCTCTGTCCGTAGAGGCTGACGGGCAGCATCAGTACGAGTTGCCCAGCAGCGGTGTGCTGTTCTTGTTCCGCTCTTGAGACAAACGGCTGTGCTTCTTGTTGCGCTGCGTCTTTGGAACCTCCTTGGCCACAGACTGGTTGTGGTGGGGCCTGAAGCGTTTGCACTTGCAGGAGGTGACCACACGGATTTTGTAAGTCCGAGTGTTGCCATTAGGACACTGCAGCTGGACCCTTCGCGTCCGGGTGTGCGCCGGGATGCAGCGGTATTCCGTAGCGCTGCTCCTCCACCACTTGCCGCGGCCGATGGAGTTCGGCATGAGGTGTGCCGGCATGCACTGGCCCGAACACACGAGCTCCTTGACGGGTTTGGCACTGCGGCAGGATCCGTCGGTGATGTAACGGGTGGAACGCAGCTCCTTGCAGCTCATCTCCGAGGCACCTGGGTTGGAGAGCAGGGCAGATCACAGTTACACTCATGGCCTCAGCCCAACACACACACACGCTGCTGCGTGAGCGCACAGAGCTGCAGCTGCGTCTTATTCTAGTGTGAGCTTCATAAACTCACCTGTTCTCTTATCTGTGCGCAGCACTACGCAGCGAAGAATTCACTTTTCATAAACTCAACTTAACGCAACAATTTAAACATTTTAAGTTTCTGAATGTGATTCACGCTCTGATCATTAATCTGATGACGGAGCTCGTCAGAGAAATCCAGCTGGCAACAATCGGCTGATAGCAAATCCAGAGCCGAGGCCCATTAAACAGCTCAGTCAGACCTAATGGAGGTTTGGGCTGGAAGAAAAAGCTGGCATCCAGCTTTGGCCCTCAGGAAACCTATGTGGTGATGGAAGAGTAAATAGTTGTCTGGTTATTTTAAAGCAGCGCTGCATCTGGACATCTGCCAGACTGATCTGAGCAAACACTCAGCCTGTAATCCTACATTTCAGCTACAGCCGTACACATGAGTTACTGTCTGACGTTTTTTACAAGCAGTGTGCGAAAAGGGGGCAAAGGAACTGCTGGTGAGGAAATGATACACTCAGAGAGAGGGATCTGTTTCCCTCTGTGGCCCGAACAAAGGATTTATGTGAGGTGACTTCCTCTTTTTCTCCCCATGAGAACCTGATCTGGTTGTCTTGTGTTTTAATCTTTACGTTCTCTGTTTTACTCTCTGCTGTCAGCTTGATATAAAAAAAAAGTCACACACATGACTACTGTGCCGTTGTGTGAGCTGTTCTTCTCGCCTGCGCTGGGAGAGGACTGGGGGGGAGTCCAGGCAGTGGTCAAAGCCTCTGCTGTGGCCCCACAGGGACCACGAGAAGCCGCCTCAGGTCGAGAGCAGTGAGGCAGATGAAGAGAAGAATCCAGGAGATCTCCCCTCTCGCTCTGTGAATCCCAGCACATACTGGTGCTTCTCCGTATGAGAACAGGGAGACGTATTTTCCATCCCTGTTCTGAAGACTACTGAGGAACAAAGCATTTAAACTTCAGCTTGTTTAAGGTGTGAGTTTCTGACTATGAGTGTGATTTCTCATCCCATCTCCTGAGGTGTTAATATCCTCAGCAGACAAAAGCAGACGCACTAACACATCTTGACTTGCTAATTTCCCCCGTGAGCAGTGGTTCGTGTAATGTAATCAGTCATCTTCTTCTCTGATCTCCAATCTGAGCGTCCATGAGAACCACCCATTATGAATCCACCAGAGCAAGCCTGAGATTACTCCACGAGCACTGCTCAGTCAGAACGCACGGCCTCGCTCTGCCACAGGTGGGAATCATTCTCAGAGGCAGTGTTGCATTTAAAAAGCAATTTACAAGAGCCCCAGAAGACATCCCCGAACTGTGGCTTTCCTTCTATGTGAGAGACATGTTGTTGCAATCAAATAGTTACAGTGTAAGTAGAGCCTGCCTAATAGTATAAAGAGAGAAGGAAATAATCTGGAGGACAATGTGAAAAAAGCCCTCGTGTTTCTCTGAATGCTCCACTTCAGGTTGTGGAGAGGAAGAAACCACAGGAACGTGTGTGTGTGTGCGCGCTCTCCTCTCATCACTCTCAAATTTGGCAATGATTATGTAAAAAAAAACAAAAAACAAAAAAAACACCCTTCCCACACAGCAGAGCTCCTCTTAATGAGGACCTGGATTTGAGTCTGTGCATCTGTGAATTCTTAAATCACATTAACTGAGAAAGACAATCGAGTGACTCTAAACAGGCAGATTCTCTTTTAAAATTAAATTCTAATTTATTTTTGTATTTGGTTTTAACAACAGGTGAAATTAAAATGATGAGGCTTCTTTAAACGTTTGTTTAACGTCGCTCTCCATCAAATCCTAAACTCAGCTCGGTGCATGTGAAATGTGTTAAAAGATAAGTAATCTAAGCTTGAATTTATTCTGTCTACATTCTTATTACCTGAATAAAACAGATTATTATTCACGTTGTGAGGTTTTACTGACTTTGACTGAGCAGTTTAACGTTTTCTTTGCTCTTTAAAAAGCTCTGATGTTGATCTTTCCTTATTTTTTTACGCACCAAATTAAATTCCAGAGCCTTTGTTTAAAATTAAATTTAAAATAACGCACAGAATTAATTTGAAAAGAAAGTGTTCCATTTAATTTCATTGAATTTCTTTAAAAGCTTCCCACTTGTAGAATTGTATTTTTAATAACAGATGCACAACAATAAGCTGAACTTACTGTAGGAGACTGTGTTTGTTGCTCTTCCACCATTTTTCGCCCTGTTATTCACAGAGTTGCTGTGATTTCTTCCGTTGGGCGTCTGTGGTGTTGCCTCATGGGGAGTCCGAGTATTTTCTGTGTACTCCGGTAAAATCTCCGTGGCATCATTTTTTAGTACCTTCCATCCCTTCACGACGGTGCAGCATCCCTGGTGCAGCAGGAGAGCCCAGCTGGAGACGAGGAGGGCCACAGACACCTGCATGCTGGTCGGTCGGCGGCAGAAATGAAGCAACGCGCACAAGGAGACACAGAGAGCGAGAAAGAGAGAGAGAGAGGGGGGGGGGGAGACGCACGGAGCGAGAGGAGATGCCCTCTTGGACAAGTTAGTGAGTTCCACCCTCGATGCAAGCCACACGGTATTTAAGGCCACGCAACTTTTCGTCAGGGATGACAATTAAACGCTTACACCAAGTGGGAGGGGTTGGACCTGGGCGAAGGATTCATTGAGAAACTGGGGGGGGAGAAGTTTGGAAGTGTGCGCGGTGAGGAGGAGGAGAAGAGGGATGAAAAGAGAAGAGAGAGAGAAAAGGTGAAACACACACACACACCTCCCCCCGTAATGATTTCCGCTGCGTTACGTGTCTCCAAAGCATTTCGGCGCATTTAAGGTGATTTATTTTGAAGCTGCTGCAGTTTGCGCCACAGACTTTAACCGACTCACGTTCATTACCCCTGATTACACCTCTCAGTGGGTGATGACAGGCTCACGTGTTCTTTATTTATCACTTCACTCAGTGTCTTTTCTCCATCACCAGCTTTGCTCAGCATCATGAAAGAAACGATTCTCTGTATTCATGTAGAGAGACTCGGAGACTGAGGGCTGCACGGATCCAGGCTCTGGGCATCGTCCCGGGTCCCGGTGATTTGAAGAGTACTGACAGATGGAGGCTCCTTCATTCAAACACTGCCCTCTGGAGGGAGAAGAGACTCGTGATCATAGGATCAGGGGCTCGTTAGCATCAAAGTGACCTTTTCTGATGCCCGTGTGGGAACCAACACAGTAACTAAGATAGAGAAGAAATAAAGCCAGAGATGCGAATGGGGATCCTCATGGGGAAGCCGTTCATTTGAGGCACAGAGATGCTTCCATAATCATACATGTTCTCCCCATGGTCCATCTAGTTTTCACAAGCCTTAAATCAGGATCTGTAGCTGCGGCCAGCAGGTCGTCCATCACACTTCAGAGCGGTGGACATAATTGAGGATAAGACTAAAATAATGATATTGTAAACAGAATCTTAAATTTTGTCGACCGGTCAGAAGCTTCAGAAGCAGCGGAGACAACAGAACCTTTCACCATGTGAAGGTCTCACAGAGTTAAACAGCACTTTGAGAGAGGCCACAGGAAGCATCTGTCAGTGCAGCACAGCATGCAAATACAAATGTAAAACTCCTGTTAATGATCTTTAAAGTGCAGGTAATCAGTAGTTCACCTGATTCTCTGACTGTGTCACTGTCTCCTTTTTATACTTTTAATACACTCTTCTTGCTAACTATGAGTCCTTCAATATAAAAACCAGATGTGAGTGTGTTCTCTTTACTAAAGCAGGTGACAGCGCTCTGAGGTCTTCGTGTGGGTTCATGTTCAGAACTACTGATGAGGCTGTTGTCACATTTATGGATCGTGATGCTGGGCATGATTCACATGTCATAAAGAGTTCTGAAGGAAACTAGAACAGACAGCCGTGTCCTCCTATTGTGTTTAACCCTCCAGCTCTGAGGCTGAGCCAGATTTTTTTTAAGCGAACGACGGATGGTCCCACTGTCTACGCAGAGCCAGCTCTGATTACAGCCTTCTCGCCGACACTGCGACAGATGTCAGTCACAGTCTCAATTTAGACCTCTCTGGGTTTCTTTATAGAGGCCTTGGGCCCAGCACAGCGCTTTTTTATCATGATAGCAGCACGACGAAGCCCAAATGACAATCAGATGCTCACCAGATTGTAAGAGAGCCTCCAGCGCTGCAGAAGATGGCAGAGAGTCATTTTTATGAAAGTGGAGAAAAACTGTGTTTTCAGTCCATAAACAAGCCACAAGTCTGTTAACTACATGTTCACACAGGTTAGAAACAAATCTCCCATCTTCACCAAACAATATGCAGCTTCATGTAAAGAAAATGTTCTGTGTGACTGTGTAAGTCTCGTTCTCACATCACGATACAGAAGAAAAGAGTTTTTCCATGAGTACGTAAAGCTGGCGTTAAATATCTCGACAGTCTTTTTGCATTTTTATGTTAAATGAAGGTTTCTACAAAAAACTATATTTCTCAAAGTTAGACATCAGATCTTTTATTGTCTTGGTACTAGTACTGAAAATCATTTAATTTATCGGCACTAAATTTTTAAAATGGTGTTAGAGTAAAAAATAATGGTCACAAAAATAAAGACGACAAAGGCTGAGCCGTTTATGTTTGATTCCACCAGTGTGTAGAAAATGTGCCACTGATGAATCCTCACTCTGTACGTTTGTGCCCTCTGGACTAGAATATACTGTAAAACATAAAATATTTTCTAAATTTGTTGCATGTGCTCTTCAGTTGTGGATCAATCATAAATGTCCTGATGTTCCAGTGGGGTTTTTAAAAACTCCTGATGGTTATTCCATTTGAAAAGCTCTGCGCTGTACGGAAGAACAAACTGGAGCATTTTCAACTGACAAATCAGAAAAAGCATGAACGGATCACTTGTGACAGAACAAATCTACGTTAAGGAGCAGATTAGGTTTCATGGCAGAACGTTCTGGAAAATCTGTGCAAGCAGAACAAGTGTTTGTGAAACTGAAACGCAGGTTTTACACAGTCACGTCCACATTCGAAGTAGTTTGTCGTTAGATTTGAATATATGATGTTTTCTCTCCCTTAATTAAAAAACCTCAAATGATTCAAAACCCTTTCTCTGCATGTCGACAGACAGAGGAAGATGACTACAAAGAGCTGCGTGAGCTTGATGAATTAGCGCGCCTTGACCCTGGATATCTTTGAAAGTGTTTCATTATCGACGGAGCGGTGGCTCTGCTGTGCATCACTTTGTATTTCCCACTGTCGAGAACACCACAGTTACTTCTCTCTCTGCGCTTCACAACTGCTTCAGCCAAATGATTTATCAACTACTAATATACACACGCAGCTCTTTCCAAACCATATCTGTGCACCGATGGATAATGAAAATAATTCATCACCGTTCAGCTGCAGGCGAGTAAAGAAACAGATTTGTTTTCATGCAACGGATAAAACCAGCGACATGGGAGAAAGAATGAGAGATGACACCAACTATTGTAAAATGGATTATAGCTCAGGATGTTGCCAGTAATTTGTATTTTCCTTCTGCTGCTTCTAACTGTAGGTACAGTCTGTTTGTCTGCTGGCAGCCACCGTGGGTTTGTCGAGTAGAGCAGGAGGTCACGGGGAGGTGACTGAGTGCTCCAGGCGAGCCCAAGCTGAGACATGATAAGCCTTAAAGTCCAAAGTGGGATCCTGCCTCCGCTCTGATCTTTTATGTGGTTTCCATGCAGGAAAACAGAATATTTAACCCTGGCTGTTATAAATCAGGCTCCAGCCATGTCTATTGTTTGTCTTGAGCTTTTCAGAGAATCATCAAAATAGAAAGTACGCCCATTGAAACAGCTTTGCAGCCAAGACGTAGGAACTGTGGGAACTAGTCTGGCTGGACCTCAGAGACCACACTAACCAGCCTGAGCCTCCCAGCACACCGCTCACCACCAGCACGCTGCCTGCCAGCCAGCCACAGGTAGCTATTCTTAGCAGGGAGAGAAGTTACACAGCAGATAGAGCCTCTGTGTTTGTGTCTCTTTTTAGCAGCACATTATTAAACTAGACGTAAGCGTCAAAATACGAGGAAAAGCACAGACAGAGATTCATCTTCAGCTAATGAAGCAACAAAAGTGAAACAGGTAACAGGCGGAGAGGCAAAGCACAAATGCGTGAAAGCAGGAGGATTTGGCAGGGCGCCGGTGGAGCTGGCTCGTGTAAATACTCTGCGGATAACAGAGAAACTGGAAACAGGTGTGTGTGTGTGGTCAGGGAAAAATCAGGAGTGATGTTTAAGTAAGGAAAGAAGGATCGGAGGAAACATATATCATCATATATCTAAAATAACGCAATCTTAGGAGGAATAGTTTGACAATTTTATAAGGATTTAGATGAAAATATTGAGAATTACAGTCAGCAGTTAACCTAAACTTTGGATTGTGGGAGGAAACCAGAACACCTGGACTGTAGCCACGCAGGGGCGAGGAGAACACGGCGAGAGATGAAATGCTGAAAACCTGTAGCTGCAGAGATCTCCTCATCTCAGTCCTTCAGTTCTACATCTGATCTTCACTTCAGTCTGAACCTCTCTACATCCTGGACCAGCAGACCAGGTGTACAGTCACTTATGTATAGATGCTCATTACACACATTACCGTTATCTTCCCTTCCACCTCAAACAGCAGCACCATAAAACGTCGAAGTTTAACCAGTGGACCCACACGGAAGGAAAGAGGTCATTAACACCGTGGCTCAAAGGGTCAGACGAAGGAGCGTCGTCTCTGAACCCTGTTTTTTTTACAGTACAGCGTTTTACACAAAGAAGCTGCAGATATATCCTGCACACTGGTTTTATACTGTGTATCTCCTCTGCGTCTGTGTACATGTGTGTTTGGTATTGTCGAGCACTGGTGATAACAGACTGTGTCCTCATGTGATGACGGGGGTTTTAAAAGAACAGTTTTACTCGCTCGATGCTGGCAGCCAGATGAGAACTTTGATTCAGTGGATCTGTCGTATCTGTGGAAAACAGCTCTCCAATGTAACGAGGACACACCCAAAACGTGTTTCCTTCACAAACAGAAATGTAAAAACAACTGTTGTTGCTCAAGAACATTATGACAGTTGTTTCTGCAGCTGCTTTTATGTTTCCCGATGCCTCTGCTGCCTTTGACCAACAGGCTTCAATATGCTGAGCACACAGAAAATGCTCATTTTTGTTGTTGCTGCACGTTACGAGAGCCAGGCTAGCTGTTTCCCCCTGCTTACAGTCTTTATGCTAAGCTAAGCTAACACTCTGTAAACTTAATGCTTTTAGCATGCTGTAATGTATTTGTGTTATAATCCACAGTATAGCGTTTTCAGTGCTGCACTTTTAGGTGCCAGGTAGTGACTCGTGCCAAGCTGGAAAAAAAAAGTCTCACCAAAGCCCAGCTTATGAAAATATCACTATAAGCGAGCTGTGATATATGTAGGTGGTGAATGAAAAATCTGGTGCTGCTTCAGCACGAGGGCTGCACTTTTTTACTGAATGTCAGATCTCCCAGAATACTTTGCAAGGTATGCCAATTAGGCATGAAAGTACAAACAGGCGCAGCTGCCGCAGTGCAGAGAACCCACAACCAGCTTTCTGTGCACGGAGACGGTTATTTTCAGGGCTTGGAGAGTCGCTTGCAACTTTTTTTTTTTACAAGATTAATAAAACAAGATAACAAGCATGTTAGCATAATCCACCTCTTGTATTTAATCCAATAAAAGGCTAATTATAAGCAGAGGAATTAGAAGAGGCCACGCCTCTGCCCGTCAAGGTGCTGCAGCTTGTTGCCAAGCCAAAGCTCATCCACTCTGCAGCCTGCTGAGAAACTCCAGCCTTTGTGTTGTGCAGAAATGTTGTGTCCCTGCATCTCTTCATAAAGCATGGCCACACATATTCCTATTATGTTGGGGCAGAAGTGTTGGACATGCATTGTGAATCAGATCCACTGGCTGCTCTCTGAAGACGGGTGGATCCATCGCACACCTGCATATGATGAGAATATATAAGGTAAGGTTGTGTTATGCACTTGCATATATTTAAAAAAATACAATCCACGCTTTATGATGGTTTCTCATGAACAGGGTGTCACTTCACTTCCCTTTTCAAAACCTGAACCGTTGGCATTAATGAACTGCTGCAGCAGAACTGTGTTATGAATATGAGGCAGTTAACTTACAGCAGGTGATGCTAGAAGAGCGAACAGCCCATGTGGAGCTGATTAAATATGGTTCCTGTGACAGGACAGGCAGGACGCAGACACAGTGAACCACCCAGTCTATTGTACTCACATGCTTATAATGAGCAGACACTTTCAGGGAACGGTTCGGGGCATATTTATTTTGTTATGGAGGCAGAGCGCTGTGCTAGTGCAGACAAACACTGCACTTCTGGTGACTTCCCAGCGGGTTGGTGAACGCACAGCCCTTTACAATTAAATCAGTTTTAAAGCTCAAGACGTCTGTCACCCGACTACTTTCCACGACTATGAAATGTCCCTTTGTGAGCAGACTGTTCTCTACGAGCATGTTTTTGTTTGTGCTGAAGTTTAGTGTGTTGTTCCTCCCACAGCAATCAAGTGGTTCCTATTAAGTGTTTTTCATCTTTAATACCAAATATGTGCGCCTCCCTTTATTTTGACCACAAATCAAGCTGAGGAGAAATATACTGATTGCTGTCACTGTTTCAAAAAAAAAAAAAAAAGAAACGTGTCTTTTGTTCAGCTGGGTTGACACAGCTCTGTCTGCATGTCTGTGTGTGGGTTTGATGTCCAAACACTCCACGGCAAGTGCAGCAGAAACCACACTTGAGACGACGGAGACGGAGCAAGCAGCACCACCATGGGCACAGGCACTTGGAAGAAGATCTGAGGATTACTCGGCTCCAAAGCTCATTCTCCTTTTCTCCCTTCTCAATATTTCCTAATTATTAGCGCTGCGCGACAGATGTGCATTTCTCTCCCGTCGTCCTTCCACCCTCTCCAACCTCTGGATGTGAATGTGGCAGATCAGGATGAGGATTTAAAGACAGCATCATATGCTTTCTATTTGATAAAGCCGTTAAAAAAAGATGAAGGCTGAATGGCCCATATGAGGAAAAAAAGAGCTGTGGCGAATTATGGGCAACTGTATTTAAAGATAGGCTGATGAACCCAAACACATGTGGGGGTGGGGGTGGGGGGGGGAAGATGCAAGTGACTTGACTTGTAAAATCAGCCTCGTAAACGCTGAGGGACAGATGAGCCGACCAGCAATAAAATGTGAGAGTGAGATTAAGGGAGAAAAATTCAGGTTCTTCAAGACAAACAATATCTGCACATCCTGTTTCTCACCAACGAATCATTTCCCCCATAAACAAGAATGAAACATCGATTTTAGTGATGAGTGGCTCTGAGATCATATAAGACCTGGAAGGAACAAGCGCCTGACTGGAGGCTCACTTTCCTCTTTGAAAACTTTCCACTGAATCCAGTTTCATTTGAACGCGTCCCTCCTGAGTCACCGGTTGAAATGTCACCAGCCAACGGGACCGAGCGCAGGAACTCGTCTGTGCTGGTTCCGGCTGCAGCTATAAACATTTCCACGCCACAGAAAACAACAAAAAAAAAAATGGCACTTCATCACACAGAGCTGTTACTGATGAGATCTCAGGAAGAAAAGCCATCCTGGATTCCTTCAAATAAGCAGCAGAGGGACCTATAACCTGCTGCAACACTTAATCCCTCCGTTTCTCTCGAGCTACTTCCTGACTCATGTTCCTCCAGCAGGCTAATAACAGAAAACACCATTGATCTCCTTTCTGCTGATTGATTGATTGATGATATGCTAATTGAAACTCTCAGCTTGTACCAATAATAAATTCAGCCATAGTAGGTCCCTGGTTTACCAGGGGCCCCCTAAGGGTCCACACAGCTGGTCTGCAATAATTGCTGTGCAAAAGAACCATGGAGAGAAAGGTCTGGAGGGAAAGGCAGGACGAGTAACGTCAGGTGTTCTGCTCCAGTTTTGTGAAACATAAAACACGTTTTGAAGATTTCCTCCTGGTTTCTCTCTTTCATCTCACTCCCACTCCTCTGAGGTTCTTGTCTTCCTTCTCTCTTTCTTTCTGTTGCTCATTTCAGTCCACACCACAGTTTCAGATGGAGAATTTCAACAGAGGTTTGCCTCCACCTAGTGGAGACGTGCAGCAGCTTCAGACTCACAAATAACGCCTGCATGCAGCACTGAGAAGTCTTTTCATGATGTGCACAGCAGTACAAGAGACTTTTTTTGTTGTTTGAAGGCACATTCTCTACCAAACAGATTAAAAACAACTTCTAAAAGAGATGCGACCAATGAGGTTTCTGTATCTTTCCTCAAATTATTACAGGAAACTAAATGATTCAAGCGTATTTCCAGATGTTCACGTTTTAAAGTTATAGTCAGAGTCATACTTACGAACAGCTGCATGTTGTGGGGACATTCAACACGTCTCTCTCTCTCTCTCTCTCTCTCTGCAGACTTTCTTTCTGCGTCCACCAGTCACCACATTTGTTTCCTGCTCCTCATCCCCTGATTGACTCAGAGCAAAAAATATTCTGTCAGGACTTCCTGTCACATTGGGCCTGTTTGCTTGAAAGTAGTAGAGCAGTCAGTGTCTTTAGAGATGTGCATTTTCCCTTTAATTGAATGTAAAACCTTGCAGAGCCACAGAAAAGCCTCCAGCGCAAACTGTGCGTTTGTAGTCTAAAGGTTTTCTGTGGATGTTACTGCCATCAGAATAACTGCAGCTGGTGTGTTCAGTGATGCTCACTGGGTGGTTTCTGAGCCCTTTACAAGTTTCTCTATTTGTGCATAAATGTGCAGACGTAAAACATGATGCAGGGTCTAATAAAACGAATCCATTTTAAAAAGATCAGACAAAACTGACACTTCAGTTTATTTATTTATTGTGAAAAATGATCCAGTCTCAAATATTTGTGTTTGTGTGAAGCTGAGCCTCCGGTAACTGGAAACCTTTGCAGCAATAACTTCAACTAAACATTTTTGGTAAATGTTTATCAGCCCTGCACGTTGGCTTGCAGGGATTAAAGCTCATTCCTTCTTACAGAAAAGCCTGGCTGCAGTTCATGATGAGGTTTAGGTGGCAAAGAAACAACAGCTAATAAATACCAGGTGCAGAAAAAAAAAAAAAGTGCATATATTGAGCTTTTGTACAAATTGTTTTTTAGGTCGTACTTATGCAGAAATAGAGAAAGTTCTGAAGAGTTCACAAAGTTTCAAGCAGCAGCGAACACACACTGGCAAATATCAATGAAGCTGTTTAACTTTAAAGGGACATCGTGCTGCATGAAAAGTACAGGTCTCCTGAAAGAAGAAAGAACATACAGTTCCTACGTATGTACAGTGTGTTTAGCAGTTAGACATTTTACTGATGGGTAGACATTAAAATACCGATAATAAACCACTCATGATGAGATGTTAATACTTCTGCCATTTATTTCTTAAACATAAGAAAGAAGGGACGTCTCCAAGGTAAGAAAAATAACATTGCAATTTAAAATCAAGTGCACTTCAACAATGCCTCATTCTGTAAGGGAGCTCCAGTCCCCGTGTGAAGTGACATACACAAACTCCAAAGCACACCTAAAGAATCGATCTTTCCCGTAAGGCTTTGGGTGGGGTGCTGTGGTGCGTTCTGTGTGGAAGTGAGCGGCATTAAAAATATAGAGATATATGTGGAGAGGAGGAAGGAACAGCAACGCCATCTGAGCATGAGCAGAAACTATGAGACAAAATAAGACGTCAACTGTGTGACAGACTCCGGGGGGGAGGGGGGAGAGTTGGGCAGTGGGCTAACTTGTGCTAAAACCCAGAAAACCAAAGAAGACAAACCAGCTGGACGGAGTTCACTGCATCACGGACAGTTCAGTTAAGTTCAGCCAGATGAGTTTCCACGATGTGAGATATCAGGTGTCACTCAAACACAGATGGCTGATTTACACCACACGGGAACATTTGAATAAAAATAAATAAAATAAAAAAAATCACAGGAAACTATTTGTAAATCGATTTAATGCAGTTTTCTGTGATAAAAAACAACCCTCCTCTCCATCTGGTAACTCAGAGTTTTTAACAAGCACTTTGAATGAATTACAGTTAGTGCCTGGCTGCTGTTACAGGGTGACATGACATGGTGAGCTGGAGGACTGGGACAGGATCACACTGTAAAAACGACGGAACTAAATCAAAATCTAAATCAATTAAGCATCAATCTGAGGAGAGCTGAAAGTTTCGACCCTCTAGATCCAACATCTCTACTGTTCTGTATATTCTCCAACAGGCCCACTATGACAGCAAAACGCAGCAATTCATCAACGCCTAAGTGAGTGTTACATACTCCGTATATAGAACAATATGCTTCAATGGCATTTTACATTTGACATTCTACATAATACACAATATATCAGTATAACCCACAAAATACTGCTGGTACTTTGTTCAAGAACAACCAAAATATATTTATTTTACATCGATATTACAGGGTTTCATACTAATGAAGAAATTAATTTAGTTGCAGAAAACATGGGACTGAGTTGAACTATTTATACTATGAATTCACTAAAAGAGCTAAATTAGTCAATAAAAAGAAGAAGCTGGGTTTGCTGAACAGCAGGTGGCAGTGTTTATCTGTTACTCCATGCATGCGACAGCGTCTCATCTCTGTTTCACTCCATGAAGAAGTTTTAGAATTTTGTCACCAGACAGAAAACGTCTATCGCGGCGAATCGCCCTGAAAGAGCGTCAACCTGACCCCGCGTCAGTGAGCAGGCTGGTGCAGGCAGTTAATCCTGGACCGATCTGAAGCAGACGTCATTCAGAAGGAGTGAAATAAGTGAAACCCAAATCCATTTATAGAACAACAATCACAAGCATAAATGGCTTCTGAACAATACAGCAGGTCACTTGGCACGATCTTGGCGTGATATGTAGTTGTGTGAACAGAGGGAGGTGGTTCTCTGTCTTTAGACTTTCTAATGCAGTAATACAGCGTACGCAACAAAGTCATCGTTGTGTGGTTTGGGGTTTATGATTGAAGTCGTAGGGAAAAGTGTGACACATGCACTAAATTCTACTTGAAACTTGTGTCGGATCTGTACAGCTGCACCCGAATCATCTTTGCCAAACGCCGTCTTAAATGTGTGAAGTCACACCTCGGGGGTGCAAAACTGGTGAGGGCCCAAAAAAGGCGACATTTTCCTAACCCGACAAAGAAAGAACATAAGATACACTAAGATAGCTGTAGATAAAGCAAATTATGACACAGTCCATAAAACCCTCTTCACACTGTCAAAGCATGGTCGGCTGTTCGCCCCCCTCACGTGTCAGCACACACTCAGGTCACAGAGGTGAGCGTTGTTGTTTCCCAAAGTTAATTAATGGACAGTTTGTAAAACCCAGAAAGTCTGTCACACACGCTTACTGTTGTTCCAGCAATCTTTTCAGATCCCCCAGAGACTCTTCGAACCATCTGGATGAAAACGTTTTTCAAGTTATGGCTGTTTCCCATCAGTGACTCAGAAACTTGGAAAACGAGTAAAACCTTTGATTTATCCTCCAGGTGGTTTGAGTCTTTGGGGATTCCACAGATCTTCTGGGTTTTCCGAACATCACTGGTTTATTAGCTGTTAGAGGCACTGACGGTTAATACCTACTGGGCCTAGTTAGCGCTCCTAACTCTACAGCTTTACAGATCTGAAACATTTTCAAGTGCATGAAAGCGTCGGAGTGGAGAGGACCCGGCACTGAGAACAACACCAGGAGTCAGCATCAGGGAGCGACACAGCCGTGAGGAACATCACCTGCACTCATGTTCCTACTCAGCAAAGTCTGCCCTCGGCTGCATCTCCCTGTGATGACATTACCTTCTCCTGGCCAACAGTGAGTCAGAGGCTACAGCACCACTGGACATTTCAATGCACGTTTGGAGGTTTAACTTAAAGAGTGGACTTCATTAGATCAGACATGGCCTAAAAATGACTCCTTTGGCTGAAATTCTATACATTTAGATTCCTTTATTCCCACTGACCCTTCTCTGAAACTACAATCTGACTGGACTGATTAGAACTGTAATTTTAATCCTCTGGACCAGATACAGGATAAATGAGATGTTTGATTGATTTAAATCTCAGAAAACACTTTACAAAAGCCAAAGACGACTTCTCGAAGCAGCTAAAACTCTAAAAGCAGAAGCAACAAAAAGCAGAAAATCTGCAAACTGAAGAAACTGGAACAATCAATTGTTTTGCATTTCTGCTTGAAATTATTATCAAACTGTTGTAGCAGCTGATACATTTTCTGTGTTGTAAGCAAGATTCATTTTTAGGCCCTCGCATCTCTGAGATAATGTGTCCAAAACACGAGAAGGTTTAAGCTGCAGGTCGACATGTGGCAGTAGATTTTCAATACGGTCTGCAGCCTGACAGCTGGATCTGTTCTGTGTGTTCTGCAGACAGAAACAATGCACTGAAATGGAAAGTGTAGCTGCAATAACTTCATTCTCAGCCAATGAATTCCTGACAAGAAAGAGACGAAGGGATGTAAACGCTTCAAAACGCCACACGAGGAGGTTGTAAGCAAGACAGTTCCCACGCATCGTATGCTGCCACCTGCATCCTGCTGTATCATATGAACAAAAGTGCACATTATGGGAACTCAAGACTGCACAAAACACCGGTACACATAATGGTTACATGCCTCGTTATCCCAGCTAAAGCCTGGAGAAACCATCAGCAGGTTTTGCACAATTGTGACGAAGAAATATCACAATTGCACAGAACGTTTACATGCACATCATATCTGAGAATCAATGCACATGTGAAACAGAAACTTGGAGGCGCTTCTCTGAGATACACAAATATACCATGTTACATAAGACGCACTGACGAATACCTACACGTTATAGACACATTGCTTGTACATTCATATATGTCAACACTTAATATGCATATACAGTATACACGTATATATTCATATGTATACAGATATATCAAAGGGGGAATAGATAGCA
Organism: Ctenopoma multispine; assembly: GCA_034779795.1. Classification (NCBI taxonomy): domain Eukaryota; kingdom Metazoa; phylum Chordata; class Actinopteri; order Anabantiformes; family Anabantidae; genus Ctenopoma; species Ctenopoma multispine. The sequence goes on along the minus strand of JAUYWH010000011.1, from coordinate 14,959,248 downwards.
TCGTTAATGATGTGACACACCTTAGTTTCCATTTTCACCTCTAGTGAGACAACTGACTCCCTGGATTCATGCTAACATGCCTCAGGCCGTTTGTTCAGGAGAAGTGTGCAGTCTGATGTGTGTGTGACACGGCGGCCGAACTACCAGCGCTACTCTCCAAGTGAAGTGTGCAAACTGTGACGTCTGACTTTCTCTCACCATCTCACAAAGTCTTTAAAACCAGCTGCAGGTTTTAAAGACGCTCCGCCGCCTTCCTGTGTGACACTCGGTGTAGTATATATGTGTAACATTTAGATGTGATTACATTCTATATATCTGATCGGGTATTGACATATATTGCAATGCTTTAGTACATATGAAGAAAAAAGGCTTTGTGGTTTGACCCTGTGTGTGCATACAGTCAGGCATATTAAAATGTATGACACACACACACACACGCTGAGGAGTGAGACATGTGACATGTTGCATATGGACCCCGGTGTTGATGAGAACGTGGTTTTGGATACTGGCCGAACGGCTGTGTCAGGGAACCGGCAGTGGACAGCTCTCTGGCGTGATGACTAGAACCTCTCTGCTGCAAATGGGCGGCGCCCTTCTCTGGTGGAGCATTTTGTATTTGAAAACTCAAAAGACCTCTAGTTTGAAAGCAGCAACACTTGTGCTACTGCTGTGTGAAGGATGTTCTGTGGACAGAACCAAAACAAATCTTTGTCCAGTATAAGTGAAGAAACCTCTGGGTTGGACAGAGATCACAGACACCTTATCCTCCCTGTGATGCACAGTTTTGTTATCTGCCACCAGGAAATATCCTGCCTTACTATGAAAATGTGTTTAAATAATGTAACGTGTGTGAACATGTGAACGACTGCAGACGACTAAAAATCTATATTTATTATAGGATTGGCTAAAATAGAGTTGATCAAACTCTAACCGGTCGATGTTTGAGATCACTGTACCAGAACTGCACGCTTAACTAAATGCAACCTGCCTTACATGGATCTTACTGAGCTCAGTGACCAGTTTAAAACAGTGCGGTGTGGTACACAAAGAGTTTGGCCTCTGTCAGACTCGAGGCCGGAGGCTGCAGAGAAGGATGCACACTGAAATGCAGACGCAGAGCTTCCATACAGCTCGCTTCTGGATGCATTACGGCGCGATCAGTTTTTGTTTGTGCGTTAAATATCAGCTTGTAGGTAGCGGATACGTCATTTTAAGGATTCAGTGGGCAAACAAATTAGTTTCATGGAATGTTTGGGATTTTCCTCCACAACTCTCGACCAAACATATCAACTTCACTATTCAGGAATTTATAGAGTGCTCCTACTGGCGGAGATATCACGGACATTCCCGGCAGTGGAAAACTATGGAATGGTTGTGCTTTCATCTTTTTTTATACAGCTATTTAAGTTGATTTTTAAAAAATCAGGGCAAAGTTTCTTGACTTGTGGGAATTGAAGGAATGCTTAAAGATCGAGGCGTCGAGCACGTCTCCACGTCTGTGTGGTATCGAGTTAGAAAAGGGGGGGTGAGAGCTGGAGATGGCACTCTTCGTAGGAGCAGACGGAGAGAGCAGCAGTGACAGACGTGGACTAAAGATTAGAAAGAAATCAGCATGTACATATGTGTGTGACTGTGTGTGTGTGTGTGTGTGCAATAGAAATAATTCTCTCCACAGACAGATGCATGTACTGGATGTCTGAGTTTGTTAATACCCCAGGTGTGTCAGATGGGTGCTGGTTCGATCAGTCTCCAACAGCAGCTGAAGCCTGTGTGAGGCTCTGACAGGAGGAGACGGGGGGGTGGGGGGGTCTTGATATTTACTGCTGCTTTCATTTGGTCTTTAGTTTGCCCACCTCCCCATTCAGCTTGCCCTCCTTTGCCAGCTTTTCATTTAGTTGGCACAGTTGGCGAAGGAAGCCGTCATTAGGACCAATTTCTCTCTTATGCCTCACAGTGGCCACGGCCATCCGGGCGTCCATTTTATGGCGCAGCATGAGGTAAGCAACAACCATGGTCGGGGAGCGGCTGTAGCCCTCTCTGCAGTGTACGTACACCTTCCCTGGAGGACAGAGATAGAGAAATAGAAACAATAGGATGAGGCTGAATTTACAGGATCACACAAAACATATGTGACGTCCTATCACAAGTTTAAAGGAGAAGTTTCTCATTACCACGGTTCAATAACTTCCTGAAATCTCTGGTCGCTGAAGTTTTAGCAAACATCACCTAAACGTGGATTAACATGGAGTTGACTATGGCTGTGTGGGCAAAGGAGAATAATTAACAGAACATATATGTTCTGTTATACTATATGTTCTCCCACTCATCAGAAACCAAGAGATGACTTTAGAATTAACAGAGGACATTTTAAAAAGTGATGTGAAAACAAAACTTTAACTGTTACTAAAAAAAACTAAAGAGGAAAAATAAAGGAAGATAAAAGAAACAATCTAAGAGAAGAAGAGACGACGAGCGTTTGGGGAACGTATGCTGTGGCCAAACTTGCCTCGCAAAGCATATTCTGCGCCAGCAGATGCAAATACAAGACCCGACCTCTGCTGCAGAGCAAAGTCAATCATCTTCACTCCGCCCACGCCGACAGTGTGTGTGTGTGTGTGTGCACAGAACACACCCATGTTCTCATTTTCGTGTCAGTTTGTCTTGTCTTGTTTGTTGTGTTTGCTTCTAAGACGAACATCTATTTAACTTACACTTTCATTACAGAGAAGCCAAAAACGTCCACAAGGGATTTGACTTGGCAACTTCCACAGAGCAGCTGATGTGTCAGTCTCGGGTCCAATCTGCACATTCTGCACTTTATTTGAAACCTAACACCTCTCTGTGTCCCTCTCCTACTACTCTTCTTCTATGTTGTATAATCTCCTGCTCTCTCCTCCACTCAGAACAATCCTCTGCCAGTGAAATGACCTCTTCAGTATCTAATCACCCTCCTGCCACAGATCGATGCTGATTCTACTGTGTCTTCCTGTTGGACACACAGGATCATTGGATCCCTGCGTTTTCTCACTCCATCACACTACGTTTTCTCTCTTCCTCGTGTATGTTTGATTTTTTTTTAATCCTCAATCGATGACATACTTTATTGAGTTACTGGAGTTATCCAGCCTTTTGTCCTCCTCACAGCTGCCTGCTGCAGGTTTTCAGTATGAAGTATACAGAATGAGCCTTTAAGCATGACCACATACACACTGTAACTTCATGCTTTTACGTCCAGCAGACGCATCGACCTGAATGTGTGACCTTTTCGGAGCTTACAGCAGGGGTCGTAAAATGTCAAAGATAATGTTGCACGTAGCACAATGTCAAACTACAGCAACACCAGGCAGCAGGCAGGGGGGAGACACTCGCTTCTATTTCTGCTTCTCCTCTGTCTCCCATCCTTTCCCTCCTCTCCTCTTCTCCTCTGCACTGACTTCTCACAGCAGCTCCTCACTCCTGATTTACCAGTGTCTGCACAGCTTTCGGTAAACTGCCGGGAAATTAAGACGTTTTTTAGAGGACAATGAATCCATACCGTGAAATACAGGGTTCAGCACACTGATTAAACACATCGCTCACATGTGGGTGATTCAATCTGGCTGCAGCTTTGGGAGAGCTGGGGAAAGATTTCTTTTTGATGGGGCAGGGCTGAGGTCTCCAGGCATCGATAGTTTCTTCAGTTTATACTCCGCTCCCTGGTGATTTGTTTCATTCGTATCACGTCACGTCACCCGTTTCATGAAACTGAGCCAGTGAGAACGAAAACAGGCTTTGGTGCTACAGGTGTGTTATGCAGGGAACATTCTGACAATGCTGACATTCAGGGACATCATCTGATGATGGAATATGGAGCAGGGCTCAGGAGTGTGTCAGATTTAACCTGAGATACTCACGATCAGCCCCTCTCTTCACTTTAAGACTCACAGCGTTGAAGCTTATGGAGCTGGAATCATTAACGGCTGCTTTAAATCTTTGTGTCCTTTGTTACACAAGCAACAAGCTCATTGTCATGTCTCCACGTACGGGAACAAATGTTGACACAGTGAACTTGTTAACTAATATTTGCTCTGTTTTAGTTCTGCTGTTCGTTTGCACAGCCTCAAAGGAAACATATGTTTCTTTAGTGGTTAAATGCTCCATTATTCACCAGCTATTTTCTATATTTGACGAAGCTGTGCAATACTCTGATTGAAAGACACCACACTATGATATGAGGGATAATTCTCTCATCAATATGAGCAACACCACTCAGGGACAAGAAGTCACATGTTGCAGTGCTAATATAAAAATACTGAGCGCAGCCACTGGCAGCATTTAGCCCAATAACCCATTAAACTGGCTTTTTCAAATAAAGTGTGACTGGAGTGAGTTTTGTCTTCGAAACCTCCACATATCACATTTAAACATCTATACAAACTCACCTTTTCCATTACTGTGCGCTAGGGCTTTGTCAATAAAATCAGCCCCCTCCTCAAAGAAGGCACTGAGGTTGAACTGCTCCGTGTCGTTGGCCGGGATGCCGTGGTACGTGATGCCCGTGCCGGCGTAGAACTCCGCGCTGGTGTTGACATGCATGAAGGAGGTACCCTCCGCCACGTTGAGGACGTGCGTCACTCCGAGTTTCTGCAGACGCATTGCATTCTGGGCTACAAACCTGGGCAGACGAGATGAGATTCAGGCTTAGATCAGGAAAAATGAATCAGTCTGTGACAAGCCTGCTGCACTAAAACAAAGGTTTTAAAACATCGGCCAAACTAAAGTGTCTTTTGATTAACTGAACCCTAAACTGTGAAGCTGTCTGCGTAGAGTTTCTACACCACAGACGATAACTTAAAGGCTGGTTTTGCTCATTCAGGTCGAAGCTGAGCGACAGTAAGTTCATCAAGTGTATTTACGCCTCCACCTTTTCTGCAGTGACGTGTCAAAGTCATGGCTGACACTTACTGCTAATTATCTACTTCCCTTCTGCTCTAATACATTTAGCCTTGAAGAACCACAATGCTGCACACAGAGCAAACAAACTCATTCACTGTCAAAATCCAACCAACTTCATCAAATTAAACCAAATGCAGCAGCATACAGCTTCACAAACGAGTGCTTCCAACTTTGCAGCGTGTTTCATGTTTGAACATGACAGTGCCACCGTGCACAAAGTCAAATCCATGAAGAAGTATGTTTCCAGTCTGTTGTGTAAGAACCTGAACGGCCTGCACACCCAGCCAACATTTTTAGGCTGAGATATTGTTGGCATTTGCAACAGGTGACGGTCATAGCTGGTACGGGTAGATGACGGTTAGGATCAACATGGTGCATGTTAAGATGTAAAGAAATGTGTGGTTAGTGTCGTGTAAGTGGAAGAAAAACATTAAATCAGTACTGAACTAGGAAGGCTTGATAAGAATCTGCTGCGATGTATCAAATAAAGATCTGTAAGAGCTACAGCTTAGTCATATGAAACAGTTACAACAGTCTGCTGAGGTAGAACGTATGAGACGTGGGAGGCTGTGGGAGGGAGGCAGGCAGGAAGAAGAAACACCACCCCGGGATCATCATCATCATCATCATCCTGCAGGAAACAATAAATCTCTTTCTACTTCCCTTCTGCTCTAATAAACCTTGTCTTTAAGAACCACAATGCTGCATATTAGTCCTGTACTGCACAGAGCAAACAAACCCATTCAGCTAACAACCCATCACAAAGGGATAAAAGATTTGGCTGCTCCGGCCCGGCTGGCCGGATGCCTGTGTCCACTGTCACGGTCCAACCCAGCCAAAGGCACTGCCCATTGATTCTCTATAAAATGCCTCTTTTGTATGTGTTCAATTAAAGTTTTATAGAGCATTTAGTGTCACTAATTAGCGGTGCAGAGTTTATGTTTGAACAACAAAAAGCAGCACCATACTGCTGGTCTGCATACAGTGCTGCAGCTGCTAAAGATGCAGTGTATGTCAGACTTCTACTTCCTCTTTCACTAAAAACTAGACCAGACATTACCTGTTTCATAACAAAACGCACATTCAAAAGCTACGGGGACCCGTATAATGGCTAAAGTTATGGTAAAAGCAGAAAGATTATTATTCTGAATTTGATAAAAGCTAAAAGCATCTGTATCTGTTTTACTCATATTTAAAGCCAAGTATCATTTATTGTGCAACAAAATGCTTCTTCCTGGCAGCACTGGCAGCTTTTATTGCTCTATCTGCTTAAAGTCAATATGAGGCTGTTGAGGCAGGGCTAGGTGACCCTGGACAGGTCCCTGGAGAGGTGGCTGCTGCAAGAACTAATAAAACATCCTCTCTGCCACGATTTTACTTTACAGCCATAAGAGGAGGGAGGCAGAAACCCATCTGCAGGTCTCAGACTCACATTCTCCACCTTTTAAATTAGAAGTTGTTTCTGAACAACAAGTGTAGTCTTGTGTGCGTCAATTATTTAATTCATGCTTACGTGTGCAGTTACAACGCACAAGGACAGAGTTGAAATGTGCATTTAATTGCGTACAAGGAGCAGTGACTGTAGAAAAGTATCTGTGCAGCTCGGTGTCGTGCCCGAACAACACAATGCAGAGGCACAGCGGGTTCACTTGAGTTCAGAGTCACTGGTTCTCTTCCTGCCTACCTGCCCCGTCCCAGCCTCCTCACCCTGGGATCTGCAGTCCCACAACATGCATTATTAAAGACCTGCCTCACAAGGAGCCAAAGCGTTCGTTAAAGTGGACAACCACACCTTAAGTCTGTCCCAGAGCTGCACTCGGAGGTTTCAGAGTGCTGACTACAACTGATCTGAAAACAATGCAAGGACTTGAGTTCAGAGATTACAGTCATAATCCATTTAGGAACAGGAACATTTTACTGACCAACTGCCCAGCCCTCCCTCTTCTTCACACTCTGCTCTGCACTTCAGACAGTCGTCGTTGTGAAGTTACCGTAAATGCAAAAGATTCCAAACATGCTAATCAAGAAGAAACACTTGAAACGTTCTGATTGGTTAGAAGGAAGAGCCTCGCTCAAAGACATTTGATGAGGTGAATATCTCTGCACTGATTTCAGACTGGGCCAGAGACAGTTTCTCCACACTAACCACACACATCAGGAAGAAACGAGAACATTCTGTTTTCTAAGCTGAACTTTTTAGTAGAACCACAATTATTAATTTAACTGTGTCGTGACCTGAAAAACTCCTCTCTACTCCGCTCCAGCCTAAAAACTGTTAATAGGCCTGATTCCTGTTGGACACTGTGATGAGAAAGTGTTAATGAATATTTTCAAGGACGGCTCTTTTTCTAATTCGAGTCATGACCCGTCATAGAAAAGTGATGTCTGCACCGTGTGTTGTTGTAGCATCGCATTAAATACTGCATTTGTTTTGATTCTATTTCGCCCACCAAGCTCACAATCTGAGCTGTAACAAGGTACAACTAATGGGATACATCAGCATAAAGGCCTCAGTGGGTCCCAGTGGTGGAAACGGTGGACAAGGCTCAAGCTTTAATCAACAATCAATACCAGCTCGCCCTGCCTGAGCCATTTCCAGCGTACTATCATGTTACATCACGCTGCCCTTGGAACTCGGAGAACCCATTACGTAATAGAAAAGAGTAAATAAGAATGATTACTGAAACAGTTTCTTCATGAGACATCAAAAGCTCTTTTTCAGAAGACATCATCAGGCTGAGAGCACATCAAACCTACCACACTGTGTGATCCGCCTCGGCTAAGCGCTCCAGGACTGCCAGCACTTCGTTTGAGGCTTGGCCGCGGTAGACTGGCATATTCAGATTGATTTTGTTGTAGCACTGAGGTACAGTAATGTGCTTGTATTTCATCCTGCTCAGCCTCCTCTGTTGGCAGAGGCTGGAGCCAAATGACAGACTGCACAAAGACACTAAGTTTCTCAGGGGCGTCCCCAGATCAGTTCTCTATCCTGACTACACGAGTCCATCCCAAACAGTCAAGTATGTAAAGTGAAACATTTCAAGCCTTTGTTTGATGTCATTTGGATGATTCCGGCTTACCCCTGATGAAAACCATCGAGTTTGATTAAATTACTATTCATACAGTGTAAATACTGTGTATCTCCCCTCAGTTCACTGCTGACGCGACCTCACTGACGTCCTTCACGAGGACGGTAAGACACAGGTCACCGCTTAGAGGACTGGCTGTTCACACAGTGCTGTGTGCAGGTTCATGGAGTCGTCGTCTGGAAGGAAAAAAGCGTGACAGGAAAATGCAACAAGCAACAGAACATAGCGTGGAGCGAGGTTGGATTCAAGCGTTTCACGATCCACCACACACAGGTGGATCTTCAGGAAATGGGCTGCACCCGTTGCATTACTAGTATCAAGCCACTTAGCACTGACCAACATCTGCACACTGAGCGTGGTTGCAGTGAGGGAAAGAGGACATTTGATACCTGTTGGTCACTTTGTCACGCAGCCAGATTATAAATCTCACACACAATCTGTACACATTTGTACAGGACGTTCCAGGAACTGGCTTTACTGGAACCACAAGCTATAAATACCTAAGGAGTCAGTGTTTGTTCATTACAAATCCAATAGGTCCCCGTCAACCAACAACCATGATTTTATAGTTTGGCCTCTGATATATTGAAGAAACACTTACATATATATGCTTTATTTCTTTGTTTGTGTTCTAGAGGTAACAGGCTGGAATTAAATTGCACAGGTGTAAAGTCTATTTTATTCTTCTTTTCTATTAGCACAGGTTAGTAAAACCTGCGACCTGAAGTGTGGTGATTAGGGAGGATTTCACACAACCTGGCAACCCACACACGGAGCTGTGTGAGAGTCTGTCTGAATAATTCAACGTGAGATAAGAAGGATGAAGCTGAACAATGACTCCCTGTCTGCTCACAGTGACAGCATCTCTCCTCTCCGTGCTGCAACACGTCTCCCGCTCGTGGATTGTTTGGCAGGATTACGTTTCTGGACGTGTGGCCGTCGTTGTCGGTCTCTGCAGCCCGGGCTGAGGGGAGTGGGGAGCGGCTGGATGGAGAGGCGGTTACGCGGCAGTGATACTGATGACGGAGGGATTCATTGAGGAAAAACAGGTCTTTGTGTCGTCCCTGAATCGCTCTCCTTTAAATGATAACTGGGAAAGATAAGTACTGGTAACACGTCACAGTATCCACCTGAGTTGTTGACAACAACAGGCGGCACAGCGCAGACACCACAAAACGACGAACCCGTCCTGAGTGCGCGCGGCGCGGCGCGGCGCGGCGCGGCGCGGTCATTGTGTCGCGTCTGGTCGGCGGATCGAGGGGGGGGGGGGCCGTCTTTACAGAAAGGGGAAATAAACGCTGATCTACCTGTGGACCGCACAGCGTAAAGACAGCAGGAATGACTCACGCGTTGCCGACGTATATTCTGGGAAACACCTCGTTGAAGTGGTGCGTCGGTAGGCTGTAGAAGCCGCTGCCGTCGGACAGCAGCTCGTTGAGTTTCTGCACGGTAACCTCGCAGGCTGGAGCCGGGACATCAGGCGCTGGTGGCGGCGGCTGCTGCTGCTGCTGTTTGGTGGGACTCAGGTGTTTCTTCATGGCTCCTCTTCTCCCGGACTGATGTTAGATCACAGTCACACTCGACAGCCTCGTCCCTTCGTTTAGCCGCATTTTCCCAGCGCACGCCGTCCTCCGGTCTACAAGGTGTCTGATGATGAGGCGGGAGCTCCACCGCCTTCATCAGCTGTGTCAAGCACACGGGACTTTACACACGTACATCCGGTCAAACCTTCAAAGTAAATGAAATAATGGAACATACAGGGGCCCATGTTGGTATGAAGTTAGATTTGCTTTTTAGGATTATGCCTTTTACCAGTGAACGGGGGAACAAACACTTTAACAGGTTCAGTTTTAAGAAAAGAATATCATGAGCACCTGTAGAAAGTTCGATTTAGTTTGAAAACTAAACTTCATTGCAGTCTCTATTATTCCGTCTTATTATGCAGTCTCATACAAACTCTTATGTTTAGGGCTTTAATTTTCTCACAACCCCTGGCACTCTGCTGCCTGCTTGTGGCTCACTTGACCAAGCTGCCTTTCCCCACCACTATCTCCAGCAGACACACCCCTTTGGCAGTCAGACACCCAGAGATGGGGGCTGGAGCTGAGGATGACAGCGGTGATGCACACACCAATTCAATTCAATTCAATTCAACTTTATTTATATAGCGCCAATTTACAACATAAGTCATCTCAGGGCACTTTACAG
>JAUYWH010000011.1:14935977-14948916 GCA_034779795.1 Ctenopoma multispine | reverse complement strand
GGAGCTGGTTCCACAGGAGAGGAGCTTGATAGCTAAAGGCTCGACCTCCCAGTCTGCATTTGGAGACTCTAGGAACACCAACAACAGGGGACAGTGTGCTTCCTTCAAGTGCTGCTCCTAAGATCCTAAACTCAGGCACTGTGTGCACCTTGACCTGGTTTGTGTTTGTGTGCTATTAATCTTGATTTTGTCCCTCACCTGAAATAACACCGCTGCTCTCTTTTGGAGTGACTATAGTGAAGAAGTGTCTTTGCTCAGTCCTCCTGAACTTCGTCAACTCGTATAAAGTTGATATAATATCAGTCACTTGCAGAATATCCTGGTTTAGTTTAGTAGCAATAACTTCCAAAGCAGAAATATGACAGCAGAGACATTTACACAACTAAAGTGTTTAACTTCATCTGTAGTTAAACCGACAGACTTCACACATCTCAACATGGCGCAACAGGAAAAACAAAAGAAACTTAATTTCTAACACGAATAATGAAGCTCATTCTTTTAGCAGACCCCCCCCCCCAACACTTTTCCAACACTGATGCAAATATGTTCAGACAAACGCCTGCACTGTGTGTTTCCTCACTGTGTGTCACTGTGGAATAAAACAGCCTGACTGTGCTCAGCCAGCCTGCACAGTATTCACCGTTATACATTCAGCCACGAGATGGAGCCGTACGTCTGTTTAACGAACACACTGGTGCCACATCATATGAACAAGGATTTTTAAGGTTCCAATAACAATCAGTGAATCGTGATTATCATTGACTAATCTCATGGATCACAGGTCAACTCACAAAACGAGTTTTACTCCTGTCTTAGTGTCAACTTTGCCAGCTTCATCCTATCTGCATTTCCTACTCCCTTTCACAGTCGTGTCTTTTTTAAGAAACATATTTATCCTCATTAAAAAGCAGACTGTGCAAACTGTGTGCACATTTCTTATGTTGAGTGTGCATGAAAACAGTCGTATCTCATATTAGAGATTCTGGATCAGTTCAGTTGTTTGATGTCGTTGACCTGTGAATCCAACTCAGACAGTTTACACGACTGAGTCGTATAAATAAATATGGATTTACTTGACTCGGATGCTCTTGACCTACTTCACTTAAAGCCTCACGCCAGTCATCATTTTTTTGTGTTTCCATGGCGATGTAAGGAGATGCAGTGCAATGCCATGGCAACAACACATCTTGCAGAACAATATTCGAGCTCCCTGTTGTGTACACACCTGTGTGTATGTGTGACCATTGTGATACAGGCTGATGGTAAACGAATTTAAAGTGATATTAATTCAGCTGCAACACTAAAATCACCAGGTGGTTTTAAAGTTATGGTCGATCAGCTTTGATCTGAAGCACTGAGCTCCTCTGTGTCTAAATACTACCTAAAGTTCATTATTTAATTTGCTAAATCCCAGCTGGGGCCCGTTGTTTTGGGTGGCTGTGGATCAGTAGGTGCAGTAAGCAGGTCATCGCTATTAACTGACTTATCGAATGGTCAGGTCTCCACCGCACAGAGAGGCAGATTAGGTTTTGCGTTTCAGTCCAAACGACCGGTTCAGTCCTTTTTTTACTGCCAATTTAAACAAAGAAAGGACAGCAGCAGTGGGCACGGCAGCAATAATGTGACATTAAAATGCAAAACAGATAAATTAGAGGGGTATCTGCCACAGGGGTCACCACAAGCCCCATATGACGGGGAGAAGACAAGACTTAAGGTTGATTTAGGGGCATTTTTATTGGCAGTTTCCCTTTCCTCATTCTGTGTCATGATGCTGCATGACCAGTTAATCGGATGAGAAGCACCTGAGTCCCGCTGCAAATGAGCTATGAGTGACAGGCAGTGGAGTTACACTGCACGCTCAAATCTGATTTAAGGTGACCGCGTTCTGTTAGGTTTGTTAACTTAATATGAAAAACCTGCACAGAGTCTGCGACTCTAGATGATCAACGTCCCACCTGTAAATATGTAGATTTACAGGAACAGGTCGTATGTTTATTGCGGTAACATTGTTAATTCTCATTTATCATAATCATAAGTGATTATGCTCAATTTAGAGTTTATATTTTTTTGTGGGACTCCACTGTTTAAACATTATATGATTTTCAAGATAAAAAAAAGTGCGATAAGCATATTGTGACTCCTTTATTGGTGGAAACAAGTGTAAGATGCTAAGATTTCTTTCCCTTCTCCTTATTTGTCACCAAAAAAAAAATCTATGCAGGAGGAAAACCCTGAATGCAATCATTGTTTTTCCCAGGGGGATCAGAGCAGCTCTAGCTCAGGAAATGATTTAGTTTTGCATATTTATAAGCTACATATATTAGCAGGACCCATCGTCAGGATGTGAGTGGATAAATGACTTGCACAGACATTTTTATGTGGGATATTTTTTTTTGCTTTCTACAGGGCAGATGTACTTGTAAAGGTTCACACGTGTCAGTGAGTAGCAGCTTTTTGGTTTTGTTGTACAGCAAAACAAAGCTATGCCGCTGATTTTCTGGATTTTAGTTCCAGGAACATTCAGAAACTTCAGGTTATAAAAAAACCACAGTCATTAAAATCTAATATACATTTTTTCTCTTAAAATCTCTCTAGACTAAAGATTTCTACCAGACAGCAGGCGTTTTCTGAATTCTCCAGATGGTCTCTGCATGTGCTGTACTCTATCATTTACAGCTGCCTCTCTACATGCCCACTCTATTGTAATGCATATCTGCATGTGGCGCCTTTTACCCCTGAAATCTATACATTCCCAATCAGTGCGTCTCAATCAATCTGAGGTCCTTTTATTCACAGTGACCACTGCTCCGTCCAGGTTTGGGCAGAAGCCGCTGTAGCCAGTCAGAAGCAGGTCATTCGTCTTATTTTAGAGGATAAATAACAATAGAACTTTTTATAGGAGGGGAGAAACTGTGCAGCGTGATGAATATAACCATCTGCCTGACTGGTCACCTTGATTAAACTTAAAGGGGGGAGTGTTAATCTGGATGAACCATCAGGGTATGATGATGATAACGACACAGTGTTGGGTGGTTTTGTTGCAGCTTTCCAGTGTCCGTACATGGATTTCTTTGTGTATCTGTGCGTAACTTGCCTGTCTGGCCTCTCAGGCCACTCTGTGCCTCTCCTGGGTGGTCACTCCATGCCCACATTAATCTCACAGTTGAGAGAGGAGGTCACGACCTCTGGGGTTGTTCTTTCAAGGCAGGTCAGTTTCAGTCTGAGCAGTCTGCTGTGGTTTCTGGTGCAACTTTTGCCCAAGCCTTGGTTGAACAGTTTCCTGAGTGGTTATAATGAAGACATGCAAATGACAAAACATAAGAATAGCTGGTTTAAAATGAATGTGGTGATAGACTTATCAGTGCCACAGAACACCAACATGTGTTTTCTATTTATAAGGAAAAATGACTGTAACAATGAAGAGTAGATTTCTGCTACTTCCGCTTTTGATTAATCTGGATACTATTTTCTATTTTATGTTAGTCCAATATAAGGGTCAAAAATTCTAAACTGATGACGACGCTACAAGTAGCGTAGTACGTAAAGCCTGTAACAGACTTCGTGACAATACATCGATTAAGGCTCAACCATATACAGTAATGCTACACAAAGTTGTTGCTGATTGTCGGGTAGCTCCACAGAGACACCGGTGAAATCATTCAGCTGGTTAATTATCCATCCATCCTCTATCCATCTACAGTTCTCTATTTTACACTTCAGGATGGCTGAGCAACCACATTACCCATCTCGCCTTATTCGCCTCCAATCATATCAATTATTAACATTATAAATCAAGGCACATGAGTGCATTATTTAACAGGGTCTTTCATATTACTCAGATATCCTGCAGAACAGACGGGAGCTTTCTTGTACTTTATAACCATAAACTCGGTTCTTCATCCTCTCACTTACTGTTTCCCATCCCCCACTTCTCTAGTTCACCAAACTGAGGTTGCACCACAAGTAAACACTGTCCCATTCACCCTTTACAGTGATTAGAAGCCTGTGCTCAGTGTTAAACCTATTACCGTCTGGGGAAGCTGATAACATTCTCCTTGCACATCAAATACACGCCACTTTCCACCACAGGCAAACCTCATTCTTACAAGCAGAGTGGCCGGTTCTGAAATGTGATTTACATTTAAACTATACAAAATGACACAAACTCTACGTGCTACACATACACCAACAGAGTTTTCACACCAATACTCCTGTGCCTCCATTGTTTCCTGCACTGTCACTGAACATTGGTATGGGAAACGGTTCAGTACCATTTGTCCAGTGAATTCCAAGGGATGCGGGGATGGACACATTCAAGAGCATCTGCTTGGTCGAAGGGTCGGGGACACCTAGGTGTATTCCCCTTTCATCGGTTCACAGGCTCACACTGACACCCTGCACAGCACAGAATCCTCACACGACTTGATTTTGGTTTCACTGGCGCTGGGCAGCCACGAAACGAACGCGTGCCAGCGTAAGGTGAGCTTTATCACCCCATCGTGGGTATGTGAGCATTTTATCTAATTTCTCAAGAAGTCTGGTTGTTATGGTCACCAGCATCACAGAAAAACACAAACTGGCTGAATGAAGATCCGCAGAGACTTTAATTAGCCTCCATGACTGAGCTGACTGTGCTAAGCAGTCTTTTGGACAGTGTCCATTAGCGCGGTTCTATCTTTAGACCCATGCTATTAGTGATCAGGATGGAGTAGATGCACTGACATGTGCTGACGGGAAGTAGATCAGTGTGTCACCGAAGCTGATGATGTGATTTGTCACTTAATCCTTATGTTCAGCAGGAGTCTTTTGTTACATTTGATCAATTAGAATCTACTCACAGGTAAACAGAGATGTTAGCTGGTGAATGGACGTGCAGTCTGAGAAGAGGTCTTTGGAAACCTCAGATAAAAAAAAACACAGTTGGCTGAGAATGTGTCAGACTTTAGTATTTATTACTATGACTGCAGAGCTGATAAGAAAGCAGGCAGACGGCCACGTTGTTCTGTTCTGCAGCATCATGAATCAAAGGAACGGTGTGACGGAGACATGCAACCACACACAAATGTCACCCGCCTCATTTTAAGGAAACGCAGTTGTAGCCTGACATGTTTGGAAGGAATCTTAATGACACATGGCTGCATAGCTACAGTGTGCAGAAGGTGACAGAATAAAGGAGAAACGTCAAATTCACTTGAGTCCAGTGTGAGACACTGTGTGTTTTAACAGCAGCACTTGTGCTTTGATCTTTTAACATAATCTGACCCTGACGTGTGTGTCTGATGTTGATCCACTGAAACTGAACCAAACTCTGATGCTTCTACAGCTGTAACTTAGCATTTACGGTTGTTGTCATGACGACAGGTCCGACACACAGGCACCATCCTTCCCATGGCAGCATCTTTACTGTCAGTGAGAGACGTGAAAGCTTTAGATTGATGTCATGGAAACGAGAAGGTGTTGAACTTCCAGGTGTTCGCCTCTCACAGACAAACTTTGATTCAACTTAACAAGTGTTTCAGGAGATAAAGTCGTCCACCAACCACACATTTGGAAGCTCATCGTGGTGCGTTTAAGTGTAGCTTGTAAGTCGCTGCCAAATGACTGATTGTAGTCAACAGAACTATGATTGATAGAAAATCTTTTGGGCTTCATGTCAGGAAGCTTTGATGAGGTGTTGTTCACCGACATGAATGCACTTTAGACAACAGCGTCCATCATCTTATCAACTACCTGTGTAGCGGTTTCACTTTTCCTCTTGAGAACGGGCTCCTGGTGCACTCTCATGCCCCCGCTGCGTGTATGTGTGTGTAACCTTGACAGAGAAAGCAAAGCTTCACTGAGTGCCTGCGAGCGCTGTGCTATCTTTAGCTTTTGTTGAAGCTTTTACCACTGGCCTCCTCCTCTTCCTCCCACTCTTCCTCCTCCAGTCCCCTCAGCCCACTCACTGTTGGCTGCACATGCAAACGTGCCCACTTATACATGCTTGCACACAACCATCAAACCCCATACACGCACACTAACATACATGTACACGCTGCGGAACTGTTACTGGGCAGATTAGAGGAAGCAACCTACTTCTGGGATAAAAACACGAGCTGGATGTTTGTTTCTCTGTGCAGAGTGAACGTCTGACTGTGTTCCCTGAGAGGCCCTGATTCCTGCCTGAAGCTAAGTTACACGCCAAGGGTCTGACACACAGGGTCTGTATTCCTTTTGGTCATAACTGTAATATGTTAGTCAGTGACACACTCATAGACGAGAAACTATTAAAAGGAATTTGCTCCAAACCAAACTGTGCTTACTCCAATTACCATTCTTCAGAGCGTAGTGACCCAGTGCCTGTAATACTTGCAGTACATTTATACTGCATATCATGCAAAATAGGCCGTTGTTAGTAAAAGCGTGAAACCCTCTCTCACTGTTGATGCTGGCTTCAGCTTTTAATTAGAGCCTTCAGATGCTGCCCATATAATGTGGTGAATTTCATTCTAACACTGTTTCCCCGGGACGTAGTTCTGATCTCCGTGCTGAAGATTAATTACAACAACACAACCTTACGTTTCTAACCTTGTTTTTCTAGCCGAACAATCCCAGAATAGCTCGGTCAGTCATGTTGGTTAATCAGTGTCAGCCACATTAAACGCTGTTATTCTGAGGCTAAAGTGAGGGCAGCCAAACTAATCCAGTCAGGGAGGTTTGAACTAAATGTTCTCAGACATTCCCCAATTGTTGTTATAGTAGGTTTAGGAGGCCATTTTCATCCGCTCAGTAGGCTGTCATCATGTTCGTAATACCAGATTTAAACCTCCTTGTTTACTGGTAGGTGTATAATGATGGACGTCCGTTTAACGGTGTAGTAACGGTCAAAGCAGCGTTTATACTCTGCATCTTCTTCTTCGTTAAAGTTAAACGCCTTTGTGTGTTTCATAGCCGAGTCATTTCAGATGTTTAATCATTTTAAGAGTAACCGTAAGATTCTGGGATGTTTTTTCTTGGATGTGAATAACTGAGAAAGTAATGATTTGACTACGTTAGTCATCTTACTGTTCGTCTACTTGTCTGTCCTCGCAGTGTGTGAATTACCTGGGAACTACTCGTGCATTCTTAATATCTATTCAGTCATGTCAGTGTGAGATTGTTTAATGATAGTAATTTTATCCCACGGAAGGAGAGTTATTGGTGTCAGCGTGCACCTGTAGTCGAAGCCTCCTCCTCCTCTCCCTTCTTTCATCCTCTGTCTGCTTCTGCATTGCAGTGTTTGAAGCTGTCAGGAGAGCCTATGCACCCTGTGCCGGCCTCTGCTTTTCATCGCCGCCCTCTGCGCAGACCACCAGGCAATATATTAGGTAACGCGATACAGGCTTCCTGCGTCCTCCTGCTTCACCTTCTGTGCTCTTGTCCCATGACACATGCTGAGCTCTAAGCATTATGCTGCAGCTGACAGTGACAGGAAAGTACTGCTTTGAGCCTGTGGTACTTCTTTGCTTCTTTGAACAAAAATGTAACTAAACAGTAAAACGATTTGATATGTGAGGAAAGGTTCTGTTCATTCTCCGTCTTCTCAACAAATATTTTTTATACACACCTCCTGCTGTTTTTCACCCAGTCGTTACATTCTGTATCCCAGTTTGCTTTAACGCAGATAAAACCCAGCTGGTGAATAATGAATGGGGTGCAAACAGTGTGTGCTGCCTTAATACTATATCCAAGTAAGCAAGTGCCATGCTGTAGTCTCGAATCCTCTGCATTTCCCTAAAATTGCAGTACGCCCTTGACAGAATGACAGGGTACTTAGTTGCATTCAGCTGATGCCTGAAGCATTTCTTTTTTTCCACCGTTGCACCCTCCAACTTTCCATTCAGGTTTAATAAGTTCCTAATGAAAAAGGCCAGGCGGAAGCTGTTTAAGTCAGTCTACTCTGCACAGCCACAGATCGCTGGATGCTGCATAGAGAGATGTAAATGTGAGCCATAGGACATATTCTAAAAAGCATTAACACAATAGCTTTCCCCCTCCTTTTACAGCAAAGGAAGCAGGGGCATTTCCATCAACAGACAAAGGAAAGTGCACCGGTCGTGCCTCCTCTTCTGTCCTTGGAAGGAAGTGTGCACCCTGATGTCATTAGAAAATAATTAATTTCAGCTCTGTGCTCAATCAGTAATAAAAAGACTACGGGTGCCAACTATTTATTTCATTACAGTACAACGTGTATAAAAATAACTTAAGTTTAAGTCTAAGTCTTTTCTCTTCTCTGGATAAGTGACGGTAGATCGCAGACATCCACACTGAGCATTTTGTGTTTACTCAGGTTATCTTTGTGTAATACTAAAATGTGTTTGATGATCTCAATCATTTATGTGTTAAATGAAATAAAAATAAGCAAAAAAAAAATCAGGAAGGTGGAAAATACTTTTTCACAGCACTGCATTCTGCCCTTTGCTTACTTACCGTGTTGCCTAAATGGGTCGTGCATTTAGCAGACTAAAGTGGGACATCCATGTCTATAATGGTAAACATACAAACCATTAATCTGAATGTTCCCGGATGACTTCAGTGCACTAAAGTGCTGCAAAGAAAAAGTAGACGAAGAAGTGACAAAAGAGAAAAAATCCATGTTTTACATAAGAGGGTGACGTAATGTAAGTGATTCTGCTAGGCAGAAAAAATATGGCAAATTAGCATATTACCATGATCTCTCTAATACTGTCAAAAGATAGATGCACATAGGGTGAAATCACTCACTTTATTGCCACATTGCTCTAACAAGTATGGCACTAGCAAGAAAAATGGAGCATTTGCATATTTAGCAAGGAATCCTACTCTGTCAAACAACTTAGTATAATTAGGCCTATAAAAAGCAGTCCGTACTTTATTTACCACGGGGAGGGGAATAGCAAACTGTTCAATCACATCCTGCCCACTTAAAAAGCACGTCTCATTAACAACGAGCTGAGACCAAACTAAAAAGAGCCTCACATTTTTATTTCTAATAAACCTCTGATATTCCTGCTGCTTGACTCTTTGACACATCATTTCTTAATCTTTTAGCAGAGCCGGCATCTGCGTACGCAGGGTGTTAAAATCTATTAGCTCTCCTGTCTAGACGCCACTTAATGCTATTTGTGACCTGCTGGTCTCATTCCACTGGCGATCTCTGGCAACATTCCCAGTTTTAGCTCCGTCTAACAGAATTAAAGCAACACTGGAGGATTGTGTGCCACCTATGGACACTGTGGGCCAGTAGACATGTGATTAAACTAAAAGCAAAAACACCCCGGAGCAAAGTTGCATAAAAGAAAGAGCTGAATGAATATTCAAGAGGTCATTTTGGCCTCTGTAATTCATTTTCAGTATGTTCTCATTGCACAGTGGATGCTCACTACTTCAATGTGTCAGCATTTATTTTGTACATAGTATAAATAACATTATGAGATTAATATGCAATAGAAACAGTAACAATGTCCTGAAGGTTTTATGAGCAAACTGTTGACCTCCAATATAAACCTCCACAGCTCAGACTTGACACAACTGCCCTGATTTGCTATCTTAGCCCGATAATCTGGCAACTCCAGATCCTGAAACAGTGAAATCTTTGATCCAAACACAAAAAGAGCAACAAAAGGAATTCTGTGATGGCTGGTGAGAGAGCTGAGCACGGCGGGGAGAAACAAATAGGCCACTATGAGCGCCTCATTTGAGAAACCAAGCCCCAAATACCAGATCTGATCCGCATGGGTTCCCCTTCACAACGCTGGACGAGCGTCCTGCGTTCACGTCTATAAAGTTCAGTTTTCAGTCCAACAAGAACATGCACTGGGAGTTACTAGTATACGTGCCTGGACACATTATTTTCATTCTACCCATCACATAAGGAAAATGATTAGACACAGTTGACTGTGTCTACTCTTTCACAGCACCTCATCCCGAGTGGACAGAAACGTTATTTAGCCATGAGCTGCACAGCTCACGTGCACTCCCACTGCCACGTGCTCTTCCTATCTGTAAAACTGAACAAAAGCCCGACGCCAGTCATTACAGCTGGTCCCGCTTCCAAGGGAGAGCCACAGCACAGGGGTCCCACACCGCGCAGGCAGGACGTAATATCAACAAAGGCCACGTGGGGAGACAGCACAGCTCCAAAGATGGAGACTGTGTCATTGGATTGAGTCATCTTTTCCTCAGACACAGCTGTGCTTCACTGAATTTACAAGGCACAAGTTGTCCTTAATGTGAGTTCAGTGTCTGAAATCCCTCCCCCGTTCATTCTCTACAGAAAAAGCAGTTCATGCTGTCAGTACATTTACATATTAGGTATTTGTACTTCAATACTTTTTACTCTTCTTTTGTTTTGTTATTGTTACTTTGCAGATTAAAATCCAACCAACAACTGATTTCATGACTTATCACTGAGATATGACGCTTTTCTATGGATTAAACTGCTGAACTGAAGTGTGACATATTTAAAATTGTATTAGTAGAACATGTATAGTGTCACAGTGACTTGTTAGCACACAGTCACAGACTGTCACATCCAGCAGATATCCCACAAAAGAGAATCTTCACAGACATCCCGCACATCAAGACATTAGTGTGAATTTAAGTTTCTGTCCACATTGGACTTTAGTAGCTAAATGCTCCACGTGTCACTATCTATCTATCGGTGGTGGTGGCACAAGGCACCTGGCGACAGTGAGAGTCTACCTCTACTACACCAAATTAGTTTGTTAAATTAAATCTAGCAAGATGATTTCCAAGTCAGCACATTTCCAGATCCACCAACCAGCTAGAGTGACACAAATGAACTGAGCTTGATACAGCACCTCACAGCTCGTCTGTTCCACATTAGTCAGGGTTACAGCTCAGTGGTCTCTCCCTTGTTAAACAGCAGTACTAGTCAGGGTTTACAAGAGCTGCTGGTTAGTGGGCACCGTTCACCCCACAAGATGGCAAGCGCCAGATGGGTTTCTGGGTAATCCCTGTGTGGGATAAGGGGCAGCCCCCGGGTGTCAGCGTGAGTGTTGACAATCTGGATTAATCGGGAGATGATAAATTCATCATCGTACATGCTGCACAGATGTAAAGTAGGTATTCAGATTCCAATCAGTCATTTTTAATCCAAACCACCACAGCTGTGTTCTCTGCCAGATGCTGAGAAAAACAACGACGCCACCGCTGCACATCTAGACAACATAAGATGAAGCTGTTGTTTAAAAGTGATCGAATCTCCACCCTTGGAGGCCCCACGTGGAAGCATGAAATCCTGAAGTCATGTTTGTATCTCCACTCCCCCCCCCACAGCTGAACTTTTCAAGTTATTGAAAAGTTTGGTCATAAAGTTTAAATCACAGTAAATATGCAGCCCATAATTTCCTCATAGCTCCCTGGAGCAATGAATCGTGCTGGATTCTGAATCAGCAGGGAAAGAAACGTGTGTGTGAATACGAATAAATAAATTATTCCTTGACCCCTGATGTGTTTTTTTTCTCAAATAAAATGAAAATTACAATTGTATGAATAAGATGAACTGGATCTATATGGTTTGGTGCAGGGTCCCTTCAAAGGTAAAGGAGCTGTGATACAAACACAGGAGCTTCACCTATTGTCATTTGTCTTTCTCCCCAACTGTGTTTGTTCTTCTCCTGTAGCCTCGAGGGTGAAAGGCTGCACTGTGTGGTGGAGTCAAACCTCGGTTTTCCTCTCAATCGCCCCCCCCCCATCCATCCAGTCTTACATGAAGGCCAAGTGGCAGCTTTACGACCTTTCAGGAATAAAAGCTAAAGCACCTAATCCAGCCCTCCCACAGACATTGTCCCTTTCTGAAAGCCTAAAAAGACCTTCACCCTGCACCGTATCTGGAACTAACAATCAGCTCTCCTCTGCAAAACTACACGTCAGCATCGACACTGATGTTAACAAGGTCAATTTCCCAGAAACGCCCCGTTGGTGTGAAATTTGAGCTATTTTCCTTTGTCAATACCAGAAAATAGAAGGACAGCGATAGAGCAAACAAAACAAGGCTTTCCAACAACTTTTAAAGGGAAAAGGATTAAAAACGCAGAGGAGAGATAAGATGAAGACGAGAGGGAGACAAACAGCGTGAGATGACGATCTCAGGATTCTAGTATTGATCTGAGGCTCTTTTTCTAATCCCCCTGCCCCCTCAGTAACCTCAGCTGGATTGGACATCCAGCAACAAAAAGCAATTTGACCCCCACCGCTGCCCTCTCAGGTCACCCTTTAGTGGTCGCTGACTTCAGGTTGCCATGGTGACGGGAAATGATGCCTGGGCCCCGGCTGGACGTCTTAAGAGGCTTGGATTTGCAGCCAGCGCCCCGTTGCTTTCTATCAGAGGGCTGATAAAGAGATTATTGCTGTGTTGTTATTTATCTGTGTCGTGTTTTTGAGGAGAAGACAAAGAAACATTAGAGCTGTTTACATCCCTCCACTGACGGATGTGAGACATACGGAGTCAGTCCTCCACTTCACTTCAGACCAAAACATCTCACCAACTACTGGATAGACTGACACAGATTTTGTATTTATGATTCAAAGAAGATCAATAATCCTGTGGTTGAACTATTTGAAGATTCGATACAAATATTTTTCTTCCCCTCAAGATAAACTATAATATGTTTTGTGGTCATTTGACTTATCCTCTAAAGCCAATCAGGTCTGGCTTTTCATTTCTTTTACTTTGCACCTGTAAAATGTCACATTCCCATCAGCCTCACATATTCTTAGGACCCGTGTGGCCAATGTAAAACAATAAACTCAGACAAAGAACAGAGGTAACACTAGCATCAGCATCAGGATGTGTTTGGTTCATTATCTCCTGCTTTCTCTTCCACCTGCTTAGGGATGAGAATTGATAGGATTTTTACGATTTCGATTCCATTTTTGATTCTGTTTAACAATTTGACTCTTTATCGATTCTCCTAT
>JAUYWH010000011.1:14899834-14917803 GCA_034779795.1 Ctenopoma multispine | reverse complement strand
ATCTTGAGGAGTTTGCCCCCTCACATATACTAATGTGCCACAAACAGGACTTTAATATCAACAACCATTCCCATTTTTTAAAGGTGTATCCATATAAATGGCCCACCCTGTACATTAAATCATGGTGTTGCTGTGAGAGTGCACCTGAGCTGTCAGCAGGTCGACTGAGGGGAAGTAGTATTCTTCATGGCTGAGGTCTACAGGAAACCCAGTGCTGCTTTCCTTGAGCTTCACCTCCTTCTCAACTGGCCTCACCTCCTCCTTCTGAAGCACAAAAAAGAATGACAGTATAAATATTTCTGGTCTGGACTTTCAGTTTTATGTCTTCAAATCTAAACCTTCAGATCTAAAAACACACTTTTCTGATAAATCAAAGAATCATTTCAACCCTGTGATTTATATACGTTTACTTAAAAATGAAATGCATCTCAAATACTTTGGTTGTACAGTACTGTGCAAGCCACTTTAGCTATTTATAGCTCTATTAAAGAGGCATCTGATGGGTCCCAACCCATCATATAGCCACGGTCAATTAGGATAATTTTCAGTGACAAGAAGTTACCACAGAGGCTGATCTCCAAATCATGGAGCCAGTCAGAGATCACGTGAAGAGACACGAGAAAAACATGACTCTATAGAATTATTTACTTTACTTTTAGTGCAGAACTCGTTTGCACAGTACTGTACGTGTTAGCAGTTGTAACTTCGGGTGTCATTTGTTTGCAGACTTGCCAGTTGTTTGCTCTGATGCCCGAGTGTGTTGCGGCTGTCGTTGGGGTCAACCACAATGCTGCACCAGACACGTGGGCCAAACTGACACCTGCAGTGCGCCAGCCGCCAGTGGGAGGTGTATGTCCCCTCCATCACAGGAGCGACAAAGGCCACACTGACCACTCCCACTTGTCCAGGAAGCAGCAGGGGGACCGGCACCTCCTTCTTCTCCTCTGACGCCAGGCCGAGGTTTCCCCACATGAACACTAGCTGGGTCCACGCACACACATACACAAAACACAAAATAGGAATACACATGCGAAAAGGCACAAAGACAAAAGCATGCAACCAAATTCACGAAAAAAACATACACAGGTCCAATTAAAGGACACACACACACACACACACACACACACACACTCAACAATGATGACAAAGACTTAAAAACTGAAAACTAGACAGATTCAACTTAATTCAAATAATAAACATCTCAGACATTAAGTGCGTTAGTTGTATTAGGCTGGGTAAGAAATCTTAGCTGGTGTTAGTGGCTAAGAGGAAGAAATGAGCTGGGTGGGGGCTCAAAGTGGAAGTGAAGCAGGGGGGGCAAAGAGAGAGTGGACCCTGTCCTCTCAGCAGGTGGGAGGGGTACCTTAGTCTCTGAGGTCCAGCTGATAGTGCCCGAGTTCCTCATCTTCCAGTATTTGATGAACTTGGTACCAGGCTCCAGACGGGTGCCGTCAGGCAGATTTTCATCCAGAAACAAGGCAGCCATAGTGGGCACCAAGGACGTGTGCGAGACCCCGGGACCCCTAGTTTCAAGTGTACAGAGCATTGTTGAAAAAAGCCCTGGTTTCTTATAATACCCTCTTTTGTTCTCTATGAATCAAAGAAGCAGGACCCCAGATTTTTTTTGCAGCTCAAAAGCATTTTTCTTAGAAAATCTATGAAGCAGCAGCAGCAGTTTTCACATTGAGGTAGTTCCAACATTTTCCACCACCCCAGAGCAGCCAGCGAAACATTCATACAGACTAGATTACAAAGATGGCATATTTTGATTTCTTTTCTTGGAAAAAAAGATTTTTTTTGCATCCATGCTGGGTTTGAGGCACCCAGCACTGTCGGACGCCCATCCAAGGTGGCGCTTACTCTGGACTGGAGGCCTGGGGATCAGGGACCAGGGCAGGGATGGGACCTTGGGCTGGGGCTGGACCTGAGGCTGTTTCTGAGGCAGCAGGAAGGGGCAGAGCTGGGACCTGGGTGGATGCGGAGGTCATGTTTGTCAGGTTGGCTCTGCCTGAGGTAGAGGGCCCACTCCACTGCAGCCCCCTCTTCTCCAGTCTCAGTTTCTTCTTGATTTCCTTCACTTCGGCTCTTAGCTGCCTCCTTTCTGCTTTGAGGCGCTGTCGCTCGGCCTTGCGCACTGTCCTGTCTCCTCGCCTTGGGAACCTGGTTTGAAATGTCATCAGGAACACCTATTTGTCGACTATCAAAAGTTTATTTTCCAAGAACAAAACACATTCACACTCATAAATCATTAATTACAGTAATCTAGCTGCTAACACATTGTGGTATCCTGCTTTGCATCTATTTCTGGCTATGTTTGTAGTGACAGCACCGTAGTAAGATTTAGCCTCAGTCTTGGGGGTTTACCTTAACTCTCCTGACATTCCATGTTCAGGAATGGAGAGTGGTGTCTTGGTTCTCACAAGGTTGTGGCTGGGGTCATGGCTATGTCTGCACAACTCACACAGGATGCAGGATGGACACACACTGGCAAGAACAAAATCAATAGAGATGCTGTTAAAAACACATCAAAAAACTTCACAGCCTCCCTGTTTTTTTATAAAGCACAGTGTCAGTTATTTACCTCAGAATATATTAAGGTTCACACATACCTGCACTTGTAGGCTCCTTCAGAGGTGAGTTTGTTGCAGTTGCTGCAGTTCGGGGTGTAACCAAGGGATGCATGTGAGGTGGAGGGGCCCGGCCTAGGCCCCATTGGACCGCCAGTAGCCCCGATGGCCTTGTTGGGCCCATCGGAGGATTTGTGGGTGCAACACTGGCCAGAAAAGTCACTGCACATCCGTTCAACTACCTCTTTCACAACCTCATCCTTAAACTACAAAAAAAGTCACGTTAGTAGAGGTGAAATATTAAAAGTTAATATTTTATTAATGATCCATCAGCTAGAAGAGGCTGAAAGTGGTGTTTATTCTTTACACAAACACTGATGTTTCAGTGCAGTCATTACCTTCTCCATGTAGGATCTGAACCACATGGGAGGGGGCTCATCTTCTGGTTTGTTTCCTTTACTGTCTTTTGCTGGGACCTGTATAAAAAAAGTTTAACTATTTAAAATATTTGACTTTAATAACTGGGCACAAACACTCTGCAGCTGTAGTTTCCACAGTAAATGCATTGGAAGTTAAAGTGTTGTCACAAACTAAAAAGAGAAGAACAGGGAGGAACAGGAGAATCAGTTCACGTGCTTACAGCTTCTCGCTCTGGGGTGACCTGTGTGCCTTTGTCCACTGTTTTGACCCGTGAGGGATACGGAGGAGCAGGTCTGAGGTCTCCTTTCAGCTCCTTCACTTCTGTCTTCAGTGGTCCCCCGCAGGCCTGCCCTTTCATCTTGTACACGTTCATGTGCAACTGGTTCCCCTGCTTCTCCGCACTCTGCATGGAAGGTAAAGCACAAACACGCAGCAAATGTAAATAACACGACGCATTACTATGATTTGAATGTTAACAATAAGCAGTTTAGAATTCAATATATAATAAAAAATACTCATGAATGTTACATTTGTCCCATGGTACACTACAACAGTTACAATATAAAAGCTGCTACACTAGAATAGGAGTTCACATTTGTAATTTCAGTGTGTATGTGTAAAGAATGTTTAAGCTTTAGTCATTTCGTCATGCATGTACCACACAGCAGTATTTCCTTTTCTAACTTTATGCAGGCAGTAAAGGTTAACTGTGAGGCAAAGGTTGTTAAACTTCCTGTCTTCACTGTTCTACAGGTTGAGGTACCTTGATGGCTTCCTCGTATTCATCTGAAACAAGACAAAACAACAATAAGTTATGACCGGTGAAAAACTGTATTGTAGATACAATTTAATATATTTGAATTTAGCTTAATCAGAAAACCAGAGGCGCAAGTAACAATTATTTTATTTACTTCTTTTAGTTAATAGATTTTAATAACGTGTTTTACTTTAAAGGATGACAACTTCTCATGAACTACGGAAAAATAAAAAAAAGTCTCACCTTGACTGTTTATGCAAATCTGAAATAAAGATTAAATGAGGTCAGAATGAGCTCATGAATTTACACCCAACCAAAACTAAAATTAATGTAAAATCATGTGAGAACATTTATTTACCTCTTCATTATCCTCATCAAAATATTTGACTTGAAAGTGGTTGATCCTGAATGATGCTTTAATCTGAAATATAATTTAAAAGAATACACCAAACATCGTGTTAAAGAGGTTTTTAAACAATGGAAACTCCACAAGTACTTAAAACAATATTGAACTTGATAACATGCATGTATAAGTCTAGTCAACATGGGTCTCACAAATAACAAGTCCTACGTATTAACATCAAAATATACTTCAGAGTAACAAAGGAAAAAGTGATCACTTTATAATTATCCATATAATTGACCGTTTTATAATTATAGTTGCATTAATGTATAAACTTCATATAATTAATCGTATCAAGAATTTGCATCTGCAAAGCAGCAGAAGTTCACGTAGTGGCTTAACGATTGCCAAATGTAGAGAAGTACAAGTACAAGCAACTTAAGTTAAAAGCATTGTGCTTAAAAGCAGCAAAAGTACAGTTACTGAGTACAGTACAGTTACTTTCCACCACTGATTTGTACAGTCAAATACCCACACAGCTGGTGCTCTAAATACAAACGCAATAAAGCAAAGGAAGCGGATTTTTCTTTTCTCTTTCCTATTTGGTGACACAGCAGCTAACTTAAACGTTAACGCATGTTGTCGCAGCCGTGCGGAGCGTCCTTCGGCTCGTCTATTGTTTACGTGTGCAGGCCATGCCCGGGCCTGCTCTTCACCAAACTGCGCCAGCGCTTAGCCAACACTTTAGCTAGCAGCTCACCCAGGCTTCCACTGATTCCCACTCCAGTTTGTCCAAGTCTTGGGCCAGAAACCTCTTCACGTTCCCCCTGAAATTGATTTTAATAGTAACAGGGAGCCCCATGTCGGTCGTTTATGAGAAGATAATGGCTTTCATCTGCGGCGACACCGGCCTGTTTTGATGCCCGTTGCCCTCGACCGTCTTCTCTTGTTTACATCGTCAGCTGCGTCGAGAAAATACAGTGACGTCGACACTTCTTCTTCGCGCGTGTTTATTAGCGTGGCTTAAACATGAATTAGCGACACCTAGTGGTGGCGACGCCGCCTTAACGCCCCATTGCTCCACGGCAAAAAAAAAGCAACAGTAAAAAAGCAGAATCACAGCTCTCAAGTCTCAAGTCTTAAAACTGTGTTCAGTTTCACATATAAATACTGCATCAGGATGTGCTTGTTGTAACTATACCTTCTGGTGAGGTTACTTTACTACATGTATTTCTATTTTACGTTACTATTACACCACTGCAATTCAGAGTGATACAGTTTTTAATAGTTTTGTATTATTATTTATGATATATGTTATTTATGAAGCATAGGACAAACAAATCTGGGTTAAAGTTGCATGTTTATGTTCAGGGTGATAAGTTTTAAAATGCTTTGCAGAATACCTGCCTTTCTGCTTAAAGGTACATTTTAGAGCATGTACTTAAGACTTAGAAAGTGATACTTCTACTTGTAGTGGAGTACTTTTTTACTTGCACTCCTACCACCCTATATTAAGTGTATACATCTGCTACCTCTTTCGTTAAGTTAATATGTGGCGTAATAATGTATATAAACATTTATATGAAGACAAAAGAAAGTTTCAACCTTAAATAAATGTCATACAAAGTTACACCCATCTCTTTATGTTATTATCTTTGCACTGTAACTCAACGCTACATGCTTCTTTAAGTTGCTTATTAGATAACCAAAATGTTGTCTAATAAGTTGTCTAAAGGGATGTCGCTTGCTTTGTTTGAAGCCCCAGAGCTTTGAATCTTTCTTGGGACAAATAGAAAAAAAAGCCTCAAAGAACAAAGCATGTATACAGACATTGCTACTAACCAGTCAAAACTTTATCAAAAATATTATATTTGTACCACCACACAAAATAATCACAATTATCTACCAATACATATGGCTTGCAGAATAAAAAGATATCAACTTCAGATTTACATAAAAGTTGTATTTTAAATTATCAAATTATTATTATTTATGTATCTTTTTTTATTTTTTTATTTATGTATCTGTATTAGCCCGTTTTTAACACCCTTTTTGTTTACACCGATTCGCGCACGCGCAGTTATTAACATGCGCGTCTGTCGCGTGTTGATGTCGTCATCTTTAAGCTCACACACGTTTATAGTGAATTTAATGCTGTGGAGACAATCGTTCTTCGTCTGTTTGATCACATAAAATGTCTTCACTCCTCAAGGTGGATAATGAAATTAAAACAAAGGTAAGGTTTCGCTTTTATGAACCTAGAATAAGGTTGTATGACGTGTTGTTGTTGCCATTTTCTTGATAGCATGTTAGCCACATTTTGTAGCTCTGATAAGGTCAGGCAGATAGCAGTTAACGGCGGCTAACCGGTTTGTTTCCCGCCTGTTGCAGCACACCTGTCAAACCTTCCGACAGGTGCTGTGTCACGGTGACGGTAAACTTCACGAGGAGTGATGCGACGTTGACGTTGAAGCTGTGTGTGTAGAATGATTAGCTACTTTTTACAGACCACATGCACAAAAGAAGGCCTTATTAGCTGCCAAGTTAGCCAACTCAGGCTGTCGTTGTCATATCGTTATTACCTAATTTTACGGTTTTTAACCAATCTTTTTTTCTTTTTTATTTATTTATTATGTTTTAGTGTTTGTCTCTTAACTGTCAGTGTTGAGCAGCATAAAGATAGATCTTTACATTTCTGTTGGTAAACCAAACCCAGACATTCAATTATTAACATATTAGCTAGTACAAATTAGTAATTTACATAATAGTTTTAGCCATTTTCAGTAAAAGCTTCTCAGATATGTTGAATTTGTGTTTTTCTTTGTCATATAGGATAACGGTTATTAATTTCAGTGTGGTGTAATTTATGGCATTAAGAACAACACAAAACTGTATCGCACATAATTAAGACTCTTTCGTTGTGATGAATTACAGTGATGAAATTCTCAATTTCTAATATCTCAAATAATTTGCACCACTGAAGTGCAAAGCCCTGTATTATTAGCTAATTATCTGGCCTTGTGTTGTTGAGGAGCACTGAGTCAAATGTATGTAGTTTGTGTTAACTTTGTGTGTCGCACCCTCCTAATAGTGTGTTTAGTTGAATTACTACAAACTCACACAATAAGTACGTTTCAGCGCGGGGCATCTGGGTGCACAGGACTTAAGGAAACTTGATTGTTTGATCTCGTCTTTTGTCTGTGTTTGCAGGTCGATGCTTTCAGGGAACGTATCACTGCAGAAGTAAGTATGGATTAACTTGCTAAAAACAATTTTTTTGAGCGATGATGGTTTTTAAACTACACCCAACTAAAAGTTTTTATTTCTTTCAGGCAGAGGATCTAGTTGCAAATTTCTTCCCCAAGAAGTTACTGGAACTTGATCACTTCCTTAAGGTCAGTTAAATGTAAACTCAGCTAAATCAACATTGTATTATCTCACATACTTATGATATAAAAATGCTCCAGAACAACTGCTACAGGACAATGTGATGAGATTGGAGGATGGTTTCTGGAAGAAATAACTAGAACTGCAAAAATAAGTCAGAAATAACTCCCCAGTCAAATCACAGTAGTTGTACCATCGATGTGCTGCAGACTGTTGTAGATCAGGATGACAATACGACTGATATGATCGTCACCCAAACCTAATCTTATAAAACCATGAAGCATAATTTGTAGATCAGTTGATATTCTTTGTTGTTTTCAGGACCCAATCATAAACATCACTGAACTGAAAGAGATCCATTCTGAGATTAACCTGACGGTGCCAGATCCCATCTTGATTCCAAACCTGCACGACGGACTAGAAGCGGTGAGCCTCTATTCTAGAGTTAATGACATGCTCAGTCTCTGTAAGAACCAGCAGAGGAAAGAAATAGCTTCTAATCCTGTTTTTATTTGTTTCACAGCAAAATGCCAAAAAAAGGAAGCTAGAGGACGGAGGTGGGGAGGACATGGGTGAGTGTAATGAGTCTTTTACATTTTTTTTAATTAAAAGACATTTTATAGCCTTTCTTTACTTTATATCATAATCGTACTATGTCTGTTGTATTTTATAAAACATAATTTGTTTACGCTTCTTTTTCTGCTTCTTCCAGTGACTGGCACCAAGGTCTTCGTCATGCCTGGTGGGATGATGAAAAGCAATGCAAACCTTGTTGATCTTATTGAAAAGGTGAAGCCAGAGATCAGGACGCTCATAGAGAAATGTAACACGGTAAGTAACTGTTCTGTTGTGTTAACTGATGTTACAGCTGGAGTGAAACAGCTGCAGGATTAATGAAGGTTTATAAAGAGAACAGTTCTAATATTTTTACAGGTGATTCAGAACTTACTCTGCAGTTCATCTTATGCACTGAGATACAGTGCAGAACATTTTATTGTAAATGATGTGCCTCTTAGCTTCAGGCTCCATCATGTGAATGTAAGGGAGGCATTGCTGCCAGACAAATATCACACCTCCTGAGCTCCCTGTCCCGTTTAACCTGACTCATAGCATCCCGGATTTTTCTTTCTCTTTTTTCCTGATCAGTTTTCTTTTCTTCTGCAGGTCAAAATGTGGGTTCAACTGCTCATCCCCAGGATAGAGGATGGCAACAACTTCGGGGTGTCAATCCAGGAGGAGACAGTAGCTGAACTCAGAACAGTTGAAGGAGAGGCAGCGTCTTACCTCGACCAGATATCAAGGTTTGTGGAAGCCCTAATCATTTATAGATGATGTAATATGGGACATGTTCTGTTGTAATTTATAAGATGGATTCAGTGTTGTTTCACATGTTTTCATGCCTGTCTGCTTCACTACAGATACTACATCACAAGGGCAAAGCTGGTTTCTAAAATAGCTAAATATCCACATGTGGTAAGTGAATTGTTCAAAACAGTCTCAAGTATCAGACTTTACAGTAACATGTTTAACCCCTTTAACACTGAGGTTAAAACATTAGGACTTTTGTTCTGCATGTACTAAAGTAATGGGTGGGATGTGGCATAAACCACTTCTCTCCCAGGGGATATTCTGGTAAGAAACCTCTTATTGCCATGTGTAAAATTTTGTACACTGAAAATTCTTCTCAGTTTCAATTAAAAACTGCTTTGAATTCAGTAACAACACTGGCAGCGTTTTCATGATGAAGGCTGAGGCTCATGGGTATTGTAGTATATCAAACGAATTTCAAAAAGTTGGGTCACGGTGTAAAATCTATATACTGAAAGGTTTGCTCATATATACATCTAAGGATGTACAGTATATAGAGTGAATAATAGTCTTTCCTTTTTTTTTTTATTAGGAGGACTATCGGCGCACAGTAACTGAGATCGATGAGAAGGAATACATCAGTCTGAAGATCATAGTTTCGGAGCTCAGAAATCAATACGTATGTCATGTTATTTCTACTTAAATGTCTTTATTTGGGTTTATTTTAAATTGGAACTGTGCTCATTGTCGTTTCTTCTTTTGTTTCCACATAGGTAACGTTACATGACATGATCCTGAAGAACATCGAGAAGATCAAGAGGCCTCGAAGTAGTAATACTGACGCATTGTACTGATGTTCATCCAGCCATCACAGCCTCCAGTCCCCCCTACACCACCAACACCCTGTCTCCACCTACGTCTCCCTGCCATGCCTGTCGAGCTACAGCAGCCCGACCCTGGTCCACAAGACTACAAGTAGACATTCACCGACTTCAGTACAATCAACATAGCCGTGTTTGAAAAAGGAAAAAACATGCTTCAATAGACGGACACAATGCAGATGTTTTTCTTTTAATTGTAAGATATTTTTTCTTGTTTTAAACCATTTGAAGACATAATTATTCTTGCAGAAAATGGGCATAGACAACAAAAGGCGCTATGTATTTTTTAATTTTAATTAAACAGTTTGTCCTCAGATCTTTGTGAAATTGCTTCATTTATAGCTCGTAAGAAACGGTTCGGTGGTTTGTTTCTTGCTTGTTGCTTCAGTGAATGTTCCTTTTTATTTTATAAATTTAGGTTTTATATTAGACTCTTAATGCATCTTGTAGAGAATGGCTATTTATAGGAAATGCACCATGACTTTTTCTTTTTTGCTCTGAATGTTATACATTACACAGTGTAGTTGTAAGACGTGCAGATATCATCAAGTTTCAGGACCACAGGCTTTTTGAGTTTTCAGTGAAAATTTCTAAGTCACCAAAGCATCTCTTATGTTGAGTCATTAATTTGTTGAATAAAAATTTTTTGATAAGACTTTCTGAATTTTTTTGCTATGTTTCTAGTTGCTTGTATGTTATGAGAAAGCATGGGGTGTGTCTGTGTGACCTGCAGGTGTCACTGGCATGTACGCACCACTAATCTCAGGGCAAAGCACAAGCCCACTGCAGTCAACTAAACATACTCACTGCCCCAATGTGCAAATGTTTTTTACATCTTTGCAATATATTAATTTAGTTCTGCACGAAACGCATTCACACTGTCGTACGTCTTCATTCAGCGTCCATCCAATCCTGAGATAAGGAAATTTTATCTGTAATTTTAACTATATTTATATAATTTCTGATACAAGTTTGTTTAGATTATAAGTGTAATGTGAATTCTGCTTTTAAACACAGGTCTTGATTTTCCTTTTAAAATCCTCATTAATGAAGCTGAACACTTATTTATGTCCGAGTTCACTAAATTCTTTAAGTCACATATCTGTTCATTATCTTAAATGTTATGTCACATTGATAAGCACTTTTTCCCTGCCCTGTGTCAGTAAAAGAAAGTGCAAATACACAGTTTTAGTGGTAGAATTGCACTTAAAATTAAATTAAAGATTAAAAAAAACTTAATCCCAGAGGGAAATGATTTAACTGTAGCAGTCAAACACATGTATGGTGTATACACGCCATAAGGCATGTCAGTAAAAGTCAGTATCAAAAGTCAATCCACAGAACAACTGCCACAATGGCAATTAATGAAAATTCACAAATATTATCCTTTACTGTCTTCTAATAGTATTTAACTCAATGTATTGGAGTCTAGAGATGAAATGTCTCCTTTAGAGAAATCAAACAACTTGAGCTGCTTCCAGTTCTCATGAATGCAACATCTCAAGGACTCATTGAGAGACTCAAAAAGAAACGGACCAGACTTTGGTGGTCAAAGGTCAAAGTCACAGTAACCTCACATCTGTCCTGTTTTCATCATCTCAATTTCCCTGGGACGTCTGGAGAGGAGGAACTGATTAGTCAGACCTGCATTTAAACTGGTTGGTGCGGTAGTGGAGCAAATAAAAAGGACACAGAGAGTCAATAAAGTACAGGTACCTCAAAATTCTACTTAAAGGTGTAGTGTATAAAGGTTAGTGGCATCCAGCAGTTAAAACCCCCCCACCACCACCACCACCCTCAGCCCAAGCAAGAGAGAGCAGAGGACAGAAAAGACAGATTGTAGACTGATTAATGCTGCTGAAAAGATCTCTGTGAATAGAAGTAAATTCCCTTTGTGATCGATGTAAATCTTACACCTTCGTCGTACACAGGGCGTGTAACTGAATGCATTTACTCAAGTACTGTAACTCTGCATTGTTTCTGATGGGTTAGAACTATTTGATAATCTCATTTATAAAGCAATGTTTTCAATCACCTCCATCTCTATGCAAACTTTAAAATGAGAACCGGCGGACAGCCTGACAGTGTGCGCCACACGATGCTTTTAGTTTCAGTGAGAAGATCAGATCTGTGCATCATAACTGAGAAAAACAACCAGTTCTCTCTGGTCTCACCACCACACATCTGACGTTGCTTTGACATGTCGCCTGAACACTACCACTGTTAAAGCCTTTTGGGACACACGTGTTGTCTCCAGTGTATTCTGCCCCTTGACCCCGTGTGTCTCTGAAAGCGCATGGCTGTGGTGAAAGGCAGTGTCACTGTGTGGGGACTGCTGAGCAAAGAGAACATGCTCTGGTTAATATTTAATGGTTGTTCCTGCCAGAGAATTAATCAGTATGAGTCTGAGCACAGCACAAACTATGCAGTGGATTTTATTTAAAACTCTATCCAGCATTCGTTCATTGCTGCATTACAAAAAATTCTGTGGTGCATTTGTATAAAAATATTTTTTAGCATGATGTGTGAAGTTGTTTTATCATAGAAAGAGCCTGCAGTGTCTCTCCTGAGAGAAAAGACAGTTGTAATAAACAGTCAACATTAAAAGACCTTGAACACTGAATACAAACAAAAAAAACAGCATCATTTGGACAAAGTTCTCCTACCAGAACCTAATGAACATGTTATATCTGTAAAAAAGCCCATATGAAAGAAAGGACGTGTGAAGAAAGTAAATGCATTTCCTAAACATCAAACTCCTGTTTAATGTTTAATGTATGTTTAATGACGAACACAGACCCGGAGTCTTCACCATGTGAAGCGATGAAACAATCCCAGTAAATACAGAAACCGTGATGATCGACCTGAAACTACAAGTTAGACCTAATTCATAACTTCTTGTCTTCTCTATTTCCCCTGCAAATCCCGCACAGAGCCCAAGGCACCATGGTGGTTGGGATTAAAAGTGCAACTACGCTCTTACTGAAAGACAGGAAGAAGAAAGTCATATGGTTTTCAGAAGAGAATGTCCATCCATCCAAGAAGTGAAGCAAGAGCAAGGAGACAGTGATGCATCCCATCTTGAAGATGGCGCTCATGCCCTTTGTCTTGTTGCTGTTGCTGAGTGGTGAGTGTAGACCGAGGCCCAGGCCAAACAGGCTGCCCATGTTACGCAGGAGGCTGGCGAAGGGCGTGGAGTCCAGGTGGACCCACTCGGGCCTGACGCACCACTTCTGGGCTTTCTCCAGCGTCCACAGCAGGTCTACACCCAGAGCTTTGAGCAGGAGGTAGAAGCCGACAGCGAAGGAGGTCAAGAGGAGAGTGGTGTAGAAGTACTTCTTCATGCTGGCGCTGTAGATCCACTTCTCACTGGACACAAGCTGAGCTACAACTAGACCTGACACAAAAAAAGAGGATCACAAACTCATGTTGTAGTTCTTCATTTTCTGCTAAATCGTCAATCGGATCATGTGTAATATGTAACAGGATTAAAGTTACAGCTGTTTGATGTTCCAACATTTGAACCACTTAGTGACTGCTTTCTGAATCCATGCACGTTCTCTGTAATAATAATATGCAAACTGACTGTTGCTGTTGTTAAATATGTGTAGGGCACCAAGAAGCCCACTGAAACGTAGAGAAATATCAGGATGAAGCAGCATAAGCACCAGTAAATGAAAACGTATTTAGTTACTTCACAAGACTGAAACAGTCCAAATGTTTCTGCACGTATTCAAACAGTCAGTTATTATTACCTGTGATGACTCCAGCAATAACTTGGTGGGGGAAGTGTGCAGCCATATAAACCCTGGACATGCAAACCACCAGCAGCACCAGGCCCATCAGCATCCACAGGCCTATCTGCAAAAACCTGAGAGAAAGTGATGAGGGAACGAGAAGTGAGGTTTTTATTTGACTCCCAAGAGAAAAAAATCAAAGAAGTGAATGATTGAATTAACGCAGACTTTACCTGTACAGTAAAGGAGGGCATCGCTGCTCTGTAGCGACAGAGAGTAGCGCCGTTACCATTACAAACCAGACCCCAGCTGCACCCATAGCGTGACCTGAAGGGCTTCCTGCAGATTTAGATTTATTCTCAGCCGTCATTGTACAACAGTGAAAGCTGTGCACTGATCATGTCACTTCACCTCTGTCAGTGTTACTGTTCAGCATTATACAGTTTCATTAGATTCTTTTCACTAATGCATCATTATTTTCCATCAGTAGACTAACTGATTCAGATGGATCTAATAATTCCACTGTCAGCTGTACCTGGTCCAGTCTCACATGTGATGGGGAACTGGTGCAGAGAAGGGGCCGGTCCTGCTCCATAAAACCGGGTCTCGTGAACCCACCAGTACGGTCTCTCCCCAGAAAGAACCCTGCCATGAAAGAAACCCAGAATCTCAACACACAGCTGCTTCTCTCTCTCTCTCTCTCTCTGTCTCTCTGCATGTGTCTCGTCGTTACCATTTCAGGACCAGGTTGAGCCAGTCGCCGACGACGGCCACCCAGAGCAGCCTTAGTCCCGTGTCTCTCTGCACGTGGAACCAGATTGGGAACAACCAGAAGAAGGTGGTGTGCAGATCAGCCACTGCGGACGCCAGTCCAAACAAGTCCTCATACTCGCTGTACTTGGTCTGGAGATGGACGGCCAACTCAACCCCCCAGCTGTGGAGAAGATCCATGATGCCACAACCTGAGGATGACGGTCTTGGCTGTTTTGTCTTTGTTGCTAGATAAGTTGCTTCCAAACTCTTTCAGGCAGTCCCCTCTGCTCTGCCTCAGTATGATCCACATTGGACTTTACTCAAGGCTAATAATGTTGTTTGCCTTTGGGACAGTTCAGACAGGTTCCTTAACCTTTACACCCTCCGAGCCCCCCTCTGCTAAAACCCATCATTGCAGACATCAGCTGCTCCTATTATTTCTCTTTCTCTTCTCAAAACAAGCTCAAGCATGAGCTCATCTGTGGGGACGTCCCTGCCGGGCTTTGTGCTCGACCTACAACCTGCCAATCAGATTTTTCAGTTTTATCACCAACTATCGCCTCAGCTTTTACTCAGTCCAAACCCACTCCTTTAATCATTGATCTCCTTATGTAACATATGGATTACTCCACCGTCCTGACCGGTGACATGTCTCATGTCACCAAAGCATCAAGAAGCATGTGCGTAGCTGAGAAACTATTACCAAGAGGCTGCGTGTGGAGAAAATGTCTTCACTGTCAGGTTTAGTCTAGAGCTGTGCACCGTGGAGTATGTCCTATGACGTTAGGACATCCAGAACAATAAAAGAAATCGGTGTTAGTTTGAATGCAATCAGATAATTTGGGTCACAGTTATGACCCATAGTAATCTGTGCACTGACTTCCTCTCTCTGTGCTACGTACAGTAGTTCACTGATAAAGACGTCCATTGACGTTTGGTTTTTCCGCTATCTTCCCCACTTGTTTATGTGACAAACCACAGCAACTCGAGTCCCAGTGTTTTATTACACATGTGCAAGGTCCAAAGATCAGCGTGTGCATGCGTTTGGGTAGTGGGTCCCACTGGTATAAAACCAACCAGCTGTGTCACTGACAGCAACAGTCCCTTTTCTTGTCTAGCTCACTCACACTTCACTTCACTGGGATTTTCTCCCTCTTGTGACGAAGATGCTTGACGCTGTCATGGACGCCGTGCAGGGTTTTGGGGTGAGCACCACCCACTACCTGCAGAGCAACTATCAGGACGCCCAGAGCTTGTTTCTCTGGGTGTCCTGGGCGGCGGATCTCAGGAACACCTTCTTCATCTTCTTCCCACTTTGGTTTCACCTGCGGCCGTCAGTGGGCATTAAGCTCATCTGGGTGGCTGTGATTGGAGACTGGCTGAACTTGGTGTTCAAATGGTGAGTGAAGCTTTTAGAGTGAATCTGAGTTGGTGAAATCAAAGTAGGTGGCAGGTTCTTCTTTAGTATAACTGAAAGCATATTTCTGTTTTCTGCTTCAGGATTCTGTTTGGGGAGAGGCCTTACTGGTGGGTCCATGAGGCACCTTATTATGCAAACACGGTCCCTCCCCACATTGAGCAGTACCCCATGACCTGTGAGACGGGGCCAGGTGAGACATGACAATACACATGCATGGCTGGACTGGATGTGGTAGAGAAACAAATCAGTCATATGTTTGGTGTAATATCAGATAAATGATTTTCCTTTATCATGTTTTTAAAAGTGAAACTCAAATGTACAAAGTAATTAAATTTGTAGTGGAGTAGAATTGGAAAAAACTGAAATACTAAAGCGCTTCTACTTGAGTGCAGTACTTGAATAAATGTACTTGTTACTTTCTGTAACTTTCCTCATGCATACATTTAATTAAAAGTGAGGGATCTGATACTGATCCGTACTCTCCCTGTTGGCGTCTCACAGGCAGCCCGTCCGGTCACGCCATGGGAGCTGCAGGTGTGTACTACACCCTGGTGACCTCCATCCTGGCCATCGTGTCCAGCAAGAAGAAACAGGGGAGCAAGAAGTCGAGCAGCAAAGACTGGTGAGTGAACAAACCCAAACATCAGCTTCACCTGTGCTGATGTCAGGGTTGTTTACGTTTCCTTCCCCTCGCAGCTTATCGCCGCAGACACCGTATGTGTGCTGTGGTTTATCATTGACTTCTGATAGGGGGATTACATGGGTTGTTTTGATCTCCAGGCAGCTAAAGTTCTTGTGACAAGCAAAAAAAATGGATCAATTTTGACTTGCTTGTTTTGGTTCCAGACTGATTTGACAGAATCTGTCGGGGTTTGTGTTTGCAGGTATCTGAAGGCTCTTCTGTGGACATTATTCTGGGGAGTCCAGGTGTGTGTCTGTCTCTCCAGGGTCTTCATCGCTGCCCACTTCCCCCACCAGGTTGTTGCTGGTGTCATCACAGGTCAGTCTGGAGATTTATTCTTACCAGCTCTGAATAGAATAAGCTCAGTACACCTGCATGTGTTCCATTCAGCACAGTAATAACATAACATGGTCAGGTAAGGAAGCCGGTCTGTAGCCTGACGGACTAAATCCAGGGCCCTTGGTCGGACCCCCAAGGTAGCAGCACAGTAAGAGAAAAATGTTCAGAGAGACATCAGTAAGAAAACAAACACAATGAGATGGAAAAACCCAGGATATTAAAAGTGATGGAGGGACATGCTGCGGTTTAATATATAACACAAAGTATTGATTTGAGATATTCACCATGTTTCGTTTGAAGGTATGATTGTAGCTGAAGCCTTCAACAGAACTGAGTGGATCTACAGCGCCAGCATGAAGAAGTACTTCTACACCACTCTCCTCTTGACCTCCTTCGCTGTCGGCTTCTACCTCCTGCTCAAAGCTCTGGGTGTAGACCTGCTGTGGACGCTGGAGAAAGCCCAGAAGTGGTGCGTCAGGCCCGAGTGGGTCCACCTGGACTCCACGCCCTTCGCCAGCCTCCTGCGTAACATGGGCACCCTGTTTGGCCTGGGTCTGGGGCTACACTCGCCTCTGTACACCGAGACCAAGAAGAGCAGCAGCACGTTGGTCAGAGCAGGGTGCATCATCAGCTCTCTGTTCCTGCTTCACCTGTTTGACTCCGTCAAGCCTCCCACACACACCGCAGCCCTGTTCTACCTGCTCTCCTTCTGCAAGAGCGCCACCGTGCCTCTGGTCACTGTCAGCATCATCCCGTACTGTGTGAACGGAGCTCTGAGCCTGCAGAGCAGGAAGCGACTGTGAGCAGCACTGTGAGAATCGAAGGATGGATGAGATAGAACTGCAGAGTCTCTTCTAGAGAAGAAAACTTTCCTCTGATGCTTATTGCATTTATGAAGGTAACTGTTCCTCAGGACAGGCAGAGGAGACCAAGGGCAAATTGTCACTTGTGTCATTTGGACACGGAACGTTTTGTGCACTGTGTGACACTAAGTGAAAGCACTATTCTAAATTTAGCTAAATGTTATAATTACAACAGTTTCTGGGTTCTGGAAAAGGACAAAAATGAGTCCAGCATTTGACATTTGACTTTGTCTTTCATAGCTTGAACATGTTGTTTGAACTGTAATATCACTGTATTTTAAATGTTTTCGTTCTTGAGCCATTTTGTAATAAAATGTTTGAAATGTATGAAACGACTTTGTTTTACTGCATCATGTATTTATACTCATTATCAGAACTGATCTCACCAGTGACAATAATTCACACAAGTAAAAGTACCTCAAAGTAGTAACACTTCACAAGTAAAAGTACCTCAAAGTAGTAACACTTCACAAGTAAAAGTACCTCAAAGTAGTAACACTTCACAAGTAAAA
>JAUYWH010000011.1:14862386-14892111 GCA_034779795.1 Ctenopoma multispine | reverse complement strand
TAGGGCTTTATAAGTGAGGAGCAGGATTTTAAACTCTATTCTAGATTTTACAGGGAGCCAATGGAGAGAAGCTAATGCAGGAGAAATATGATCTCTCTTGTTAATTCCAGTCAGATAACACAGTAACTCAGCAGTTTTACTCATCACTAATTAAAACAGGTAAAAAACCTCCCAGCATGCACTGGTGTAATGGGCTTGTATATATACATTTCCACATGTTTTTGCATTTTACTATTACTTGTATTTTGTTAATTTGACTGAGGTAAGATTATGGCTTTGTTTATTTCTCATGCACACACACTTTCTAGAGGATTGTGGCTGCAGGAGTTGGTATTTCTTGTAATTTACAGTGGTTAGTTAATAGACTGTCTCCCCTGTCTTCTCCTCTGACAGACTGCTGCTCTATGGGTCGGGCTGTGAGTCAAATCCAGAGGAGACCAACCCCACCGCAGTGTGAAGATGCATCCACTGAGACAGATTCACCGTAAACCCCCACGTCTCCACCAAACACAAACCACAGGAAGAGAATCTTAACTATAGTGAGGCATCCAATGACCAGGATGTTCCGTTTGTAGGAAATCCAGAAGCTGTGAGTGAAGATAACAATACTGATAAAAACCAGACACTCACATGAGCGGACCGAGATAAAGTGCTGTTATAAAAGGAGCTGTTCGACATTTCAGGAAATATGTTTTTCTAAGAATGAGATGAGAAGGTTATTCTCATATTAGATATTTAAATACATTTTCAAGCAAAAATACCAATCAGCTTTGTATTTCTGTTTTTCTGGGTAAGGACCGTTGATTAGAAGATGTCTTGTTTATGAAATTAGTTCTGTTTGTAATGGTATATTAAAAGCTTTAGAATAAGTTCATGTTTTGTAACATCTGTAGTTTAAAGTTTGTGCCATGTTGCAGTGTTGTGCAGCAGACATCTGTTAAAGGAGATTTATAATCTCAATAAGCTTTTACTGGTTAAAGCTTCTATTAGAGCAGCAGCAGCAGCTAGTGGATTAATCAAACAAATGATGAGCTGAAAATTAATCAGCACTTCTTTTGCTAATCCATTTATCGTTTAGGAAATATCTGCTGCAGGAGCTCGAATGAGAACATGTTTTTTTATGTATTTCAAATGTGAAATACAAATGTAGCTGGATTCAGGTTAGATGATAGTTTAGCTCACTGTTCATATGTTCGTGCAGAGGTTTTTAAGTCTTGCAGAAAGTGCTTTCTTGACTGTGAAGGAAAAAGAACTTGACTTGTTTTTTACTTCTACCAAAGATGAAATCATAAAACAACACTGGATACTGATGCAGGTCAGCAACAGACTTTGAGTACAGTTTTTATCTGACGAGACCGCGAAGCTGAGAGGAAAGAAACCAGGTCGACTCATAGGTGTTCAGTTTAAACACAATTTATTTTTCTGCTTAAATAATTACTAGGATCATCCAGTGTAGGCTATGTTGGTTCATCATACTTGTCAGTACCAGATTTTTCATCAGCATTGGGTGCTTAATCTTAAAAAAAAGGCAAAACAGGGAAAAAGCTAAACGTTTTAAACAAAAACAGAAAATCAGATTTTTAACACGTGTTCAATACTGTGATTTATTTTTTTATTATTTTTAGCTGTTATTAAAAATGGCTAGATTTGGCTAATGGGGCTAAAAATGAGATTCTCTGTTCTCATGTAAATACATTTAAATTAAGATACAATTCATCAAACCATGAATAAAAACTGTCCCCTTTTTAAAATCACAGCAGACATACAATCCTAAACTCACACTTCTAGTATGCATGAAGGGCGTACAGTCAGTCACACAGATGTATGTATTTGTTGTTACACACAGATGGTGGCTAACAGGTTGGAGATAATGTGCTAGTCTGCAGGTTACATTCGGGGACACTATCAGTACCATCCTGAAGCGTAAGAATGAAGCTTTGAAATCCCACTGCTGGAGTGTGTGTTTTCCATTAGTAAAAAAATCTAAAACAGTCACAGAAGACAGACGTGTGGGTTATTATGAGTGCTCGCACAGTACCGTCAGACCCTCTCTAATTGTGTTACAGTGCTTTGAATTAGAAGGAAAAAACAAAAAGCGTTAAAGTAAATTGACGTCACATGCAGCAAAATATCATTTCTGACGACAGTGTTCCACAGAGGGCGGAAGTAGGTGGTGCATCTAAGAAACGTCCTTTTGTTTAAAATCAAGCAGTTTTTTTTCTCCATTCGTTTCTCATTTACATACAGCTTTTTTTTTCTTCCCCTGTTCCTTTTTATATTCGTTTAGGAAGAGCACGTCAGGTCACACACACGCACACACACACTCTCAAGGCTGCTCAATCGGTGTCGACCTCAAATACAAATGCAGCGTCTCTGCAAAGCTTCATCAAATCAAATCAGTGCATAAACAATCTGTGAAGCTGCTGATTTTCATTTATATTTCATTTATATACACAACAAAATCACCCTTTAACTATATATATTTTTTTAAAAAGAACCGAATGGTACACCTCAATACTGTGGTTCCAGGAGGAAAAAAATAGACCATATAAGGCGAGTGTCTGAGAGAAAGTGAATCACAAGTCCTCCTTAGCTGTCAGCAGTTTGTGAGTCTTTGGTCACAGACGCCTTTCAATCATCACAGATCAGAAAGCCCCAGCTCACGTCCATGCGCGTCCTTCGGTTGCTGTTCCAGAGATTCAGTGAGTTTGGTGACATGCTCATGCGAAATCAAAAGAAAGAAACTTGTTTAGCTTGTTGTCTTGCTGAAAACCATGCGTTGCAATTGAAAGCTTCAGACACGTTTTGGCGAGTTGACGAGGCTCCCTCGTGCTCGTGGGCTCCAGTTAGTTTTTCCTCCCAGGGTTTGTGTGGTGTCACAGGTGGATGCCGGTGGTGCTGGCAGGTAAAAGAGGCCAAATTTATGTTAAACTTGATGTTCTGCAAATACCTTGACACTAACAGTTTTTGGGAGTATGATGTTCATTTATCTCCTGTTACAG
The DNA here is from genome assembly GCA_034779795.1 of Ctenopoma multispine. Lineage (NCBI taxonomy): Eukaryota > Metazoa > Chordata > Actinopteri > Anabantiformes > Anabantidae > Ctenopoma > Ctenopoma multispine. The sequence goes on along the minus strand of JAUYWH010000011.1, from coordinate 14,889,109 downwards.
GCTTAATGGGTGTAAACATTGTGAGTATTTTGCTAATATAAATGAATCGTCCTGCACTCGGGTACAGTTACACATATTTATCCAATGAAACGTTCCCACTGAATATCAGCTGGTGGGATGCAGGCAGAGCAGCGACACAGTGACAAGTTTGGATTCAGGTGCACAGCACAGTTTGAGGGAGACAGGTGTCTGCAGGTTAACAGCTAGTACTCTGCAGCAAATATGCTCCATATTTCTGTTGTGCTGAGGTTATAACTTTAACCTCTGGTAGCAAACGTTACCATGTGTTCCTAAAATTTTTTAAATGCTGCTCTTCTGTTGGCTGCAAAGTATCCACAGTACTACAGACTCTTACCAGGTTTAGTTGAGAGTGCTGCTGTTATGAGTGACTTTTCTTCCCTTGTCTCTTGTTGGCACCATCTCCAGGCTTTGCAGAGAGAGAGAGGGAGGGAAGAGACAAAAAGGTACAAAGAAACAAGAAGGGGGAAGAGAGAGAGAGAGAACTAAGTTTCAGGCTCAGACTAAATATGACACACGTGTGTTAATGAAGCAGAGTTTAGAGCTGAGCTACGATGCATCAGGATCCAACATGCTGGAAGAGAGATGAGTTTAAGAAGAGAGAAAGGTTCAATCAATTCCTGTTAAAACAGAGAAAAAGTTTTTTCTCTATATTAGTTATAACACTTAATATTAGTCATTTTCAAGCCAACAAACTAGGACTGTTGTACACTAGGTGCTACTGATACACTGCAGTACAGAGGAAACACGGCACAACACAAGTGAGGCTACGGTAATAACGCTGCTACTTCATTACACAGCACTTCACAATGCACAATCCATTTTTACCACACAAGCAAAACAGCTTAATGCTGAGATCAGACCGTAGAGTGTGAGCACGAGAACGCCTCCATCCTACACTACACGTCCAGTGTCACTTTGCCCCGTGTCATCTTTTACGCCTCATTAGGCCATAATGGAAGATTAGCCTTTTGGCTAATGTGTAGTTTTATATTGTCTATTATCAGCAAAATAAAATGTGTGATATTTACTACTGTCAAACTAATATTAGGAGCTGACACTAACACCACAACAAAACCCCCCAGAAAACTGCAAATGCAGCTTTTTAAATGTGCAAACTGAAAATGCACATAAATAAGAGATGAAACTTTCTCTTGCCTTTGACGACCTTCTCACAAACAAACGTTTCGTCTGATCCCAGCATCGCTCTGCTGAAGATACTAGCTACAAACAAGACGCAGCAGTGAAATATTTCCCTCCAGTTAAATTTGGATAAACGTGCTTTAAACCAACATGAACTTATAGTTGAAGAATCTGGGTAAGAAGGGCCTGAATATGAGGCAGCTGAACGTTCAGTGTTTAGATACGATCAGAGCTTCATGCAGGTGCAGTCACTAAACTAAGGGTTGGTTTTAACGCCAACCTCAGTTTTCCCTCTCTGGGCCTCCTCTCCAGACTTCTCGCCTTTGTGGCCCTGCCGGGAGCGCTTCCCTCGCTTCTTGCCCTTCCCCCCAGCGGCTCCTGCTGCTGCTTTTGCTGAAGCAGCAGCGTCTGCTCCATCTGTTGCCACACCACAACCACCACCTTCTGCAACAGCTTCGCCTTCACTTTCCCTCCTTTCCTCTGAGTTCACCACACGGCGCACCACCTTTCTGATCACCTGTAAGGGGCAGAATCACGTCAGAAGGAGGAGGAAGACGCATTGTAAGAGGAAGAAATAATGAAAAGGAAGATGAGGAGGGTACATAGGCGGTGTGTGTACAAGTGCGTGTGTGAGTGATGGAGATGCAGCAGGTGATGGATGTTTACTTTTCTGGTGACCAGATTCCCGTCTTCATCTGTGAACTGCTCCTCTGTCACAGACTCTCCGGGGATGTTTTTGGCCTCCTCCCCCTGAAGTTAATGTTTAACGATGGATGCAGGAGTGAGAGAGAGAGTGGGATGGGAGAGGTTGGTTGGAAGAATAGAGGAGTAAAAGATGGAAGTTGGGAAGAGCTTTAAGACAGTTTCACTGTGTAATGTGATTAGTCAGAAAATCAAGATTAAGAAAATTTCCAAACAGACGTCTGCTTTCTTTCTGCTTCAACTAAACATATAGTATATACAGTAGAAACCAAATGCAGCACAACCAATAATCCACCAAGCAGGTAGAAAAGGCAAAGCCCAAACAGAGCAGTAGTTAATACTGACTCACGCCAACAAGCAGTAAGTAGCACTTCATGCTACAGCAAAGCTAAACAGCCACACACTCTGCTGTAGTACACTCAAGTTTCCATCCAAATGTGGTGCAGATTTACACATCTGTCTATTACTGTTAAGTGAATATTAGTGTTTTTAAGTTTGGTGGCATTAAAACATTGTAAAGGAAAAAGCTGCGACAAGATGATTTAGTTAATAAAACGTCAAATGATGGAAAACACAGTGGAAATATAGCATTTGAAGTTGTTTTAAGTGCAAACTGAAAAACTGAATTTAAACAGTTGGATGGAGACGTTCTCCTTTCTCTCACACCGTCCTTTTCTTACAAACAGCTGCACAAAAGCACTCCAACCATACATCTGTATTCTACGCGTCGCAGTGCTTATGAGCGCACTGCACACTGCCAAGAGCCGTCCACACACCAGGACTCACACACCTTGAGTATGACCCGCCTGCGGTACACCCTGGTGGTAACAGTGGTCTCTTCATCAGAGCTGGACTCTTCAATGCTTCCCTGACGAAAGCAGCCCAGTAGCAGTGTAACATTAATGCCTCAATGCGTTTGTGGTAGTGCGCATGTGTTAATTTAATATTGACTTTAATCATTCAAACGGTTTAAGTCAATCTTTGAATGTCCTCTGCCCTGAGTGTTGTACATTTAAAGAATCAAATCCACGAAAGTGAATATATCACAGCACATTAGGAGATTTGAGGCCTCTGGAAGAACAACTCTCACCTGGACTTTGTGCTGGGACCTGTCGCCTCTCTCCTCCTGTTCTCTGCTTGGTCCCGCTGTGCTGCTGTCCTCCTGAGATCCCGTCCTCTTTGCCTCCTTTTCCTTTCCTCCCCTGGCTGCGTCAGACTGACCTCCATTCTGGTGATCTTTCAGAGGTGGGCGCTGCTCCAGTGAATCAGCCAGACTGTCGGGGCTGAGAGATAAATTGAGCTGCTATCCGAAACCTGCTGGTCTGACTTTAAACCTTGGCGTGTAAATGGTGGAATAAAAACAAATCCTACCTGCCCTCCTCAGTGCTAGGGCTGTGGCCAGGGGCTGTCAACTCTGCGACTGCTCCCGATGGTTCACTTCTCCAGCCTGGAACCGAAGACACTACTTTTTCTGCTTGCCGTACTTGTTCGAGGATGTCATTCACCCTCTCCTCTGTCATCTCCTCATCCTCCGAGCCTCCCTCCAGCTTTATATCCTCCAGCAGACTCTGCAGCCTCTCCTGGGTCATCTCCTCCTCTTCTTCCTCTTTCTCCCTTCCATTTCCATCACCAGCGTGTAAGGCAGAATCTTCTCTTTGGTTGTTCTGGAAAACATCATTTTGTTGTGGCTCCAGTTCTTCTGTGTTCTTTCCTGATTTCTCTACTGCCCTTCTGTCATTATCTGGCCAGTCATAGGAAACCAGCCCTGTCTTGTGTTCCACCTTTTCTCCAGTGATCAAGGTTGTATCTTCGGCACCAGCAAGGGTGGGTTCTGGGGCACAGGAGCCAGAGCCTGGGGCAACTGTGAGGGGGTCGCTGCTGGAGGTACTGGTGGTCTGAGTGAGAGAGAGGTCGCTAGGTCTAGTAAGCATGATCTTGCTAGGGGAGTCTATGCTAGCATCTCCCTCGCTAAAGAAGTCATCTGAGCGCAGTGGGGTGGGGGGCTGGTAGTTCAGTTCTGTGGGGGTTTGCAGCTCCAGATCTATATTGTTGTATCCTGGGTGGGTGGCAGGAGTAGAGGATTAGAGGGTGAGGGGGTTGAAGAAGGAGGGAGGGAAAAAAGAGGGAAGGAAAGAAGGGTGGGAAGGAGAGGTGGAGTGATGGAAGTGATGAAATGAGAAACACTTGTAACACTTCAGGGTAGTATTTGTTCAAAGGTCACACTGGTGTAATCCACACACCATGAAGCTGCATTGGCTGTTTTTTTTGGCCACTTGGAGGCAGTAGAAACAACAACACTGACACACTGTCGACAAGGCTTTTTTTTTTGTTTCTACCAACTTCACATATCTGGTTCTTTAGCAGACTGGATAGTTGCTAGCTTTCCAGCTGTCTGCTGCTTGGCCGGCACTCACATTCATATTATTCATCTCATTCTAGTTCTGTGTTTGTCTCAAGTGACCCCTGAGAAGAACATGTGTCCACCTGCTGGTTGGTATTGTGTAGGAAATCTACAGTGTGTTTACTGTCCAGTTGCCCCTGAACCACGTTGTTTGGGATAACCACGGCCTGGATGACTGAGAATCTCCACAGACATTAATCAACACAAAGAGCCAACTACAACTACATCTGTAGAACAGTAGAACTAGAAACGGGAGACAAATTCCTTGTATGGGCAAACATACTAGCTGTGTAAATATCCAACTTTTTGCCACATTAACTTCATAACATGACAATGTGTCAGTGTTGTGTTTACAGCTCGTTCTGCTGCCTGGTCAGAACAAATCGGTTTAAATTTTTTTACCTGACCTCATGTGACCTCTGAACCAGAAATGTAAAACAGACACATAACCAGATCACAAAGAGATGGAGACAGAGAAAAGAAAGTACCAAAGAATATACAATGTAAAGTAGGTACTTCATGTGTACTGCATTTCTCTTTTAGATCCTGTTCCATGTTTCAAACTGGTACTTATGTCAGCCAAGTCTTCTGTAAAGCACTTAATGTCAGGCCCAGCCTCAGACTTAGAGCTACTAATTTCATTAAAAATGCAGCAGCAGTGAAATTAGTTTGCAACAAGCAACAACGTCAGCTCATTGCTTTAATAGTTATGTCAGATTCTGGACAAAGACTTGAGTTAGGGTTTGTTAGTTGTGTTGACTTAAACAAAAAGCAGAGACACGTCTAAATATAAACTTCAGGAACAGAGCGATCCCGCCGGAAGTAAAGAGGGACGCCAGGAGGGAGGGGAGAAGATGAAGGGGAGGTGGAAAGTGAGGAGGAGGGAGAGTGATAATCCAAGGGCGGAGAAGGACAAAAATTAGGTGTGGGAGAATCTGCGATAAAGGTAGAAAAAGGAGGGCGTGTAGACGTTTGAGGGGAGGAGGCACAAATTAATGATGGAGAGGGGGGAGATGAAGAGGGAGGAGAAGATGGAAAGGGTGAAGAGGAAGGACCAGATAAGGAGAGTACAGTGCAAGAAGAGGGAAGAGGGGGAGATGATTCAACAGGTGGAGGAGGGCGAAGAACAAGTGGAGGAATAGAAGACGAGGCTGGAGACGAGGGCAGGCAGAGGGAAGATTGAGGAGAGGGACGAGGAGTCAGTGGAGAAGGAAAGAAGAAGGGAGAGCACCTGAAAGGGCTTCCAGGGGAGGATGGGAGTGGTGGGGAGTAAGGCAGAGTGAAGAGGTGTGGGAGGACAGGAGCAACAGGTAGGAGGTAAATGGGAGGTGTTGAAGGGGGAGATGGGAAATGAAAGACAGAGGAGGGAGAAGGGACAACAGGAAGACAGGAAAAAGAGAAAGAGGTGATATGGGTGGGAGAGCAAGAAGAGAGGGAGGTAGAGGAGGAAGGAGTAGCATGGAGAGGGGTGTCAGGCTGAGATGTTTGAGGACATCGAGGAAATGTAGGAGATCTGAGAAGTTTTGGAGCTACTACAATGATCACAGTTCAAGAGACAGAACAAAAAAACAAACTATTAATGCAGCACAAATAACAACAAAAAGGGTTAATGCACAGACGATGAAGTGAACTTATGACTGATGAAGGCTTAACGTTACAGTAGCTGCAGAAGCAAAGACACTGCACACCAGAACCAGGGGATTGCTTATCTCGGCTGATAAGCAAGAACGGGCTTTTTAGTTGAGAGCAGCAGCATTATTTTGAACAGGAGAGAATTAGGTAGTAAACTAGGTAGTATTAGGCCAAGTTTTAGGATCTAGGAGGTTTAAAGTTAATAGCTTTAACAACTCTTGTCACTAACAAGACACTATCTATGAAGACAGTTCTGCACGGTTCCCATAGAAAATCTCATCTTTGAAGTATTTTCTCTTGTAAAAAACTAAAATATTGCTTTAAAACACTAAATCTAAAAGTCATTTCGTCGTTATTTTGGGTGTGGTATCTTCATCGCTTTCGTGCTCACTTTATGCTTCGTCAGAGGTTTTTCAAACTGTATTTCTTAGTTTTACGAGAAAAAAAACTTCAAGGATGATGTCTTCGTGGTTGATTAGGTAAATGCACATCTGGTTAACTGCCCCTTCGTTTTGACTTAGTGTCACCACAGTTGGAGATTTATTCAAAAATCTCATCTACATACATACAGTATATTTCAGTATACTTACTTAATTCACTTCTCAGCTGTAAACACACTACATCCCAGTAAAGGTCAATTCAAGTATTCTGTGTCCAAATAACATCTAATTCAGCTTTTAAAAAACAAATGATGTGAAACCTTAAGTCTTTTAATCTTAACACCTAAGATGGTTTTAAAGTTCTAACCAGTAACTATGACCCTTTTGAAAAGGTCCTCATGGCTACGAATTTGCTAAAACGAATGTTTGCCAGTTAGCCGTATGTGCCATCCGATTAGCGTGGAGATAGGCAGGAGAGATCTGCAACCCTGGCACAACTTCCAGGTTGAAGTTGTGCGTTGCCGTTAGCGCTGACAGGGGGAGCTGTAGTGTATCCAGTCTTGTTCTAGTCAGCCTGAGCCCAGCAGCAGGGTGAAAGTTATGACTGGATCCAAAAGCAGTGATTTGTAAGAAGCAATTGAGGTTTGCGAAAGGTAGCCACTAGTGGACATTAGCTGGTTAGTTGCGCTTGCAAAGAAATTTACTTTAGGAGTTAGGCACTTGGAAGCAAGAAGAAGAGGAGGGAGGAGGAAGCAGAGGCGGGGAGTCTGCTGGTCTCACAGCAGAAGAAGAGCTGGGAGGCTCGGAGGAACCCAGGAGATGACAGGTACAGTTCAGCTAACAGCAGTGACACAGAAGCATCGTTATTAAAAAAATGTGTTTCATTTTCAACCCATATGTGAGTGTGAGCTGGAGCAGAGCACACTGATCTGATCTTTTGTGTGCGAAGGAAAAGAAAGAGAACACACTCACGGTTGTGTTGAAAAGGCTCCACCTATTTAAAGAGTGTAAGGCCGTAAGCCAACAACATCAGAGCAGGCAGACTCTCGCACAAAGCCATAGCCATGCATTTTGTTGATCGTTCAATCTGTTAAACGTTTGTTTCACGTTAAATCATCTTTGCAAAAAGATCGTCTTTGCTCCAGTGCTCAAAGCAACAGCGACACAGATCTTTGTGTTAAGATGACTTTCAGAGACAAATCGGCAGTGAGGCCTCTTTCAGAATGTCGTCTCGTTTTTTTTACGTGGCAAATGTTTTTTTTGATTTACAAAGAAACTGCAATGGAGGCATGTTTAACTGTGTGTTGGCTGGACACCTGCGTTGGCGGAAGAAACATTTAGATAATTTACTCAAATAGAAACAGAAACCCCTTAATAATGAAACACTCCATTACAAGTTTAAGTCCTGTATTCAGTTTTTGTTTCTTTTATAATTTGATTGTTATTACTGCATGTATAAAAACGTAAGACACATTTAAGCTAATTTGCTTTATATGATTGTTTTTGTATGTACAATCTTTATACGTGAGGTCACTAGTAACCATAGATCTTGCTTCATAATAGTGTAGATATTCACACACGCTTCTTAGGGAGCCTCGCTCCGGAATGAAAAGCTGCTTCATAAACTGTAGCATATCTTAAAGTTATCTTCAGGAAAAGGACATTTTGTTATCAAAATTCTGAAATGGCCTCACTGAGTCTGTCAGAATAAGAGAAAATTTAATTCAAGTCGTTCAAGAAGAAAGAGAGAAATATAGAAAGAGAGAGAAATGACTTTCCATTCTGCTTGAAGCAAACATGCCATAGTTAAAAACTGGTTGTTATAATTATGTTTTTATGTATTTTAATAGTTCTGGGCACAGGTAAACAAAAGGAGTTAAACTTGTTAAGTAACATACACATAAACATAACTATTGTTAAACCACGTTATGAATCTGTGCACTAACCCAACTGAGAAATGTGATTCTTTATTATTATCATCTATACATTTATCAGATGGGACAGAGGCGCCAATTCATTAGTGGCTTACATTTGCTACAGGATCATGCTTTTTACTCAACAGTCACATAATAAAATGTGTCATGCACCCAAAATGGTACAGATTTTCCTGCATTTAATTAAAATCTGTAAAACCTCTCAATTTTAGAGGTTTTCAGATAAACTGATAATCACCCAAACATCTAATGTTCAAATGAATTTGAATTTTCAAGCACTGCCCAGTGTTTGAGAACTAACAAGCTGACTGGGGTGACTGCTTAACAAAGACGACTAATGCTATCATTACCTGATGGTCATTTTGGTTTACTTCTGATTAACTTCCACTGTTTGTTTAAGTCTGATTGCATCTGTTTGCACAGTGAGGTCTGTCTATCTGGCTGAGAGAGGAGGTGAACAAGGGTGAAGGGACAGACTGAGAGATAGACTGAGAGGTTCAGCTAGGGTGGGCTACACTTTACCATCGGACTGATCCGGGAATACTGCGTTATCATCGGCAAAGCAGCGTGTGCCTGAAATGTTACCGTAGTCAAATATGGGCCCTTCCAGCAAAGTCACAATATCCAACCGATTGATCTTAGTCAGCACCGCAGTTAAAGCATCCGCTACAGAGGAGAGAGAGAAATTACATTGACAGGAACTTAATTTATGTCATGTTCCAAACATCAGCTGTCTGTTAAATGTATTCATTGTGTTCACACTACTGTTCAATAAATCTACTGAAGTATGTATTCTGATATGACTGAGTATTAATATTATTTTGCTTACTTGTGGCATTTTTACCATCCCTGTGCACCCATTTCTTTAGGAACATGAAGCTCTGTGCTGTCAGGGAATTGGGGTTCTCCACTCTGATGAAGTTGATCTCTTCCACAGAGAAATCCAGCTCCCTGGCCAGCTCTGTAGAAGCGACAAACACCACTTTCTTAACAGAGTGAAACCAAAGACAGACATTTTTCCAGTTCGCTGGGTAGGCCTTGTCACTAACATTTCAAGGCTTAGGAGTCTCATTTCTTTAAAGATCATTTGTGCTACAAATCACCACACTGGAAAAGGGAGTGACAGTACAAAAATGCTGAAACGTTAGAGGCCACATGGGAAATGCTAACATGTGTAGAACAATGTGGAAAAGCACCGATAATGAGCTAGAAAGGCAAATGTAGCAGATACTGTAAATCTGCTGTACAGTAGCAATTACAACGCACATAAAATGATTCATGTTCCATCCGACTGAAGAGATGATGGACATCGTGTATGCCAAACACAAGTTAATGAAGGAGTGAAAGGCTGCTTGTGCAGACAAGTACAGGCTTTAAATCTAAAACCATGAGAACAATGTGTTCAGCAGATATTGTTCACTGCAGTTCTGCAACAGGAACACACATTAAATATGGATTAGATTTCTTTCTTCTACCGACTAAAATCCCTGAGTCATTGCACTGGATGGACCGGCACGCCACTACAACTATTCACACTTATACACACTTAACACAACGATGTGTGAATACAATTAAAGTGCACTCACATGGCAACACCCACTCACACACATGCACAAAGGCGTGGGGCAGTGCTGCAGTGCAGGTGTCCAGGCTTGGTCTTAACTGCAGAGGCCACACCCTTATTACTGCCCAAGTGCAAAATATTCAAAAAACAAATCACACTTTTCCTTTTGAATTCACTCAGATATAAGGATGTGCGACATGAATATTACTACACTGCTATACAACCATTTTGCAATTAAAATTACAAATCACATTAATGTATATAATGTTTTACCCCTTACATTCAAATATCTCATAAATAGGCAAAGTATGTTAGCTTTGGGTTTCATGATTTGCCTACTTTTATATATACTGTATATGTGCGCGGATGATGGTGTCATCATAAATGCCACTGCAGTCCTCCTCAGTTTGTATACTACAGTATGACCACCAGATGGCAACTAACACTGTAAAACTAGTCCAGCTGATTCATGTACACATTGGTGTTCCTTTAAATTCATATCCTGCATCCTTTTTAAAAGATTACACACATACATACAAAAATAACAAAAAATGTTTGTAGTTTTTAGTGAGTACTATCGTAAATTGCTCTGGTTTGGAATCTGAGCTGGTCTAACTAAAAGCACAGCAGCTTCTGCGTCCTCTTTATTAGCCAATTGTTGATTGTGTGAAAAAGATGTGCACGACATGTGAATACTTACCAGTCCAGCTGAGTCCGAGATGGTCGGCTACTATTGCCATGCGGAGGTCTGTTCTCTCACAGGGACTCTGAGGGCCTGTGCGGGGAAGCAGGGATGGGCAGTACACAAACCATTACCATTCGTGATATTATCGATCTATAAATTAAATGTGGTTTCCCGCAGTGGGGAGCCATGACATTTATGAAAGAAACAGATTGGGATTGTGAACTAAAAGTTTGTCTGTTCTGGACCGTAGAATTTAATTTAACCATAAAACCTACTAAAAACCTACATAACAAACACCTACTTGATGAAACTTTTTTGGGCACTTTTTGATGTAATATTAGTATATAATCTGGTAGTGTTGGTAACTGAACAAACTTGAAGACCAACTTTAGCTCACTGTCCCATATTCATCCTCTGACAAATGCAGATTTTTGGCCAAACGATCCTCAGCAATTCATTTCAGATGATTAACACTGCTTAAAGGAACAGTTTGACAATTTTGAAAATAATAAAATTAATTACTATGTTATGTGAAGTGCAGATCTGCTCCTTGGATAAGTCGTAAACCATACAGGAGATCTACATACTATCTTTAATAGACTAGCTTTCATATTTTGGCTGACAGGGACAACTCGGCACGGAATTAACATGACATTTTACGATAACTACTTTCATACTAGAAAAGTGAAATAGAATCACAAGCATGAGGATCTGTGAGGCCAGAAAAGAAAAATCACATTTTAAAAGTAAAATGTTTGATGTTGAGTAATATTAGTAGTAAGTAGTAGTAGTCAACTAGTATCACATCACTAAGAACAAACCATCTACTATCAGGCAACATTCCCTTACACTGATAAAAGCAATTCATGGCTTCAAAAGCAATTCAGCTGCACTGGGTTTTCCACCAAGTGACAAATGTGCGACCGACATTAGATGAATTACTTTTGCAGCGATTACAGAGACCAAGAGTCCAACCAACTGATAGCTACAAACCAGGCAAAGAGACCAAAACAAACACAACGCCATATTTTCCCCACTCATTTACCTGTAGGTTTTAACCGTGTGTGGAGTAAAGGTGAGTGGTGTGGTGGCACGTGGTGTGGTGTAAGTCTTCCTTAATTTAATGTAAATTGAAATTCATGATTACCCACAGAAAAAAAAAAGAAAATGTATTCACTTTTACCTTAGTCCTTCAAATACGCTTAACCTAACTACTACTTTTAACCCACAGAAAGCTCTAATAGCAAGAAATGAATCCACCTAAGCTAAATAAAATCTCCTTAATCTGCGGACTGATTTTACGTATTGTAGATTCTGTGGGTTTAAATTCTTTTTTAGCCTTTATCTGTACGTATAAATTGGACAGCACAGGACATAGATAACAGGAACGACAGGAAAAAGACACGACAGCTGCACTTACTTTACATCACAAAGCACCCACAACAGCTACATGCATCTCATAGAGAAAGGTAGATCAAGTATATCAAGTGTTTAGAAAGGGTTTACAAACTAGTCTCTGTGACTGGAGCCGTGATTGGTGGAACAACCTGACTCCCTTCCTCCTTCTCCTTCTGCTCCTTCCTTCCAAGTGTCCGCCTACTCTTCTTCCTGCTCCTCCTCCTCATCTCACTGCTGGCCTGCTCAACCTCAGCCCTCACATCTCTAGCAGATGGTGTTGATGTTGTAGTGCTGGTGGAGGTGGAGGTAGAGGTGCGGGAAGGGCAGGAACTTCTAGAAGCTCTAGATGGTTGTGACAAGGAAGTGTTTCTGGTTGTGCTGAGGCTGCAGCTCTCTTCATCCTCAGTGAGCAGTGTTTTTTCCTCTAACTTTTTATCAGCCTCCTTGAGAATGGTTTGGTCCAAAGGGTTGGCTACTTGGCCAGTGATAGGTGTTCTAAAGTGTTTTGTTATGACTATAGTATTTTTACTCCCAGTCTTAATTGTTCTACTCTTACCTGGGGTTTTCGCTAAACGTTGCTGTGCTAATCTGTGTTCAGTGCCAGATCTGCCTTTAGTTAGTTGTTTCCGACCTTGGGCAGTTCTAATACTTCTATCACTGAACACAGATTTAAGTCTAACCTGCTCCTGCTCCTGGGAAGGTGAGGGATATTTAATAGCTTTCATGACTGGAATTTTGGATTTAGGAAACAAATTCTCAAAAGGGTCTAATCTTTTTTTGACTATATATACTGAATGTTTTCTGACTCTTAGACTGACATTTTCTTGTGCCTTTTCTTTCACTATTGCTTGACTTTGTTTGCATAGTTTGCGTCTGGGCATGCTCACTGGTATCCTGGACTTGCATATCTGGCCTTTGACTTCTTTGGCTCCTGTGTTTGTTATTGCTACATTACTACAAGCCCTGTCTTCCCTGTTGTTTTCTTTTAGCTGGCTGAAGGATGCTTCTATCTGGTTGATCTCCTGCAGCCCCAAATGAACACAATGGGAGACAGAGGTGTTGCTACTGGTATTGCTGCTCCATATTTTGGGATTGCTAATCTGTTCTGAAGGTGTATAACAATAAGCAGTGCTTTGGTAATAAGTGCTCTGATTTTCTGAAGCCCAAAACAAATGGTCTCTAAGTTCAGATGTACTTAAAGGAATTCTGTGATTATCTGTGACGCCTGATGGTCTATTATTCAAATAGTTATCAATGCCTAATGTATTAAAATTATAATTTGTATAGTTTGAGGTTACAGAATTGGAACTAGCTACAGTTGATCCTGAGATTATGTCATTTGAACAATCAAATGTTCTATCATGAGATGTTTTATCAGATGACAACTTGAATCCTGCTCTGAAAGTGGAGAATTTAGGCTCATTGTTGGAAGTTGAGTCTTTGCATGTGCTGTAACTGCCAGCCATATTTGATATTTCAAGTTGGACAGTAGTAGTCTGTATGGAGACTTGAGGAACCATTAAGGTATGTGTGGGATCCTGAGTATTATACTGATCCATGTGGTGTGAGGCATCTACCTCTGAGTCCCTGACTCGGTACCTGCCCGCAGAGTAGTAATGCTCACCAATCTGAAAAAACTGGAGTCTCTCCTCCACCATGTCCCTCTTGCTCATGTCAATCGCACCACTGCGTGTCATCTCAAACATCTTCCCTTCATGGAAGGGGAATGGGTTTGGCTCGCTCGTTGGCGTGCTATCATCCGTTGGTGTTCGGGCTGGGGTAGTGTCAGGTGTTGTGGCCTGGGACTGGTCATCAACTGCCAGTCCAAAAGGTTTAGGCTCACCATTGCTTCCCCTTGTCCCTCCCATGTCAACAATTTCTTCTTCTCCACCTTTGCTGGACCATGGGTCAAACTCCAGCCCTTTTGTGGCAACAGTCTTAAAAGGAGAGTTAAACTCCTCTTCTAACTTGTAACTAAAGTATGTGTCTGAAAATCCCTCTTTATCTGAACATTTTTGTTCCTGAATTGTAGCCCCATTTTTACCAAAACCATCAGGTTTTTCACCATTTGAGGTGGTCTCTTTTTTGTAAGTGTCTTTTTGACATTCCTCTGGCGTTTTCTCCTCTTCAATAACTTCCAGTTTGGTCTGAGGAAATGACCGGTCAGAGGACCTAAACGTGTCTGTTGCCCAGACATCCCTCCGGCTGTCTGGGAGACCAAACAGTTGTAAATCTGCCTGCTCACACAGGCCATCATCCTCATCCTGAAGTTCATATCCGTCTAGGGAGTCTATCTCTGTTGCATCTGTGTCATGAGAAAATTCAGCTGTTGTGGCTATTGAACAGTCTGTTATTGACTGGTCATTTCCATTTTGTTCATACTCATAGTCATCTCCTTTTCCATTAGAACCTTTAGAACCATTGGTACCATTGGAGCCATTGGTACCAGTATGAGGTTCTTTGTTATTTCCATTTTTGTCATGCTTTTTGGATTTAGATGTTTTTTCCTTTTCCTTCTTTTTCTCCTCCTCCTCGGGAACTTTGAAAGTGAACTTTTTACAAGGAATTGGTTGGAAAATAGACTCTTCCTCCTCTTCTTCTGCCTCCTCAGGATTTGAATGACTGTCATCTGTTTCAGGGTTCACCGGGGAAGGAGGTTGGATACGTATAATTGGCTCAATCAGCAAATGCTTGTCATGTTCTTCCTGTAAGTTCACTTCCATCATTTCTGTCTCAGTCTCTGAGGAAGCACAAGAGCCTTTCCTCTCTGGGTCGGAAATTTCTGAAGATGAATCCAGAGGAGGAGGTGGGGGGAACTCAATATATGCAATACCTTTGTCTTTTGAGGTTTCTTGCTGTTCCTGTCTTATTTCCTCAAGCCTGCCATTGGCTGATATTTCTTCCTGACTAAAAGCATCTGGTAATTCCTGTTCATTATCATTTGTCAGTGTTTCTTGCTTATTTGCATTAGCAAGGTCTGCCTGGGTGGTGTGAACACTAGTTTTATTGGCTGGAAGGGCCTCTTTAAAAGTGAAAACAACTTTGCCTTGTTCATCTTCCTCTGATTCCTCAGATACCTCCATGATGGGACTAGGTTTCCCTGACATGAATCCCATAAAGCCATCTGGGGTCCTCAATGTGAGGTCGTAGCTGACCTCTTCAGAGCTGGGGGTCTCTGGTGTAAGGGGGCTTTTCCCTGAGCTGTCTATGAAAGAGACCTGTTCTAGTGTGTCATCATCAGGGCTAATGGGGCTAAGAGTTGAGTTAGATTTTTGTTTGACTGTGTACAGTGCTCCTTTGGCTTCCCTCTCTGCCTGTCTGCCCACCTGGACACCAACATAAACAGGTAATGTTTTGATTCCCTTGAAGTTCTCTTTGGTTGTTATTGCAGTTGGAGAGGTTATTACTTTTTCCAACATTTCTTTAGGGCTGGGAAGATTGTTGGAGTTTGAATCTTTGGGTGCGTTATCTAGAATTTCAAAGGTTAGATTTGCATCTGTTTTTGTTGAGATTGTCTCAAGACTAGCTTGTATTTTGCTTTTCGATAGTGTAGGTATCTGTGAGGGTTTTGTTACTGTCTGTTTCTTTATAGGGTCATTATCTAAAGTAGAAGATAATGTTCTAACAGGAATTAGAGATTCTGTCTTTTTTCTGAGGTTTTTGTTCAGTGGTTCCTCAGTGTCTTCTTTGAATACCTCAGCTATTACGTTTTTGGAAGCAGATACATTTTTTGTGACTTGCTGGTATATTTTTGCATCCCTATCATTCTCTTTTAGTCTAGCAGTGTCATGAACAGCAGGTGTCTGAGCCGTCTTTACCTTCTCTTCTTTACAAATTTCTTTAATTTCCTCAGTAACACTTGAATGTACATCTCTCTCTTTAGTAGGTGCTTTGCCAGTCTCAGTTTCACTAATTTGCCCTTTGAATGAGGTATCAGGGATGGTTAACTGTGGCAGCTTATCTCCTGTATGTTTTAGGATTTTAGGTGTTGATATGAAACCATCCCTGGTGCTGTCTGTCACAGGACATTTGTCACTTTTAACATCCTTTTTTGTCCTTTTTTCTTCTGATGTTTCAGAAACTTTTGATGTTTTTTCTCCTGCAAAAAACTGATAAACTGGAAGTTTGCTTTCTTGTAATTTCTTTTTTGAAGGCTTTGGCTGCACTGGAGGAGGAATTTTGATTGGACTAGACTGACTTTGTTTCTGAGCCTCAGATTCAAACTTCATTCTCACAGCACTGACCTTTGATGTTGATTGTACATGAGCAGGAGAAGAGGGTTCTGATTCACTGGTCTTAGTTTGTTGTTTAATTTTAGTTTCACTGATTTGGGAGTGTATGCCTTTCTGGGGACTACTCGGTAAACTAGAACTTTTCTTTTCAGTTGCTGTGGTGCTGCCAAACATTTTTCCAACTGAAGGTTCCCTGAGTTTGCTTTTACTGACCCCCTCTTCTCCTCCCCTAGGTTTTTGCTGTGTTTTCTCAGGGGAACTGCAGGCTGAGCTGGGCCAGGATCTGGGTTCCTTTGACTCTCGTCTCACAGGCTTTTTCTCAGGGGAGTGCAGCTCATCATTGAGCTTTTCTGTTTTGTCACGGAAGAACTGTGATACCTCACTGAGTTTTTCTTCAGCTTCCTTTACAGTTTGGTCCACCCTATCCTCATAAAGAAGCTTATCCCTGCTCCTGTCATGTTTATCCTCTGTAAATCGCATCCAAACTGCATGCTTGGGGCTGCCTTGTTCTGTGGAGTAATGGAGCACGGTTACCTTATCAAACTGAGATGGTTCATCCCTATGAATGAATTTGCCAGATTTAGGAGTCACATCTTTTAATGACTTAGAAGTAAACTCTTTTTTAGGGCTTCCTTGCTGCTGCTCTGTAATATGGCTACCACTTTCCTCAGAAACAAGTCTACGGTTTCTGTCAGTTACCATTGCTGAATCCTCTGTGTCAGAATGAGACAGTGGTGATACATCAAGTTTTTCTGACAGGAGCATTTTCTCAGCAAACCTATATGACTCGCCTCTGATCTCTGACAGTTCATCATCACAGTATTCTATGGAGTGCTGACTCAATAGTTTCAAGGCTTTATACGAATCATCTGCCATCAGTTGAGCAGAGCTTGGGCGACTGTCTTCCTCCTGTGACACTGGGGTGTTAACGCGAGATGTTTCCAGGAAGGAGGGCAGGGATTCTTCGGCAGTAAGTTCTTCCTCTTCCTGTTGGACCTCGTCATAATCAGTAAGTTCTTTAATTCCACGGTCCCCTTTGTAGACGTAAAGCTCAGGATGTTTTTTGGTTTCCCTGATAATAACCTCAGTAGGCTCTGCTGTGCTATGGCCCTTTTCAATATGAACCTCGATTATTCTTTCGACTTTGGGCTTGGATTTAATGTCTCTGTCTAGAAATCTAGGAGTTAGCTCATCACCTTTTACAGAATCCTGGCTAGCCTTGTGCTCAAAAAGGCCTGCCAGTTCTTTTGATGGGTCCCTACCTGACTGGAACGCTTTCATGATATCTCTGACTGACATAGCTTCTTCTATCATCTCTGCACCGTCAGTCAATTGGGGCTTGTGATAGACCATTCTAGTAGTAGTAGTGATATGAGTTTCCTCTTTAAGACACATGCTTTTGTTCATCATGGAGTCTTCTTCTGGCATTTTCAACTGTAAGGCTTTTGAGGAACTACTAACTACTGAAGCTGCATCTGGCTCTACAGAAGGAAGAGCAGATGTAGCCTCCTCCATGAGTAGAGGCTCACAAGGTTCATCCGGCTGCTCATAGCTCCTAATGTGGACTACTTCCGTCCTGGTCTCAGTTACACAGGGAGGGATGGGTGAATCTGTAAATAAAGGTTTAGGTCCTGTACTCTCTGCACTTTGAGGAGCAGAGGGTGTCTTTTCACTCCTGGTTTCAAACCCACTGTCTGACAGGGGACTCTTATCCTGTTCATGAGACAGGTCCTCAGGAGATTCCAAAATCGTGTCAGGCCCCTGATATGACTCAGCAAGTTTGCTTAGATCCTTTTCTGACGGAGACCTGATCATGCCCGAGACTGGCGGAGGCATTTTGAGTTTGTGCTCTTGTATTGACATAGATGGTTTGAGGACACGTTTCTGTTTCTCTTCCCCTTCCTTTTTTACCTCCTCCTCGTACCTACATTTCAGCTCTGCCATTTTGGAAAGAGAGCTAGCACCAATGTCATTTGTTAAAAAATCAACTACTTTGGCCAACTCTAAGTCTTTGCTTGACAACGAGTGGTGCTTGAGAAGGAGTGAGGTTTCATCAAATGTAGAGTAATTGTCTGACAGGGTATGTCTTTGAGCTTCCTCTATCTCATCTTTGGAAAATTCCTCCCACTCATCCTCCGAGGCTCTCTCTTTACTTGAAATGACCTTACTTTCACTCATATCTTTCTGTAATATCTCACTGACTTTGACCAAATCTTCTTTCACTTTCTCCACCAAAGTAAATGGTTCCTCATCCTCTAACTTAGTCTCTTTAGGAGTGCCAGTATGTGACGTTTGGACAGTTTTAGCTGCTGTCTGTGTGTCTGTCTGTAGGATAGCTGTCATTCTGATCAGATCCTCTTTCATGTCTGCTACATCTTTCAGAATCTCCTGATTGGAAGCTGCAGTTGGGTGGATGATGGGTGGTGTGATAAATGGAGGGGATTTCAACTGGGACTTTATTTTTGATGCAGTAAGACAGGAAGACATAGAGGTAGTAGATGAGATTGAGGCATGAGAGGAATCAGGCAGTGCCATTTTAAGTGACCCTGGCCCTGGTTTGACTGGGGTGTCTGGGATAACGTTGACCAGTGAAAACACAGGTACAGTCATCGTATTAGAAACTGCTGAGCTGGAAGGGCCAGCTACAGATCGCAGAGAACCATATGCAGAAGTTGCTGTTGCAGATCTACGCGAGGAAGATAGTGATTTAAGAGTGCCATAACCCGAGACAGAGTATGAGTCTATCGCTTCATTTATGACTGCACTAACACCAGAGGTTGCTGCCTGAGTGGTAGCCTGGATCCTCTCTTGAAGGCTGCTACTTCTCTCTGAGAGAAGGCGGGAAGAAGGAGAGGATGGTGTGGAGGAGGAGGATGGATATTTTACAGGCGAGACTGATCCATTCATCATTACCAATTCTGAGGAACCAATTGTTGTCTGCCCAGTTGAGGAGAGAGACGAGAGGGATGTTCTCCCTCCTCGGGAAGAGAGTGTTGAATCTACTGAGGTTTTCAAAGAAGACAGGGTGGAGATGCTTTTAACAGAAGAAAGGTACTGTGAATCTGTCCCAAGTGTTGATCCAAGTGCAGTTTTAAAAGGCAAATTAGCATTATATATGTTGTAAGGTGTCTTTGGTGATACTGGAGCAGTTATAGGAGTTGATGACCTCTCTGGCACAGAACCATTTGGCATTGAGTGAAGTGGGGAAGTCCTTGATGTGTATGCTGAAGCAAGATTTTTTATAGATGCTGGATCCGTGGCAGGTTTACATGGGCTTCCAGAGGACACTAGGCTGGCAGATCCCTGGACAGGGTACTGACCTTGCTGGACCACAGTTTTAATGGGTGAAGGCATAGTCCTGTAAGATCTGATGGGGGATGAAGACATTATGTCGCTGACTGATTTAACTGGGGAAGACAGTGCTGGTGCACCATGGGTGGCTTTGATAGTTGCAGGACATGCAGGTGATGGGGAGGAGAGGGGCCAGGTAGTTTTCAGTGGAGAAGCAGCTGGTGAGCCTGCCGGTGAATCGGTACTGGTGAGGGAATCCCCCATTCTGACGAGCCTTGTTTGACCAGGGACGGTAATAGGAGCAGTCGACCATGGTGGGTAAGGTCTGGTTGGAAAGGCAGGTTTGTGAGGGTAACCAGCAGGCAGTGTTCTTGATGTTGTGCTTCGCTCAACTGCTGTTTCTTCAGATGAATTTGAAGAAATAATGGAGAAGTAGGAATGGAAAAAATAAAAATGAAAGAAAATATAGAATAGTGAAGGTAACAGAAGGAAAAAGAAGAAAGAAGAAGAGATCAGAGGAGGAAGAGTAGGTCAGTGACGCAGTCCTAGTATTAAACTAGTACCAAGGAAGGAAAATAGCAGTTCTATGAAGTGCTGATATAATATCTTTGAGCAATAATTGAGGATGGATAAAAACAATTGTGTTCCTGTGCAATTTAGGACTGAAAGATGATTCAAAGACTCAAAATTGGACAACAATATCAACAACACAATGAAAGAAATGAACAAAGCACATACAGCAGCAAAGTAAAATTCCAAAGACAATGGTGTAGACTAACAACTGACAACAGAAAAAAGGCAAGACAAATGGACCAGGATTGACACAAAAAAACTTCTCTCTTTGGACTTCAGATGTTCTACAATCTGTGTATGACTTCTGGTTCTAATTTCAATCCGCTTTTTAAGTGCCTTTTATCTGTTTGATCCAAAAATTACATATATTTCCCAAAGACATTTTAGACACTATGATACAATAGAGCCAAGGGCTTCAAAAGTTTCCATTTTCTTTTTAGAAGATTAAAAACAAAATATGACAAAATGTGTTTTCCAGGACTGCAGTTTTGGCCCATTTTGGCATGCAAGATCAATAAAAACTGGTGACAGAGTGTGATAACTGAGAAGAAAAACCTGAGAGAAAGCCAAACTGAAGAACTCCTAACATGCATTTTTGTCCCACAAAAAGCTGCCACATCATCAAAAAGCCAAAAGAGCCTTGGACTCAGAGGGGACGAATGAAAAACAAACCAAAAAATTTTTACTTTGACCTCCTCCCAAAATGTCATTAACATTGTGTAGGTAAGTCAAAGAAAAATTTTAATGTTGCTACTTCTACAAATCAGCAGTGGAAACCAACCAGACAAAATCCAACTCACAACGTGGGCAAGCACAGCACAAAAACTTAAAAACCACTCATTGACCCATGCAAAAAATTTACCCTGTTGTAAACAAGCATGTGGACAGTGCATGTTATGTAAGATGAGAAATAGGAATTAATTACATTAAGAAAATCACATCTATATATTGATGACGCCTTTTACAGGGTAATTAAATTTGTTAATAAACTAACTTATCCTTGTTATATTCATCAAAGGGTTTGTTAGTGAAAATGTCAAACTCACTCAGTGCAGGCTCGGCCAGATAGCTGTAGCGCTTACGTAAGGCTAGGGATGCAAAGGTATGACGTCGCTCTGGCTTTTCAGTCTGCAACAATAGCAAACAACACAAAAACCTATCAATTCTAGGTCATCCGTGACAAATGAGCATCATCTGGGCCTTAAAGTTGTTGTTATTAGCTTAAAAACAAAGCCCATATTCAACAGATGAATTATACCACAGCAAATTCTCCTTTATGAGTATTCACTGCACTTCGGTCTTCCACTTTTTTAAGTAACGGCAGCGCTACTTAAATTAAGTGTTGCTAAGACAAGCTAGTGAAATTAGCTTGAGTTAGTCTCGATAAAGCCAGAAACATTCTAAGCACTTAAAGATCTAAATAGTCTGTGGTATGGTTAGTAAAGGTTTAATCTTGAATTAAGGACAATTTAAGTATGTCCAAATATCACATTACAGCGCGTACGGAATAAGGACTGGACATAAAAAAAAGATTTATCTATAATATACCATGCAAAACTGAGCACCTAGAGTCTGCTTTGAACAAAAAAAGTTGTATTGCTCTCGTAGAAACAGAAGGAATAAGGCTATGATAAGCAGAGCAGGGCCACTATAGATTTAGCGCAGAGGACAGCACATGGTGGGGAGGGTGTAGTTTACCTCATCCTCGGCATCTGACTCCATTTCCTGGTTCCAAAGATGCATTGCAGAAACAGGGGGAGTAACATAATGGAAAGCAGGGGAAAAGAAACATCAGGGTGTGAAAAAGGAGTGATTGATAGAAGCTCCAACTCAGAAGAGAAGCCACTTTAGCAAACTTGGCAAAAAAAAAAAAAAGCAGACCATACACACACACAAAAACAAAAATACATAAAGGGCCAGCACTCAGTAGAAGAACAGCAAATAAACTCAAGCCACAAAAAAGCCAGCCTGATAATCAAAAAAAGCCTTTTGCGCAAAAGCCCTCAGCCAAAAGCATGTCATCTAAATCAAAAGATAGGTGGGAACAAAATGAAACAGCCAATGACAAGAATCCACTGCATAGATAACCGATATACATCGAGAGAAGCTTTAAACAGATAAAAGACACAGTGGCGGCAGTTGGGCCAAAGTCTTTCTCTGTCGTTCAGTAGTGTTATTGGGGCCGAAACTACCCTAACCATGATCATGGTTATGGAGGTGACAACAGAGAACGGTGAGTTCACACTGTCTTACCTTTTTGACTGCAGGAAGTGTGATGTTCAGGTTGCACACGGCGGTTTGTGGAAGGCCTTTTGTGGTCTTACACTCTTTAAGGAAAGTGAGACGACCACAGGGCTCTTGGCTGGGATCTCTTACCTAGAGAGAAAAAGATGATCTCTTAAAAAAAAGGAACTATAGTATGGCTAAAAACTATGCAAGGCTTAGGGTTAGCCATCTTCAGCAATGTTTTGCTGTTGCTAGCATTTGTTGAATAAAGACTAATTAAACAGCCTTATTTGTTATAAACTAAATGTTATAAACAAGGTGCATCGCATTTGCACTCATTATTAATTGTGCTGGAGGAAAGTGGTGCTAGTTCTAGTTGCAGCAAATAGCAATAGCTTTGACCATGACAGAGCACCAACTGAGGCAGGAGGATTGATTTAACTGAGCATGTGGTTAATGAGCCAATCAATAATAAGATTATTCAGCAGTGGAAAAGTGAACTAGGTTATACTTTGTGGACCTGGTTAATTGTATTGAAAGCTAGCGTAGGGACAAGTAGGCCAATAAAGACAAATAGAGCTCAATCACAACATAGAATTACTTTATGACAGAAACAGAATTATTCTGATTGCTGCTTTTTGTGCAACTTTTTGTCTTGTCTCCTATTTATTCTGTTTCAATTGTAGTGTTTTAGCACTTCACGTTCCAGGCAGAGAAAGAGGTGATGGTGGAGAAGGAGTGTATTGTGGAGTACCTTGACACAGAAAGGCAAACGGTTCTCCTTGAAGGCATAGAAGTTAAGAACTAACTGCTGCCCAGCTTTAGTAAGGGGAGCCAAGTTTCCATAACAATCCACATAAATGGGCCTGCCCTCCAAAACCTGAGAGAGCACATAAACATTATAAGAACAACATTTATATAACTGATTATTGTCATTTCTTAAATTCTATTATTTTGCATTGTGGAAAGTCAGGAAGACAAAATATATTAAAAAGATAAAACGCACCTCTATGTCTTTGCTCCTGGCCACCTCCTCAAAGTTCTCCTGCTGCTCCAAGGTCTTATCCACCTTGTCGTCTGTCATGCAGAAGCACCTCAGACTGGACTCCACTGGGTCATTCATCTTTGCAAACACCACAAACTTAGCCATGTAGGGCACACAGATCAGCTCCCTGTACAGCTGCATGGCCAAACCCACAGTCTCCAGTATCTGATGGCAGTCAGCTAACCAAAACCTGGACAAATGACAAATAATGAGCAATTCAGATATGAGGACAAAAGATTCAGTCTCCTTGCAGATTCAGAAGAAGCACTGTGTAACACATGCACATGTAGTATGGCTCACCTGGCCGAAACATTGGTGGTGAAGGAGACACAGTCATTGACGAAGGTGAGAGGAGTTGTGCCTGTGATGTCTTCCCACTGTGCTGGGGACGTACCACCTGGTAGAGAGTCATAAACACTTTTTTATATTAATATGTCTAAGAAGAGACACAGAGATTGTCACAATATATTCTTTTGGGTGAGTTAGTTAAGTGAAAATTTAGTTAGTTAAAATTGGCAATGATGAAACTGGAATTTGTTACGTCTTAACACACACAGTGTAAAACAATTAGCATGCTCCCAGTGTGCCAGTGTTTCACCATAAGAAACAATAGACAAAGTAAACTTATTTGCACTGTAGCTACATATCATATCATTTTTCCCCAGTGAATGTTTGTTTGTTCACTTGTTCAACAAGCTAATGAGCAGAACAAGATAAACGTTTATTTTTGGGAAGCTAAATTGGTTTGTTCAGCCTGTACTTAATGCAAGATTTAATGGGCTGGATTGAAATAAGGTCTCCATCTAAACTATGGGGTCATTGTGAAACAAAAAATGTACAATAACTGCTTTTGGTTTCAGTTTTTTTCTCAGAGTCGTACCTGTGATGCTACAGAGGAGGCGGAGACAGGGAGTGCAGTCTCCTTTGTAGCCGTTGGTAAGCCCCTCCCCTGACAGGGGCGGGACTGGGATTGTCATGGTGATGGGCTTGTGAAACTTCCGTCTCCTGGGCTCCACGGTAACGATGGGGCTGAATGTTGCTCGGTTACCAAGGATTTTCTTCACTGTCTCATCAGGTACAGGTTGGGCCTGGAAGTGGCAATGGTGAATTAGTGATGTGTGCTTAATGTCTGTGCAGGCGTGTGTAAATACATATACAACTATTTCTACTACTGCAATTAATACTAATGCTTGAGCTACTGTCACTAACACCTGGATCCAATTGTTACTTCTATACTGAAAACACAGTGACAATGCTTCTAATGCTAACTACTAGTTAAAACTAGTAATGACCCTTGAAAACACTACTGCTATTAATGCTAATCCTAATCCTACTAATACTTCAAACACTAATGCTGATACTACTATAACCATCTACGACTGTTATCTGTTACCAATACTAATTTCCTGTACGTTTTCTGCACCTGAGAGAAAGATGCACTGAACCAACAGGCTCTGATATCTCTCAACTCACCTGCAGCCCAACTTTGATCTTCTTCGTTAGTGCCCCCTCAGGAAAAGAAGCCTGAACCAATGGGACGCTCCGGCTGTGCAGTGTCCCCCCCTCTGGCCCCATCTGATTGGTCTCCTGTCTGATGCGAGACACTACAGCAAAGTACTGTGGGAAATCCTTGGTGATAATGCGGCAGATTCTTTTCCTCTCCAGCTCCTCAGGACTATCCAGCTCTACAGAGGAAGAAAATATCTTCTTATTGATTTTAGTCAAATAATTAAACAAACAAAAAAGAAGTAGAAATGTGTGCCTCACCTTCATCCATCCCATTGAGGAGCTGACTGAGGTCACCAGACTTACAGTCGTAAAGATGCTCCTTCCAGGTTTCTCCGTTTTCACTGCGCAGCAGGATCAGTTCTCTCTCCTGGCCTCGCATCGAGCCAAAATGGGGAATCTCCACTATTACAGGCCTGGTGGGGTACATGTCATGGAAATATGGTTACATTAATAATATTTTATTGACCAATCTATATAATTCTACCATTGGTCTTTAAAATTAACCTTGACTAAGAACTAAGTAAGAGAATGAACTAGATAATTTAGATTTTGTGTCATTCTTTCATTGGTTTTACCAAATACAAATAAAGTAAAATATGAATTAGGAGCACTGAAGGACAGTGGGTTAAAAACATACTGTACATGTAAGAATGAACTGTGGTTCTGGTGATGACAGTGCGGCTTCATAATAAAAGCTGTGGCGGTGCTGCAGTTCGATGGGACATTGAGAGTGCATGTCATCTGACTTGACAAGACAGGTGAAATGGAATAAAGGGTTGGAGGAGAAAGCTGCACAGCCCTTAATTAAACAAGACATAAATGCAACACAGGAGAGACGAATGAACTTGCTCTAGCCTGAGGACTTTTTTTTTTTTTTAAGAGTCTTCAGAGCAGAGTAGAAAAATAGACCAGAATAAAGTAGGCTACACACTGTAGAGGTACCAGAGGAACTATATTCCATGATCGTACTACTGAAACTCAACTTTTACAATTTAAGCTGTTTCAGATTTATGTTGAAGGATGCAGTTCATCAGTACTTAAAGTAAATTAAAAGTCAAAATATGTGAATGGACATTTATTCCTAAAGCTCTGTCATAATAACTTGTTTCACACGACTGGAGGCAAGAGCAGGAGCACGAGGAGCACAGAATATTCAATCCTTTCAATATACATGATATTGCAGTTCAATACAACACCAATAACATATTAGTTGAACTGAAACATCTATTAACATTACAGACATAAAAAAGTTGAGTTTATGGCAGTACAGTTCTATCACTTGCATTAGATTGTGTGTGTGTGCCTAATAAAGTGGCCACTGTGTGTATAATACTACTGAGAAATAGATGAAAAGTTAAAATCTCAAAACTAATATTTTCATGAGTTTTTAGTATAATGTGAAAACAGTCCAAATAAATAACGCTACAGGGTAACTAAACTCACGCCCCATGCATACTGAGGAACAGTGTTTTACAGCAGTATTTTCCAGACATTTGACCCTCAACACAACTTTTGAGCCGTGGCTCTAAAAATGTATTTCACAAAATACTGTGGGAAGACGTAAAACTGATCTCAAAGGTGAAGTAAAGTAAGAGGTATCATGGGAAGCAGGATGATGCTTGGCTTGAGGAGGAAAAGGCTCATGCCCAACAAGCGCAGGCCAGTCCAAAGAGCCAATCAAAACCTTCTCTTTCAGTGACATCAGAAGCCTCTGAAATAAAAAAATGCAGTGATCTCTAAATGAAAGTGCAACTGCAATGGATTTAACACTATTTTTTGTAGTTTTAGGAAGAATTTTACGATCTCAAAACTATATTCAGTGTCTCTCCCTGAGCTCTAATCAAGGCTTGTATAAATTGCTGTGGTGGACCCATCTTCTAACTAACTTCATATTCAAGTAGCGACTACCTTCAAAAACATACAGCGGGGGAAATAAGTATTTGACACATCAGCATTTTTATCAGTAAGGGGATTTCTAAGTGGGCTATTG
>JAUYWH010000011.1:14846587-14862286 GCA_034779795.1 Ctenopoma multispine | reverse complement strand
TCAATAGCCCACTTAGAAATCCCCTTACTGATAAAAATGCTGATGTGTCAAATACTTATTTCCCCCGCTGTATTTAAATCATCTCTTTGATTTCTTCCCAAAACTACATGGCAACCATATGATAATAATGTTGTAGCCTAACAAATAAACAAAGATGGGTAAAACAGTCATATCCATCAGCATGAATCAGCCTCAATCATGTCATTTTCTTGGAGGAGGTGGGAGGTACAGGAGGAGGGAGGAACAGAAGGGTAAGAATGGGGGTGCTATGGTTGGTTCCTACCCAACAAATCTAGTTCCTCTGGGTCCCAGCTGTAGCACTGGACTAACCAGGCTCTCGCCTTCATTAAGGGCTGGCAGCTTTCTGGGAAGATGTAGTTTACTGTGTCCACAAGATAATGAAACACACATATACACAAAATACACACTTGTAAGGTCAGTAAAAGCACAAACCACTGATTTCAGTTGTTTTTTTTAATCACTTATATACAAATTTCGAGTTCTTCTTTCCAGTACACTTTGTGATATGACTGCATTTTAGCGGCAGTAATGGAAACTACTAATGCATACACTACATACTACCAATATATATATATATATATATATATATATACGGAATGAACGTTCTGTTCATTCTGTAGCAGAACGTCTGTTCCTCTTTGGACCTGGATCCTGCCCACTGTACATCTGCCCAGTATCATTTGAAAAGCATAGAGCCCAGAGGGATTTCAAGCGGATGGCGATACAGTAAATACTAAATACTGTGGTGCATGTGCATATGGTTTATCGGGGCAGCGATAAGTGAACCCAACTAGTGATGGCTAGTGTCGTCATGCTAACGTTAAATAGTATCGTTTACACCACACAGATGGACCTGCACTTTCTTCTTCTCCTCCTCCTCACTCTCCCACTGTTCCTCTAGCTTGCTCTTTCCACTTCTGCTTCACCTATCAGCGGCATCTGAAGTACTTCATTACTTCATAATCATCTGCAACAAGGACAGTAGTGAAGGCCTAGAGTATGATGATGCCAACTCCCGAGTTGCAGCGGGTATTGGTGTTCAGGACATCGTGAGACATCCACATGAGCTGGTTTATAATTTGGAAGTTATATTCTGCAAGTGTACATTAGCTGAGCAACTTAACATACAGTTTAGGAGTAGTTGCTAGTCATTGTCAAAGTCTGTGTCAATGCTACATATTGTTCCTTTAAACTCCAAATCAAGCAGCAGGTATCACACATCATGATGCACATACACACATTCACACTTTCAAATAGAAACGCAGATGGTTGGAAATGGTGATGGCAAAAAGCACAAGGAGAGAGATGTCGAGGCTCCAAACTAAACAGCAACAGCAATACTGGGCTTACCCGAGGAACTGAGCTCCTGCTGGACCAACCTCAACCAGTCGGCTAGCCAGGCCTTCTCCTTCCACCATCGGAGGAGGCGATGCTAGTTTGTGCCTCTTCACCAGTCGACAGGTGATCCTGGTGGGCGCTGTGCACTTCCTGGGTGGGATGATGATGCGCATGCCATTGTGACGACTTCCTCTCATGGAGCCACCCCTGGCGTCGACCATGAAGCTGACAAGGAACCTGATAGAAGGTGGAAATATAGAAAGTGAAGAAGAAGAAGAAGAAACAATAAGTGATAGAAAACAGAGAGAAGTGATCTCTCAATAAAGCAGGTAAAAGAGGGAGATAGAAAAGAGATAATATAGAGATACAGAGAAAAGATACAAAAAAAAATTAATAATAAAATACAGTTATACGTTTAACATCAGTATTAATGGAGAGAGAGGGTCTTTAGCTGAGGTGAGGTCGCGTTCCATGCTGTGACCTTCAAAACACACACAAAGTAAGTGTGAGAAAAGAGAAGAGAGATACAGAAGAAAGAAAGAACAGCAATGTAAGGACACTTCTGTGTTGGCTATGACTGCACTTTAAAAAGTGATGGCTGCAAGTAGAAATCAACACCACTGCATTAAAGACAAGTCAAGTCATCTACAATCATCTTCTGTGAATTAATAGGAATTACTCAGCCACTATGCCAACACAGGAGCTTCCAACATAACCAGTGTTTTACCAGTGTTAGAAGGTAACGTAGTTCTGTGTTTTAACTCTTTTAACTGGAGGAAGAAACACACGCAGAGTCACACCATGCAATTTGGGTCATGTTAGTTTGTATGTTGAGCAAAAAGGGCATAAATTGTTGCTAGAGCAAATGTAAAGAGCCAGTCTCAGATTATAAAGCACACAGACTCACACGGGACTGTTTTTAACTAGCTACTGACTCTTGACTATTTGATCTGAACCTACTTTAACGTATGCGTCAAAGAGGAGAACGTAAAAATGTCCAGGTCGTTCCGATCTCTACAGATCTTGTACTTAAACTCAATAAAAACTGTAAGACGGTTTCCCTTTAAAACAAAGAGAATAAACACAAGGCCAAAAAATCCAAACCACTTTATGTCAGGTTTGTAACACATTTCATATGTGAGGAGAGCAAACACAGATGTTATGAGTGAACAGAGACGGGAGGGTGTGATGTCACCGGAAGTAGCACAAACAAAGTAGTGGTGGTGGTGATAAAGAGGGCAACCAATCACAGTTAATCACCTGCTGTCGTACTGCGGGAGCGGAGAAGAAAAACTGCAGGATGGACGACAAAGCAACGGAGGAGCGACAGGTCAATAACAGAGATTTGTCACTGGAAATACCACTGAGAAGGCGATTACCAAGGCGCGGAGAAGCGTTCAACATTTCAGGAAAGACACTTATTTGCTTTGTGGCAGAGTGGATGATGGTGTAGACGAGACGATTGATATCACTCTGACGAAGACAGCTCGTCACAAAGACTGGAGCAGGTGCACAAGCTGGTTCTAGTATTTACACCAATCTAAGTTAATCATTCAGACCTTTCATTGTTTTCTTCATTTACCGACTAACAGACATATGAATGTGGTATCAATTTCCTTGTCTAACTCTGCCAGAAAGAGAATAAGGATATTTCCTAAAATGGCACATTTGTTGCTTTAAATTCATTCATTTCCACAGCTGCGTGACAGGGGATCTGCCACTGGTTATACTTTTAGTACCTAAAATGTTTGCACAGTGCTATATGTTTTAGCCTTTGATGCCATATTTAGAAAATGACTGAAAGTGTAAGTTTTACAATTTGGCCAGAACAGAATCAGAGAGTGTGAGAAGAGAAACTGCTGCAGACAGGAGCCGATTCCTTAGGAGGAAAAACAATGAGAAAGAGAAAATAGGCAGAGAACAGACAGATCATGTCGGTGGAAGACAAACACTTGTATCTCTTCCACCTCTAATTCCTACTTTACGCTAAAAGCTAAAAACACTATTTTGTTTATTACCTTTCCCTTTATCCCTCTATGACTGACTTATTTCCCCTTTTCCTCATGCCTTTATCCACTCATCCCTTCAAATGTACTTACCCAGAGTGTATTGGTGAGGAGACTAGGTTGACATTATCCAGTGCATCTGCGTTCCAGCTGTACCTCCTCAGAGAGTCGTTGTCAGCATCCTTAGCCACCATCAAATGCTGCGGAGGAGACAAACGGCGTCACTACGGTGCAAAAGTGGGAGTCAGCAAATGTTTCTGAGGAATGTTGCACAGGAACAGGGTGCAGAAGAAATCAAATAATGGTAACGCGAATACATTTTCATGAAGCCATGCTCTCAACTAAAAAGAAAGAGAAAACACTGTACTGGTGACTAACATCGGAATTAAATTCTTCTACGGTTTCCTGCTGGAAAAAATAGCCTGTCATTTCAAATTAACATACATGTGCTTTTAGAGAAATTGAGGCTGGTTGTGTGACTGTCTTTTTAACTAAGGGGTTCTCTTATTTGACATTAAAGGTTTATAGTGAGCTACAGTGTAAAAAGGTGACAACACAGTTACTTATTTCAGTTAAATGCAAATAACACCTCCTCTGAAGAGGGAGGGCATCTGAAGGATTTATGGATGAGTCTTAAAATGACTACTACCCATGAGAGCAGACATCAGACTTTATTACAGTGAAAGAAAAGCTGAAGTTATCAAATTTCATTAGGACCCAGTCTGTTAAAAACATGAAAGAAATAAGATCCTACTTTAAGGATGGAAAGAAAGAGAGATGACAACATCAGATGCCAAAACAATAAATCACTGCAATGTTCTCAGCAGCTAGATGAAATCAGAATCATGTGAACGTGCATTAAATAATAAAGATGCAATAAAGTCATTTAAGTTATGTCTAAAAACTTTTTCCACATGAATGAAAGAAATGAATGCTGGAGAAATTAACTAAAGGAGTTCCACACTAATCCCGAAGTCCTTCTGCACTGTGAGATAATATGACACACATGACTCAAAGATGATGATCATTCAGTACATGCTCTGCTGCCCACGTTTACAGAGGAACATAACATAAAAGTTATAATTTATACAGCAAAAGAAAATCTAACATGCACTGACAGAAAGGTGCATGGTGACCTGAACATCTACCTTATTGTGTTGCTCTACTATGAAAGACTTTTCCTTACAGAGCATCTGGAGCAGCACGAGGAGACAAATTCACAAATGACATATTCACTACAGCATCATGTGTTGTGTGTGTGGGGGGGAAAAAAACACATTAGCATGGATAGAAGAGCAAACTTAGTGTATCCCAGAGATACAAGAAATAATTTGACCAAATCATGTGAGCTGTCATTTTGCTGTCATATTGAAAATAAAAAACTAAACTAAACATTTTATTCTTGGGAGGCTTTTGTGATCAAGTCACACTGAGAGTATGTTCTGTAAAAAAGTGTCACCTCATTTCCTGCTTTACCTCAGATGCCGTTTTGGTGAATCCTTCAAGTAACTGGGCCATCGCAGTAATCTGTTCTCATGCAGCATTACTAACCACTAATCTCATTTCCTCCTTCAATGAAATGTAACGGGACTGTCCGTCTTTATGTCACCACCAACTCGGGTGTAAGAGGATTGGTGAATAGCTTGCTGGCTTTTGGTACAGCACCAAGACAGCTTGGCACATTCGGAGGCGTTTGCCTCTTGTTAGTGTTATGACCTATACTGACTGAGAGAGAAACATTGGTACAGAGAGACAAAAGAGACAAAACAAGTGCAAAGTGTACGTACCATCTCCTTATTTGGTGCCAGAATCTCCTCTATCATCATGCTGTCCCGTGTGAACGAGCTCCGGTTCAGCGTGTTGGACCTATCAGAACTGAAGGAACGCAGGCTTGGTGTGGTTGCCGAAGAAGTCACGGATTACCAAGACAACAGTCACAGTGATGGAGCGGGGAGGTGAGGAGGAGGAGGAGGAGTTGGGAGGGTGTGGGTGTAAGGGGGTATGAAAGTGAACAGAAAAAACAAACATAAACACATTAAATGCATGCAGCTTCCAGGAACCTGACTGTGTGCCACCAGGGGCCTCCACAGTGACAGACAATCTTCTTCTCATGCTATTACTGCTGTTTGGGCAACAAAAATACCTTAAATAAACTACAAATAGTTGAAGTATATAATATCAGTGAAGATTCCAAATGATACCTCTTGGATGATGAAATATAAAAGAAAATAAAACATTGTCCGATGATTGCAGCTTCAGTTTTAGCAGGTGAATTATCCACGATGCCAGTGCCCAGAAGTGCCCAGAAGTGCCCAGTCTGTCCCAGTGTATTCATTATCAGTGACTGTACTGTTTGCTTTGATGGGGCTTATGAAGCAAATAAAGACCATTCCTGAGCAATGACTTGAAGAATGTTTGTCTGCAACATCTCAGCTGCAATTACAACTGAGCGAACTGATGCGTAGCCCGTGCTCAGCTGCAACAGCAGAAAAAACGCACTTCTAAATGATGAAATGACAAAGATGTGGAAACTAAGAGCAGTCACGCTTGCAACATGTATTTTTCTACATGCCGTTACCTCAGGATTTAAAATGATGTAGATTTCAGGATAACATCATTTTCATGTCATAGCTCTGCTTAATATCTCAGGAAAACAACAGGACGTGTTTTCAGTATAATCATCCTTTTACTGTTTGGGTCATTAAAATAGGAGACTATAGCTCCAACATACAACAACAGAGGAATGTATCAGAACCATCAGAAAATATATCAGTGGTGCAAAATAAGTGCAAACTTGGCTGCTTTTAGCTTCCGTACAAGGAAAAACGCAGTGTTTATGGAACTGATCTGGTTTTAGTTACGATTTGTTTGAAAATGTGTAAAATCTAAAACACACTGAATTGATAAAACATATTCTCATTTATGGTTTGGAAGTTGGGTCATGGCAACTGGACTTGTTTGTTCTTCTTTCTTGGTCTTCTTTCAACCTTACAAGAAAGACGTTGCGATGACTCAACTTCCAGACAACTTCACTCGAGTGACTGAGAATCATCCTCATTTATGGCACTTAAAAAGGGAGTAGTCAGTTATTCATTCTATGTAGCATTGATATCATATATCTATTTTTTATTGTATGTGTATGTTGTTACTTGATACGTATTGAGGCAAGATGAAGTTTTATTTCTTTATAAACGATAAACACTCTGATTTTGATTCGTAACTTATGTTGTTTGGTTGGCAGAACATTAAAAAGTCCTATTTCCTCCTTTCAACATGAATATGTTTTTATAAAATCGTGTGAATATGAAAACTGTTTTATTTGATACATTAAAATACTTGGTTTGGTAATAATGTTGGTAATAACAGCTGTTGATACTTGATTTAATACTTTGAGCGCCCGTATTGCCCACGCGTGTATCAGTTCAGGCCCCTGGAAGCATTATGAAGCAATACTCCACACAGAAACCAAAATGATGCAAAGCTTCACCTTTGTGGTAAACTCACAAAGACCCAGGCATAAGTCACACAGTCACCACGGTCAAACACAAAAGCAAACACAACAGGCTGTTCTCCACAAACAAAGAACCCCGCTGAGCTTTTTTCCCCAGCTGAAAACATAGATCACATAAGTGAACCACACTACACAACACCTCAGCTAATGTTAACATACAGTGTTAAAAAAACATAAAAGCTGGTCAACAGCATCATGTTAGTAGACAAATGGGTTAAATGTGTGTTACACTGGACCACAAAGTCATGACATCGATAGCAACTGAGGTCTGAGGACAGAGGGAGAGGGACAGGTGTGGGATGGGAAGGGTAGGACGGTGATGGGGAAGGTGTAGGGTGGCCTCTTCATGCTTTCAGCCTTACCTGACTTTGGGACTAACATTAGGAACGGACATGAGGAGAGAATAAAAGCTCATGAACAAACAGAGGAGTGGACTCAGAGACACAGAGAGGAGAAAAGCCGGAGCGGAGATGATGCCTGACATCGCCCTGCATCATCGCTTCTCACTGTCTAAATAAAACTTACTGCATACGTCCAAACTATGAACAGTTTTTAAAATCTAAGTCAGTGTTATTTTATATGACTCTAATGGTTTATTACAGAGTTGTGAAGAGGGAGGAGCGACTCCGACTCCGTCCACCGACTCCTGAGATGGATATTTTTGTCTTTTTGTGCTCCACTGATGAGCTGCGAGTTTGTCTGAGAGAGGAATTTCTGATGCAAACATTTTCCTGTTGCGACAGGAAACGAGATCGATGTAGTGAGCAGTAGTAGCAGTGAAACTGTTGATCATTACGCCCCCTCTGGTTTAACCCAGCTTATCTAAGTGATGTGATTTTTGTCTTAATTAAATGTGTTTTAATGACCTTTGCTTTTGAATTCTAACCTTAATGTGTGTCATAATTTGTACATGCTGTGTGGTTTATTGATGTATTATTGGTTAAACGTAGCCTCTAGCTAACACTGGCACATTTCCTGTGGTACAGAGGTCACTAGGATCAACGTTTTTTACATGACTACCATTAAAATTCTCATCTTCATAAGAGCAGCAGCTGAGGCTCATGGGTATTGTAGTATTTAGCCAGACTGTAACCAAACTGATGGAAAACAAAAACTATATTAGAATAAATAAATGATCCAGGACTGTTTCTGTGTAGAGAAAAACACCTCACAACTATCCTGGTCATTACTTTTTTTAGGCATTTAAAACAAAAACGCATTAATACATCAATCACTGATTTATAAAAATATATATAACAACATTTTTTTAAAAGCCTATGTAATAAACTGAACTGGAAATAATTTCAAATAATCCCTGCAGAGGAGCGATTTGTTAAACTAAGCGTGAGTGGATCTCACACACGTTGCCTCTCACTCAAACAGCCTGTGTTGATCTAACTCGCTGCTCAAGGCTACGCAATCAAACATGTTTCTCATTTCCTGTGGCTCGGTGTCCATGTGTGTCACCCCTCAGATATTCAATAACCCCTCCCTCATCGGCGTCAATGTTTTCAGTTCAGCAGCCGCAGAGAGCGAACTGCGACCTCTCACTGGTGAGGGGAAAAATCTGTGTGGCAACCTATAACAGAGGTCACTGCTGTCATGACAGTTTGCAAAAATCTGCATGTTAAAGTTCACCAAGTACACACGTTAACGTAAAGCCTGCGAGTCATTAGAGCCAGTGGGTGTTCTCCTGTGAAACAGCTGTTTAGTTGAGATTCTGAGGTGACGAAGCCTAAACACACATTTCTCATTTTGCTGAACGTCCATCACACTGACTGTATTAAAATGCTACGTGTACTTTAACAAACTGCTTAAAACACTGGTTATTTCACGGGCTGTGATTTACCTCTGTGACCGAGCACCGACGCTGAAGCCCATGTAGCCCTCCTGAGGGAGGGAGTCGTCTCCCAGCTCCCGCAGGTCCTGGGGGGCCAGATATTTGTCTGTGTCCCCCGTCATTGCGTCGTCACCTGGTAGGTTGAGAAAAACACAGAACCAAAGAAAAATTACAGAAAGAAACCGCGAGTTTCTATTTCCAGACAAAACAGCTGGCTGGAAAACATTTAAAGAGAATGAATGAATAATAGAGTCCAGCTGCTCACTGGGAAAAACACATCGTGGTCCCACATTTCAGCTGCTCTGCAGTGTTTGTCCATTCACAGCTCTTTTAGACAAGCGGATCAATGCAGCTTCTGCCCGGAGGCTGTTTTCCAGCTCAGCTGTGGTCCAACAAATACACACAAGCACCTCCTGCTGTCACTAAAAGCTGTGTGTCTCCTGCTGTCAGGTTCATTTTAATAGTTGCGGCAGTTTAACAGCTTTTTATTCAAATAAAGTTAAGTTTATATAGTTTGGAACAAGTTTCAGCCACCGTGGAGTCATGTTAGGATCAAATGAGAGGAATAAAACACTTCCAGCACAGCCGAGCTTCGTGTTATCACAGCACACAACTCACTGCAGCTAGAAAACAAGTGGTTAAAGAGCTGGAACATACGTTACAGGCCTAGTGAGACAACAGTTAGTAGCGTGTTATTCCCCACAGACGCACTGTGGCTCCCAGCCCACCGATGAACCGGAGAGGATGGGGGGGGGGAGCAGAAGTTTAAAAGGGACAGAGCAGCAAGTGGGAGCGTGCAGGCAGAGAAATGAAGAGAAAGAATAGAAAGGCATTCCTACAAGCTACTACAAAGCACCGGAGACCCCTCCTGTTCCCTCATCCCCTGCTGCTACAGCACCCCTCCCCCTAAACTTTCTCTCCCTCACTCACACTAACACACGTTACAAACCCATTCTGTCCACATTCCAGTCTATTCCCCGGGATCCGCTCTCATTCCGGCTTCAACAAGTGCAAACCCCTCCTGAGCAAATCAAAACTCACCTGCTGCCTTAAAGCACTTCATGCAGCCCGTCGTCCAGTTTGCACGATTTCACCCCGAACTAACTTCTCTGCAACTTCTAACCTCCCCTTGCTCACACTGTGTATCTCTCTCTCTCTTCGCAGCCCGGCGCTCACACAAACAGATCAGCTTTCTCCCGCCTACCCACCCTGCTCCAGGATTATCTAGTGTGTGTGTGAGTGTGTGTGTGTGTGAGTGTGTGAGTTTCAGAACAGACACCTAGATCTCACAGCAGGACTGAAATAGCAAGTGGGTGTGTGACTCAAACTAAGATGTCTAATATCTAAACTCTTCCTATGCGGCATCTAAGGGAGCAAATCTTTATAATCTAACTTTAGATTTTGTGGTTTGTTTCTTATCTTCCTGTCTGTCTGTCTGTCATTTCTCTGCTTTTCATTCCTCTTCCTGCTCTACCTGTCTGTCTGCATGTGCTGCCCAAACAGTACAAATTCCTTGCTGTCATTGTGCTCACACATAACTTTCCATCCTCCATCTTAGTATTTTCAACTAACTCTGTCAGCTACCTCCCTAAATGGACTTTAAGTCCACATACAGATAAACTATTACCATCAATTATTGGAACAAAATTGTGGCGTCGCGTGCAGAATAACCCCACATGACATATGCATGTTGTAGCTTTCACTACATGTTGGATCAGAACTCAAACGCTGAGCAGGTTTTTACGTTTCACACAGGACTTCACCGGGTCAGTTAGATCAGGGTGAGTGTGTGTGTGTGTGTGTGAGAAACTGGAGATGTTAATCACTGCTGTTACTCAGCTGCTGTGTGAGCTTGTGTGCAGTCAAGTTTCACTTGATGTATTTTTAGATCAGTGAAGTTTACGACAACAAAACAACAACTCTCACACAAACTGAGCAGGAGGGCAAACCAGCACACAGGAGGTTTAGTTCAATCAGTTGAGCTGCATCACTTCAGACTGGTTAATAGAGTTAGAGTGAGGTCATCGGGTTTAGGACTTACAGGAATAACTGATGCAGATATTTCCGACATCCATCTCTGTTTAAACAAAGCAAAAAACACCTCCTGGTTCAATATTAGTGAGTGTTAAGTACGTAAATGACTGTATGTGAAATACTAATCTCCTCAACAACTACAACACAACTTTTTCCTCCTGAAAAATTCCCTCAGATAAAGACCCGACTTCCTGTACAAACAGGTCAATCCATCTGTGTTACTTTGAGCGTGTTGCTGTGTGAACTATAAATAGTCAAAATACATATATCCATATTTATATGGAAGCAGTACAATGATAAAATATCTGTTTTTCTTAGACTTATTCTGAATTCATTAGCAACAGGTCAGTTTGATGAAGATACTGGGTGTAAAAAGAGCAGGAGAGATGAGGATGGAGTGAGGTTCACCACCCTATGGAAGACTCAGAAAAAACAGTACTGAATGGCAATGATCTCAGGCCCTGAAGCACCACTGCATGAAAACCATTCTGTGGTGGAAATCACTGTCAGTGAGCCAAGTGTGTCAAGTTAAAACTCACGAACACACAAGATCCAGAAACACAGACGTTCTCTCTGAGCTGAAGCTCGTTCAAAATGCTCTGAGGCGACGTGGAAAACTGTCCTGATGAGGCAGACTTTGAAATAGTTTTAGGAAATCACGGATGCTGTTGTTAACAGCACAAAAGCTTCAAATAGCGAGCAAATTATTGGATTCTGCGTCATTTACATTCCACACAGTGCGTCAACGTGTTGAAAAAAGATATTTATTGTGTTAAATATCTGTGTTTCAGTCGTGTGGAGGGAACGTGGGCTTCTGCAGGTTGCTGATGTTCAGCAGCTATAAAACTATGCAACTGCAGAAAGCAGCAAACATGTGACAACCGACAAGTGAAAGACGATTATTCTTCAGCTTTTTTTATTTTTTAGATGAAAACACCTGTGGGCATTATGAGAAAATGAAAGAGACTGCTGATTGATAAATCCCTGTATATCCATTCCTAGTTTTTAATAGCCTCCATCAGTAAAGTCAGTGAGGAGTTCAAGTTCAGTCGCTCTGAGCCACAGAGACACACACAAAGTAAACACACCCTCACACACTGCAGCAGCTGACAGCGTGTTTGCTTTGACCCGAATGTGTGAAACTACAAAGAAGGCGTCAGAAACAAGCCTCTGAAGACAAAGGATCAAGTGTGTGTGTGTGGACTACTCCACGGCGTGAAAAGAAATCTGTTACACACTCCACAATGCTGTATGCAGACAGTTGGCATGGCAACCAGTAGGAAGAGAAAAGCATATTCCCTGCATTTCGATGCATGAAACTACTTACGGCTTCACACCACAGCACGAGAGAGTTGAGGGGGGAAAGCAGCTGAAAGTACTCGAGTACAGTAAAGTGTAACACAAGAGTTTGTGCAAACACAAAAAAGAAATCTGACGAATTTAAAAGCTCCCACAGTAACGAACGACTTTCAGATACATACAGACATATACATGTTGACACTACTGGAACAGAGCTGCTAAGAACGAAGGACTGACATGCAGAGAGAGTAACAGAAGAAGTTTTAGAGGATTTAAAGAACAAAAAAAAAGAATTAGGATAAAAAATACCTTCTTCCACATCAGATAAATAGTCCTCCGTGATCATTTCGGGGACATTGGCTTTACGGACTGTGTGATTGGGATGGAGGAGAAGGTTAGAGAAAAAAAGAAGAAAAAACTATGGAAAAGTCTAAATTATACCAAAATCATGAGCAAAAAAATGACAAAGTGATTAATGAACATTGGAAACTAACTCTTCCAGTGCTTTTGGAAATATTGGCTTTAACTTCACTCATGATCAAAACTAAAATGTCAAACGATGAAATAAAATGAAATAAAAATGACAGAAAAAAGACAAATTCATTTTTTTTTCCATCAGAAATAACAGTTTCTGTGACAAAGTGCTCTGAGACCTCATCTTATCCCAGTTCAGCAGCCAGATGTGCCTCAGAGCTTTTACAGACTGTATCTCTCTCTGCACGATTGTGTTTCTGAGATCAGGTTGAATCAGAATCGAGTCACAGTGGATTTAAATGAACATTTGTGTGTATGCTTGTGTGTAATTTGATGCCGTGAAGTGAACCCTTACCTTCATCGTCCGACATGTCCAGCACCTCGTTCATGGTCTCCGGAACGTTCATCTTGTGCTTCTCTGTCACCGTCTGTTCAACAGAGACAAAGTCTTTACTGTACGTCAGCGTGAATCGACCCAGTTACTCATCCTGTCCAGCTTTATGTTGTCCGTTCAGTTAAAGTTGCTATTCAGATCATCACCAGTTTTCACATTAAAAGACTAAAATAGAAGAGATTGATGAGGCCCACTGACAGCTTTGAAGGTAAAAAACAGTGGCTCCATTAACGAGCTCAACCCAGCAGCACAGTTCATCAACATGTCAGGTAAACAGAGATAAAGTCTCATGTTGTGTTTTGGAAGATTTTTGATAATGAAAGACATGAAACAGTCCACTGGGTGAACTCACGCTGCACATTTACCTACACAGTTTCAGAAATACACACGCACCTGAGTGACCAGCGTTTCTTCGGTGACCACCTTGAGCGTGTCAACGACAGAGATGTACCCGAGCCTCCTGGCAATGGACAGAGCACTGTTCCCATTCTGCAGAAACGAAATAAAATCAAAGATTATTGGTTTGTATGAGGAGAAGGAAACATCTATTTTGGATTAATTATATTGTATGTAGTGTGTATTTATTACAATGTGCACCGTAACATCACTTGCACTTGGAACCAAAACTCACCGCGGTGAGTTCGTTGGGCGACGCGCCGTGATGCAGCAGCAGGTTGATGATGTGCGTGTGTCCCTGCTGGGCAGCCTGATGGAGAGGCGTGTAACTGTTCTGCAGCGCAGACGAAGAAGTGTTCGAGTTAATAACCAAATATATCCACACGCTCAAATGTCCATAGAGCAATAAGGAAACAGACACACTGGCGCTGAAGGTTACCTTGGTCTTAGCGTTGACCTTCGCCTGATTTTTCAGCAGGAAGTTGACCATCTTGACGTTGCCATAGTGACAGGCCACGTGGAGAGGAGTGTATCCCAGCTGATGACAGCAAACACATTATCCTGCAGTCATGTCTCTCTCATACAGAACGCACACGCTTCTAGATAACTCAGTGTTTGATCTGTGGGAAGATGCTAGCAGTGTTACCTTAGTCTCTGGATCTACAGTAGCCCCCTGGTTAACTAAGATCTCAGCAACGTTGACTTTATCCTCCTGGGCAGCCAGGTGCAGCGGAGTCAGGCCAGACTAATGACACACACAGAGACACAGTTGAAGGTGCTGAACACATTTAAGAAGGAGAGAAACACAGCTTGTTTAGTCAAATAACAGGCGTGGAAAGTGGAAACAGTCCTGGATACAGACACTGTCATTTTTGAAGTAAAATTAAAGCCTTAGCCATGAAACACACAGCACGGACACAAACGCACCTTAAACAGTATTTCTCTGTTACATTGTAAGTACGGTGTGTGACTGTGACACTTACACAGAGACACATATCTCTGTAAACGGCAGTTTCCACTGGTGACTCATACCTTATTGCCCATGTTAACAGGAGCGTCTCGAGCCAGCAGCAGCGTCACTATGTCCACGTTGCCTTCCTGTGCTGCGAGGTGCAGAGGCGTAATCCCCTGGCGCGTTACTGTGTTGGTGGAGGCGCCGTACTCCAGTAACGTGGTGGTTATCTCCATCTGGTTCTTTTTAGCTGCAATGTGGAGCGGTGTATAACCGTTCTGTGTACAGACAAACAGAGAATCTCAGCAGCAGTTCAGTGTTGCAACCAATCACAACTCACTGCTCCACTACACAACAGTGTATTTGCATGTGGGTGACTCGAAGTAGGTCAGCGTGCCACGGTTCCTGTGCGTTCAATTTAATGCCCTGCAATATGTTTTTACTGACTTACCTTCGCAGCAGCGTGAGGTGAGGCTCCCTGGTTGAGCAAGAGTAGCGCCACCTTCTGGTTATCATAGTGTGCAGCCACATGCAGTGGAGTTAGTCCACTCTGAACACCCCCACACACACACACACACACACACACACACTGTTAGATGGTGATACAGTACACATATGATATAAGTGCAGAGGAGTGCAGTGTGACCAGAGGTGAATAAAGGAATACGGTGATACTGTGGACATTTCAGCTCAGAATGACACAAGGAGATAACTGGAAATGAAAAAAAATCTTTTCCTAGAAAAAAATAATCCACACAGTGTTAAACTTTCCCCATAACTATGCTGTAAATGAACATATCACTCACAGTGACCTTTTCAGGTATTAACTACCTTCTCTCTTCTCTGCTTTGAGGTACAGTTCATCCAGGACGCTCAGTGCTGGGCCCAGTGAAGCCAGATAATTCACTTTGTGATACAGGCTCCACCCACTCTCTCTTACTGTCCTAAACTATCCACCCCCCCTTAGGCACACTCCAAATGCACATTACCTTTCCAGCAGCGTCAGGCGGAGCGTCTTTCTGCAGGAACAGGTTGGCGACCTCGATCTTCCCGTACTTTGCGGCTACGTGTAAAGGAGTGAAGCCCTTCTGGAGAGATGCACACAAACAGACAAAATTCAACCAAATGTCAGTTTTAAATCTATTCGAGTTGATCTGTAAGTGTTTAAAGCATTTTAATTAAAAGTCAGACGGCTCCCTGTCATGATTTAGGTTCCATGCAGGACTGCTACCAGAAACCATGTGTGTTTAATGTACGTCATGAAAACATGGGGAAATTATTTCTTCGTGCTTAAAGATCATGACACAAAATGAGGACTCAGGGTGTGGAAATAGGATGACAGAGAGAGAGAGTGTGTGAGTGTGTGTGTGTGTGTGTGTGTGTGTGTATGTGTGTGTGTGTGTGTGTGTGTGTGTGTGTGTGTGTGTGTGTGTG
>JAUYWH010000011.1:14786837-14801663 GCA_034779795.1 Ctenopoma multispine | reverse complement strand
GCTTAATTAATAAAAAAAAAAAAAAAAAAAAAAAAAAAAAAATGAGGTTGACCATCCTGTCCTGTGACCAGGTCCGTTTTAGACGCATAGGCCACATAGGCTGCAGCCTATAGGGCCTCACCAGCAGGGGGCCCCAGTGAGCTACATGGATTGATTGAGTTTTTTATTTGTCTTAAATTGTCTTTAAATTATTTGTATGCGTATTCCATTTTCGGGAACTCGGCAGATGGTAAACATGAAACATAAAAACGTATCTTGATAAAGATAGCTAACAGTAAAGGAAACAAATAGAAACAACAATTGATAGTTTTGTGGAGAAACATCCTCAGCAGACACGGATAATAAAACCTCCTAGCTAACAACAGTCTGACCAGGCGATAGAGTCAGCTAGCGTTAGCGTTAGCATCAGCAGCACCTGCAGCAGTACAGAAGAGGAGCAGGAGGAGCAGTAAACAGGACAAACTCGTCCTCATCAAGAACAGACTATGGTCAACATGTATGAAG
This sequence comes from Ctenopoma multispine, assembly GCA_034779795.1. Taxonomy (NCBI): domain Eukaryota; kingdom Metazoa; phylum Chordata; class Actinopteri; order Anabantiformes; family Anabantidae; genus Ctenopoma; species Ctenopoma multispine. The sequence continues at coordinate 14,801,159 of JAUYWH010000011.1, read as the reverse complement.
GTCTAATCGCACTTATTTTGTACAAAGAAAACCAGAGCATCATATTAGTACAGTGATAAAATCACAAGTCTTTTAATCTTTTTAAAATTTGCTTCTGAGCATATCTTGGAATCAACATCCAACAACATTTTTATATCGGTGGTTATATCGTTGACTCTTGACTGGTTCTTGTCATATTTGATAAAAAGGAAGTCTTGTTTCTATTAACAACTCTATGATGTCCTTATCTTACTCTATGGTGTGCCCCAAAGGGTCAACTTTTGGGCCAGCTGTATATGCTTCCCCTGGGTGATGTTAATCTGAAATGACCATCTTGAAGAAATCAGGCTCGCCTACAAAAACAATTTCATCAAATTGCCTTTTCTCCTTCTATGTGAAATACTTTTATTTATTTATTTTAACTATTTATTTTCTCATTTTTTGTGTTTGTGATTTTACTGCACTTTGTACTTAGTTTGAACGGTGCTGTATAAATAAAGACATTATTGTAAAATAGCAAACTAAAAGTAATGATATCAGCAAAACAACTTTGATAAAATGAAACTGACAAACAGTTAAGACAGCTAAAAATAAAGGATAAACAGTGGAAGGCTACTTTAGCTGTGGGAGGACATTACTACTGCTGTATGTTACTCTACATTCAACATTTCTGAGCCCAGGTTATGCAGATATACAACAGCTGGAGAAGTGTAGTGACTATGCTAATGCAAAAACAGAGGTTGAGATGTCTCGTCTGCTGGTTTGCATCTCTATTGAACTCTTATAGAAACACAAATAAAGAGATGGGAGGAGAAAAATGGTGAGAAAAAAAGACAAAACCACATATAAATGACAGATTGAAAGTGAAAGAGAACAAACAGAAAGATGAAGAGAGAGAAAGACTAAATGATGCACAGTGACACATATGAAGGAAAAGAGATGGATGTCTCCCCGTTAACGATTACATCTCCCTCTGCACACTGCTGTTACCATGGCTACGGAGTCACGTTAGCCTAATCATGCTACGTCTGACACCTTCTCTTAGACTTCATCCGAGCCCCGTCCCTGACCTCCAGGCTTTGTACATTTGACCGTGTCAGGCTTGTCCGACCGGCCTCTTTCTGGCATTTTATCTGAATAAAAGCTGGTTTTCTGGTGCCTCGTATTTTATAAAGGTCAACATAACAAAGATACGATGACTCATACGCACTTTGGAGATTGAGTTGGTCGTCGGTTACGTCTGCTGAGCAAGTTTCCTTACAGTGAAAAAGGTTTGTGAGCAGATCTCCTTTGTGTTAGCCCAGCATCTGTAGTAGAGTATCTGTGCAACTCTCCAACGATTCAAAAGTTCTGTCATAAAACGTTTAAAACACATTCCCTCCACGAAGCACTTAAAGTGTATTAAACATGCAGAGAGCTTTGGTCTGGTCTTTCTCGTAAGAACCTTTTAACAGATCAACAGCTCAAAATGTGTTTCTACTCAGAGCTGTAGAGATTAATCACTTCACTACGGTCAAACCTATCGATAATCTGACAATCTATTAAACCCACCGGTCCTTCATCAAGCTGCTTTTCCAAACTTCAGTTTCTTTGTCACATAGAAGTGTAAACGAAAGCTACTTTTGCACAATAACTCATTTGAAGCCCTTTAACTCACAGGAAAACGGTAAAATCTAAGATGAATCTATTTTTGCTTTGCTGAAATATAACTCAGCTTTTTTATGCACTTTATGAAATCCCACAAGATTTAGCTTGCAACCTACTGCAGTAATCCTACAGTCCCAGCTAAGAAGTAAAAAAATGAGTAGCACTACAGTACTTTATTTCTGGCGTAGGTACTGAACAGTGATCTATAGCTGATATTCTGCCAGCTTTTCTGCAAACCGTGGCTCTCTGTGAGGCTGCGCTGCTTAGTCAGTCACTCTAACATTAAGCTAATTCACCAGCTACATCCCGTTTGTACACATTTTACATTTCAGTAAAGTCACTGACATCAAGCTTTCTCAGTAATAACCTTACTCAGTGATTCATACCTGCTGTACCGGCTCCACTCGAAGGTTTGTTTCTAATACACTGAAACGATGCTTAGGAATAAGCTATAAAATGACAACTAGATCAATAATTTAAAAACAACGCAGAAGCGTTCTCAAACACTTTCTAGCTCCGACTGAAACTACCAACTTTTATACACTTACTCTACGTACAAATACTAGTCACATAAACCCTTTCATTAGAAGGAAGAGCTAAATGCTGCTAATAAACATGATGATGATGACAATGTCAGGAGTAATGTAAGTGACCCGTAAGAAAGGCAGAAACAGGAAAGGACGTCATCATCATGATTATTAAGAAATGAGGCAGATAAAGAAAGTTAAACGCAAACGGACCAGGTGACCAGGTCATAACCATGGTGGAGGTGGTAGTCTTTCCCTACTCCAGGCAGCAGTTTTCAGAGTAAACCGCCCTAAAAACTGATGGAGGGGTTAGGACTAAAAATGTCGAGTGATAATTCTTATACCCTGCAAGGAAGTAGCCCCGAATGCAACAGTAGTCTACATGGTGTGCACAGTATGTAGACTTTCTGCTCTCAATCCCACAATGCATTGCTGCCTGTTTACTGTCCCTTGGCTTAAAGAGTCATGATGCAGTATGCTGCTGATTATCAAGTACACGAAATCTCAGTTTACAGCATTTGTGCTTTTTTATTTCAGCACAGTTTAACATGAAAACCAATAAAGTCAATGTTTAAAATACAACTAATGATCTAACAGGAATAAATTACCATCACAAATGTATGTTGTAAAGAAATACGTTCTTGCTGAGTATTAAGAGTTGATTAAAGCACAGATCTTGGAGTAAAAACGTCTGCAGTCCTGGGTCCAAGTCAAGTGCTGAGCAAGGCGAACGCAGCAATGTACACTGAACACCACACAAGTGGTACAGCACCATATCACTTTGTCTCCCTTCCACCTTATCATGACCAGTGAACTCCTCTTTGTCTCGAAATGCGTATGCGTGTGTGAGCAAGTGGGGAGCGGAGGTGGGGGGTGGTGGGGGTGCATGTACATTGAACAAGCCATGCTAACAGGGCAGAGCGTCATCCTGTTCCTGTGAAGCAGAGAGAAATGGAGCCAAGTGCAGCGCTCTGCTTCATGGCTGCCTCAGCAAAAACACAATATGTTGGCTCTAAAGGACCTCGCTGGCAGGAACTCTCACCCCAGAGAAAACCACCAGTTTCATTATGCTACTCCGACAATAAGCAGGGGAGGGGGGTGAAAATCTCTTGGTGATGAATAGGAGAATATTGCAGGACCATGTACTGGCTGCTTTACTGGGGAATTTTCTGCATGTGCACTTTACTGATCTTCACTTCGTCATCTGGTTGCGGAAAATAAAATTACTGTCATGACTGTTTCAGGTTCATACTTTGTGGGGGGGGGGGTTTCCAATAATCACATTTTGCATGTGCTCTTTTGATCTGTTAAGTGAAATGAGATTCAAGGACTCTCAGCTGACTCTGCAGATGATCATTAATACATATACAATACAATATAATTACGTGTCTACGAGCTGCGACCATTTCACTGCTTTTGCTTCTAAGGTTGATTTCACTCCAATGTGAGGCTCTGATTGGCTCCGTTATTCATTTGAATAGAGAAAGTATAAGAAAATATCCAGTTAAGACACCTTGGAGTGTGTGCAGGAAACTTTTCACACTGGTTTCTGTTGTTGGCATCAGACAGAAAGAAACTGGACAAACTGATAATAACCGTCAGCTGCTGGAATAGTCTCAGGACTGGTGTGATGGCCAAACTGTTGGACTCAGTGAGTCCAATGAGTGTGCGACCTTTCCCAGAGGCTGTAGCGTCTTCTCGTGCTCCTAAATGCTCCCTGTGTGTCCACTCCGCAGGGTATCATGTCAGACTTGAGTATTACATTGCCGATTTTATGGGCGAGCCATCAGAATTTTAGAATGGGCATCTCATCAGTTAACGTTACGGTTTGCAGTCGACACTTCCTGTTTAAGAGAAGGGTCTGCTATGTGGCACCCATAGTACAACCTCGCCAAACTCTAACGATGGTTCGTAATGGTGCTTGAGGCGTTATTGGGTTTCCTTGGCAGGATCAGTCTCAACAGGAATGAAGAGGTTAGCCAACTCCGTGCACTCTAAATGCTGTGCACCGGGCATTCCAGCTGGGTTTACGCCCTGGTGTAGAGTAACCTGTCTGAGTCGTGGAAAAATCCTGATCTTAAGTCTTATGTCCTGCACAGCCACTAGAGCTTGAAACAACTCATTGCCATCGGTTTTACTGCACTTAATTGGCCACAAGTGGAAGTATTAGACCAGTTGAATTTTAAGCATTTTAGAAAACGGATTTAGTCTTTCATCGCTTCCACTGAAACTACATTAGGACAGAACTGTTTAACTTAAAGTATGAACAACCAAAACTGGAGTTTGACATCTGAAAAAGTACAACTAGCAACTGGGCCCATTTTCTCACTCAGTACTTTGTATAAATCAGCTGTACTGAAGCTACAACTTAATGTCTATTGAAAGCACTGACAGTATTGACATCGGAGAGGGTGTGGGTTGAAAATGACTGAACGTAGGCAGCCATGTTACATAAGCAACAGTCCACTTCTCTTACTGAAACACCGCTAAACTGACACTGATCATGCATGTATGTGCTGCTCACCTCCCTCTAACAGATGGTATGTTTTATTTAAGTGCAGCTGTCATTAGTAGAAGCCAGAGAGCGGCTGCTGTGTGCGTGTCTGTTACCTGGTTACTGTATAAAAACAGTTAATAAGACACTGTAATCACACATTATGATTACATGATATTATATTTAGATTTTTTTTAATTATCAGGACAGTTGCTCTGCAGCTATTAGAACAAAGTTTTCATCCATTTCTCTAACCCATCATCCATAAAATGAACAAGGACTGAACAGATACTTTGGCATTTGTGTGCCATCTACACCTCCACACTCTGTTGAGGTATTTCTCAGTACACGTGGTTTGCCTGACAGGATCCTCTTTCATCAACTTCTCTTTTCCCTCCTCAGTCAAAGGACTGAACCAGTCAGGGTTTGAGTTACCGGGCCGGCACTTAAGTGTGTACACCGGACACACTCGAGTGCTTAGGTCTTGACTCCATTAATGAACATGCACGGCTCAGTCTAAGCTGGCTCGATATTTAACACGAAGCTTTATACAGTTTCTCTACATGATGACTTCCACAGCTCCAAACTGATTCTCTCACTTCCTCCCTCTCCCGGTGGGTCTTTGGTTGTCATAGTTACATCCATTAACACACCTGCTAAGCTCTTGTGTCCCACGTGTGTCCATTTCTTTCTCCTTTGCTGCCTCCCATTTCTGCCACAGACGTTGACCCGAAATCAAGACTGACGGTAGGTGATTACAGCTCCGGAAAAAACAGGCGAGAAATACGAGAGTGTTTCTAACCACCGGTTTATTTGCACATTTTCAATTTGTGAAGTGCAAATAAGAGGAAATCTAAATCCTGATGAGATACTGAAGATAAATGTATGTGTGTGATGAAAAGACGGCATCAATGGCATCAGTGGCATCTTTTAATCACTGACAAACCAACGTGCAGGTTCAGATTCCAGATTAATTCTTGGAAAGATTCCTCATAACTTCCTAAAAATTTAAACACGTTTTAGTTGTTAATTACTAGAAACGTTTTCATTAAAGTCATTCGCATTCAATAGAAAAAGTATTAACTGCTACAGTAGCACTACAGTAATTGAGTAAATATGTCTACTTGTAAAATTAGCACTACCCATGTTAGCATTAGCGTTAGCAGCCTCTCATCACCACGTGTTTGGTGTGTTCAGGGACAGTACAGAGCGTAGGTATTCTGCATTTCAGAAACAGTCAGAACCCCAAAGGCTGCATCTTCAGTATAAAAAGTAAAGAATATCAATCAGAGTTATATAGAAAGACAAATAATTCTTAATTCTCAGAGACGCACTGTTTATTTCAGAGGTCCAGTTTTTGCAAAAATGCAGCTGAACATCACAGGCACATATATGTAATTCAACTAACTACAGTACGTAGGGCTATGCTGGAAATGTTCTGACGATAAACACCTAACGTTTAGAAAAGTACGAGGAAGGTTTGCAGGAAATCATCCAGAAAACACAGCATCAGTAAAATAAAAGTAAACTAACTAACGAAACACGAGCTCAGAGCTAACAAATACCTGCTAACTCGAATACAGGCACACAGAGCTTATTTTGAATTCATCTAAGTCAAATCCTGAGCAGCATTAGAAATGATGTGGAATTAAGTGGCTGACTCATCAGAATGTTTACTGACACGTGGGCTTCATCTGCGGTCCTCCGCATTAACTGCAACACCGTCACTACTCGCATAATTCTCACCTTAAATCACACCCACATCCAAGCACTCAATTGTTCCGTTCAGTATTATTATTATGTGATAGTTCCTGGTTACTCATGCGTGTCCTCCACATCAGTGCTACTGTTTCACTGTGGTTCATCAGCACGGAGACCGAGTGGAGGGTGAAGGCAACACTTATAACATCAGAGCAAAACATGTTCCTCTGCTCTTTGTCAGATTACTTTCTGTTCCCCTGATCTCTCTACTTATCTTGTCTCATTCTTGTCTTATCTTGTCTCACACTCTAATAGCCCTGCTTCCTCTGTCTTCCTCCATTTCCCTGCTCTCCACTCACAGCCTAACCGTCTCCTCCTCTGCCTTCTCTCCTTTCCTCCTTCCCTACGTCTCTTCCGCACAGGATCACAGAGACAGTCACCTCTCATCAGCTGAAACGCCGTGTCACAGCACAGTCGTGAGGTTATCATGACAGCTCCTGTCGCTCCTTTCTTTTCTCTCTCTCCTAATTATCATTACATTCCCTCCCCACCTCTCTTCTTCCTTCATCTGACTCTCTCCTCTTTGGCATTTTCTTCCTTTACCTCCTCTTCCTGCCTCATCTTCTGTTTTTTTCTGGTGCTTCAAATAAAAAACTAATCATTAATGATCAATACAACAGCCCAGCGTGTCAAGTCAGAAGGCCCCGCCCCTTCCCAACGACACAGCATCAATATGAAAGGATGTGCTAAGTCACATGCTACACGGTGATCCACCTTCTTTGTCTGCTGGGAGAGCGAGAAGCACCTGTTACACAGAATAAAGACGTCCGTGTGTGTGTGTCCGTGCACAGGGAGACAATTAAGAACAGCTGACTACACATAAGGTTGGATCCTATAGAATAAAGGTGCTTAGCCAGCAGCCTTTTCACAGCACTAGACTCTGCAGAGAAACACACAAACTGTACACATGAGCACATCAACGTGCAGAAACACACAGTCACATTAGAGGGCAAGACGAACACAACTGTTGCGTTTGGAGAGCCTGAGGTCACAGTGCAGGGTTATCCCCAGGTAACTAGCTTCAGTGACTCAATGTCTCATTTAACAATCCTTTAAGTGGTATTTCTAAAACTAAATGAACGCATGAATTATGTCTCTTGGAGAGTGGAGAGCGTAAACTGCACCATCATCTCTTATTTACTGTATAAAGCAGCTTCACCAGCTTCAGTAGTTTGTTGCACGGCTTCAGTGCCACCGGCTCTAAGCTTCCGATCTGCAGTGTGATTTCGTGTCTTACCTCTTCTACACAGCGTGTTTGTGCCTGTTTGCAAAGACAATTGATACAATACAGATGCCACGGCCTTTCATTTTCCCGACAGCCTCTGTATTTAGCAAGCGCCTGGTTGTGGGATATGTACAGATTAATTTTATGTTGTAGAATATAACGTGAAAATCTCTCTTCCATGTTAAAAAGAAAACACTCAAATCTACCAAAAGCTCTTCTCATTCTTACAGCCTCGTCGTTTTCATTCACCTACAGTGACATTCCTCCTGACTTCCCTTTTTTTCCTGTTGGGATCTGTGTTTCAGTGGCACAAACAAAAGCTACACACACACATAGACACACACATACACACCTCCACCCACTCCTCCAGACAGCCAGCTACTGTACAACTATAAATCCTAATGTCTGTGCTAAACCCATTTTAATCACCGAACGGGCTGAGGCGGCACCAAGGAGGCATTTTGTGCATCACCGCCACGACCAATTATTGCAATTCATGTTGAAATGATTTCACCCTGGAACTGACAGAGCTGTTACTTTAAAAAACCTAAATCAATAAGAGATAATTGTAGGAGAATATAGTTTATATAGCAATGACACCTCATTCCCACCATCTCCTGCTCTTTGTTCCTCTTCTTGACTCTTATCCCACCTTTCCACCTCCTGTCCTCCTGTTCTTAATCTGTCTTCAACTTTACTGGAGATGAAATGAGTCAATATTTTGCTAAAATAAAATACGTGAACATAGAAGAATCCAATAAATCCCAACACACGGACGTCTCCCAACAGCAAAACGATTCTATTCACATTAATACAGGAACATGTTTCATTGAAGAACAAAAGCCCAACACTGGAGCTGTGCAAAGATAATGCTCGGTCATCAAACCACCAGTTAACAAAGGCTGACAGCGTCCACAGCAGCTCCCCATCCACAAAACCAACAATTATACAACTTCCAAAAGCGGAAAATGTGGCACGAACTCAAATCACTCACAGGATGATGAAAATATTCTGTAACTGTGTGATAAGAAAACTGCTGTGTTCCTGCTCCTGTTTGAATCTCTGGAAGCAGCCACACCATGTTGTTTACAAGTCAGAGTCTCTTTTACCTTCTTTCCTTTCTTCTTGCGATGAGCTGACTTGCCCGCAGTCTTGTCTTTCACCTCCTCGCTCATCGCAGCAGCTGTGCGAGTGTGTGTGTGTGTGTGTCCCCAACAGCTGTGTGTACGAGTCCAAAAAGGGTCGTTTTGGATTTTATTTAATCCGGCATGGATGAGTGGAGAAGAGTGGAGTGGCAGCCACTCTCAACACGCTCCGCGACCAACTCGCTCAGCTGCTCACACCCACTTTCACACACACACACACACACACACACACACACACACACACAGTCCGCGAGGAGAGGAGCCAATAAGGCAGCCTGGCTGGAGCGATGGAGACACACTCTCTCTGTGTGCGTCTCTTTTTCTGTTACACACACACACACACACACACAGACACACTTTACTTGTACCTGACCGTGGCTGTAGTCGCCTCCCACACACTCCACTAGTGAGAGCAGAGCAGCAACAAGCTATGGAGGCTCGAGTATTAATAGTGATCGATAGCAGCTCATCCGCAGCCGTGTGTGTGCGTCTGTTCCTGTGTGCAGCGCTTCTTCAACAAGTTTTTAAAAATAAAGAAGGAAAATGTGTTTGTCTTCGACGAAACACATCGTTCTTCTGCTCACTGTGTCTGCACAGAGCTCTTTAAAACACATCACTGAACCACAGGTCTGCACAACAGGTGAAACTCCTCCTCACATCCATGTGTGACAAGAACATCTTAAGAAGTTCTCACAGTGTCTGAACAGATTTCAGTTAGAAAGAGTCGACACATTTACAGAGACACTGACATAAATGTTCCTGATGAATCACTGGATCCCCCCTCAGTCTGTGTGAGAGAGCCGTGTGACGCCACGCTGCCTCGTCTCAGAGCCGTCAGTCACACACACATCTTTTCCTACGAGGAGGGAAACAGAGACGGTCCGTGTGTTCATTAACGAGAGAGAGAGAGAGAGATGTGAAGGAGCGAGGGACAGCGCCCCACTCACACCTCCCTCTGCCTCTTCCTTATCAATAATGAACAAAGGTAAGTAAACCCCCTGGTGGCAGATCACTGTGGGTTACTGCTCTCTGCATGTGTGTGTTGTGTTGAGTTTGGATTATTCCAATGTGAGCCGGTTTGCACAGTACAATTATAAATGTATTATCTGTTGGGAAGCACAGGGATTCAAGGCTATTGTAGGGTAATCATCACAGTCATGCTCTATGACAAAGGGCACAAACACACACACATTGCACAACAACACACACACACACACACAGCCTGTGTTGTGTTTGTGGTTCTGTTTTGCTTTTGCTTTCTCCCACACCTGTGTAAAATACATCACATTAGCAAATCTCTCCGTGTGTGACTGAAGCATAACGCGGAACAATCCTCGATCCTTCAGCTGGAGTCGCTAGAGTCGAGGTTCATCACTGCTTTGTGTCACTCTTTGTGATGAGTGAAAGACGCTTCTGAGTTTTACTGTGCGAACTGAAGAATCCAGTGCGACACCTGGTGGCCACAGCTTGGTATGACAACAACAACTGTAGTCCTCTGCAGCACGTGACAGGTTTCACCTCACTAGTGTTTTAATGTGAGTGCAGCATCTGAATCGGTCTGAGGTCAGTGAAATTCGGTAGTTTCCATTTCCACAAAATGTAGAGCAGACATGTTCATTAGTTGCACAAAGTTTAGTCGTTTAATTTTTTTGGTTTGTTTGTTGTTTGTTTTGGATGCAGACGTACGGAAGCCCTGAGAGGCAAGTGTGAAAAAAATTATCTAAAATGCTGGTGTTCGGGTCTGATCTCATGTTTTTCTCTCCTGTGTTTATGAACTAAGAACAGGTGGAAAAAAGCTTGATAAGTTCTTTAATTTCTTTTCCACAGTTTGCATTTCTATAACACTGTCAGATTTTGTCGACAGTATAAAAAAAAAGTATAAAAATTGATGAAACAGGACCATAGAGATCGGAGTATGCTCAGAGACAAAGACGAGGTAAAAATCACTGCTTATTACTCTGCAAGTGTGCAACCTGCGTTGCAGTTTGTGTACCCTGCTCTCTTCTCCCTCTGGTTTTCAAGCTGCGTCTCTCTGATGCGTGTTCTGATCTCTCAGCCTGAATTTAATAAGACACACACACGCCTCTGAACTGTTGCATCGATGCACCCTGAGGTAACACAATACTTTTATATCTAACATTTTCTTTCAGTAAGCTATTAAAGCGCTAGTGGAAAAGGGAGTGGCTTCATAACTGTGCACTAAGTGCTGGATAACAGTGAATTATAATAGACAAAGAGAACTGGTGGTTACGGGTATGGGGACTGGTAGGCACCAGTTGGATGCTAATGCTACCAAACGATCAGCTCGAGAAGGAGACAATTTGTACAGCAAGTATCGAAACGCTTTTGGAAATTATGACTGTGTGAGAGACAGAGTCAGAAGTTATGGCTCATGTCATCTCACAGAGTAAGAGGAGACAGATGGGAAGGATCAGAGGAGACACTGTAAAGCAGAATGTCTTTACAGTCTATATTTAGTTACATGTTTATCCTAAGTTTGTGTTACATTCCTCATCACAGCGACGACTATCGTGCACAGGTTTGCAGCAGACAGTCGAGTCCTGTGTGTCTGTGTGTCTGTGCGTGTCCACAGATATGGAGTAAGACAGTTTAATTATTTCTGGCTGGATTAGTACACTGACAAAAGCACAGTTAGTTTTTTTGTACATGTTATAGTCAATCGTGAGGCGAGCTCTGCATATGCACAACTGAATACACACCTACTAATTTCTAACTAATAAGGATTCAGTTACACTTTCATACGTGCTAATGTATGTAATGAGTTCAGGCAGGCTTTGGATAATATCCTCAATAAATCAATAAGTGTCTTTGCCATGGGTTATTTTATGATGACTGAAAATGACTGACAGCACCAAAATGACTCTGAAGTATGTGCAGCTAACGAACTTGTGTCTGCTTGTCTGAGTTTGAGTTTTACGTCATCCCTTCTATTAAATTCTAGGCAAACTCCGACGGAAGATAAACTGGTGTAAACCGTGCCACAGGCGCTGGAGGAGTTTATTGGTTTGACTCTTGCTGCAGTAAAAGTTTCAAACTGACATCTCCCCTTCTCCGTTTCCAAATCTCTGTTGGTCTCCTACGACATCGCACGCAACATCACGTTCCAGCAAACAAGCGGAGAGCATCTTAAAGCCAGGCCTCTTACTACTGGAAATGAGTTCACCACTTAGATTTCCACTCAACAGCAGCTCGTGGAAGTGATACCACAATAAAAGCAATCGTAGAAATGTCAGCTTCACTTCATGTCTGCAAAGCTTCAGTGTTTCGGTGAATACTTGAGGGTTAGTACGTGTGTGAGTGAGCCTGCAGACATGTCAGCCACTGTTCTGCATTGACGCCTGGGAATTGCGTGCGGTAGTTTCTAAGGGGGAAAGTGTAACTACCCGTTGGTTTGCAGTGACATAGATGCTGATGTGAGTTAATGACCTACAGGCTGCAGAATATACGGCCAGACTCCCACATCTGTAATGTCCTTTGCATCCCAGTAATTACTGTATGCTGTAAATGTTTTCAGGTCTACCCTCCCTCCACATACACTTTTATTTCCGTCTTTGATTCTGCTCATTTCCCAATAATCCTTTTAACAACCCTCAGAGCACAAGTGTGAACTTGTTGCGTGCAGCTAAGAGTTGTGCATGTAAGAGCAATAACAACAGCAGCACTGACAAACAATCAATGTTCAATTTCTTTTCCTCCTCAGAAAGAGCAAGTCGAACCACCGTCTCACGACGACGACTGGCGGAAATCATTCATGAAACATTCGTGTTGATTCCATGTGAGCTGACTATTGGATGTGCAGGTGTTTACAGTACACACATGGTCATAAGTAACCTGCCTACAATCAGCAGATTTCCTAACCGCCTGCAGGGTAAGGCATTAGAGGAACCTGATTTCACCTCCTGGAGAAGGCCACAGGCGTACACAAACACACGCGTGCTGCAGTCAGAGAAAGTGTTGGAGTAGAGGAGTTGGGTCAAGTCAAGTCAGACTGAAGCCGAAACCAACAAAAAGCTGCATCTAGACGTCTAAATAAGTACATACAACTCATATTAATGTTTGTATGTGACAGTTTGTGACCCGATCTGACACATAAGGAGCAAAAATAAAATCCAGGAAGCAGCATCTTCAACTAGCATACAGTTTAAATCTGTTAGCCATGGTGGATGTATACATGGATGGACCAGGTTACTGCAATGCTCCACCTGTCACCTGTTTCTCTGAGGAGCCAGGTAAATTAAGCTGGTATGTAAATACACTGACACTCCACTGGTTCTACACAGTCTCTGGCTGCCTGACATCTAGGAATGTCAGTGTCAGCCACAGGTACCTGATAAGATAAGGTTTCCATGTGCAGTAAATGAAGCATCTACTAGCACGTCTTCAGTTCGTCCATCGTCTACTACTGAAAATGTTTTTCCTTTCACCATGTTTGATTGATTCATTCATTACTACTGTCCCCCCCTATCCTCCTCCTCCTCTACCCCCTAAGCAAACAGCATATTCACACTAACATTAGACCAAATATTGGAACAAATCAACTCTGTATTTCTAAAGTACCAGCGATACTCTGTGCATATTAATCATGGCTTTGGATTGAGTCTTGATAATGAGCAGCCAGGAGGAAATTAGCCTGAATTCATACTTTGTTGCCAAGGCAGCGTCATGGCAATAGATGAATCCCCATGGTAACCACCATAATGTGGCATGATTTCCCCATGGCAACCACAAAAACTGTGAGAGTTCTGCTGGCTGAACCAATCCAGGCTTTGCAAAGATGGTTCGGCATGACCACTATCACGAGTGTCACTTGGGTTTATCTCACTCACAGACTGTCGAGGTGGACGATGTCCTGAAAATGGTTTTTACTTCTTCATGGGACAACAAATAAACCTCTGTCCGGGTCCAATCAGGTAGACCACACTTAGAATCAAATCAGATCAGGTCTGGTTGTGTTTGTGTCCTGAAAATTAATTTACTTCAGTGGCTTCGGTTCGGCTTTCCAAACTGTTTGGGTTGGTTCCAAAGCTTTGGATCCATTAAGACCTCCACTTTGAATATATAGTTCCTGGCTGAAAATGTCAGAGTCCAACAACTCAGCCAAAACGGCAGAAGGTTTTTATCATTATTAAGAAAAACTGCCAGAAAATATCCTGATATCAATTTTTGTGAATGTCACACGTCTATTGCCAGAAGTCAAATCATGGCTGAGGTCTTGAAGCGGCGCACAGCTGGAAAATGCTCCACAGATTTATACAGTTTTGTATAAAGCAAACCAAACCATCAGAGTTGTTACCAAACATGCAAATCTTGGTGGTTCGTCGGTGGGGGACTGGAACAGGGGGAGTGAAGTTCCCAGAAAGATAAGTCAGACATTTGGGCAATAAATTCATTACTCAAAGGTGTTGGATCTGTAGGGACAAAGACACAGACACACAGACAGACACAGACAGACACACACACAGACAGACACACAGACAGACACACAGACAGACACACAGACAGACACACAGACAGACACACACA
>JAUYWH010000011.1:14754435-14786271 GCA_034779795.1 Ctenopoma multispine | reverse complement strand
ACAGACAGACACAGACAGACACACACACAGACAGACACACAGACAGACACACAGACAGACACACAGACAGACACACACAGACACACACAGACAGATACAGACAGATACACAGACACACAGACACACAGACGCACAGACAGACGCACAGACACGCACAGACAGATACACAGACACAGACAGACACACAGACAGACACACAGACACAGACAGACACACAGACAGATACACAGACACACAGACGCACAGACAGACACGCACAGACATGCACAGACAGACACAGACAGACACACACACACACACACACACACACACACAGACAGACACAGACAGACACACACACACACACACACACAGACACGCACAGACAGACACACACACACACACACGCACAGACACGCACAGACACGCACAAACAGACACAGACACACACACACACACACACAGACACACGACTATTGACAAAGAGCAGACACACAAACACCAGTCACAAAGAGACAGACTTTCCATCCTCCCTTGATTTACAATCCATCTTTGTCTCGGGCCCCGGCGCACTCACACAATGCTAATTGGCAGTAAAAAGGACACAGTTCCACGCCTAAAATGGTCTCACTGCCAACCCCGTGAGCTGCGCGGCGGCAGGAGCAGAGCTGGAAAGTTCCCGATACACTTTCTACCACCAAGCTGCTTCCCCTGCACCTACGTGTCCGTTATTTCATCAGAAAGTCTTCAGCGGCTTCATGTTTACGCCTCTTTGCCAACTACAATAAAAATCTACAATGCTTACACTCTGTGTCTCTGTGGCCTGGTACCATCTGTTTATTCAGCACTGTTTCAGATAAGAAGCTGTGGGCCTGGTTCACTGGTGTTTGATCTGCCATCTTTAAACCATTAGTTAACCAACTTGGTACCAGTGGTGCAATGTTACTGTAAAGTCAGAATGACACAGAAAGGACCTGTAACACACACATACATATTATCAGAATGATGGGAGTTCTGGCTGTGATCATGGCTCAGCTGGCTGATACAGGACTATAATGACATTTATTTACGGTGGATCACATCCGACAACAACATGAAATAAGAGTCAGGTGGAGACATTCAGGATGTAAAGACTGGTTAGCCATAACAACGTGTTCAAAGGCAAACATAAAAACTGGAACCACAACATCAGAAGCGTAAGAAACGACAAAGTGATCTGTCCCACATCTACCTGTACCACACCTAAAGTCACTGGAAGATGTCGCTCCTGGTTATTTACTATTAATTAATATCAGCCCGTGTTTGTAGAAATTACACTGAGTCAGGTTCCTGGAGCGTAACCCTCATCAAGGAGACCATTCACGTACGACACTGAACCACATCAGACCCACGTTCAGCCCAGCGACGAGTCGACTGTTGCACATTGACCCATTCAGATATAACACAAGCACAGAACACATCCCTCTATAAGAGACTCTGGTGTCACTCAGTGCTATGAGCCTGCATAAAGTGTTAGAGTGTGTGTGTATATTCTCAGTCTTTACACACTGCTTCTCATTCATCCGTCTGTGCATGCATCCCTTCTCTCTCTCTTTCAATATGCAGATGTGTCTAAGGTGGACTGGATTTGTTCAGTCATGGTACGGACAACCTCCAAATGTTAGACTCACTCTGAAAAGATAACACTGTCTCACTAGAGTGCAGCTGTTTCCGTTCGTGAATAACAGTGTTAATCTGCATATGGTTTTATTTGCATCCTCCTTTTCCTTTGTGGAGACGTTTTAGCTAAAGCCACAGATGTAAATGAGCAGATTTGCATAAAGTGCTGCTACACGGACTCTAACACAGGATGTGTTCAAGTGACAGTCGGGGAGCATAAATCTCGTCCACTGGAGATCGGGCAGTGAACAACAGCAGAGTTTGGGTGAGATCCTGGACAGTGAGTCTAAAGCATTTTTCCACTGCGTGGTACCAGCTCTGCTCTAACTGTGATCTTTCCCTAACCTTAACTTAAGTACTTCTGGCACCTAAAACTAAACACAGACACGACTGCTGTAACAGCCGCGCGCTTTGTGTGTCTGCCGTGCACCCTGACCTCCTCCCAGCGAGTCCAGAGTGGTATATGATTAACTTAAGACAAAGAATCCTGTTTTACCTGGTTAAACACAGTCTGACTTAAATAAAGCTGCAAATCCTGCACAAACACACACAACACAGTGTGAGATGTAACTGAAACATAATTAGAAGCGACTGTGTTGACCAAATAACAAGCCGTCGTCTCCACACACAAACACTAACTCAGTGACTTGACATAACCTCACAACACGACTGAAGTCATGTTTACTCAGATCACTACAATACCCTGCACTGAAAGCCAGAGTGAGCGAACCAGTAAACACCCTCCCCCCTCCCTCTGTGCAGCAAACTGAGTCAGCTGAACTCGGCTTTTCTCATTACAGTCACAGGGACCATGAAAAGGCTCCCGTAATACACCGAAAATTAATACCAACAGGACAATGATCGAGCTGATGGGGCCAAGCTTCAATAGTCTCATGACCTTCCTCAGTTATTGATAAGTGCATTATGAAAGTAACGTGGCTGTAATTCACTGACACACACTGGTGAATAAAACCACACAAAACTGTAAAATAAATACTCAAAACTCAAAGGGAAGCTGTGACCAACAGGCAAGGACATAAACACCACCAGGCGGTGTATCACACGCAGAGCTCTGCAGGTTTCAGGTGTAGGGTCCGTTTACTTTTGACAAGGACGTAGGTGGAGTCTCACTGTGTTTGCTCTGCCACAATAAACCAGCAGTTATTCCTACTACTACCACTGATAAAGTGAACCGCCGTCCATTTCCCTTTACGATCAGTGGTCAACCATTAATGGACAGAAGGGAGTGACCTCAGACAGACGGGCGCACAAACACGCCGTGGTGGTGTCAGCGTGGTTTTTATGAGTAATCAGAGCAAAACTCTGCAAATGATTTCTGAACGGAATATTTCACTGAAGCGACACAGAGAAGAAGGACGACGGCAGGTTAACACGACATGTTCGATCCTTTTCTTACCCGCTGACGAGAAACACTAACGAACATCACTTGAACAGTACTTTATCTTGACTCGACCTAGATTCCTCTCACAAAGTCACCTTCACAAGTCAAGTGTGTCATCCTCAGCTGCAGCAGGAGACCAACATGGTCCAAGGTCCGATTTTTATTATCCATAAAACAGTGGACATTACACCTCTGTCTGCAAAGACATGTGGAATACTTTAAACTTACGATGTTAACTGCATAACTTTGTTTTTATCCCTTCTGCTCTGTGCATCCTAACAAAACGAAGCTGCACACTGCTGAAACTTGCTTTGACTTGTGGAAGTCGTCGTAAATCTTCATCAGTTCATTTAAATTATAGTCAGGAGGTCGTTACTTGCATTCAATCAAAATCTCACAGAGCCCAGGTTCACATATTAAATATGAACACAACAAGAATAAAGCAGATTTTCTAGATATGTTTCAACAGTGTCCAGAGATACTGAAATCAACGGCTGTCTGAGTCTAGTAGAGCTCATTTAAAATTATTTTACATAAATAAATGGAAGGTCACTGTTTCCCAAAGCTTATGTCCAACAAATAATCTTCATTTTACGATGGCAGCGCACTGAGAAAAACCAAAACATCGCCTGAAATGAAAGTAACTTAAACCTATTATCAGAATACTGCAGCTGCCTGTTGATGGTGAACTCTAATTACTTTAACTCCAATAAAACTCACATTAACAAGTTCACTTCCCTGCATTAATGAATGGAAATCAATGGCTGACTAGAGAAACAGGGGAAATCCTCCAGGGATTTAAATGGCTCGTTGAATCAGGTTTCCGTGGTTGACTGGCCTCAGCTTTGTGTCTGCTGTGTGTCCAGAGCAGATTTAATTGCAGCAACCTGTGCAGCAGAAAGTGAAAGTTTGCAGCTCTCTCACATTTAGACCGTGAAATAAGAAGTTTAACATCACAACAACATCCAGCTGCTTGTGCTGTATGTACCTGAGAGAACAGACGGACACTCACACACCTGTACCACAGCAGAGGAAAGTCAAAGTTCAAGCTGACAGTCAGGAACAAACTCCTGAACTACAACAAAGCAGCTCCGCAGATCCGCGCCGACACGAAGCGTCTCGAACAGCACACTTACCTGTTCTTCGCGGTCACCTGTGGCGGAAGAAGCCATGTTGAAGAAGTTGGCGAACGGCGCCGCGGCTCCGGTTCTCAGGTGAGTTCGCTCACACGCGCTGACGGGCGGGACAGAGCCAAATGTTCGGCGTTAACCGGCTCAGGTGGACCGTGCTCCCCGAAGCAGCTGACGGACTGGTGCGTTCACGGGTCCCGAAGCAGGAGGCAGCCCCGGAGGAAACGCCAGGTGGAGCGGGGGATTATCCAGCTGCAGCCCCGGAGCGAGTCTGTCAAACACCGAGGGAACCCGCCACAAGGGGGCAGCACCTCCCGCTCCACAGAGGAAAGAGGTCACAAACTTCAAATTAGTAATTTATACAAAGGTCAGTCACATGATTCTCTTCCATTTGTGTGAAGTCGTTTCTTTTTACAACCTGACCACAGCAGCTAGAACAGATGTAATGTACATCTGTGTCGTTTTCTTATCCTAGAAAGTAATTTGGTGACTTTTTTATCTGTTTTGATTTACGGAGTTTCATTTTATTTTGAGCACTGAATTTGTCTTAAGTCATACTGTTTGATTCCCTAATGATTTCTGTGTCATGAAGAAGAAACCTGTGTGTTGTGGTGGTAGAAGTAACTTCTAAGTTTAGTGAACTGTGCAGTATTTGTTGTTAACAGAACAAACTGTGTGGAAGTAAATTTACAATCACTAACTAAATTTGACTTTATCTGTATCTCATTGTTTCTTTTCAGATTTCATGCTTATGTTTGCCAACACCCCCCCCCCCCCAACGCCCCTCCTTATGCAAAAAAAGACATTATGCAGAATAAACTCAGAGCAAGAAGATTTTTTGGAGACTATTAATATAACGTGCCACAATATATTTGAACTTTATATTAGTGTATTTCATTTGTTCACTTGCTTTTTCTCGAGTCCTCCACATGTCGCAATAACTACACTGTGTAAATTAAAAGCTTTTCCACTTTAATTTGGATTTCTGGAAATTTGTTCACGTTTAAAACACTGCTAGATAAGTTAAATACATGAGAAACTACAACAGAACATTTGTGTTGTAGATTTAATTTTATGCTGATTAAACTGAACATGAAATTTATCACAAGTCAAAAATTCAAATCTCTGCTGTTCGACTCTTATTTCAGTTCTGTGGAGAAGCTTCTTTGTTCCATCTTCAGATCTCCTCACACCTGGATTTCAACAGTTTGTATTTACAGGTCAGACTGGAAGGAAGCATCGTGTTCAGGCCTCTCTACAGATGTTCTTTGGGGTTTAAGTGGGGGCTTTAGCTGGAGTAATCGAGGACAGAAGGTGAGAGACTCAGGTCATCAGTGGCTTGGTTCATGTCCTGATATACACTACATGAATAGGTGTGTGTCTTTCCAGTCTGTCACAGGTAATTAGGGAGTTTCGATTATTCAATGTAGCTAAACTATCAATTTAAATTGACTTTAGTTGGAGGGTACAGGACTCCAGGAACTGTCAAGGAGTTTGGTCCTGGGATTAAAAAAGTTCTTTGAACCATCAGTTCCTGCTATGTGACACTTGAGGGCAGTGTTGACTCACTAGTTTGCTGTAGTTGAACTTCGTGAAAGGACCAATTTAGACCATGTTCAGATTGAATTAACACTCGCACAAATGTGCAGTTTAAAGCAAATCTAGACCACACGGATGCCAAACAGCAAGTCTGACTATTCAACTTGAAGGAAAATGGCGACGTCTCATTATCGTGCATCACATTCATAATATTAATGGTTCTAGTGTAACATTTACAATGTCAGATTATCAATCTGCAGTTGTTTGACCACTAGCACTCAAATGCATTTCAACAAATTCAGTGCACTGAAAGATTTTAAGTCCGACCTCAAAGCACCCAACTCTAACCCAGCTCCAAGACTTTAACTGGAACCGTCAAAGGATGATTCACTCAGGTTGTAGCCAGGAAGTCTGACCAGCTAACCCCCCAAGCTGCACTGCAGTGTTCGGCAGGACGATGATCTTAACAGAACCTCACTGTCTCAAGTTACTCAGGCCTCAATGTTCATTATCCTCGGCCCACCCAACTTTAATAGATGTTTAGTAAGGCCACCGCACAAGACATTAATTCATTAATGTTTTAATTGGACTCCAGAAAGAGGTACAACCAGAGTAAAGGACATGTTGGTTCGTTTCATTTATTGGATGCTAGCATACAGTTTGTCAATCTGTGGCTGGAAGAGAGTTTTCAGCTCAGCCCTCTTGGCCTTCAGCGTTGGAGTTAACAGACCGTTCTCAATGCTGAACAGCTCCGGGTGGAGGTACAAGTCTTTCACCTGCATCAGGTAGAAAGAGGGACAAGTGCAAACTGCTGTGAGGCATGTTGATACAGAAATTCAGTTTAAGATTAAACTGATAAGTTACATAATGTGATGAAAGGATGATTTAGGGTCATAAGAGTCAAAGGAAATCTGCATTGTGTTGATTTTCCACTAGGACTTATTGGAAAACTGCTAAGTTTGACCACTAGAGGGTGAAATGAGTCAGGCTTTGTGAACCAGCACCAAAAAGCAAAAACAGTCCTCAAACATTAGTACAGATGTGAGTTTACTGTTCTGATCAGAGGGACATTACCTGTTCAAAGGACTTGAGTCCTGCTTCTTTGCCTAGCTTGGTCATATCAGAAAGAATGGCCTTCTTGATTTTCTGTAAAGGAAATCACTGTTAGAGGTTTTCCAGTAATGATGTAATTTGATTCACAGCAAGCCTGCAACACTAGTCAAACTGGTTTCGTGTTGTGTTATCACGTTCACGGTCATTAACACCTATGTGTTATGGTTAAGCTGAGAGGTTCAAACAGAAACATTACTGCGTGTTTGCAGAGTTCTTCAACGGAGCCTTGGCAACCCAGGTTTTTGGCCAAACCTGGCAGGACCTCAGGATCAGGGACCACAATGGCAACCAGGCAGGACTACAGACAGCAAAGAGAAGTTTGATTATGAGGTGTGTAATGTATGTGATGAAAGGCAGACGGCAGAGATGCTGCGTTTACCTGTAGACTGTCTCCATGCACAAATACTTGGGCCACAGGTCCACTGCGTACATACACATTCTCAATCTTCTCCGGCGCTATGTACTCCCCTTGAGCCAGCTTGAAGATGTTCTTCTTACGGTCGATAATCTTCAGAACTCCACTCTGTCCACAAAACACTAAATAAGTTGAACTCTGTCTTTGCAGGATGCTAAGCAAAGCACCTGTTTCCACTTTACACTGAGCAGCATTTGTGAAACTGAGCATTTTTAAATGAATTGTTTGCCTCATTAAATTTTATGTTTCCATAAGGTTTTATTGCGCTTTGCTCTGATAAGATCATAATGAGTGTAAATCCATTTACAGGATTTCTCAGTTTTAAAGAAGAAATAAACAAACTATTTGATTCCATGTTAGAGACATTTCTTTTATCACTTAATGGTATTGTGATCTTAGGGCTCCATCCACGTCACCACACATCTGGAGCGATGTTCTTGGTGGTAAAACGTTGAATCAATTCACTTGACTTCCTACAAGGATTTTCAAGTCATCGGGTTTTGATTCTTACCGGAAGCCATTTTCCAATGTCCCCAGTGTGGAGCCAACCGTCTTTATCCAAGGACTCTGCAGTCTTCTCAGGGTCTTTCAAGTACCCCTTGAACACATTTGTACCCTTTATACAGATCTGGAAAAGTAGTGATAGCATGAGGAGCAGTTTAGTCTATGGGGCTGTGATCTGTGCACACATGCAAACATTAACTCAGCATACTCATAAAGGCCCAGAGCACCAAAATGTAAACCAACATAGGCCCAACACAATGGGCTTCAGCTGTAGCCCCACATTTAATGTGGGCTCACTGACTCCTTAACGTACGTCCCATCTACAGCCTCAAATTATGAGAGCTGTAGTTAGAAAACTTAAGACAATCATGCACTAACTAAGCCAAGTACTGCATCAGCTTTCAAAATCTGGAGGTTGCAAACATGCCCCCGAACTCTTACTCTGGTTACAACAACCAGATGTGTCACATCCAGTTGTGTTTTATCCCGTTTTCAGTTTAACTGATCAGATTGTTCCAACAACATTTCAGAGTCCAGTTGAACTCTTAACTTACCTCCCCTTCACCATTTGAAGCGAAGTAGTTCATTTCTTCAACATCCACCAACTTCACAAAATTACAAGGCAAAGGCACCCCAACATGCCCTGTGAGCAGAAGCCATGCAAGTTATTGCTTTTGGTCATTACTGGCTGTTTTCTTAAAATGGTAATTTCCTAACTTTGTTAGTGGCACCAATCACGACACTCCAGCTCACTCACCGGAGGTGGCATCTCCTGGCATGGTGAAGGTGCAGCCGGCTGTGCTCTCCGTCTGACCATATGCCTCAAAGATCTAAGAGCACCAGACAAATCAGCAGAATCAGAGCAGGGTGACTGGGTTAGCGTGACACACCATGAAGCAATCAGTGCCTGCCACACACACACACACTTGTTTGGGGATCAGAGATTGCACAAGTGCTACCATCACTTTGTTGTTGTAGAGTTTACTGGTGGTCAAACACTGTACATGACTGTTGTGGGAAATGGATTAACACCAGCTTCCATAAACTGACTTTACACAAGTTCCCTCTGGGATTAGTAAAGTTTTAAAATGTGATTTACTGAACTGCAACTCATCATAAAAACATCTTCCCCTAACAACTTTTATGCAAGAGATTATCTGTATTGAGAACAGTTTGGACACAATACAGAAGATTAACTGTTTATTACCTGGCAACCCAGAGCAGCCCGGAGGAAGTTGAGAACAGAGGGAGATATGGGAGCTGCTCCAGTCACCATGACCCGCACACGGCCCCCCAGAGACTCCTAGAGTCACAGTAAGTTGAGGTTAAGAACATTTACAGTCACTGACTTTCTGTAACCGAGTCTGCGTCCATTTAAATGGATCAGTACCTGGACTTTGTTGAAGATGAGCTTGTCCCATATGCTGTTTTTCCTGATGATGCCCTCCTTCACTTCAGCATATTTCCTCTCCACAGCAAAGTTCAGCAGCCACTTCTTGAAAGGTGACTCAGCTCCACTCTGAACCTAGGATTTAAAAATACATGTAAATTGAAATGAAGAAGCTTTCAGAGCAGAAAGAGGAGAGGGAGGTCTGCATGTCCACCAACTTTGTCATAGACACGATTGAGAAGTCGAGGCACTACTGGGAAGATTGTGGGCTGCAGGGTTTTCATATCATCTGGAAGTAGTCTGATGTCGCCCTGGAAGAATCCCACCCTAGCCCCACAGCCGTACACCACCGTCTGCAGGAAGCATATGAAGAGTCATTTAAAAACTGCTGTTTATTAGCATCATAACGTGCTTTATAATAGGATGAAGTTTTTACCTGTACAACTCTCTCAAACATGTGAGCCAGAGGCAGGAATGAAATGCTGACATCGTCGGTAGAGGGAACAACTGACGTCTGTTGGTTAGAGAGGTTCTGTTAGCAGCCGTTCCATTTCAAGTTCATACTAGTTCATTTCTGCAGCGCATCACGTGTACCTCAAAGGTTCTGAGGAAACCCGCAGCATCAGACACTACATTCTCATGGGTCAACATGGCTCCTTTTGGGTTTCCTGAAAGGGGAAAAAACAAAACCCACTTTAAACAAGTCTCATTTCAGATCATGAGTTAAAAACAAGTGGAACATCTGATACATAGTAAATGGATCTATCCATACATGTTGTGAACATCAGGTAACAAGAGCATCTACAGCTCAGCTGGTTAAGAGTAATCTCTGGTCAACATTAATGTTTGTACGAGAGTTGATGATAATCCATTAAACTTAAGTCACTTCATTCTAGGAAGTTGTGGACCAGTCAGCAATGTTAGAGTTCCTCCATCACCCCCCAGATGAGCGATACCAGAACAAGCTAATCACCTGTAGTGCCACTGGTGAAGCAAACAATACAGAGGTCCTCTGGCTTTGGTGGCTGTTGGAACATGAAATCAGAACGTGACATCAGAACAGCATCACAGGTTGTCAAATTAAAAAAAATAATCCAAATGATTTCACGCATGTCTGAAACTTACAATTGGTTTTTGAAGATTACTTTTCCCCAAAACCTGGAGGGAAAAAAAAAAAAAAGCAAACATGTTTGCAGTAATGCTAATAACTTTTCTTTGCTCTCAAAATGAAGTCAGGAGAAACAAACACTGGCTCGTCAGCAGCCACTTTGTGTTTACCTCCACATCTTTCATGGCAACGACGTCTATCCCACACTTGGTTCCTCGCTCCACCAGCTCCGAGCTGAAAGGGTCCATGACAACGACTGTTTTGAGAACTTGAGTTTGGCCCCTCTCTCGGTTCTGCAGCAGTGTTTCTGCTTTGCTCTGATTGTCACAGATGACTGTTGAGAGCTCAGCTGCAGAAAGAGAAAAGAAAAAAACCAAACTACATTTACCAGTGATAGTGGCAGAAGTTGATGACAGAATTGTCTATAAAAAAAAACAACTGCAGTGATATTTTGTGATCATTTGTCCAGAATTGATCAGGAAGCAAAACAAAGTTGAGCATGACTGAAGGAGCTCGTGTGATTAGAGATTAAAGCACACTCGACACTGATCCCTGAAGGGACAGAGGAGTGAACGGGGTCATACGCTGCTCTGTAATCAGCAGCATTAGAATGAAAGAAGCGCCAATTACCTTGGTCGATAATGAACACAAGAGCCTCAGAGCCCAGAGTGTCGTACAGGGGAACAGCTACCATGGAGTACGTGTAACAGGCCAGCTCAGCGATAATCCACTGGGAATAAAAAACGTGAAACAAAATTACAGCACGCGGGAGGCAAACAAATCACTTTACCTCAAAAATAATTTTCATTTACCTCAGGTCTGTTCTGAGCAAAGATGCCAATAAATGTGTCAGGGTTTGGCTTCAAGCCTTTATGAAGAAGGCCTGACCCCAGGTGCTCTGCCCTGTCAGACACCTTTGTGCAGGGAAGAGGTCAGATCAGTCACCTGTTAACTTGCACCATGTTTCTTACAGTCTGAATGTTTGGATCCATTTTACCTGTTTGTACTTAAGCCACTGGTACGGCCGTCCTGGTTTCCTGTAGCCTAAGCACGGTCCATTACCTGGAGAGGAGAAGGACTTAACAGTTTGCATGTGAAGGAGGAAGTTTCAGAATTGCTAACAGAATATTGGTGTAAAGAAGGTAAAGAATCACCTGAAACTTTCAGACCCCTCTGAAAAACCTCATAGATTGTCTTGGCATTCTCATAGTAATACGATAGCAGATTGTTGTTATCCTCGAGCAAAGCCGTCTTCCTTGCTCCATCCTGCAGACAAACATAAGCACTCTGAGGATCAACACTTCAATAATTAACTTGTCACCACTGTATTCCGTATGGAACAGTAACATGCATGCATCTGGAAGCGGTCATTTTATTCCCCCCACCCCACACACTTTTTACCTTGATACCCAGACTTTGGCATTTGAGGTCAGCGGGGGCGCGGAGCGGACTTGGTCGAGTGTTGAGGTAAAACAGGGTGGCAGCTGCCACAGCGAACAGGGAGATGATGGCCGGTGTCGGGAGGGGAGAGAAAAGCAAGTGGAAAACGAAGTCCATGGTGAAAAGTCTCCTGGGAAGCAAAACAAAAGGAGATTAACAGATTCACCCCGATAGCTTTTTGACACTGACAACATGCATAAAAGATCTAAAACTGCAGCATATTTACAGATATTCTAAGATCCTAACCACCAGTCTTAATATCGTCTCAGTAACTCGAGGTCAAAGTCAACATGACTTGTGCAACAGTTTTTCTTAATCACTCCAAGTTAAAATTCGCCCCTGGAAACTCAGAACTGTACATGTCAAACATGTGGCGACAGCCTTTAAACATTTTACATCAGCAAAAAGTTGATAACAGATACAAAAGCACATCTGAAGACACTAAATGGATTTTCTTCTTAGCATTAAAACAAGAGGTTTTTGACCTTGAACACATATTTGGTCATAACTGAACTCGGAGGTCAAGATCAAGTATTTCATCAACATTAAGACTCCTACAGGGAACAGGCTCTGAAGCCTGAACGAAGGTGTATGTTCATTTAAGAGAACACTAATACTAATAGCACAGATCTACATGTAGCAGGTGGAGGAACCCATAACACCATCTAGAAGCTCAGAGGATCTCCTAATGGAGAAGATCAGTGTTGCAGCACTCGTTTGTAAGGAGGGAGGGAGTGATGCCACGCGTTACGCCAGCTCTCCTACCTGCCGGTGGTCCTCTCAGGTGGTCCTCTCAGGTGGTCCTCTCAGCTCCCAGCTGACTGGCAGGTGTGTGCACAGCAGATCCTCTTCCTCTGCACTGAAGGGAGACACATGGAGAAGTCATAAAACTGTGTCACACAGTTAAAGGAACCTTTGAACCTTGGCCACCATCACTTTCACTGATAAAGTAAAACATGAGCGCAGATATCAAACTATCTGAAGTTGTGTGTCATATCACAGTGTGGACGGTGCCGTTTATTAAGCGGTTTTTGAATTTCGAAAACCACCGGCTCCAATAAAGACTGATTTCGGAGCAGATAACTTCATCTGAGGCAATTTTACAGATGGACAAGTTGCTGCAGCTGATTAAAGACTTACATTTACCCATTCACTCTTTTACTTGGAAAGCAACAAACCATCCAGTGGAGCCTGTAAAAAGTTGAGCCCAGGTTTCATATTGCTGTTGGTTCAGGGTTAAAATTACGACACTAACACAACCAACGTTACATTCATTCAACAAACTACGGCTGGAAACACCTGTGCAGCCATTTTGTGTCTGTGTCACTAAGGGCTCAACACTGAATTTGGAAACCGTGAAGTTAAACCACCTAATCCCACTGATTAAAGGAACAATGCAACATGTGCTGAACACAGTGGACAGAAGTGATGATTAGAGAATAAAGGTACATTTTTAACACAGAGAGGATACACTCCCAAATGTGGATAAATGTACCTCATGCTTCTGTGTTGGCTCAAATATATTTATTATAAGTCATTTTAAACAAAATAAGTTTCTTATTTTAGCCTTCAGAGTAAGTAACACAATTGCACGTCAAGGCCTATGAAGCCTAGGTGCTGTGTTCAAGCCTTGAATTGTTTTAAAGTTGTTTCTAGTCCAATTATCTTTAAGATAAAATAAACAGGTACATAGATCAAGCTTCATGTATTTACTCACAACACTCCACAGAATTTCCAGCAGGTTCTGGATAGTGATGTAAATATGAAGGTTCATTAAGAGAAGCTTTGAAACGTTACCTGGTGGGATTAGCAGAGCAGTTCGGAGCCAAGCTGAGCAGGTATCCCCGGGGGAAAGTACTGCTGAACCCAGCAACACCACTAAAATACAATCTGCGCACCTGTGGTCATTAGCACCTTAAACTACACACAGGTGTGAGAGGCTCTCTGCACCAAGCAAGGCTCAGCCTGTCGACCTGATCTAGTTTCTGCAGCCCTGCACAAGCAGGTAACGTTCCCAGGAGATCTAAAACACAGTTTGGGTTTTTGCTGTGTTGACTTTTTTTTATTTGTCTTAATTAAATCAGCCCAGATTCTTGAAGTAACACTCCCTACTGTCATTTCTCTGTGTGTGTTTGCTTGCAGGGGAACTGCGTTGGTGTAGAGATAAAATAATCAGATTATGATGAACTTTGACACTGGATTTATGATCGATAACAAACTTACACCACATGTGGCACCTTTGGAATTTACTGATGGATTGTTGATAAAATCGAAGACTCACAGACTTATCTCACCAGATCTGCTTTAACGATATCATAGCTATTATAAAATAAAGTCAAAGAGTAAAGATAAAACAGAAATTAGTACTTTTAAATAGTTCATTCAATTTTTACTGAAAGTTTGTTGTGTAAGAAATGTGAACCATTAATCTGTAGAGATTAGAGCTACACCGGTTAGCTGATCAGTAGCAAAGCAACAGGTGATTAATCATTAAGCAAATTTCTGTGTGTGCAAAATGTGCAAAACTGATCAATTCTAACATATTAATTAAAAACATTTACATATTACTGATAACTAGCACTAATACCTCTTATTTTATTTATTCTCCACTCGAACAGTACAGCATTACAGTTAAAATAGACATGACGTGTCTATGTGTAAGAGTAGAGTTACTTCTTTCATTAAAATCTATTTTAATGCCTGGTATGTGAAGCTGAAACAAGAACATACAGTCAAACAAAGACTCTAACAACAGAAAACAAAAGGAGACGATGGACGTAGCACCTCTCTGTACCTCCCACTCTCCTGCACGTATTTACATTTTCTCCTCCCAAACCAACTGCCCAGCATCACCAGGGAAGTTGGGTATTTAAGTCCCGCACCATGAAGCAACTAATAGGATGAGGGTGATGTCGAAGGCGGTGTACTGTTGTGGCACGAGCCGCATTTTGGTTCTTCAGCTCACACTTGCATTCGCTGCTGCTGTCGTCATTAATAACAGCACAAATGGGTCTCAACCTCAAAAGCTGCTCATTGGTTTCCAGGCTCCCTGGAACACGTCCTTCCCCTTCAGCGCCCTGCGTCTGGGCTCGGCCATGCAGATAGCCGTGGAGAAGGTAAACACAAATGCCTCCATCCTGAGGAACTACAGTCTAGAAATTGTGTACACGGACACAGACTGTAATCCCAAAGTTTCCCTGGGAGGATTCATTGAGCAGGTGTGGAAGAAAAATGTGTCTGCGCTGTTTGGTCCAGCCTGTCCTGAAGAAGCTGAGGTATGATTCATGTGTTGTGATGTGATGTGTGTGAATGAGAGAATTCATCACTCATGTCCTTATTGTGTCTGTGGTTCACATGTCTATTAAGTTAAGTTCAGTTTTTGTTCAGAGCTGTTGATCCACCTTCAAGGACGCAGCTTGTGGCGTTGCTGGGATTTATTGTTTCATGCAGGGAAGTGATTCTGTTATTAATCCTGTAAATGAGGTGGACGCAGTAACAGAAACACCTGTCGTAAGATGATCACATGGAGGTTGTGAGAGAGGGATTGTGTGTTTCTGCACAGTCACAGCAGAGGAAAGTAACAAAGCAGGTTTTAAATGTCAGGACTTTTATGCTGCTGAAGTATTTCTATTTTCAGATGCTGCTACATCAGTGTTCATTACATTTCAGAGGCAAACATTGTACTTTTTAGTGTTGTTTATATGAAGAACTTACTTCATTTAATAGTGTTTCAGACGCTTGTATTATCTAACTATAAAATATACTGCAACATATATGCTGAAAGGAAAAGAACGGGAAGGTATAAATCTACATGATGAGTAGTTTTAGATTCAAACTTTGCTGCTAATATATCTGCATCATTGCTTAAGATTTAGAAATTTAATTTTTATATTATATTCTGGTTTTATTAAAGCAAAGAGTTTGAATTCACTAATATAAAATAAAAGCCATTTTAGGCATGTGTTACAAACCCTGTTAGGCTGTTGAATGGGATGGAAGAATGAAACAGAAATACATTTCTTTTAAATCTGTATTTATGAGACCTTGATGCCACATACCTGAAATACTGTATATTGCCTGTGCAAATGTCTTTTTTTACTTTCTGTCAGACTGTAATGTGTTACTGCGGGTTTATTCTGCTTTTCCAGGTCACTGGTCTCATTGCATCAGCGTGGAGCATCCCCATGTTTGGCTTCGTGGGACAGTCCTCCAAAATGGACGACAGGGACATCTATGACTCCTACATTAAAATTGTGCCCCCTCTGAAAAGAAGCTCAGAGGTTCTGGTGAAGACTTTGAGGTTTTTTGGGTGGAGTCACGTAGCGATGATTGGAGGTGGATTAGACTTCAACACCTGGGACAAAGTTGACGCTTTGTGGAAAACTGTTGAGAGTCAACTGAGAGACAAATTCAAACTGACAGCAGCGGTCAAGTTTGACACCAGCAATCCGGAGCTGCTTCGTCAAAATGTTAAGTTCATCTCAACAGTTGCCAGAGGTAGACTGTCATACTTCACTGTCACCTCTCTAGAAGCTCGTAGTATCACATTTCATTCAAATAACGTCTGCCGTCCTGTGACCCTCCAGTGATTGTGGTGCTAACAAACAGAGACGGCGCCGTGGCTCTGTTACTGGAGGCTGAGAGACAGGGTCTGATGAATGGGGACTACGTGTTCTTCCTGGTGCAGCATTTTGAGGTCAGTGGCAGCGTGGTCAGTAGAAACGGTTCCACATGGGCGGGTTTACAGCACAGATGTTTGAACGTCTCACTAGTTTGTTGATTTTGTGTCACATTTGGTTGTTTTGCTCATGTTAGAAGCCGTTTTGGACGATGTGCATCTCTTCGTGGATGCTGGAGAGACAGCAGCAGACATTACTAAGGTTCTAGCATGAACAAGCAAACTATGTTTAGTCGCCTGGTCATCTGACCTTAATCGAGGTCAGTCAGGGTCCAGTTGGAGGACTGGCCCCCCCCAGCCACCTCTCAGGCTGCGCCTCTGCAGTTACATACATATTCATTGAATCTGTTGTTGTACCATCTGGTAAATCTAAAGTCTAGATACAATAAGTTATGAAATAAACGTGTGGCCCTGTAGTAAGGAAATCCTTCAGTGTTACTAATCAAATGTGATGATACACACGCTTGACACAGAAATTTAAAAAAGTGTCACTCTTGTTTATCTCACTCTCAGAATGACGGTCTATATGCTCAAGTTGCGTAATTGATTTTTCCATGATTTACAAGACATAATTCTTTCCATCCATACTGGACAGTAAAAGTTATTTTTCTGACGTATTTCCAGTGTAAGAGATGATGAAAAAAAATCCAGTCCTCGTTTTGTGGAAGATACCCAAAGGCCCGTTCCAAATATTATCTGGAATTAATAGCAGGCTTCAGCAGTTTTAGTCAAGCCAAGGAAGCATCTTCCATACTTACTGTCTTTTTAGTTCTTACCACAGCTCAGCTTGGAAAGGCTGTCGAGAGGGTCGCAGGAGGGAATTCTGTCGAACTCTCACTGCTGAAGCTTCACACTGATTTCTAATAAACTGTGATTTTATCACTCATCACATTGAAACCATGCAAGTAAAACTTGAACAGGATGAATCATTACACCATTAACTCTTTAACGTGTGTATTTTACATCAATGGTCACTTTCCGACTTTTTCCGGATACTTTTTAAGTAAACAACAGGTTCAGTAGTTTCAGACACAGGCTGACAACATCGGCTTCTCATCTTGACTGTTGTAGATTTTCCTAAGAAGTCAGTTGACAATGCTGCCTCTAGATGAATGATGATGAATTTATAATCTTGTAAAAGGAATCTTAAAGAGTTTACAGCTACAACAGGTCGCAGGCAAAGGGTCAGGATAAATCTGACTATTTGCTGTTTTGAACTTGCAATCACTTATAAAGCCTGAAGCTGCAAGCGGACTCTCTCTCCTCTCTTCTCCACCTCTTTACTACGTCGTTTTTCATATGTAACATCATATTCTTTTCCTGAGCAGGATAACTTGTGGAAATATTTCCTGAACGACCGGATAAACCAAGCTGCCATAAGAGCTTTTGACATGGCCTTTGTCATTGGCCAGAAATCCTATGACAGCTACGACTATTATAACTTCTTCGAGCAAGTTTTTAAAAGGCTAAAAGGAGAACCATTTAGGAGCAACCTGACATCTGAGAAAGAGGTACACGCCCAGGAAAGACAATTACATATGTGAACATGTGTATGTTGCAACGTGAAGCAAAAATAATCACAGATACATTTTATTTCTCCTACTGTATTTCAGATTAGCCCCTACTCGGCCTATCTGCACGATGCCGTGCTTCTTTATGCGATGGGACTGAATGAAGTCCTGAAAGACGGCAAAGACCCTCGCGATGGACGGGAGCTGCTGCAGAGACTGAAAAATAGAAACAACATTAGATTTGATGGTTGGTAGCTCCACAATGCCAAAGATTGTACACTGAGACAATAAAAGACAAAAGCAAGACCACTGACGAAAACATCAGATGGAAACACTGAAACAGCTGACGTGTTAAACTGAACTTTCTTTGGCGCTCACAGCATTGACAAATTCTATTTTAAAACCAGCACATTGTTTTTTAGCTGGTAATTTCTTTTTATTGTTCTGATCTCTCCACAGCTTCTCCTTTAACAGGCCTTAGCTCCACTCGTATTCATCTTAAAGACCAGCACATGGATTCTATGGACAGTTTGATGCAGTAATGGCTTGTTATTACAGGTGCCTCTGGACTGGTCCACTTTGATGAGGAGGGGGAGAGAAATTTGGACTATTCCATCTATGACCTGCAGCACACGGGAGACATCACTAAGTTTGTGCCCATCCTCCACTTTGAAAGTCACAGCAAAAATGTCCGGTAACACACTTTTATTCCACATAACCCAAATAGAAAAGGTTTACCATCATTAAATACGGGTTCTCCTTGATGCTCATGTGAATTTCTCATTTCAGGCCAACATCTATGTTTGCTTCAGTGGTTTGGCCCAAAGGACAGCCTCCTTCTGATAGACCAGAATGTGGTTTCAACAACGAACTCTGCGAATGGCTGATGAACGGTATACTTCAAAAAGTAGATTCACATCGAGTTTAAATTATTTATTCAGGCCAAGCTAATGACTTCCATCATCCACTGTCTTGGTGGGACACAGACATCGCCCTGCTGGCTCTACTGGTGACCTTACCCATCATCGGCGTGCTAGCAGTTATGTGCGTCGGGGTCCTCATTCGGCAGAACTTTCGACTCCAGACACGACTCGATGACTCCTGCTGGTGGCTCATCAACTACAGCGACATCACTATCATCAGGGAGCCCTCAGTACGAGCTTGAAAACTGCTGTGTTGTCTGGTCCAAAAGTGCATCAGCATGCCTTTGTGCAGTTTATGTCTGTGAAGATTCTCAGTAATCCAGGTGAAGTTATCTGGAAGTTAAGTTACGGCAACTGGACTTCCCTCATGTTAGATCGACCTAAGAAGAAGTGAGTCTATTAGCCATGACTCAACTTCCAGATACTTTGTGCAGTGTGTTTGTGTTGTCTTTGCCTAGTTTTGTGTTCACATGAGTGTTTGTGTCTCTTCCAGGGAATCCAGGGTGTATCTGTAAGCACCACATGTAGTCAGAGTGAGAGCGGTGGCTCACAGTCCATTTTCTCCAGTCACAGTTATGGCCTGAGAGACAAGTCAGGCAAAGAGCACATCTACACCACAATAGGTCTCTACCAGGTACCAGTAATATTCATAGGTTAAAGCAACCCTATGCAACCTTTGCTGAATAATAACCACTGCGACCACAGATGGCATCGAGAGAGATACTGTATGTTAAAAACAGACAAATATTTTAGAGGCTTTTTCGTCTACATTAGCCATTATCATGGGTTCTGGTTCTACTGTAATCCTAAAGTGCAAATGTGTGAGGGATAGTCTGAAATCTGGAAAAGTGCCTAAAACATTTGTACAGTTCTGTACTGTATGCACATCTGCATGAACGTCATCAAACCTGCAGCTGTGGGTCTGAGCAGAGGCAGAATAGGGTTTTCATGGCTTAACACAGCAAGAACAAGCTACACAATCATCTCTGTTTCCCAGTGTTTCCACCAGAGGAACCTGGGTCAATCTTAAGTTCTGGGGAGATCATTTAACCCATACTCAGGTGGTAATACTTTCTGAAGGCTGGTCAAATGCTTTAGCTTTTTGCACCATTTTTAAAAACCTGCAACTGCAAACATTGTTTGCAACTTGCTGACGACCATAATCTGGATGAAGCAGCTCAGAGATTTAGAAAGTAAGCAAGAAAACCAAGCTCAGAAAAGGGTGCATTTAATTTATTATAGAATTTTTATTTGTAAAAAGAAAACTGTGTTATTTCTTATTTCAAAAGTATATTTTAGACATTTAAGATTTCACTTTCTTTATCAGGTATAACAAAGAAACAACCCGACCTCGAGGCACCAATATTATCTGTTCATTAAACTGAACGTGTCCACACTAATCGAGTAAAATGACACCAGTCCCACGTTAAAAGGAAAATGTGTTTCTGTAGTTAGTGTTGAAACTTTTCTTTCAAATTTAAAAGTACAGATATAATTTGGAAAATAATTTGTTTTCGTGTATCATAAAATACCATTTTAGATAATTTACTTTTTATTTTCCATACAGAGGAATCAAGTGGCCATCAAGTATCTGAAGAATCACATTGGCTGTAATTTCCAGAAGCCTTCAATTATTGTAGAGTTCAACGTGGTAAAGTTCCTCACATCATTCTACTTTTTGATTTTTTTTTGCTGCTTTTTGTATTTATTCTGATGAAGAGAAACGATCTCAAAATCCAACCACGGTTCAGAAAAATGACAGTTTAAAGTCTTACGATGTAATATTTGTGTGCCTCACCATGACACCTTTTTGAGACAGATGAAAGAGATGAAACATGAGAACTTGGTGCAGTTCTTTGGGGTGTGCATCGAACCACCGAACGTCTGTTTCGTCATGCAGTACTGCAAGAAAGGGAGTCTGAAGGTTAGTACATCATGTACTGGATGAGCTTCAGACCTTAGAACTGACACTAAATGCTTGGTGTACCTTTGGTATTTTGGTATGTTGTCACTCTGGCCCGTTACTTACCTGTTGGTGTTGTTATTTTCTTCTGCAGGATGTTTTAAGGTCAGATGTTGAACTGGATGGGATGTTTAAGCTGTCTTTTGCATATGATATCGTCAATGTAAGTCAGCTGTGTCGGTTTTGCTGGGGAAAGTTTCTCTAATGTATTCAGTTTGTAAGCCATCTGTACACTAACAGAAATAAAAAATCTGGTGGGAAAATGGCTTAATTATTTAAATAGCTTGAAATTATTGAAACCAGTCTATATAATCTATACACTACCTCAATATTAACTACGATTTAACTGTACTCAATGTTAGACAACTAGGTTCAAAAACTAAAACTGAAGTTTGGTTTATGACACTTTAAACAAAAACATACAGTTCTGCAATTCTTCCACAGTCTAGAGATGATTTTTTACATTTTATATTGCGAAAATATGTAAATTGCCTAAACATAAATTTGAAAGTTTTCATTATTTAAATCTATTCAAATGTGATCCAGGGATTGGAGTTCATTCACAAAAGTAACATGAAATTTCATGGGAACCTGAAGCCCAGCACGTGTCTGGTTGATAGTCGACTCCAGATCAAACTCTCTGGTTTCGGACTATGGGAGTTTAAGTACGGCAGCAAGAACAAGCTCATCCCACTGGAAACCCCCGATTATGAAGGTCTGTGGAGTTGTTGAGTACTGTTTAGTATCTGTGGGACGAGGCTATTAACTGTTTCTTCTTATAGAGATGTACTGGACAGCCCCCGAACTACTGAGACTAGTCAGCCTCTCAGTCAATGGAACATCCAAAAGTGACATCTACAGCTTTGCCATCATCATGTGGGAGCTCATGTACAACTCTAAAGCTGGCCCATTTCCTGACATCAATCTGGAGCCCAAAGGTTAGCATGTCACAAAGCTACTGATTCATTTTACTAATTTTATTTAATTTTTCAGAGGCTGATAACTGTCTGAAGCGGTCAGGAAGTGGCCTTTTTTGATTCTATACAGTTCAAATTTGTGAACCATGCTTCCAAAATAAACCCAGATTACTAATCTGCTACATGTATACACATATTTTCAGTAACCAGGTTTCTTAAGTGCATGTAAACGTATTCCCCAGTAACCAGAGAAACCTGGTTTCTCTAAGTAATCGAGTTCTAAGTAGTAGCATCTTTATTCTATGATTTGCTGTGACAGTGGAAACATAACAATTTTGACCTGATGGTGGCGACAGATGAAAAGTCAGGGTCATTATTACAATTCGTATTGAAATTGCTAAATTGAACTCAAATTGCCTAGATTTCAACACTATGATTCGTCCCTCCTGCTGTTTTTCCCCAGAGATTATAATGCAGCTGCGGACACCGTTCCAGGGGGAACCCCTTCGACCAGTGCTATCTGACCAGCTGTGTGATGAAAACATCAACTCGTTGTTAAAGGCCTGCTGGAGTGAAAATCCCGACCAACGACCGCCACTTGGGTCAATACGGAGACTGCTGAAAGCCACCAGCACAGACAGGTCAGGCCATTTCTTACTTTTTCTTCTAAATTTTCTCAACACTGTGAGAAAATAACAAATAATTCTCTTAGTCTCTCATTTGGGCCTGAAGGTGCAGTAATTTAATATTAGTTACAGTTAAAAACGACCTAGATGATCCTGATGCTTAAGGATTTTTGGGCCCATAGTACATGCGCACATTCAAGCTCTTCCTCTAAAAGCTCTCACCACCCTGCACACAAAGTGAAATAATCCTACAGTCCTTCTAGACTTTCCAAAAGATCTATGGAAAGATAAAAAGATAAATGGATCAAATAATAAAAAGAGTAAATTAATGAAGTTCATGGAGCTCAGAGGAAATGTATCCACTGTTTTTATTGTCGTTCCTTTTTCAGTGATTTTCTATGGAAATGCTTTTTGGGCAGGTGTGAGTCATGTGATCAACACGGAAGCTGCATTAACACGGTCTGGCCACTAAGCACCGATCCTGGAGACATATTTTAATTTAAAGCTACAAAATTCTTGTCGTATTTGTGGAGTTTTAATGTTGACGCCTGCTGTGAAGTTAAATTATTTTAGTCATTTACAATGAGCTGAAAAAAAGAGATCATGATTTTCTGTTCTGTAGTCATGCAAATATACTGGATAATATGGTGGATAAGTTGGAGAAATATGCAAATCACTTGGAGGAGGTGGTGGAGGAGAGGACCAATCAGCTGACAGCGGAGAAGGCCCGTGCAGACAAGCTTCTCTCCAGCATGTTACCAAGGTACCACATATAACTGCATTAAAATGATCAGTATAATATTATGCCTAAATGCTGGGCTTCCACGACGACATCAGTGAAAGACGGTAAGACTCTCTTACCAAGTCTGTGTTGTCGCTCCGTCACAGGTACGTTGCAGAAGAGCTGATGGCAGGGAAGTCTGTGGAGCCGCAAAGTTTTGAGATGGTGACCATCTTCTTCTCTGACATAGTGGGCTTCACCTCTATGTGCTCCGTCAGCTCGGCCATGGAGGTGGTCACGTTCCTGAACGACCTCTACAATCTGTTCGATGACATCATCAAGCTGCATGACGTCTACAAAGTAAGTCGCGCACGTGGCCTCTCGTTTCTCTTCTAGCAACAACAACGAGAGGTACAGTATATTAAAGACAGTTGTTGCAGATTTACTCTAAGAGTCGTAACAGTCAAATTGAACTAGCAAATCTTTTAAATATTCTATTAAGTTTACTGTTTAAACTCAAGCGTATAATATAATTGTTACTTACTAAAAAATGATCAGTAAACCTTTTGCATCTTTACTAGGTGGAAACAATTGGTGATGCATACATGGTAGCCAGCGGTCTACCGATCAGCAACGGCAGTAAGCACGCTTTGGAGATATCAACGATGGCTCTACATTTCCTGAGTTCCATCAAGGTTTTCAAAATCCGCCACATGCCTAATGAGAGTCTCGCAATCCGCATTGGGATACACTCTGGTAAAAGACACTACTGGCAGAATAAGTATAAACCATTTTAGTCTCTGGCTGATCCATAATCTTGTATGATTCATGCATTTGTTGAACTTATTTAAAGGAACCAGAAATGCACAGATCTGAAATTTAAAGTATGAACAACCAAGAGTTTGAAACATTCCTTTGACTCTGTTTGTGATCCTGCACATCCTTCACTTTGTCTTTCTGTACATTAAACATTTCAGAAATAAAAAAATGCGTAGATAAAGTTTGCTGTGGATTCACAGGTCCGGTGGTTGCCGGAGTAGTAGGCACCACAATGCCTCGCTACTGCCTGTTTGGAGACACGGTGAACACGGCCTCTCGCATGGAAAGCAACAGCTTACGTGAGTAAACGCCTTTACAGAGACCCTTCACTGAGACCATCAGGAAAGCAATTTTATTATTTCCTTCTGAACTTGTTCTACAGTCCTAATATACTCGGTTGTTTACATGGTTTGCAGGTTGTCCATTTGTGGTCCAGAGTGAACTAACAAAACCTTTGTAAATGCACTTGTGTGTATTTTACACAGCCCTCAAGATTCACATATCTCAGTCCACTGCAGACATTCTTGTCCAGGCTGGATCATTTGAGATGGAAGAAAGGGGAGAAATCGAAATGAAGGTGACTCAAGAGTCTGCATATGTCAATATGCCCAGTAAGCTGTTTTTTACAGTTTCTGAAAAGTGTGTGTTTGTGTCCATGACAGGGTAAAGGGTTTCAGAAGACCTACTGGCTGCTGAACAAAAGGGGATTTAATCCACTTCTTACTCACAACTCTCCATCAGCTCACAGTGTGAAACAACAAACAGAGGTAAGGTTGGATGTACATCGTACGTATCTTGTAGCAGTCACAGTATGTAAACCAGAGGTATGTTTTAAACTGTCTTTGTGATGTCTCTGCTCAAGAAACCAGGAATGATGAGAGCTGCAGAGAAAAAGGCCCAGAAAACCGTGACCAAAGCTCCTCTGACTGACGCCATGCTTGCTACAGTGAACGTTTAAAGAACAAGTAGATATTTCGAGCAGATTCTAGACAAAATAAGAGTAAAACCCTGGAAATGATCCATACGTCTCACAATGTTTGTTTTGAGAACTGAAGACAAACAGAGACCAAGACGTCAGTGTAAATGGAGTTAATGGATTTCAACAGCTGTGTTTTCTGGCTCACATTTTAATCTTTAAAATGATTTTGGTACAGTGAACTAATATCATATTTGAGCCATCTATAGATAAATTAATAAGATAAAAGATACTGAGTTTTGCCACTTTACGTTCTGACAGGTGGTTAATATAAAATAATACATTATTGGTTTGTATTATGCATCTACGTCTGCAAAGTAGCTACAGGTGTCAGATAAATGTTGGAATAAAAAGTGCAGTATTCCTCTGAATTGTAGTGAAGTAAAAGTACAATCACTGCAAACCTGTCCTCGAGTACAGTAATTGAGGACGATGTAATTTGTGTTTTCATTATTTCTTAATGGTGCTGTAACAAATAACCAATTCTTACTTCTTCTAATCCCAATTTTATTTTTTATTTATTAAAGTTACTAAAATTTTCCAAATGATGATGTTAAATGTTTGTGCATAAAACAACAAGGACAATTACTTTTTTTAGCATTTTCAATTAACTTTAATGGACTTGTATGGCCGTGTATGTAACATGAAAACAATTTTGTCAATAAATGTGGTAATTACAGGTGATATGTGTGTGATCATGAGAAAATCATCTGAGTGCTGGGGGGAGTCCTCGGTGTTAATGCTCTCTGGGAATGTGCATATGAATCAGTAACGTATGAAAGAGACTGAACGAAAATGTGTTTTTACTACATTCTTGATCTGTTCACTAAATCACAACATGCGTTTATCAGGATCACCAGCAGGACGAACAGTGAGGTGCCTGTGGTCGGAAAGAAAAGAACAAAGAATAAAACGCCAGTGAAACACAAACAAATCAGCAGCAGCTGAGGTTTTTTATTCAATGAATCCGACTCGTTTACCTGTTATTTGTCCATTATTAGTAGACCTGTTACCTGTTGACAGATAAAGACAACACTGCATCATTTTAGACAACACAAGCTGCAGCCTGCAGCTGTTTGTCTTCATTTGAAAAGAGGAAGCTGACAGTGACACAGGTTACTCCAATTTATTTTCACTCTTTATCAAGCCGACATGTTGTACTGTACCTTTAATGTGAAACTCAGCAGTAAGAACCCCCCCACTTGGATCTACCTCTGCCGACAGACGTCTCACAGAACATGGGCTCTTCAGGGAAGAAAACAGACAAACGTAAAAACAGAAAACCTCATAACTGGTTGTCTGCAACAACTGCAATCAAGCATTTGTGATAACTGGAGTTTACACTTGTGGTTTCTCTACTCGATGAGTTCAAACGCGTGTCAATGTAAAAGAGCTGAGAGAGGAGTCGGTGAATGAGAGCATTTTAGTAGTTTGCTGAGTGGGATCGGAGATGGTGGTGTAGCGTTGCACTCACAGGCTGACAGTTGAGCCTCTCTCCATCACAGACCTGGACCTCACAGTGCAGCCACACGGTGGACACCTTCTCCAGCCGTTGGAAGCGGAAAGAGTTGAACTTGAACATGGAGCGGCTGTCTTTGGCATTCTCAAAAATAGTCACAGTGTTGTCAGATGAGCAGCTGTTGGAAAATCATAGGAATTATTAGAGTAGAACTACAGATTATTCCACACATCATCTCTTAACTTTTATTTTTTGACCACCTGTTAATGATGAGACTCCACCTCTTCCTGTCTGTTGAGTAAGGAGTAGGAGTGGCCCAGCAGTTGTTTATCACAACTTTAAATCTGAGAGGTGAACGACACACATGGGTCAGAAACCTGGGGGCATTTAACATTCGGAATTTCAAATCCACGGAAGTTTTTAAATTTGATGATGTACCTGTTACTTAGTCCTTTTGCCTCGATGCCAATGAAAACTTCAGAGCCGATCTCAGAAGTGTCGATCACATAGGGAGCGTCTTTGGCATACAGGAACTTTGAATTCTAGAAAGTACACACAATTTCTAATGTTTCCTCTGACACGAAGACCTGCTGGTGACGCTCTCTTCACATTTCTGCACTGTATCACTTTTTGCATGTGAAATAAAATAATCTGTTTGGCATCTGAGGAGCCTCTTTGCTGCTGTGTGAGCTGTTTTTCTATGAGCAGAACTTGTTCTTTCTGACCACTTGCAGCTGACCATCCCCTTATCAAAGGTCTGGATGTAAGAGCAAATTCTGCACAGCAATTTCTAGATTTGCATTACTTGCATTTCATTACTATAAAAATGTGTAAACACTAAATAACTGGTAATTACATCTTTATTTTTCCATATAAAAACAACATAATGACACTGAACATGTTGCAAAAGCGTTCCACTGGAGGAAGTAAATCTGTGAGCAGCTACTCACCGTGAACACATTCATAGACAACTGTGATCTAAAAGTGCCTAAACTCCCATTGTTGACATAAACTGTAGCCACTCTGGAAAAAGCAGAGGGTTTAGTAAAAACGCTGCAAGTCATTGTGTTAGAATGCACATGTGATCCACAGTGACTGTGGGCGTCTCGTGTCCTGGACTGATGCTTACCTCTGACTGAAGACTGCGTTATTTACCAGGTAGGCTGCGCGGTACATGCAGCTGAATGTGTAGTTGACGGGCTGGTTTCTGACTGTGAGCGAAGTATCATTGGACACGATGGAGTTATAGAAGACGTACTTGGGGTCTTTACCAGGCATGTACTGTGGAGACATGCCAACATCAGAATGAACACAAATAACTTCCATCATTTTCTAATTTAAGCACTGGTTCAACCTCGTATCTCCACGCACACTTAAACTTTCCAGACCTGCCTGTGACAATTGTACTTTTATCTAAATACAATTGATATAGTGCAAATAGAAGCTTTGAATACATTAAAAATCATGAAATGTAAACTTAACAACAACATCTGTTCAAAATAAATGTTGTGAGGAGTTTTTACTGGAACTACTTTAAACTAAATTGCTGCCTACATGTTCTTTGGATTATCCAGAGCATCCAGAACTCATAGTCATTAACCATGTTAGGAGCCACCCTAAGGTGAATCACACTCATGTGGAAACCTGATTCTCCATTGTTAAACACTTGGATCCAAAACTTTCCCATCCTGACACATGTGCATGAAGACACAAATGAATAAAGGGCCATTTAATGCAAAACACTGTTTGTTTTAATGTAATTTTAAGTGGATTAAAAAACTGTGTGTGACACAGAGGTTTAGCATTGAAAATACTGA
The DNA here is from genome assembly GCA_034779795.1 of Ctenopoma multispine. NCBI lineage: Eukaryota > Metazoa > Chordata > Actinopteri > Anabantiformes > Anabantidae > Ctenopoma > Ctenopoma multispine. Next base: position 14,758,182 of record JAUYWH010000011.1, on the reverse strand, counting down.
GATCATGAGTTGAATTATCTGCACTGTTGGTTTTGATTAGACACCAAACATTAAGTTTTATTATTGGCTCATGCTGCTTCCCAAATATGCTGTTTGAGAACAGGAATAAGATGCTCGTGGTACAAAGCTTTTATTTATGTATTTAGTCGTTGTTGGCCTAGACTAAAAAATGCTGGACTTAGTCTACAACACATTCATCAAGGATGTGACCTCAGTGGAATTTGCGGGGAACAGGGAAAAGAGGACAGTTTTTTCAGTGAAGGTATTTTTATAAATGTGTGCATCACATATTTAATTACACACGTCCACTGTGTTGTTAGAAATCTCAGAGAGTACATGTCACTGAGTGACAACATACTCTTCTGACCATTTATCGCCCGCTGGGCGTCTCACCTCAGACTGTGTGCCGCAGTACGAGTGGTTTTTAGGTGTTAGGTCTGGGATGATGAAGCGGTAGTAACCCGGACTGTGTATTCCAGTGTAACAGACGCCACCGAGGGACAGCTGGTCAATCTCCCAGCCGTAAGGACACTCCGGGACGTTGGCAATGATGGCGTTGGGGAAACATGACACCATAACGTAGTCTGAAATGTTTAGAAAAAGTTCAGTGTCTTTAAACTCTTTCCTGATTTTCTTCTTTATTCCCATGAAAGTGTCATCACATTTCGTTGTACCTGTACAACGGGACGTTTGTCTGTCTAATGAATATGACTAAAGTCGTGTTAATTTACCACAAGAAAACGAACAAGCACGAGAAGTACCCACACATTTTTACCTGCTTTTTGGGGAGTGCAGGTCCAAGCAACAGGTAACAGCATTAACAGTGCACCAAGAAAGGCCATGGTGTAACGCTGCAGAGATATTTAACAAATCCACATCAGCTATGAGAGAAATATTTAAGGAGAAGAAATAATAATGGAAATCTCTTCTTGAAAAAAGACTCACCTGCAGGGAGAAACACTTTCGACGAGCGGGACATCAGAGGGTCCTCATGGCTCTTCAACAGGTTACCAGCACCACTGACTCCACCACTAACATCTTGACAACTTGAGGAGGTATTTTATACTGTCACACAAAGGGGTAATGAACTCTGCCCCATTCTCCTGTCTCCACTTTTCCCAATGGTAGGTTTAAGAGCTCTATTGTAGGGCTGATCACAAAAGCTCACTGTGCTGCTCAGACATTGACTTTCAAATGACAGATGTCTCACAGGATTAGCACACCGAGCATTTCATTTGTTCCAGAGATGGTTGTCCAGGAAATTTTCAATTTAAAACCGTGAGTCTCATGTAGTTTTAATTCATCGAGCACAATTATTGTATTTGATGTATTTGCTAGATAGTGACCGTCCTCATTGTGAGAGACGAGGTCCTGCAGTGCAGTTGTCTGTAGTCCAGCAAAGTGCTTTTTTTTAAATACACAATAAGCGTGAGCTACTGCTGCTGGATTGACCTATCAATTATTTTAACTAATAAATATTAAAATTGGATAACACCAGTGAGCAAAGCTATGAGACAATAATAATAATAGTAACCACACAGAAATCTTAAGATAGAGCTTTTGTAAGACACCACGCTGCACAATATATAGGCCGTATAAAGTAAAGAATAAGACATTATCCCTAACCACCAATGGATGGAGTTTGTATCTATTTATTAAAGCTATTTTTTTCTCTCTTTTGTACAAAGCCAGACTGGTTGTTTCTCTGCTTCCAGTGAAGATAACCGGCTGCTGAATGCAGCCTTGTATTTCACAGGTAAGAGAGTGGTATTCATTTTCCTCATCTAATTCTCTGCCAGAAAGCAAAAAAAAATTGATTTTCCAATTGTCAAACTTTCCCATTTAATAATCTTTTAATCTCTCTTTCTCTTTGTCCCTTTGGATGAGGAGGCCACAATGTTCAAGAACAGTAAAGCGTTAGAGAAGCTAAACTGCAAACTGACGCGTATGGATACCCTCAAAATGCGATGGTAGTGCAGATAAAAGTAGGCATACACTAGTAACTAGTGTTCTTCAGTGGCGATGATAGGCCTCTGTTTGGCAGTATTCACTAGTATAAGGTTTCTCAGTCTTGAGGTATTAGATGTCAGCTTTTCTTATTCTCGTTGAGCTTTTTACACCAGTTTTATTGGTTTCTATCATCGCTGCACATGTCCTCAGGCTTCTGAAATGATTTCTCCTGTGAATTCTGCTTAAGGCTTCCCATATTTTTCAGTTCTGAATTCATTTGTCAAAACATTTGAATAGTTAGTTACACACATTTCATAAAGTCATCAAAGTTGCACTTGAACCAAAGAGGTTTCAAATCTTTACCATAATGCTCACAGCATCAGATGCATCATTGCGAAGACTTAATAAGAGCTGTAAAATAATAGTGAAGCGATAACTAATGTCATTCGTAGACCAACTCAAGTCACCCAGCAACTGAAGGGGCAAACTGCAGACAATTAGCATCAGAATGGAGCAGCAGGGGATTTAGTAAAGGGTAGTCCAAGGAAGATACCAATCTAAGAAAGGATCAGGGGACAGCTTGCGTTACAGCATTTAGTGATGCTAACAATCAGGAGTCGAAAGATTCCACCGTGTTATATAACCGCATCCTGAGATCCAAGAAACGTGCTCAGAGAGGGACAGAGTTTGTCTGAATAATCCACCTGAAGCACCCAAAGTCGCTCATCGATTACGAACCTCTCACTCACGTCATAGCGTGGAAGTCGTGTGTAGTCTGTGTGCTGCAGTGTAGTTTCTACATCAAAGTGTGGCAAATCTCTGAGAACAAACTTCTCAGATCCATTGTTTTGGTTCTTTTCCTATTTTGATTCTTACAAAGCTTCTTCGCTGCCTGTCACTAACTTGACCTACATTTATGTTTGCCGTGTGTATAATTAAACCTCTGCAACGTCCCCTGTATGTTCACCACAAGAGAGCAGCAGAACCTTTTCTTCTATAGGCTCCTTTGTTCCTGTTTTGTTTTGATTTTTGATTATTGATTATGGAGGTTATTGGTAATAGCATATTTTCAGAACAAAAACATTATTGTTCATTTGTAAAAGACTTATTTTAATTCTATAATGTAGATGTACTCAAGAGCTACATAAGATACTATGACAATGTCGAGCCCATCCACACACAGTAGTGCTTTTGTCAAAATGTACAAAATGAAATCATAAAATTAACGTGTGTTAATACAGCATATATGGAAATATATACATTTCTTAAATATAATCATATACAACATATTTACATTATTAATAGCTTCAGTATCAAGGTTTGGGTACTTGGCAGGTCCAACTTGTTCGTTCTGGCTGGTAAATAAAATCCCTCCTGAAAGAAACACAAAGAAAGGCATTTACATTAATTATCAACAAAATTAACAAATACATAAAACGTCTATGAGATAGAACATTATTCTATTCTAGTAGTGGGTTCGGAGTTATCACAAGTTGTATTTTTATTTTTGGATGTTAGATTAAAGGAAAAGCTTAACACTCCTCTATTACAGACATTTATTATATGCACCAATATACAAACATACAAATTAATACTGTAATAATATTAGCAGCTATTTGTCGATGTATTTTTACGTGTTTCTTTATACCAGGACTAGTGGCATGGCAAGAATATTTTCTCCAATTGCAGTTTTTCACTTTGTTTTCTGAGTTGTTCTTTGAGTTATCTATCTATCTATCTATCTATCTATCTATCTATCTATCTATCTATCTATCTATCTATCTATCTATCTATCTA
>JAUYWH010000011.1:14738577-14754335 GCA_034779795.1 Ctenopoma multispine | reverse complement strand
TCTATCTATCTATCTATCTATCTATCTATCTATCTATCTATCTATCTATCTATCTATCTATCTATCTATCCATCCACTGAGCTAATGCCGCCCCATAAATGCTGCATGTGAGGACATCGCAGGTGATCAACATAGGGGAAGGCTGTGTCACATCAGAAGAATATTGCAGACAAAAAAATCATATTTAGAAACTGACAGTAAAATGTTTTTGGGATTTACTACCTTTTGCAAACATGCAATAACAATTGAGGTGAGGTTTTCAGTAAATAATTTTTGATGAAATAGTGTTTGCTGTACTTACTCTCTCCGGAGAGCATTTTTTTCCCGACACAGTAGCCCCTCATCACACGGACAAATCTGGTTTATGCTGAATGCGAGGCCACCATCAGGCACGTAGCAGCTCTCACCACGGGTCAGCCGCCTCTTGCATATCTGCTCACCATGGTGCCGAGCACAGCACATGGATGCCCCGCAATCCCTGTCATCTTTACACCTGGCACCTTGATGAAAAAAGCTCTTAATGTCAGATTATTTTCATTCTTTGATTCGAGACACATTAAGGATTGTTTCCAGATTTAAAGAACATTTATGTTATAAACAGCCCTAAAATAAATGGGGGTTCAATATGTCTGCACATGCACTCTCACCCTCTTGTCCATTGGGGATGCTGCGGTAGCACTTCCCAAACATGCAGCTGAGTCCGCGGACACACTGGGCGTCCCTCCGGCAGTAGTGGCCCTCTCCTCTGAGAGGCACACACAGACCAAAGTGACGATCACAGGAGAAACCGCGTCCACAGGCCCGGTCATGTTCACATACAGCCTGAAAAAAACCATGTGGCTTTCATCAAACATGGCCCAAATGTATGTCCTGCAGATTCCTAAAAACCCTGGACCTGAGCTTGTGTTAAACTCAATTGTCTTGTGATTTTGCAAAAGCATTATTTCACACTCAAGAAGTGTTTTACTACATGAACGTTTTATATTTATGTACTGTATCCAGTATCTTACCGTAACTGGCTTGGCAGCAGGGACACTTTCTCTAGGTGCTTTTATTCCGTCTTTGGGACGGCTGTGAGGCATGTTGAGCATCCAGGCCCATATATGAGCTTCAGCACAGGAGAAGCACAAAAACAAGGAGAGCATCCACAGATTGCCCAACATTTCCAAATTGGAGAAAAATTGATCAAAATAAGAGAAAGAGTATCAATAGAATCAAAACAGGGTGACTCAAAGAGAGAAAAGATGAGTCACTTGTCTATGACTCCTCGCCAAAAGAAAATCCAAAAGAAAACGAAAAAGTCCTGGTAAATGTGCAGAAACACGGGAGTGAGGGAATCCAGACAGTGACAGTGGCTGGCTCCTCTTCCAGCATGACTTTTATAGGTCACCAAGACTTGACTTCCCCCCACCAGGCTGTTTGTCTAAGCAACAGGGTAGGAGGAGACAATTAGTTGTTAATGGATTAAGTGAATTGCCGGGGTCACCCCCCGCAGCCAGAAAATAGTGGCAAAATGACCAGTCTTGGATTGGAGAGAAAGGGAAAGAGTGGAGTTGGGGTTGGGAGGGGATGGATTGATGTGATGAGCTGACAGCTTCTCACAGCACAGCCAAGACGAGCACCACTCTGTGTGGTTAACTCTGCCACACAAACAAATGAGGAGGACAAAGGCAGACAAACGCATGACACGTTTCACTGCTCACTGACTGACAGGTAAAATCACTATGGGACCTGGCCCCCAAACACTGGACCAACACTTCGAGCCCTGACCTCAAGTCCCCCATTGCCCCCTACCCTATCCCACTTCAGACCCCATGCTGAGAGCAATTTGCAGGAGTGCACCCTGCAGACGACCCCATGATCTCATTAAATGTAATTACCATCAGTCATTAGTTCTCAGGGGGAGAAGGGGAGTGAATACAGGGGAGACAAGTTGCTGCAGGGAAACAAACTGATTTTGTTCATTTTTGTGTTCATGTTAACTATAACATGATAAACTATTAAAAAACTATGCTTTGGTGAAAGTGAAAACAAAGTGTGAATCAGTATCACTGCAGTTAGTTAACTGCTGTAGATGAGAGGAAATGTCCTCAGTGCTCCCTCAGCAACTGTTGCTGGACTGAAACTGAACAGTTCAGTTAGACGTTTCACTCAACACGCGCAAAACATTTCACAGTCAGATCCATTTGTACTTTCTCTCACATGCACTTTGACAGGTGGGAGAATGCTCAGGTGTTCAGAGCAGGAACAGGACAGCAGCCACGTCACAAAATAATCCACCACACAACAATTTACTGACCTAATGCAGATTCCTGCCGGAGGAAAGGGCATTGTACACTGTCCAAATACATCCAAGAAACAGAAAAGTGAAATCAGTGCACAATCAGTTATTAAAATATGACACCACCGCAGGTGAAAACAAACACACAAGCACTCTAAGAGCATCATCGTCACTCCAGAGCTCCACAAACTCCACACACAACACTTCTTCTCAGTCAGATGGGATCACAAGGCAACATTTAAACCAGCACATGCTCAGTGGTCTTTATCAAGTGAGTGTGATCACACTGGAGAGATGTCAGTTTGCTTTGGTGTGACGTTATCATCTTGCTAAGACCGTGCAGTCTTAACTCCAAGGGTCCAAGAGCTTTAGCCCAACATTAGCATTCCATGGTTTGTTAGCATTCAGTATTTTCACTCAGACTGAGATGCCTGAATAATTGTTAGTAATTTACATGTTCTCAGTGGCAGACAGCACAGATCGGTTACACAGATTACACGAGGTCTGCAGCATTCTCATCTTCAGGTAGTTAAGTCCTTATGAAAACAGGCTAACACAGACTAATGATGTAATTGATGGCCTATTAGTGGGGACAATAGCAGCAACTGGATCAATTAGTAATATGTAAATAAGTATTGTATTGTGATTATACAACTTGAGCAGTTGAATTATTCTGATTCATGCGTATTGAGCGCTCACTGCTTCTGTGAGGGATGTATTAATGAAATAACGGAGAAATACTGTGATGCAAAGTGACAAAGATGTATTTAATGTGAAATTCACATTGTTCCAGTCATTTTCCTCAGAACTGTGGTTTGCAACATGCTGAAACTATGACCCCCACGCTCTGCTCTTATCACACTGCTCTAAACATGTATTCTTGTTCTACATCTGTACTTACAGCCAGATACTCCCCCCTCAGTTTTTTTATTTACCCAATGCTACCAGCAGATAACTGTCTCCAAACAGTCCTTAACATGCTCTCTCAGCGTTGATGACTCCGCTAATGACGCGTAATGAATGCGCTTGCTGTCACAATCAACATTGCTGTGGGTCCTGCAATTAGTGACAAACAAATACAACGGGCAGGGTGATGTTAGTCCATTGTAATGGACCTTGACCCCCTACAGGGAGCTCTGAATGCTGGAGCATGAGGAGCCTGCCTTCCCACCACCATAAAAACAAAAACATGTTCAGTGCCAGAATGGGTGGATGATTGGCAACAGAATGAATGTGTATTCAGAGCTTTGGAGAACAATGAGGTTTCTTCAGGATTCAATAAGTTGTTCGATTCTGCTTAATGAGGGTTTTTGGGGCTTTTTGTGCCTTTATGAGTCAAATACATGACATGCAACAGAGGTCCATGCAACGATGAATATGGACCACAGAGGAAGAAAAAAACTAAAGAGCAAAGCATTGCTACGACAACAACATTAAAATAACTGCCCTGGTTTCAGCTTCAATCTGAATGTCAACGTGTAAATACACAGTGTTCTAACAGTTACTTAACTCCCAGCCTTAAATCTAAATTGAAGTCACATTTTCAAACAAGGTGCTATAAAAGCCTCACAGACATTTTTCAGTCTTAGTGGACGGACATTCCACGTCTTCCAGGCTTCCACAGGCTTTACATCACTCTCCTTGAAGTGAAGTGAAGCGAGGGGTGAAATGAAGCCAGTGATGTTAACGGGAAAACATTACCACAACAAGTGGAATAAAAATCTGACTGTACTTCAAAGTAACGTAGGGCTGATCTTTAAGTGGAGATGTACAGTACATAAACTGTATGAACGTGACACACGTGTTCTTGCATGAGGAAATTACATTTACTGAGCACCACATGAGTGTAAGCAGATATTAGGACACAAATCAATATTCTGTTGAACTCAATTCACCTGAGTCATGTTGAAAAGTCACCAGATGATGAACCTTTTTTAAAATGATTCTTTTCAGCTTAAAGAAAACACAGTTGGGATCCGACGACCCATCTGGAACGATGCAGTAATGTCTAGTTGTTTGTTGTCTCAAAAGTGAGGTATCTTTATAGTCAGTGAGTCAGTCGTGAATTAACACTTGGGTTAATAACACCTTTGGTGTCAGGTTGTAAATCAGGCTGCGAGATGAGATCGAGGCTTTTTGTTGTAAAAGAATTTGGTAAAACTGTTCCTGCGCTGTGTTTCGATACAGACTGCGTTCCCAAACATGCACTGGGAAACCCCTACACTACAGCCACCAATGGCTGCAGTTTCCAATAAGGAGATTAAGCCGGATTCATTGACTCATAACCAACTCCACAGCTGTGTTTTATGGGTATTTAGACACGGTGGCAGTAATCCTTCAAAGACACATTTTTGGCAAGGACGTTTTGTGCTGACAAATGCACAACCTATAATTAAAAATACCCCCTGACAAACCAAACCTGTGTTGTCTTTGGACCTCTGATGTTTGACCTGCATTTCTGGTTAGGTTTCTTATAATGTTCTTTATAAACTGTTTCCAATTGGAATAAGACAGAGTGTGACTCCCTCTATAAAAGGAAACAGCCCTGTGTCTTCTTCATGCCAGTTTTTTAAGGGAAAAGAAGAAGAGGGCAAAAAGAGAATGTGGAACAAGGGTCAGTGATGGCCATTTCCAATTATTACAATTTATTAAAATCATAGCAAATATCCTGCAAAGAAACCGGCTGATCAAATATGCAGCAGCAGAGCAGAAAACATACTTTTTGGTGGTTAAGGGGAATTCTTTTCCCTTCTTTTCTCTCCATCTGCTTTTCTTGCTTTCTCATCATGTTTGTTATTTGGCCTTTTGGCAGTCAGCTTCCAGAGAATTATTACCCTGCCTCTACAATACAATCTGACCATATTTTTTCCAATTTGAATTAAATCCCAATACCTGTGGTGAATCATCAATGACAACCTGGTTATTTTCTTTCTCCCCTTACTGAGGGCAGTGTTGTATCTACATATGAATGACTAATTAAAGGAAAAGCCAACATATGTAAGGTGATATCACCATATGCAGGATTAACAATTTCTTAAAAAAAGATATTTCCTCATTTAGTAGTATGATGGTGCCAGAAAGCACGGACAGCCTCTTTTGTTTGTCTGAACATGAGAAACTTCAAAGAGAGAAACCAAGTATGAGGAATACAGCACACACATATACGTCAGGAAAACACTGCCCAGAGCATCACACTGCCGCCCCCAATAGTGCACTCTGGTATCATCCACAAGAAGAAAAAGTGATTCGTCGCATTCATAATCGTGTGTTTCATGTTTGTCTTGTTGGAAACACTGGAGTCGCCATCTTGCCCTGATCCTCCTGGAAAAACGGGTTGTTACACTGAGTGGGATTTTTATTAAAGAAAGGTGAAAAAAAACACAGTAAAAAAAAAGACATGAAACCAAAATGTGGAAATCTGGTGACAGCTAAGGCCACTACCACTTAGGAGACCATTGAGTGTGATTACATGCACTAACCAGCTGATTTCTTAACGTTCACATAAACAGGAAACCTGGTCACAGTAATCGGGACAGGGGATTAGCTGATTTCCCGAGGCAGATTTGTCCCAGGGAACTCCGATTCCTCTGCCCTGTATGCCGGGTTTCTACGCAGGACAAAGGCTGGTGACACTGGGGGAACTGATTACACAGAGTGCTGCTGTGAACTGAAACTGAAACCAACGCAAAGCACCCCACAGATGTCTAAATAAATCACTTTTCAACATTTGTCACCAGTGTAAAATCATTAACGATTCTCTCTCTATGCCTGATTTGAGTCAAGAAAACACCCACTGCACTCATTACATAACACGTGGCAGCTACATTCATCTAGTTTCTGCTTGTTTTGTGTGTAAATGTAGTTTAAAATAAATTTACGCACCTTAATATAGTGTATGTGTTCAGGTACTGAGTGAATTAAAGTCTGAAGCACAGACTTTCTCTGTAGAGAGGTGGTAAAAACATGTTATCATCTACAGCAGATGTGCTGTAATTTCACAAGCCCCCCACCCCCGACAAAGCACCACATGATGTCCTCCTGTCTTCTACCTGTCCGTACGGGATTAACTCCAAGAGGGAACATGAAGGGATGGAAAATAACATTTCATCCTTGCTTGCTGTGAATGTCTAGTTCTATCCTAATACTGATACGCCCACTTATGTTTCATCATCCCATCCCACTGAGAGGATCATAATCAAAAGCAAAGCTGCAGCAAGCTGCAAATATTAAAGCATATGGATGGTTGTATTTTGTATTTCTCACTTTTTTGACATGATCCTACAATTATTGTGTTTGTTTCCTGGTATTTCATTCCTCTGTGTCAGAGCTCCTTTGTTGCTCAAAATGATTAAAAACGCATAAATGAGTCACAGTGCTGCACTGGATGACTGGTTCTTCCATTACAATAAGGACACACACGGACACACACACACACACAGTTGTTGAGTTAATCCCATATGCAGAGTCAAGCTGCCGGAAACGCTCACAAATGTGTATTAATTCGCAGCTGAAAATAGTCTGTAACAAATCCATTCTACAGTCCTGAGTATAGTTTGCTAAAACTACACTGACCAGCTGTCTTTTTCAGAAGTTAAAACTTCATATGTGTGACGAGATTTTAAATATTTTCATGTCACAGTTCTCAGTTTGACTCCCTGGTTTGTTCCTTTTTGCTCATTTCCTGTTTGTCTCCTTTCCCTCTGCTCTACCCACCTAATAGTGTTATCAGGTCCACCTTTGTCCTCCCCTGTACAAGCAGGTCTGCCAGCCTCAGTCCTCTGCCCACCCGGACTCCAGTTCTCGTCAACGGTAGATCGTTTGCTGCTGTTCCTCTTCCTCTCCCCCTTTGACCGCATTACCCATCATTCCACACTCACCATCAGTGTCCCCCCCGACTACAACTCCCCTTGTTTCCCTGGTTCCCTCAGTATGGACCACATCCTGCTTTGCTTCCTGAACTTGCCTCCATCTGATTCCTTTGACTCCTGTTACACACCTGTTCCCGTTCCTGTCATCCAGTGCTCACATTTCATTGTTATTTAATAAATTCTTTAATTAACTTAATCCAAAGTCTGTCTGATGCCTTTTGAGTCCAGTGAAACCGAAAGAGTCATATTACATGCTCATTATGAACAACTGGGCTCAGTAATCAGTTCTCTGTAAGTCAACCTCAAAATTTATTTTTTCTGGTGCTTCAAGCCCAAATCCTTTACTGTTACTAATGGCTGTGAAAGAGTTCACCTGCCCCTAAACTTAATAAGGCTACAAGCAACAATCAAATGATTTAATCTGACCATCCAACAATCTAGAATCTATTGATATACAATCATGAAAGACTTAAAAAACACCAAATATATACATTTAGGACTGATCCAATGAGTTTATGGCATTTTAAAAAATATTCCCCCCCCCCCAATCTAAAACTGCTGGAATCAGAATTATTCATCTTCTGATTGAACAGACAGAAAAATCAGTATTACATTTAGGGTCATAAGATACAAGATACAACTTGATTAGTTTGTGTGAACAAGAAGAACTCTACATCTAATACAGATGTTATAATACTGTGATTGACGGTTTCCTCAGTAAACCTGCGTTCAGTTAAAAAGAAGAAAGAAAGCTTGCAAATTGCATCTGTGCAATATTCCTTCAAACAAACCACAGGCTTGTCTCAAAATGTCAACCATTTAACTCACATTTGTTTCGGTTCAATATGCTTCCACATGGGGGAGACATGTTCCTCCCAACGTCAACCCCCTTTTTTGTTTGGATGGAAATGAAAAATGAAGGAATACTAAATATTTTCTCTTTGGCAAAGTCTCACATAAATCCAAAGCTCTGTTTGAAAGAGAAACAGAGAAACACAAGTAAAGAGACAGTGAACCACACAGAGAGAGAGAGAGAGAAAGGGGGAGTAGGAGGTATTTAAAGGAGAAGGAAACAAGGAGACTGGAGCAAAATAAAACAGAGAGAAAACAAAACTCCTCACTCTGCAACACACCTGTTTGTCAACTGTTTTCCAGCCACAAATCCATCGTCGCAGAAGCTGGTCTGAGGGCCAAACACAGACGTAAGGCAGAGGAGACAGACGGAGGAGGGAGAAACGCACTAAACCCTGGCGGAGGTGAGGAAAAAGCAGTTGTGGGAGTGCAGAAGCAAAGAAAGAGTGACGAAAGGTGGGGGAGTGAAGAAGTGAGGCTCCCCGTTCTTCCAGCAAAGTGACAGGAGAAACAGGGGAAAAGAAGAAAAGAAGAGGAATAATAAAGAGCTGGAGGAGGGAAAAGACTCAGCTGGACATGGGGCTTTGTGCTGTTCTCCTCATCTGTCTCTCCCAGGCTGAGTTGGGTAGAGTCTGGGCTCAAGAGCACGAAGGTAAGCAGCAAATAGGTACTTACATTAATCTAACATTAACTCCATGTTGACTGACAATCTGTTTGAAATATATCTTTGTGCACTTTCTTTGGTGTGGTCTTTGCATGTCTGTGTGTGAAGCTGACAGGTCTGTGACATTTCTCTCTGCTGCTCACAGGAAGCAGATGAAACTCTTGTGTGCAGCTCTGGCTTTTCTTAGGTTGTCATTCTAAAACTGCTGTATTTCCTACGTCTGGATTTGATTTGCTTGAAAAATAAGGATCATATGATCGGAAATCCTGCATTTTAGCAGATAAATACTTGGGGTTAACCAGTCTGAGTGATGACTTGTGTGTATTCATTCTAGCAGGAGTTTTATTAAACAGAAAGAGTCCGAGCAGCAGCTGAGCCTTGAATACATTTTTAAAGTTTCTTCCTTTTATTTGTTGCTTGACCTGATCTCAAATTGTGTCTTATCACCTAAAATACTGTGCATCTCCTTTAGATGTTTCCTGTGTACCACTGCCATACTGTGTATGTGTGTGTGTCTGTGTGTGTCTATGCGCATGTATGTATTTTTGTTCTCCTTGGAGATGCATTATTTTTAGCCAGCCCCCGTTCTTCTGCTGCCACTCCTCCTCCGACAATCAGCAGTGCTCCAGTTTCTCTGGCCTCTCCTGTGGTCCTAGTTCCTCTGATCAGGGGCCTAGCTCTGCAGAGGACAATCCAACAAACTGTGCACAGACCAGAGAAACATCAACACAACAACACATACAGCAAAGTGCATGTGTCACTTAAATTCACTAAACCCAAGGATTGGTCCAGGTGTTTACCTCGCCTCTGTGCAGCGGTTTCTCTATTCTGGGAGCTTTGCCTACAGTCAGATAACTTCCTCACAGTGCTTGCTCACACCAGAAAGTGGAACAGCTCTGTGCTAAATGGATGACAGTGTAGTGACTACTCAGTCTCTCACTTACTTCCACAGAAGGGAAGATATTTATACCATTCAGACCTTTTTATGACTGACTGCAGATCAAGCCAAAACTCTTTTGCAGAGCAGTTCATGCTCCACCAGAATCAGTTGCATTTCTGTCCCAGTTCTCTAAAAGGTCAGTACCATCAAGACGAGCACAAATTTCAGTGTCAAATTCCACTAAAGTTGAACTCTACACGAATGTTCAGGGTGGATTTACTTTGGTTGTTTGAGCAAATCCACAGTGATTATGAAAGTGAACTGAAATAAATTCATTTTAATCTGACATTTAGCCATCAGAAAAGGGGGTGTGGTCATGTGTGGCAGGTGTCTGCTGCGTGTAACAAAGGCTGGGTCGGCAGTAGCTGGACTCCTTCCAAAGGTTGAAAGGCCAGGCTAGCTATCCCCACTTGCCTTTGTTTGAGTTATTCATCCATTAAGTAACCACTCAGGTTGCAGTGGCTGCCCTGCCCAGAGCATCTCAGTGTTCCTACTCAATAAACATGATTGATTATGTTCTGCATGTCTCCATCTTACACTGTGTTATCATATTGTTTCAGGAGGTTTGCGTGAATTAAAATACGATGCTGCCAGCTCTTAGGATTATTGTTGAAAGGAAAAGAGAAGACTTGCTTGTGAGTAACAAAGACACCTGCGGATGTTGACATTTTAAACTGAGCCTAAAGCCAAACTTAATCATATGTTTTGGTCCATTACTGTTAGAATTGCAATGTGTTTCAGTTTAGAGCTGCAACAGCTAATCATAAGAAAAATAAGCACATTTTAATTCTGGGGAGTTTCAGATTAGATCAGCCAGGAGCTACTGGACATGCCCTGCTGTGAAAACTATTAATACTGAAAAAAACAGATGGTAAATTACGTATAAACAAGCTCATCCCCAAACTGGAACTATGTATGAACTGCAATAAAAATTTGAAAATCAGTTCCAAAGGTAAATGTAAAACAGCCCCATGACAGTTCATCTTCTGCATCAAACATTTTAAAACTCTGAGCCTGACACATCTGTCCATATTTATCTCAATTACACCATTTTCCAGTACTTGGAGATGTTATCAGTCCAGCTGTCAGTGTTTGTAAGGGTGTGTTATGGTTACTACAGTTCCTCTCAGTGTAGGGTGCCAAATGGCTTTCTCCCATTCCATAAGCTGGTCGTAAAGCCACTGTGAGACTGCTATATGTGAGTAGGACTCCTGTTCCTCTATAGATACATTCGTGTGAAAACTGCAGGTGCTTTGCTAAACTCTGTCCTGACAGCAAGTGTCTCGTCATCAGTGGACACACACAACATGTCTGCTACAGGCTCAAGACCTGTTTGCATCATGAGATTTAATCACTTCTCCTCTACATCTCTGCTACATGGTGGTTCACATTCTCCAGAACTGTGTCTGTCTCTGCAGCAAAGATGTTGGCCTTTTGTTCACTTTGCTGAGCCTGCTGATAATTCTCTCTTCCTTTCTAGTACACATCTTTCTGCCCTCGATGTACTTTGGTCTTCACTTCAAAGTGTTATTATTTTCAGGGGATTTTTTTCATCCCTGGACGTCCATCCAGCTGCACAGACTGAAAGACCATTTAGCTCTTGTTTCAGCTGTGGAACGTGGCTTTGTCTAGTTTGTCTTAAGCTGCAGTCTGACCGCATGTAAAAATGTAATTTATTGTATTTCATAGACAATGAACTGAATTTCACTTACGATCACGTATCGCCAACGAAACTACTGTAGGTTTCTAAAAAAGAGAAAGTAAGAGATCAGGGGAATGGGAAATAGCTGAATAGGAAATGGTAAAGGAATGAATGAATACAACCTTCACATCCACAGCATGCTGTATACGGCTCAAAATGCTGTGTCCTAGTTTGATCCGACTCCCAACACCCACTAGGTTTGTAGTTGCTGCAATGCAGACACATCTGAGGAAGCAGATAATGGACAACGCTACAACGTCATCTCAGAACAGCTGATAATGTATGTTATTCATAGAAAATATGAGGATTAATCAGACACAGGTGAAGATGTGTTGGAAATCTGGCGTTCTGCAGAGGCGCTCGTAAAAACTGACACCATCCTGGCAGTTAGTGGGAACACTGTTAGATTCATTTTGTTGTTTTCCTTCTGATATAATCAACATCAGAGTGTAGGTTTACAGTAAGGCCACCACTCACTGGCTGATCTGTCACATCTGTCAGTTCAGTCACTGAATTTTTGGGCCCTCTTTCAAAGTCACTAGACGTTTTTCTGCATCAGTTTGCACATTCCCAGTGCAGGCTCCGCATACACGTCTGCCAGACCTGATGATACTGAGGTCAGCTCACTGCAAGTCCTTGTGTAGGCCCACCCACTCTTGAACTCTTTTTAGCCCCTCATTCTTGGAAGTTCATCAAGGCCTGCGTGCAGACAGTTGCACATTTTCAAGACAGAAAACAAGTTCAACAGACAGGAAGTTTCTAAAGCAAAATCTGAAAGACACTTTTTAAGGCAAACACAATCATACACTGGATGTGTCCACTCCTACACTGTAACTAGTCCCTGATAGTCCTGATCTAGTCCCTGATCTGCCACTTGCAGCCTCCTCCTCAAAGCTCTTCCTCATCTCTTCCCCCTGCTCCTTCAGCTGTTTGGTGACGATCATGATGAGCGCTGCCAATCTGACCCAATTAGGAGCCTCTCGTTCTAAAGCTGTGGAAATAGCTCCCGCTTCCACACGGTAATCAAATAAGATTCCTCATTAGAGCCATCTCCCCTGTGTGTGTGATAACCTCTCTGCGCTTCTTTATCTTGTCCCATTTTATCTATTTTATCATTATCTCTTTGACATTGTATTTTAGTTGTCTAACAAAAGAAAATCCAATTCAGTCTTCATGCAGTTAGTGTGCCACAACATTTAGATTATGATAATAGATTTACGATGATACAATACAGCATAAGGAGCAGGAAGTCACCGTATTCAGCCGAGAAGCGTCCAGTCAGTTTCTTCATCACCAGGCAAGGGAAACACTTGGGACATTTATGTAGACAGATGCATACTGTCATGCTCAGACAGGAAAGGACTTTCCTCTACTGCTGCCACAAAGCTGGAAACACACTAAAAATACCACCAACTTTATCCGGAACAACCAGACCTAGCCAAGGCAACATAAACAACTCCAGACCAAAAATTTATAAAGAACAAGCACCAAGTAAGTGGACAGAGTGTCCACATATTTTCAGTTTTTAAAAAAAGAGGCTAAGAGAGGGGGTCTGACCGCAAGCTGATTCTTGTCTTTTCCTTTCTTAAGGTGTTCATAACATGCCGTTACTTAACAGCTCTGTTCAGTGAGCCTATCCAGACAGCACTGATTTTATCTGTCTACAGCCTTCACCCTGCTGAGCAATCAGTGAGTACTGCTGATCTGGCAACAACCGGAATGACAAAGGATATGGAGTTGTCTCATCTTTCTTTCAAAATACAAAATGAAATAAACATTTGTAAAGGTAGTTAAATGTGAACAGAAACATCTATCATCTGTTGAAAGCTGAAAAACATATGAATACATACACAGATGTGGCTTCACGTGTATTTAGTACAAACACAGAGATTATTAGGATAGTATGCAATGCTGGCACCAAATGAAGATTTATTATAGTAATAAACAGAAAAATCTATTCTTAGGTACAAAAAAATAATACAAAGTCATATCACTCATTCTGCATGACAGAAATAAGGATTTAACCATTTTCTGTCATTGCATAACAGAAAAAAAGTTTAAAAGGCAAATGTGTTTCTATTCCTTTTAAACACTTTCCCAGATATTATCATCTTCTTTGAAACCAAAGAGAGAACTCAATGTTTTTTTCACGAGCACCCAAATGAAATGTTAACAGAATTCAAAACTCTTGACTCTAGAAAGAGTCTGGAGTTCCTAGATTCAATCCTGCTGGGCGTCTCTGCATGCACGACTCTGTTCAGTTACCAAAATGCCTGTTTTGTTCTAGATGCACTGAGTCTGACTCCTCTACGGACAGATGGGGATCCATCCGGTTTTCACAGAACCAGAAGGGACCAGCAAACCCAACACAAACACAGAGAGGCTCACAACTCACGGGCTGAAGGAGGGGGAGTTCATATCAGCCCCCTGCCTGACAACATCACCCTGATAGTGGTGAGATATGATAACTACCATCTGCTAAACCCTGACTCATTTATTTACTATCACTACATCTGTGACTACATCTTTTCACACAATATAGGAAATACAGTATTTCAGTACAGCACTAGGAGGAGCTGGAGGAGGTGGCCGGGGAGAGGGAGGTCTGGGCTTCCCTGCTTAGGCTGCTGCCCCCGCGACCCGACCTCGGATAAGCGGTTGATAATGGATGGATGGATGGACAGTACAGCACTAGTCCCTGAGTTCAGATGAAGATAGACAGGAGGTTTTACAACAAGACCCTGCAAAAAGGGTCCTATTCAGCTCAGGCTGAGATTAAAGTGAATGCTGGTCCCAGATAAATAGAATCCTCACCAGGTGACCCATTAAAAACACATGAAAATACACAACACGTTAACCCTTGTCAGTGCTTACTAAAGAAAATCACAGACTGACATACTGTAACAGAATTTAGAGTAATGTAATATTTAGTTAGCATTTCAGAGAGCATGTTTCAGTTTTAGAGAAAAAGGGTCTGAGGATGTGGAAAATGTAATAACAAGTTTCTGGCATGTAAATCTCCCAAATGAGCAGCACAGAGTTGCTAATGTCGCTCTAAACACTGTCTAGAAAGCTTACTGTGAAGGATAACATGGGCTGGTGTGAGGAGCAGGCAGCATGTAGTCAGCAGAAGCATGACAAGAAAAAACCTAAATGTTTCCCCTCCCAACAATTATCATTATTATAATGTTTTTATTTGGTTTAACCTAGATGTGTGTCCTTTAATCTGACAACGACTATAGCAATAATAGGTCCACTGAGGTCATAACCATTACTCAGCCAACCTAGAGAAACTCTGAGTGGAAGCTATATTGTTATTAGAAGTCTGCCAGGTGGATCTGATCGGTGCCATTTTCCACCAATTACCTTCTAGATGTAAAATACAAGTGCTTGAATTTGTACGACAGGGTTTTATTTGTCTCCTATGTCACAGACATCAGTAAAATTCAACCCACATAAACTGTGTTGTACTTTTCTTTTCTCTCCCTACAGTTCAAATTGAAAACAGACAGTGTCCTCATGCTGCCAGCTTACAGTGTTTCTTTAAGTGTGGCTGTGCGTCAGTACATGCATGTGTGTGTGTGTGTGTGTGTGTGTGCTCGTGAATGACTCACTTGGACATGATCACAAGTAGTCCTGTTGTACTGCTGCTGTTGATGTGTTTTGGGAGGTCTGATCCCAACTTCCAAGGCCTTTCCGCTTTTTGTCCAATGGGAATCTCTTCAATAACACAGTCAACTGTGAGGGAAAAGTTTATGATTATTCCCATTTCTTCATAGAGAAATCCCGCAACCCCCCTTTGGAAATCACAGGCTAGCGTCAGACAGTGGAGAAGGGGAAAAAAAAAAGTGGGTCACTTTCTGTATATGGAGCAGCCGGAGAGGCAGTGAGAGCGCTGCATTTAACTGCTCCACTTTCTGAGCCCATACTAAACCCCAGAACCATTGATCTCTGTCACCTTGAACTGTGGCATACATTAATAATGCCATCAAGACAGGAGGTGTGCATGAACACGCAGGCCTGCAGTGTCAAAGCAATGTGTCCAACGTGTAAACAGCTCCCCCAAGTGGAACCGCAAGGACGGAAAAGAGAGGGAACAAGTCGCCAGATGTCCCAGTGCAGTGGTTCCTATTTAAACCTCAAGTCAAAGTAATCTCCTCTCAGCCTCTGACTAGTAACCAGATCTGGTATGTTTGTCCCTTCTCAAACTCCCTCAGTAGCTTTCATGAGAAAAACTAAACAAAACAAAACAGCAGAGAATAACTTTTTATAGCAAACTGTCTGAAGATTGAGTCATTGAGTAGAGACGTTTCGTTCTGCATCCACAGAACTTTATCAATCTGAGTGAAGTTGGCTAGTGACCACGAATATATCCTCCAGGTTGGTTTCACCTCACACCAACCTTGAATAGGCTCGTTAAGTAAAACAAGGTAGGTGTGAGGTGAAACCAA
>JAUYWH010000011.1:14703585-14738477 GCA_034779795.1 Ctenopoma multispine | reverse complement strand
GAAGAAAGAAGTCCAGTTGCCATGACTCAATATTCAGACAACTTTACCTGGATGACTGAGAATCTTCACAGACATATTTTTATAGCAAACTGTTTTTCTTACATCCCGACTCCTCAGATTCAACTTACGTCCTGAAAGGAGATGCTGTCAATCAGGCTGGGAACAACTGTCCAGTGTCACCATCACAAGGAAACTCGCATCATGACAAAATCTCATTTCATCGTTGATTCATCTGCAGATTTCTTTCCTTTAATTACTTATTTTGTCTAAAAAAGTCACCAAAAACTAAATATGTCATATTGAAATCATGTTTTATTCAACTAACCGTCCTGGCTAAATATTAATTGAAGGTTATCCCTATAGTTTAGTGGTTAAGATGAGACCATTGATACCTACTGTATCTCTCTCCTTTATTACTTGACATCTCTGTATATTGTTTTTAATCTATTAAAGACACAATAAAGACATCAGTGTTCTAAAACACACACCATGACACTGTACTGAAGAATATCTCACCTCCCTGACTATGCTTCGTTACTTTTATTTCTAGTATGTAAGATTTCCATTATATAACTTAAAAGCTTAAAACCCATTTTGTGAAATTAACTTTATTTCTGTCAAATTTCAATAAAAAAAAAAGCAACTTCCAAACTTTTTGACAACCATCAAAAAATTTACTCAGCTTTAGCTAAATACTATCAAACGTATAATTAAATAGATAGAGACCCAAAACTACCTCATCCTCTAACATACACTTTCCTAATAAGTGCCCTCTTTCTCTCAGGACTCCCACAGGTACTACAGATGGCAGAGTTACAGTCCAACAGACAGACGGACTGAAAACTTGTGGGTAGATCTGAACACGCTGCACAAGAGCCAAGTCCGGATCCACGGGATACTGTCTAATGCACACCGGCAGGCAGCGGTGAGAGGAGCAAACACACACACACACATAACCGTCTGATTTAACAAGCAGCCATGTCGTGTGATACGTTTTCTCGTTCACAGAGAGTGGTACTTTCTTTTGATTTTCCTTTTTATGGACACTACTTGAGACAAATCACCGTAGCAACTGGAGGTGAGTTTTACTTTACATGACTTGATACCATGGCAGCACTCAACTGCTTTGATCATCCAATCATACCAGTGTGTTAAAGGAGACCTCGTCCTACCCTGGGGAAATATTGAGGCATAACAAGCTATAATACATCTAATTAATTCACTTTGTGATGATTTTAGAGGTTTTAAGACTTCCCATGTGTGTCCCATATTTTATCATGCACCATGCCTGATGTTTGTGACATGATTTTGTTACAGCTGGATTTACATTAGATTACTATTGTTAAATGTTTGACCATTTGTCTAGCCTGCAAATATAGAAAGTAATGGAACCAACATCTGCCTACACGTAGTGTTCAGTTTTGTATGATTATTTTGTCACCATATGATGCCTGAGATTCTGTATTGAAAGCATGAAATGCTTTGGTTCTTTACCCCCCCCCTCTCGTCAGGGTTCATCTTCACAGGGGACATTACTCATCGAATGTTAACTGCCACACAGTACATTGCTCCCCTCATGGCCAACTTTGACCCGAGCTTTTCCAAAAACTCTACCGTGAAATACTCGGACAACGGTAAGTGGAAGTTCCTCCGTAAAACGAGTAGTGTTTTGGAGCTCCTGGAATTACTATTAGATCTGACTTTGCATCTTGCTTTGTGCAGGTAATCTATTTGTGGTGCAGTGGGACAAAGTGCAGCTAAAGGACAGAGAGAATGAAGGAGCTTTCCTTTTCCAGGCAGCCCTCCACAAAAATGGAACCATTGTTTTCAACTACAGAGATGTAAGAATTTCAACTAAACAGAACTGTGAGCCAGCTTGCATTTCATGTTGGGTCAAAACAAACTACTGTTCTCTTTCAGATTCCCGTACCAGTAGAGAAATTAAATTCCACTGAGCATCCAGTGAAGGTGGGACTGTCTGATGCTTTCATGGCAGGTCTGTTCTACCGCTATTAGTGGTCGTGTACTCCTGTGCGCAGTAGGAATATATCCTATATCTGGGAGATTTTACATTATTTGCAGGCATCAGAGAGCTGCAGCTAAAATGCGTGAGAACTTCCTGGAGACATAATTATTGCTCTGAGAGTCTTCTTCCTCAACCAGTATTAAACTATTTTATTGGCTTTTGTTCGCTTTTACTTTACACACACTTAACAAGTCAAGTGTAACGATGTGCAGCCATAAACTAGTAAAGTGTCATTTCACCTGTTCTCCTGTCTGCTCTATGTGGAGTTTAGCTGCCCTCAAAACATCACGCCCTATGTTTGTGTTTGCTCATGTTGACTTGTTCGCGTAAGATTTAATGTGAAGATCAGAAAAATATCAGGAGTGTATTAAATATTTATATACAGCATCTTATTGAATATCAGTTGTTCTTGTAAGATCAAATGATCCATCAAAGTATAAAGACGCGACATCAACATCACATACTGACACATGCGTTTTTACCTTTTAATCTAAAAGAGCTCCTAAAGTTCAAAAGTTTAAGTAGTTTAAGTCTTAATTAGTGGCTATGCAGCAGAAAGAGAAAGCTAACATTTTATATTTGTCTTTAAGACGCAAAGCGACGTACTATCTACGAATATCATCGTGTTGAGATTGATACCACAAAGATTGTTAGCGGATCTGCTTTTGAGTTCACACCTCTGCCGAGTAAGTATTGTTACAAACTGGTCTTTTTATGAAAGCTTCACTTAGTTATTCACCTCGATAATTCCAGAGCACTGTGTATTAAATTCCTCCAGCCTGTCTTCAGCACTCATCCTGTGATCTCTGCCTAACATCCAACTTGACAACCGGCTGTGGCTGGTGCAACACACTTCAACGGTAGACCAAAACTCTAAAGATTTATCTGGTATTGAAGGTGTAGAGAGCCGAGTTTGTCTCACGTTGTTTTCACTGTGTTTCAGATGTTCTGATGGTATCGACCGGCACAGACAAGAATGGTTAGATTTTAACTGCCACGAAGAGGTGAGATACATTCTGCATGTATATATCAGTGAAATAAGCAGCTATTTCATTGTTTCTTGGGACTTTTCTTTGGACATAAATGCAGGCTAAAGGCACGTGTGAGGACTACAGACCAGTACTACCTGAAGGATCTATGAGCTCCTTCAATCACTCCTCCCCTGGTCCAACGCCTTCTTCAGCAGCGCACGAAAACCAGCCTGTCACTTCAGGTGAGTTTCTCTGAAGCAAGAATCTGGGAAGATACACAAAGCAAAGGCACGTCAGGAAAGGTTCATCTTACTTGTCCAGGTAGTGCAGTGTCTGGACAGACCTGAATCCAAATAATTACACTGCAGTTTTGGTTCAAAAACAATTGCTTCAAATAAAAAAGCCTGACATTATGCCAGCTGTCCAGCCATCAACACTATATGCCTTTAACAATACCAAAAATCTACAAACAGGTCCTCCAAGCCATAAGGGGATAACAGAGAACACGGCCATCATAGCAGGTGTAGTGGCTGCCTTGGTTCTGCTTGTAGCTCTGACATTACTCGCCGTCTACTACATCAACACACACCCTACAGTCGCTCCACCTTTCTACCTCATGCAGGTGAGAAAAAAACAACCTTAGAATCAACACACCAGTTTTATATGCAAAACAGGATGTCTTCTGTTTAAATGTCACATACGTTGTCACATTTATTTGCATCCTGGTTCTTAGCGGCTACTGTCTGCTTTTTGTAGCGTCGCACCAATAACTACTGGCCCTCTATGAAGTTCCGCAACCAGGGCTGCCACTCCAGTTATGCTGAGGTCGAGCTTGGGGGTCATGAAAAGGAAGGTTTCATTGAAGCTGAGCAGTGCTGCTGAAGGTCCTGAACCTGCAAAAAAACAAAAACAAATGAGAAGTGGAAAGGACACCATCCTGAGGACTGGAACAGTTTTACAAGAGGATGAATATGGATGATTGACACAGAATGTCCCTATTGCAGACTTGGTGGCTGACAAGCGTTTACTGTAACTGCTCTTGTAGCTCTTGCCAGTTTTGTCTTTGTCTTGCCGTTTGGATGCTGTTCAATCACTGTTCAATGCTGTTTGCCACACACAAACACACACACACACACACACACACACACACACACACACAGACACACACACGGAAACACACACACAGGATTTGCCATATTAATCAAAACGTGGAGGAAGCCGCCAATACAGAAATGATGAGATGCAAATGTGTAACTGTACAAACACCATTAAGGAGATGTCAGGGAATGAATCAAACTAGCCTTCATACTGCAAACCAATGTACAGCTCAACTATGTCGTTTTTTTATTTTATCCACTTCTTGCAGTGGCTCTGAGAGCTCAGTGCACTGCAGCTGCAGAAAACACATCGAAATGTACAAAACACAAGCAAAAAAACATTTTCATTTAAGACGAAGCTTTCTGACAATGAGCCACCATGTAAGATTTTGTTTTCTTACCTTTTAATGGTATGACATTTTTCCACATATCTGCTGTTAACACTGCAGCCTTTCCATTGGTATTTTTGTATTTGGTCTCTGTATCTACAACTCGCCTAAACTTGTTCACTTGTGTTTTGTCTATTTGTGTAATTTCCTATGTTGCAGTGATTTGAGCTCTCAGAGTAACTGTAATTATTTTTGTTTTATGAAATGTCTATGTGAGCAATGACTCGTTCATAAAACTATATATCTCTGTGGACTTCAATACGACAGATATTTAGCTATATAACTGGTAGTGACAGATCGGTTTGGGGACGTCACCTTGGATTTGAAAAGTTTTGTGATGGGCATTTTTTCACAATTTCTTGATATTTTTTAGGTAGTAGATTTTCTTTCTCACCTTTCTGTCTAATTTTTCTCTCCACTTCTTTCTCCTCAGTTAACCTAATTTAGCCACTGCCTCTAGGAAAATGTATTAAAGTTGAAAAAAAATAGTTGACCAAAAGAAAATTAATCAAAAACTAGTCTGATGTTTAATTAATTAATCTTTTCAGTAATATTTCAAAAATCCACAGATTTGAACTGTAGGTAAGACAAATTAAGAACTTTAAGACTTCTAGACTAAGACTTTGTGCTCTACCAAATTGTGATCGCTGTTATTCCGGTATATTTCATAGATTTGATATAATTGTCTTTATCACTGCACATGCGATACACAAGCAAAGACCCTCTGCACATGTGTGGTTTCTAAATGAGGAGAAAAAAAAAACTACAGAGGTGGATGGTTATGTTTATAATATCATGACTATGCTATACATGGCGATGCCACACGATGGAGCAAAAACACTGCAGGACAAACTGATCCTAAAACCTTCAGCAAGGCAAAGGCTGCAGTTAGTTACTGAAATCCAACCAGGTAACAAACAAACACATAAACCGCTGTTTCCCTGTAGCTAACGTTAGTGTTTGTTCAGTTAGCTAACATCATACAGCTAATGCAAACCTAATATTAACATACACGTATGTTGAGTACTTGTAACTAATATGACTAATTGACGCAACACATCAATCATATAACACGCTTTCCAAATGAAACAATAAAAATAAAGTTAACAGTCCTCCATAGGCTGGAAGTTAATGTTAGCTAGCACCTAACGTTGCCCTTGATTACACAGGTAATTAGCATAATTTAGCATAATGCTAGTAGCCCACAAAAAGGCCACTTATTCGATAAAATGTCTAGAAACCATTTAACTGTGCTAATATATGACTTACAGTTCGATGCAGACACACTAAAATGCGAAACGAAGGCTATAACATGTATTAGACTTTAGCCTGATGAATGAAAAATTTTTTTAAACTTATTCGGAACAAGTTATTCCAAACGTTAGCCACACAACGACCGTGGAACATACCATTTGAATGAGGGGTGGGAATAATCCAAGTGATGCTAAGTATTTCTAAAGGTAGTAAAACAATAAGTGAAATGACCGTCAGTAAAACACACAGCTCCATACAGAAACACTCGTGAAGTCTGGTATATATGACTCATATTAATATATATCTGCGCAATCACGGTACTGTTCGCTGTGAGGTCCAATTTATGTCGACTGAACAGAATAAGGTGGCGGATAGAAAAAGAGGGGGCACCCGGATTTGAACCGGGGACCTCTTGATCTGCAGTCAAATGCTCTACCACTGAGCTATACCCCCGATACAACTACGGCAACAAAGGTCCGTATTTAACTACATAGATGTGTGTGTCGTGGGTATTCCTGGTTCTTTTTCGTGTCCCACTCCGACACAAACATCTCTAGTTGAAACAAACCGTAACTTTCAGACAGCAAACGTTCACAGTTACATAAAAGATAAAATAAAAAAGATGGCCGACTGTCTCATTCTCCGGCAGAGGACGCCAACTACACACCGTCTCCATCAAATGCTCACCGTTTAAAGCTTGTAACGCCATTTGAAAAAAAGCGTGAATGTTCTTGATATTTTTGTATTTGTGTGTCTTTATTATTTCAAAACTTCAGATGCGTTTAATAAATTCAGACCAGAATAACAAGTAGAGTTCATATGGTTCTTAAACTTTGGTTTTGGAGAAACTATAATAATTTAAACTATTATATTTTTACTTCATATAAGTATCTCCAGAGTCCATCCTGTGTTTACGTTCATTTGTATTATATTAATTAAAGTATTGTTTGTCTCCTTTTACGGTCGCCGTTATCGCACCGGGTGCTGCGTTCAGGTGATTCGCAGAAACCTGTAATGCAAATACAAATACCTGTAAACCTGGATGTGCAAATACAACTCAGTGACGACTCACATTTCTACATGTTTTTGTTGTGCTTTTACACGCTTCTTCTCAAGTTATGAGACATATCAGATTAAATAAAGATTTTTTATAAACGTATATTTTACATAATGTAATAATAATGTTTGAATCAGGTTGACTTGATGAGTCCAGCTTTGAATTATGAGAGGATGGTTGATTACCAAAACCTGGGAGCCCCTTTAAAATTTTTTTATGTATTATATGAATGTTATCTGGACGCTTGTAGATTAATTAACCCCCATACAAGAGAAGTCTGTGAAATCCGACGGTTAATGAAGGCATCAAACAGGCTCCTCACACGCTTGGCTCCTCCTCGCCTTGAGGTCACCTAAGTATATTAATTGAAATACTCGCAGGCAAAGAGGACAGTTCGTGTCCCTGCAGCTCACCACAGTCTGTACTTTACTTCCGAACACATTTTTATACTCAGTGAGTTGTTCTTCTTGTTGTGTGAGAAATCACTGCGCCATAATGAATCCGCCCTGTGGAAGATGCAAGAAACCAGTTTATCCCACAGAAAAAATAAATTGCCTCGATAAGGTAAGTTCACTAATCAAAATAATAATCATGTCAGAAAATATTGGTTTTATAATAATGCTATTAAGAATTTTCCTCATCCTAATTTGTATCTAAATAAGTTTGTTGCATTGACGTTGAGGAATTAGACAGAGCTGCCTAAAATGCTTTAATAGATGGTTTGTAGTTAAGATTAAATAATTCTCCATGTGATTCTCTTATGTGGTGTTCTCTTTCATGTCAAAAAGTATTTTGCAGGAATAGTTGTTAGAGTTATTGTTATAATATCATAATTTCAGCCAGAGTGTTGTACGTATTCCACTCTCTGTGATTATTCTCCATTATGTGCTATCATGTGGCTGACTATTCTTATTTTTGTGAACACACATAACATGCATAACTACACATACTGGACATGCACAAAAAACACACACACTAAGGGAGTAGTAAGGAGGAAAACCACATCCGGCAGATAAACATTGGCCAGAAACCTCACAATGTTAAAATAGAGCACATAAAGAGCACTGTGTGTTTTCCTTTTTGTCAGTGCCTGTTTAGATGCACTCTGACCAGATAAAGAAGCTGATTACTGGACTGTCTAGGATAATTTAATCAATTTAAATAAACAATCAAAGCAAACGTAACTTGACTGATAAAGCTGGACTTTAACCCAATCAAACGCTAACACAGTAGGGTGTTTGATTGGGTTAAATTAAACTTTAAATGATCATTTATAAAAAGAGAAAACAAAAGTAGTCCTAAAATAGAGCCTTGAGGAACAACTTTGCAATATTAGCAGAATTGTACAATTCTGTAGTTTTACAATACAATTTTATAGTTTAGTTTTCTGTTGCTGGTTTAAATCACAGTAATGCTTACTAATGGAATAGTTAATCAAAAAATATATGTATTAGCACATATCTGGTATTGTATAATACCTTAATCCAGTCACTCACAGGGCACAGTTTATAGTATAAAATATAATATAAAATAGTATAAAAACAAACATCTAAACTAGCAATATTCATTTTCATACATACAGATGATTACATAACAACGTAATCATCTCTTATTGGCACTTGGTCAGTGCACAGAGGGGAAAAAACAACCAAGCAGCACAGCTGTGCTCTCATGCAGAGCAGCAAAGGAATTTTCCCACTGTTACACAGTTACGCTTGAGTCCTCTCTTGAAAAAGTCAGCAAGACTAAATACAAATTCTGCGATGTAGACCACCAGGACATTTTATATTCAAATTCATAGAGCTTTATTTTGTTGCACTTATTCTAAACCTAATGTATGACACTTTATCCTTGACATTTTGTTCTGTTTCCCTCCAGTATTGGCACAAAGGTTGTTTCAGCTGTGAGGTATGCAAGATGGCTCTGAGTATGACGAACTACAAAGGATTTGAGAAGAAACCTTACTGCAGTATGTGAGTGTTTACACCACACTGATCACCACAGTTCAGACAACCCTCAGAGTAACTGGACAGCATTTGATTCTGGGTGGAAACGCTTTTTAATTATGTTATGAAATTGTTATGTGTCTCCAACACAGAAGGCAACATCTCACCATAAAACTGTGATGACAAAGTTATATGTAGCATTAGCCACATGATATTTTTTCTTTTTGTTCTTTTTTTCAGTGAAGGTTCTTGTGTTCTTTTAAATGCCAATAGCAGCAGATGTTGTCGATTTTGGCATATTTCAGTTTAAAACCTTCACTTGTCATAACAGGCGTAGACATTTATTTCCTAAGTGGCTGAGACACACAGATGGGCAGTGGAAGCTGCAGAGTGTGGAGGTGATGGAAAATGGAAGTGTGACCAGACTAAATCATGTAAACCCAATAATCCCTCAATGTAACTTAAAAAGTCTGAGCTCACGAAATACCTCAGTGCAATGTGGTAGGAAGAGTGGTAAACGATCAAGATGTGGTATAATTTAGGAGACTGTTTTCTTTTCTTTTTTCCAAAGTATGCAATCACACTACTGCATGCAAACATTATAAGTGTGTGAAATATAAATTATAATAAGTAATAATGGATATATTTAAATATTTCTTTTGTTTTTCTGTTGTCTTCCAGGCATTACCCCAAAACCTCCTTCACTATAGTGACCGACACCCCTGAGAATCTGCGTCTCAAACAACAGAGCATGCTCAATAGCCAGGTGAGATCCTCACAGATCACTCTTGTCACTCACCTCTGTCTCTGCTCTCAGTATCGTTGCTTCTGTTTTCTGTCACAGCCAGAGATATTTGTCTTAATCTTGTTGCGTCACTGTGGCTCTGTGTATCTTTCACTCTCACTATCTGTCTTCCTTGCTTAGCTCTGTATCTATTTCACAGTAGGAGATGGGGACAAAACCTGTACTCTGTGTTGATGACAGTTGGATTCCTTCAATTAAAAAAAAATGAGCCCTTTGACCACTGACTAAAAAGAGGGCACGCTATCTTGACTTTGATGAAAAGATTAGACACTGACCAAATATGAGCTTTATAACATTTAAATGTTTCTAATAAATTAGTCTGTATTTTTTTTAAACACTCAAATCTGTTTTCATTTCAGTCACTCATGTGGCACAGGCTCTTCCTAATCTCTAATCTAATCACACTGTTCATGCCAGCTATTTAAACTGATCAGAGGGATTACTTCCCCAATTCACGCAAAATTAAGAGGTGCCTTTACAGTCTGATAGCGATTGCCTTGTCGCCCAGGAGGAAAAAGATTTCACTCTGAAATAGTGACACTTGCCTTTAACCCAATCAAGTATGTGTGTGTTTTTTACTTTTACAATCAAACACCTTACTTAGTGTTTGATTGGGTTAAAAAGAAAACATTTATAAAAAGAGAGAACAAATGTGGTCCTAAAATCGAACCCTGAGGGACACAAAATTAAGAGTTTTCTTTAAAGTTTGACAAGCGATTGCCTTTTAGCTCAGCATTAAGAGGCTCCGATTTTCAGATAGGTCATAACCATGAAATAGTGACTCTTGCCAAAACTCAGCGCTTGTTTGTTTGTTTCTCTCTAAGACATAGGTTTCAAAGTCAACACGAGAGCTTACAGATTATTTTATTGTTATTTGTAATTTGTACCATCGATAACTGTTATGACGTGTCACTGTCTCCCTTCAAACGCTGAAAGAAAAATAAAATGTTCTTCTCTCAGGTTTAAACTGGACCCAAAACGTACTGATCATTCTCTGACCTATATATAGTCACAATTACAAGTGGCCCTTTGACATCAACTGTAATGATGACGTGACCCTCAATTTACACCAAAGGATGTCTTCTCCTCTCTCTCTAACTTTCTCTCTGTCCTTCCTTCTTCCTTCTGGTCTCGTCCAACCAACCCAGTTCATTGTTTATACCCATAAAAGTCTCGGCAGTCAGGCTCACTCACTAAGGCAGCATATTCCTCATAGCAAGAACATGACTCACTCGTGTGTGTGCATGAGCGTGTGTGTGTGGAGAGGGGGGGGTCTCAGATTTACTTTCAAATAAACATGTCAACTCTGTTTAAAGTGTTTCCCTCCCCGATCCTAAAATTCACAGGCGCTCTATAAGGAGGACTTTGAAAAAAACAAGGGGAAAGGTTTCAGCGCGGTGGCTGACACTCCGGAGATGCAGAGAGTGAAGAAGACACAAGACCTGATCAGTAACGTACGTCCGGTTCACCTTGGACACCGCAGAGTGTTGAAAAAATTGATTCTTATCTTTTCTTCGTCGTCTTTACAGTCGTAATAATCAATACATCATTTTCTTCTTTTCTAAAGTAACATTAGGGAGGTTTTAACTTTATTATGTGATATCTTCCCAACTCTAAATCTGTATGTGTTTATGAATGTCTGCATGTGCTGTCATATATTCTGCCTCTTTACATGTAAACTTGTTTGTTTAACCATTCCTACCTTTCTGATTCAATGCTGCATTCAGGCTGTGTTGGATTTATCATTGCTGGCTGAACTGAGACAGAGAAAGTTTTCCTATAGGTGTGAGTGTGAATGTTTGTCTGTCTCTGTATGTCAGTCCTGTGACAGACTGGTGACCTGTCGAGGGTCTCCAATGAGAGCATTGATGATTTTATTCTTATAATTATTTGTTTAAATATATTTTTTTATTGTCAACTGGATAGCCTGTCAATTTCCCACTATGGATAAATAAAGTACTATGTTTGTATTTGTTTTATGAATCTGAAATTTAGAATGTTGTTTTGAATTTAATTGAATTGTTGTTTTTAACTCCATCTCTGGTAATTTCCATGTTTTCCGCTGAACTGAAGGATAAGACCACGCATGGATTCAGTATAACAAATCTAACACAGCTGTTTTCCTCCTACTGTGTCATTTAACATACTCATCAACAGTCTTGAAGCTATTGTCAGCATCATGGGAAATACATTTTCTTTCTGAGATGCATGTCCATCAAATATTGTGAAGCTTGTCTTACAGTAAAGACTGGTAAACTGGAAATAATCCAGCATTTAATCACCAGTCAGTCTACAAGTTGTTGCTTTTACACAAATGAGGTTAAGTATGTTAATTAGTGAGATTGTAAATTAAGATTACCAGGTGCTTCTTCATATTTAACAGGCTGATCATCTGACTCTTGGCATAAATATGGAACCGTTCTAAAATGTGTTTTCTACATATATATTCTAATATAGTGTACATTTTGCAGGCCCTTTATAAGGAGGAGTTTGAAAAGAACAAGGGGAAAGGTTTCAGCGTGGTGGTCGACACTCCAGAGATGCAGAGGCTGAAGAAGACGCAAGATCAAATCAGTGACGTAAGTGTCTTAAAGAGTTAAAGTCCCATATTTGTACATTATTTACAGCCAAACCACTGCTACTGATGTCATTTTCAGTAAAATGAATCTGTGGTACTAGTTGTTTGTGTGCGTGTGTTTCTGCAAGGCTCCAGTTTACAAAGCTGTGGTTGGTTGAATTGTCTTTCTAACTCATAGAAATCATAAATATTGTGATTCAGTGGTCGGAAACCAGGTTGACCAAAACACACAAGCACAATGCCAACATCTTTCATAAGGACCTTATTTCCAGTGAAAACAATGACAGCGTGTGGCGTAACGGAGACACGGAGTATGAACAGACATACTGGACTTCATTCATCTTCATCTTCATTAGCTTCATATTTTGTTACTTTGGTAAACCAGCTTTTTGGTTTCCCCACGTTTACCCAGATAAACCTCACTCAAGTCTCTGACTTCTTCTCTGAGAAGAAGCTCTTATTTAATCTACTTTCACAGTGAAATATCTGGTGCATAGATCACTGTAACAGCACTGTTCCAAAATGATGGAGAGGGTGATGTTTGTTCTGTAAGAGATTAAATCCAACATGATTGGCCACATGAAGGCAGCAGTTCTGCTGATGTGATATGAGCCATTTCACTTTCCTAACAGGAAACCAATACAGTCCAATAACAGGAGCTTAGATTTATGGACTGGTGCAGCACGAAGCTGAGAGAACAAACTGCTTCAGACGGCACTGAGGGATGTCAGAGTACAATCCTGCAGAGACGCACATGCACATTTCAGACATTTCTCCACGTCCGCTGAGGAGCAGCTGCCCTATATGGTCAAAGTCTCTCAGCTGTGGACACAGAGTGAATATCTGCTGCACACACACTGGTGGACACATTCATACCACAGTGAAACACAGAAGCGTTCACTCTTTTCTCTCATGAGAGCTGTAGCTGCAGAAAGGAATGATGGTTGATAAGCTGCATGTCCAAAGGGCAACTTGTCTTTCCATGGCTCTTCTCATTTCTTCTACACATCTGTCTTTTTTTCTTTCCTCATATTTGCATGTTTTTCATTAGTCTTTTTTCCACAAAATAATTTTTCTGTTCGCTCCTCTTGAGGTCTGTTGAGGACACAGTGGGCTGCTCCTTTTTCTCCCTCATTCGACGCCCTGTTTCTTCTTCCGTCCCCTTAAAGATGTGAGCGTTCACTTCATTCTTGCAGAGCTTGGGTCATCCTCTCTGTCTCCGTGTCTCCTGGTGGGCTGTTTGTTACATAAGCATCTTCACACTAGTGTGAGAAGTGAAGTCAACTCTGAACGATGTTTCTGAAGAGTTGCCTTTGTAGAGTCAGCTTTATTAAAAAAAAGACATCAATTATTCCAGAGCATAGTTAACACAGCATCTGTTTCAACTCGAATAGACAAAGCCATTTGTAACATCAGCGTTAAATTCACTCCACATAAAAATCCAGCCTGGATAAATAACCTCATCATCATAAAGCTCCACACGTACAAAAGCATCTCGTTTATATTGATTTGAATGATCAATCAATAAAACAGAGGTGTTCTTAGGAATCAGGACCACAACAACCAGAGTATAATGAATGTGAAGATGTCAGAGTTCCTTCAGTCTGAAAAAGCTGTGTGTTACATGCATTTCTAGTTATTTTGTTCCTGTGAAACGTTATGATGAAAACGCTTCTTTACGGTTTGACAGCAAAACGTTTACCTCCTACTAAAACTAATGCCGCCTCTGTAGCTGAGGTGCTGTACCCTCCCTTATCATCTCTCAGCGCCTAAAATGGCGAACTACCTCTCCCTGGAGGGAGAACTTAAGGATCAGTTGTTAAACGTCAGAGTACAGCACCCCCATGTGGATTTAACGTGTGTGTTGCTGCCTGTGTTTGTAGATAAAGTACCACGAGGATTTTGAGAAGAGCAAAATCCGAAGTGACGCTCCTCCTCCTGAAAATAGACAAGGTTAGGAAGGAACATCCACACGCACAGTGAAACATGTTCCTCAAAATAAATGCATTTAACTTTGTGTTTTTGTATTAACTTTGTGTGTGTGCAGACTATGAAGAGCAACCATCAAACACTGAAAGATTCAGCCCAGCTGGACAACAGCACCCTGCTGCTTTAGCATCATCTAGTGGAGGGGTGAGCTAATACACAAACGTGTACTCTGTGGGGTTAAAAGTGCAGCATATGGACACCTAAACCTAAAATTTTGCCATTTAAAGTGCTCCTAAAACACTACAAAGTCAAAGCATCTGAACACTTTCTGAAAATATAGTATGTTGCGTTTGTGACTCCAGTAGGAAAATTCAATGCAAATAAGTCTGTTAGGACTCTTTGTTACGGGTCAGTGTGAGTTTCTCCGTTGATTTCCTGTGTTTGTGTTTCCACGCACTCAGAAGCGTTACCAGGCCATATACAGCTACACAGCAGCAGAAGCAGATGAAGTTTCTCTCCAGGAGGGCGACCTGATCTTGGACATGGAGCCAATAGATGAGGGATGGGTGTTTGGATGCAACCAGCGCACAGGGCAACGGGGTATGCTCCCTGCAAACTACGTCCGACCTGTGTGAAACAACTAGACCTGCCCAGCAGACATTAGGCTGTCCACATCATCAGCGTGGAGTCCCCTGAGAGTCTGTCACCACTTACAGCCAGACTGCTTCTTTTTATCACCTGTTACAAATGAGAAACTGATCAGTCTTACTTTGGAGTTGTGTCAGGATCCATAAAGTCAACTTTAAAGAAATGTCACTTTAGGGAAGAACAGATCTAAAATTTAAGGGGGGAAATATATTCTGTGTGTAGTAGAATTAAAATCAGAGCAAATAAACTCAAAAAAAGAAGAAAAAAAAAAGTCAATTTTAATAAATCACTTCTTTGTAAAGTCTCGGGTAACATTTACCTATTTATGTACATGTTATTTAGCTGTGAAGTGCAGCCTAGACTTTGGAGCCGCTGTATAATTTCCTGTTCACATCTTCTGCAACAGATTTATTCACCAGCTGCTTGTAAATCCCATAATACCTAATATATCCAAGTTTGTAAACATAAAGCCATACACCAAATAAATAATTTTTTTCAGCTGATTTAATAAAAAAAGTGGCATTTAACTAATTATTAAACCCTGCTTCTGTTCTGCATCATGTCTTCATTACACTAATGCACCGTTCAATGTGGAAATAAACACAGAACAAACACAGCTTATCGATACCTTTATTCAACAAAATGCACAATATTAAATCACCACATGGAGTAAAACTTAACCTGATTAATTCTGATTGTTTAAAACAAGAAAAAAAAAAAACTTTATTTACAGGAGAATGTTTTTAAGTTAAAACAATGAAATCTTCAGCACCATGTCTTTTTTTTTTTTAAGTTATAAACATGAAAACTCACATTTGACACAGATTAAAGCCCTTTTCTGGTTAGACTGGCTCAGTCCGTCACTGTAAAAACCAGCCGTCTTCAAGCTGTGGGGACTGGCTTCATGTTGGAGAAAAAGGCTACCCGCTTCTTGATTTTGCTCCTCAGTTTTGAGGGCAGGCAGTTCATCTGCTTCCCAAACAGCTCTGGGTTTTTTCCTATGAAGTCCTCACACAATCTAAACAGGAAATTAAATACGGCTTGTTCAGGTGCTTAATGAATAACCACAGCACCAGTCTGACAAGGACGTACGTGTTCCACATCTCTAACCTGTTCGAGAGAGAACACACTGCTAATGTACGGTTTAACTTACCTGAAGAGGGAGTACGGCTGCGTCGGAAAGATGAGCACATCTTTGCAGTGGTTTTGTGATGGGGCCCTCAGAACAGCCACCTGGTAACAAGACGGTTGGCAGTCACATGAGTATCGACGGCAGGTGAAGCACTACTACAGTGTTTCATATTCACATTTGTAAAAATGGATTGAGAAAATACATTTTTGCACATTCATGGTCTCAGTTTCACTGATTGAGATAATTAGTTCACTCAGAAAAGAACATTACGTTGTAGTATCACAGGAATGTAGTTCAGAGCAATCATTTTGTAATCTTCTGTTGCCGTCTGCACAAAAGATTATGCTGCACAACCTTTTACTCACAAAGACCTTACTGTGGAACTGAAAATAAAACCTTTTAAACAGCTTTAACCATTAGGGCGCAGAGCAGAGCAGACCTAAAACAAAAAGAACTGAGACGCATTCTCATCACGTACCGAGTCCATGAGGATGCAGAGGTTGCTGCTGCCCCCAAACACAACCACGTCGTCGTCCCTCCCCAGGCACGCTGTGTGACAGACCCTGATGGAAACACGCGTGGGGGAATAAGAGTCGTTATGAATTAGAGACACCTCTTAATGTTTTTAACCTGATTTATCTGAGACGCCTGTGTGTTCACATTTTAGGAAGATGTTCAGCAGCATATTAAAAATCAGGTTTCACCTCATGTCTTTTCTAACACGCAGCATTTTAACAAGTTTAAAATGATGAATCAACTACCTGGGCTTGTCCATGTGGGGGTGTGTCAACTTGTTCCACCGTTTCTTTTGTGTATCAAACTGCCAGGCATCACCTAGACAAAAAAAAACAAATGTTCATGTTAGAGAACAAAGGGATTTATTTTCTTTCCAATGAGAATATGAAGCAAAGCTTGGTTGATGAACTGTTGTTTTTACAGTTGCATAAAAAAAATAAAAAGTCCTTCAACTTTGGGCGCACTTGTTGAAGACAGATAATGGCATCATATTGAGATAGCATATCAACAGGCAGCCCATGAGTAGCTTGCCAAAGGGGGTCTCCCACAAGTGGAAGATAATAAAATTGTGGTAGTAAAATGTTCATAGGTCGGATTCTTACTCATGTAGCAGGAGGCGTACGGAGACTGTGTATGCAGACGGCAACGTAGAAAACAAAAAAGGGACCGACACTTACGTCGTGGCCGAGACTTACTGAGAGTGTTTCCATCTACACCGAGACCACCATAGACGAAGAGGGTATGATCGGATATGGGCGTCATGGTGTGCATAGAGCGTCCCAGTGGTGCACAGGACGAGGGGACGTCACTGTTCGACAGAGTGGAACAAGATTCACTTAATTTAAAATAAAAAAATAAAAAAAAAATGATGCAAGCATGAAGAAGGTCTTACAACTGAGTCCAGGTCCAGGTCTCCAGATCTAAGCAGAACATGTCCAACTCTGCCGCCTCCTGTAAACAATCACATAATCTCAGTTTTAGGTAAAACAGTCAGTTAACTTTAACTGTTATCATTAGGGTCATAAAGTGTTGGTGATGCTGAATGATAAAGCCTCGTCTCAGAAGGTGCTGGGTGGGGCTGACGTCAGGGATTTGTGCAGACCAGTCACACCACTCCACACCAAACCAAGAAAACCATTTTCTTTTTTTTTTTTAAATAGATCTGACTTTGTGCACAGGACCTTATCACGTCGCAACAGGAAAGGGATGTTGAAACAGGAAAGGGCTTTCCCCAAACTCTTACCACAAAGTTGGGAGTACACTATTGTCTTTAAGCATCTCTATGCTGTAAGCATTAAGATTTCCCTTAATTGGAACTGAAAGGACAAGTTGACACAGAAGTACACAAATAAACTGCTGAGCAAACTCAAGGCAACTCACCACTCCACCAGAGATGTAGCCTTTGTTTCCTATAAGGGCACCGGCATGGCAGCCTCTGGGAGCAGGAGCAGAACCCTGGACATAACAAAACCATATTTACACCATCAAATTCATGTGGCTGCAACAATGCTACCGATGGTCTGAAAATAAAAGACTGAGTAACAAAGAGAAAACCGATAAATTAACATGAAACCACGTTTTTCTCACTCGAGTTTCTGGCACGCTCCACGTAGCAGTGTGTGTATCAAAGACATGGACTTCATTGTTCCAGCCCCAGCACCTAAATAGTGTGTCTCCAATTGTTGTCTAAATGGAAAAAGAATATCATGAGCATCAAAGAGGAAGATATTAGAGCCTGCAGACTGTAACGTATGTTTCATGTCCGTTTCCAGAACATAACAGAATGAACAGAACGCACGCGCAGTCTCCATTTAAAAACAAAGACAACGCCGTCTTTATTTAAATGTCTAAAGCACATTATGATTTCCACACTCTTGATTTATTGATTCTACATCAAGAATAATCCCTAGTTCTACAGATAATTAGTCTCTTCATGCTCCTTTATATTTTACATTAGCTCTCTTCGAGTCACTTCCTAACTGTCCATTGATTGGTGCAGCATGAATTACATCTTTAAACATAAACAGAAATAAATTTAAGTCAAACAAGCCTCTGGCTCTAGTTTCACTTACCCAGGACATCTCTTCCACAACGAAGCTTGTTGCCGGTGTGTTTCGTACCTCCCCGATGGTTTTGCACCCGTAGCCACCAAAATAGATCATTCTGCACCAAGACGGACAAAAAACGTTTTAATCCGAAACACCTGTCCAGATGTTTACGTTACTAATCCCCGTTCCTCAGAGGGAAACGTCCCCCATGCTGAGAGCTCAGCTGGAGCTCATTTGCAGCAGTTTGAATGTGACTTCCGTACAGACAGAACTGACCTGTCTCTGTGCACCCAGCAGGAGTGTTTGTTACGTGGTGACGGGGTTGGTCCGTTCGTGTCCGTCACCTTCTTCCACGAGTAGCACTGCTCTGTGAGGTCAAGACTGAACATCTGCAGACACACAAGGTCGAATCTATCAGATCTATAAAAAGTCAGACTACAACGACCAAATCTTTAATGTTGTCGAGGGTCAGAATCACAAAGGGACTTTACAGTGTCACATATTTCTGAGCTTTATTTTGAAAACTAAAGAGAAGCAATACCCTTTCCTGTCCAGCTCCATCATTACCGTCTGCTTTTTCTTCTAAACTTTGACAAAACCTCATCACAGAGTTAACTGGCTGCTTTCACCCATTTCTAGCAGCCATGAGCCCAGATGATCACTGGATCAGTGTCTGGAGTCTGCTGTGAACTTGGCAGCTGCATTTTTGTAAAACACATGCTGGGGCCTGGATAAATTTGCAAAACAAATTGGATTTGAAAACAGACCACGCAATCAAACGTTGAACTGAAAACATTTTGTACATTTACATTTGTTCATTTTATGAACAATGCAAATGTTTGGAGTGAGTCCACCTGTTAAAGGCTCATTAAAAAATGACCATTTCAACGTACGTGGAACTGCAGTAATAACTACCGCCCACCTGCTCATATGTCGACTTTGAATTCTTATTGGCTTTCCACAATGATGCATTATTGTACAGCTAAAGCAAATAAACTGCTAAGCTGCAACTCTTCCTTCCTCAAATTTCTTTACTTATTGAGTGAAATACAAATACCATCCGAGGATTTTGGAAATGATACAGAACAGCAATACGTTTGTTTAACACTGGGTTTTATGTTCCAGCTACTTTAACAAACACCAAGGGCCCGACTTGTAGTTTCATCCCTGGTTAACTCACTTGGTTGCTGTATCCAGTGGGGTCACATCCTCCGAAGATGTAGAGTGTGCTGTTAACGTGAGAGCCACAGAAGCCTGATAAGTCTGGGGGGATGTCTCCAGTGATCTTCCTGTGCTCCCTGTCACACACACAGAGACGGGGGGGGTAAATGAGAGCCAGCTTAACACGTGTAAATGCAGCCGTGCAGAGGGGGCAGCTTCCAGCTTCAACACTCACACCAACTAATGCCTGTAGCTTGATAGTCACTGTTCATTATGGAGCCTGTGTCGTCACTGCATCATGTTTGTGCCATTTAAACAAGTTTTATCAAAAGAAACACGTTTTAAAATGTCAAGGCGACACAGTGTTCATCTGAGCTGATAAACAGCTTCTATCTTACCACGTCCCACTGTCCAAATCACAAAGCCATATCTCATCACCGGGCAACATGACGTCCTCTCCTGCAACCACCTGTGAGGAGACAGAGAGGCGACACGCTCATGAACACGCACACACGCACGCACGCACACACACGCACACATACACACGCACAGGCTCAGGGCAAACAGTCAACAGTCAGAATCAGAATGCATGAAGATGTGATTTTCATGCTGTAAAGGCTTCATACAAACATCTTTAGACCTGCAGTGGCTGAAGCCTCATGAACCAAACCTGCTGTTTTTATTTAAACTGCGTTAAAGAGACTGATTCAATTTTATGTCTAGTTCGAAGGATGAAGTTTAATTATCTTTAAAACTTTAATTCACCTCTTATATGAAGAGGTGTAGACATAATTCAGCTTTAACTATAAGTTAGTTTAACCTACAGGTCTGAATCATCAGTGTCTAATAAACCAGTGACTGTTTCAATAGAATTAATTCGCCGAGTTATTCAGTAAGAAACTGGAGGAAAGTGACACTGGAGTAACTGAAGTAGACTAAGAAGCAATGGAGGCTTCCCGTGACGTGGCTCCCCGCAGATTTACCTGCACAGGTGCGTTTCCACACCGAGCAGTCTCTCACCTGGTAACCTCCCCAGACATGCAGCGTGTGGTTGTCTATGAAGGCCGTGTGGCTGCTCCTCTCCAGCCGGCTCAGCGGAGCGTCTCCATCTGCGGCGGCGGCAGCAGCAGCATCCATCCCGGACACGGACTCTGCGAACTCTCCGCTCGTTGCAAAGACTCGTCGCTCAAATAAAAACAGCTAAAATGGTTACCAGAGGTGAGGAAACGCTCACAGGAATGCTGCGCTGACTCACACACACCAGACCTGCTGCTCCGGCTGCGCCGCGGAGACAGAAGCCGACTGATGGGTCGCGTCGCCAAACGTGTTTTTCAGGCTTGCTTTCCTTATTTCCCCCTCCCCCGAGCATGTCACCAGGTTATGCAATTACTTCTACCAGGAAAGCATGGTGCGCTGGAGGGGGAGGGGGGGCGGAGCACACAACAATATTACTACTAATTCAGCAGTGCGCATAAAGACCTGCGCGTTTACTGTTTGCGTCTCATAAAGTGACACAGGTGGAATCATTCAGCGCTTGATGCTGCAGGAGCTGCTTCATCATCAGGTGATGAGCTGCACCTGAGGACGTCTGTTCTGTTTGCCCTCTGTTTGGACAGAAACCCGGTTCCTGCCTGATTTCAGCATAAAACGATGAGCGACAGGTCATCGTTTAGTGTAAACAGAGCTGTGTGAGTCACAGGTGAGCTGGGATGTTGTGAGGCATCACCAGCCAGAGGAGGAGGAAGTCAGATGCTCAGTCTACATCCAACAGCCTCAAGCAAGACGCTGCTCTAACAGCATGTCGTACAACACACTGCTGCACAGATCAGACCAATAAGATCTGTAATCAAAAATGAATAAAATAATCACAAAGAAAAGCATCAAACTCTAATATTTGAAAAGCTGGTAACAAGATCTTTGGTGTTTTTAGTATGAATCCTGTATTTATATTTACTGTTTGACATTTTAATAAAGCATCATGTTTCCTGAGTGTAGAGCTGTGGAAGAAGAAGAAGAAGTCTTTTTTTTTTAGTAGACAGTAACACAAATGTACTTCGTCCTTGAGTAAATGTACTCAGTTACATTCCACCACTAACTTTAAAGAAATAGTTTTTCTCTTACAGAGTGAGTGATGTATAACATGAACGGGGGATAAATGAGTTTATACCTCTGCCTCCTTTTCAAACAGAAGAATGAACTTGTTATGTGTTTACGTTCGTCTGTTTGAAATAAACTACACTAAACTAAACTAAGGTTGCACTAAACTGGTATCAGAATATAATGTGTCTAAGCCAACTAGCGCGCCAACAGCTCACAAAGCAGAACAAGCAACAAATATCAATAATTAAATATCAAATCATCAATAATCCAGTTCAACACTGACATTTATTTTCTAATAGTCGTTTACACATGGTGAATAAGATAATGAGAATAAAAAAAGAACTGCAGCATTGTGGACGTTCGCACGTGATATGTTCTGCATTTTATATCAAAAGTGATCTGACACGTAAACGACTTTTGTTCAATGCATCATCTACATCATTCACTCGTTTAACAGGTGAGTTTAAAACGGAGCCAACTCTGTTTGTTATGGGTCGTTTCATGTGCCGAAATATCATTTAACAGTCACAGCTAAGTGCAAATGTGTTTTTCTGGATTTTCTCAGAGTGTGTCGCCAAACGAGCAGCGTAACAAATGTCTGACAAAAAATATATATTTATATATATTTTAAATGTTCCCACTGAACATTTTGCACGAGCTACATTTTAATATTTTCACACACATCAATGCCTGCAAGTTTTAAATAAACAGAGAAACAAAGTCGTCTCACTGACTTTACATTTACCCTAAATCAGCCTCTAATGTATTAACTTCATTATGTGATTATGGCAGCGATTTAATGCTTTTTGGCTCTTCATTAGTGACATAACACGAGGAAAAGAGTGTAAAGCTTAAATTAATAAGAAGGCACAGTTACAGTCTTTTAATTTGAACATGTCAAGTGCTGTTTTCATTATTCTGCATGTGCAGTACCCAACCTCACTGCTGTGTGACTTTCTTTGTGCATCTGAGATAAAAGCCGAGTGTAAACACGATGGCGAAGAACATTGTGTCCTCGATGCCATAAGACAAACTAAGTAAAAACCCACAATGGAAAAATGTGCTGGATATGATTCTTGGCAGCAGCCGTCACCATTGTCCTGTCGTCCTTTTGATGCCGTGGCTGAATCAGGATTCAGAGAGGTATTAAAGTCACTGTTCAGTAACATTTGGCTGCATTATGTCAGCATCGAGACACTCAGGGTGCCTCTTAACTCGAGTAAGAGACTTTAGCTACTGCAGCACTGTGGCTCCAACACCATCTTACGCAGGTTTAAGGTCGGAGCAGGCGAACGGCGCTCGTAATTGCACTTGAGGTTACTTCATGTAAAAGCTACGTTTTTGTTTTCTTTCCTTTAGCAGGCTTCCAGCCTCCTAAAAAAAAAAAAAAAAAAGATGGCCACGCCCTGCTGGCTGCTCTCAGTCCTGCAGATGCCTCTCCTGGTATTTCCTCATTCGCTGGCAGCGAGGACACGGGGTCTCTGCTGCTTTGCAGGCCAGGTGAAACACAGCTTTACAATCTTTACATCTGGGGCGGAGACAGAAAACAAGCAATTAAAATACGGTCAAACCTGAAGGTGAATATGATTAACAACTAGCTTTATAAAACAACTAATAAAGGATAATCCTCTGCATGCAGCAAGCTGAACCTCCAGTGAAGAGAGCAGCTTTGAGTTACAGGACCTAACATCACATCCTAGATCATAAGGTTGTAAAAGTTCTGTCAAACGTGAAGGAGCAGAGTCATACAGTCATGTCAGCGTTCTGTTTCATGAGCAGCAGAGAGTAGTAGCAGGAAGGAGGGGTCCCAGGGCAGCATACCTGGAGGTGGTGTCAAACTGGAAGGGGAAGATGGTGTCGTTGGCGTGGCATATCTGGCAAATGAAACCCCGCTGCATGCACAGGTCACAGTGAAACACGTGGTTGGAGGCATAGTTCAACAGTGTGAGCAGGTAGGTTGTATATTGGCCATTTGCTATCTGCAAAAACAAAACAGACGTACGGTAAACACGAGCAAACGCACATTAGAAATGGATCAATTGTCAAATTCAAAGTTCTTACACATTTATAGGCTGTGTGACGCGTCTAATGTGAATCTAGAGATTTTGAGGGAACACTGTTTGAGTAGGTTTATGTGGGACTGAGGTTTGCTGTAGATGATTTAAGAGAAGCCAAACTCATCCCAGTTTCACTTTCCTCACCACACGACATTCAGATATTAAGTGGAATCGATTCACATCGTGTGACTTCCAGTTCCCCTTTACACTTCAGAGAGTAAAGATTTTAACGTGTAAGTGCCTTTTTATTTTGAAGGGGAACCAATGACATCAAGAGAAGAAACATAATGCAGTCAGCAGGTTACCTGTCGTAGGTCCCTGACACTGTACAGATGGCTCGACTCCAACAGGTACGTTCTGTGCTGTATTCTGGAGATGAAATAAAAAAACTAAGAGCAAAATATAACGGGGTTCCTGCAATTTAATGTACACAGTCTTAAAAGTCACACACACGTGCACACGCCCACCTGGCTTGGAGATTCATGTAGGCTCCGCTGCGACAGGTGAGCAGGTAGTCGCCCAGCAAACGCAGCCTCTGCCGCAGGTTGTGGGACTGAGCCATGGACTCTGCATGCTCCACTAACTCGGGGTTTAACTGCTCCAGGTTGAGCAGAGGCTCGTGCTCCACCTGAGCCAGCA
The DNA here is from genome assembly GCA_034779795.1 of Ctenopoma multispine. Taxonomy (NCBI): domain Eukaryota; kingdom Metazoa; phylum Chordata; class Actinopteri; order Anabantiformes; family Anabantidae; genus Ctenopoma; species Ctenopoma multispine. The sequence goes on along the minus strand of JAUYWH010000011.1, from coordinate 14,714,124 downwards.
GCTGCAGAGCCTTCTTTGATACCTGGACACATTAATGTATGTAGGTGAACCGGTCACTTCAGGTTGTGTTTGATTTAACATGTGCAGTAGTAGAACGTGTAGAATCGAAGCGGTTCCTCTTTAAATGATCAGATCAGTAACACAAGCACACGTGACAGGTATCACCCACCTCTCGCTGGTTGAGATCCCAGTTGTGCACCATGCGTGACGGGATGATGGAGGTGTCGCCTCTGTGACAGGAGTCGCAGTAGTACTGGCCTGAGAACTCACACAACCTGGCTCTGCCCAGAGACGGGCCGATCGGCTGAGGACACCCTAAACGTGAGGCACAGTAAACAAATCTCAGCTTCTGATCCACAAAGTCAAGTCTGAAAGTAATTATCAGGATGTTCATACATACGACACACATTTATATTAGTTCCTCAGTTTACCTGCACATTTGAAGTTCTGTGTGTCCAGTCCTTTCTCTGAGGGCACGGTGCATAGGTTAATGAGAAGTGCTCCATCTTCTTTCAGGCTGTACTGTACCAGTCTGTGGAGATTTCCAGTCACTTCCAGGCGCACTACAGCTGGCTCATCATGGGCTACCCCATCATCCCCACTCTCCAGGTAAGAGTCCAAAGCTCCACGGATCAAATTCCTCCAAGACCTAGCTTCCTCAGGATTCTCAGCCCGGAGTCTAATGGTCTCTCTGACGGTCACGAGTTTAAAAAACGCTGGTCCTCCCAGAGAGACATCAGGAACCACATCCCGGATTTCTTCAATGTGATGAGTTAACCGCAGCAGCTTTCTCCCCTCCTGAACTTTGAAGCCCTTCAAGGCCTCCAGCGAGAGGGAGAAGACTAAAGGTGCCCACGTACGAGCCTCAGGATCTGCGGAAAAATATAAAACAGCTTCTTTAAGGGCGTCTGTTTCCAATTCAGCTGTTCGAGTCCAGTCAAATTCCTGCAGGGAAGGTGCCTCCTGCCCTCCGCATGTCCCTGTGTCACAGGAGGATGAGCCTCGCTCTGGGCTGGAGGGAGCAGAAGATGGGGATGAAAATGTGCGTTCATCCACACCATTCTCAGCGGAGGGTTGCAAAATTTCCCACAGTTCATCACCACGAGACGCCGGTCGACATTTGTTGACCGCCTCTATTATCCGGTCCACCCAGTCCTCGGCTTCATCGTGATTGGCTGCTCGGAGGTACAGCCGCTTCCCGGGGAAGGCCAACTCGAAGCGACCTTCAGGCAAGGTGATGCGAGCGTCCTCACATCGCACCAGCGAGCAGTTGTCACAACACGTCCGCTCCTCTGCATTCTGATACAACCGGAACTCAAAGGGCGACAGCTCGCAGTAGTAGTCGCGCCACATTCCCATCGCACCTCGCCGCTCTAGATGGCCGAGTTTCAGCAAGCCGCGAAAAGGGTTGGACAGCCCTGACAGAAAAAAGAAAAGAAGCACAACTTATTTCATATGGTCTTAAGGACACAACCCAAACCAGGATAATCTATAGATACATTCACAGGAAACAACAGTAAAAAGATAAGCTCATCTTAATTCTAAGTAGACTAACACGAACTGTGGAATAAATAACTTATATCACTATTTCAATCTGTTCTGACTTTACACGCATCAGTGAAATGGTTCATTTATCAAATTCAGTGCAACTAATCGCTTCCCAATGTTGCAACTTCAGACTTGCTTTCATTTCATCATCTAAAGAAAATGTCATAATATATGACTCATTCAGCCACTGCAGGAGAAATCTGGCCACGCTCCAGTTTATGAGACAACATGTGTTTCCCCATTATACCCTGAAAGTAGATTAGTGAAATCTAATGATCAATCAGGTCAAAGAGTCTTTGGCTGAGTACAGATGGCGCCTAAGAGTGTCTGTGAATGGCCTGCCGCTGCCGAGGTTCATCATTACTAGAGCCTGGCTGTGAAGAACACAATCGAGTTTAAAAAAGGAAAAATGGATTTTGATTGGCTTCATTTAAGCTGATACCAATCCTCTGAAATATGTACAGATTCCTTTGCTCAAAACACGAAATACCTATTTGTCTGCGATGGACGACACTGGGAGGCGACTGAGGGCCCGGGGCCTCTGGAAAGGGAGCAGAAGGAGACAACTCATCGTGGTCTGACACCTCCTCCAGATGAGGTTTGTAGATGTCATCCTCAGAGATCCAGGAACGGGAATGCTGCAGACAGGTGAAGGGAGACGGCTTAATCAGTATCTAAAAATATATTTTTTAGATTAAATTTACTCATCAATGAGCCTGAAGGCAGAAAACAGAGCCGACTCTACTCAACACACAGTTTGTAAAACAGTGGGATCTGTATTCATGCGTCTTTGGGGTTAGTGGTGTGATAAGAAAACACAATCAACAGGCTCTTTCTCGTGTAAATTTAAGCACAAATGTGTCACAGACTTGACTCATTTGAACGTTCGTGCGTGACAACCGCAGGAAGTCTGGTGAAACATAATGAAATATCCTGGAGCTCCTGCTTAGAAACCATGTGTACAGTAACAACAGAACAAGGTTTTTACTTTCTACAGTGGGCCGCTGATGATACAGGAAGCTGATTTTCTTTGTATTTTATCCACAACATCCTGCCACAGAGGCCGTTTTATTTCTTAATCTACTGTGCAACAGGATTCTGAGCATCTCCATAGTTGTAGCGGAACACAACTGAACACTGTGTAAAATAACCACTATAACCCACAATGTTTTCCATGAATTACTTAAAAGCTTGTGTTGATTTTCCACCCTGACACACTGGCTTCCAGACATCCATTATCCTCAGCAGGAAAATCAGAGGAGGTCAGAAGCAAGGTGAATGCTACACCTTCACTGCTCCTTTGGACATTTTTGTTTAGCTGCAGAAAAGATTTATGTTGTAAGAGACTGTACTGTGTAAAGGGAGAATGACTGATGTTTCAACATCAAACTGACTCACTCTGAGTGGATCTGTGAGTAAAGGAAGTGTGTCAGGAGGTCTGGTGAGGCCTGTGACTTTCCACGTGAGTCATTTTCACCTAAAAGTTATTTTACACTTACTGACAGAGAATCTGCCCTGCTCAGGATGCTGGCAGAGCGATGTGTCGCTTGATGTACTGATGGATCCAAGTCGCTCTTCTCTGAGGTCGCTGCGTCTTTCTTCTCTTGGACAGGCTCACTGCACTGCTGTGCGTCAGTGGCACCTACTTTCTCCACAGACTCCACAGGTTGTGTTATGTCTGTGTCCAAGTGTTGCTCATTAGAAACAGCATCGTGCACTTCAGTCTGGTTCTCATCGGTTGATGGCAGCTCGAGAGATGTTGGTGGCGGCTCCAAATCAGACAGTGGAGAGATTGGTGGTTGGTCATCGAGCTCTTGCAACGGCGTAGCCAGATCCTGGGTCTCGCTGTCAGAGCCGCTAAAAATGGCCGTCTCTGAGAACTGATCAGGACCCGTGCTGGAGACGAAAGAGTCTTCACGCATTGAGTCCTGGCTGCAGTTGGTGCTCTCTTGAAACTCAGTCAGCAAACTGAAGAGACAAGGAAAAGTCATGGTACACTGTACATGTTACTGTGAGCTGGATTAACTTTATAACCATAAAAAAAGTATTTATATGCATTTGACTGTAGGTTTACTTTATTGCTTGAACAACATTTTACAGGATAAATCTGGCAGAGCAGTCGACCTCACAATATTTTCTGACTTCCTCACCCCATGGTTCTCTCAGGCTCATCTGTCCCTACTGAAGCTGCAGCTAAGATATATATAGCTTAGTACTGGGTACTGGCTTAGTAAAGGGCACTGTAGTTTCTAGCAAACATGACTTAGTAGTACTTTGTCAGGGACTATTTTCAGCTGTGAATTAATCCATGTGGTGTTCTAGTGAATAAATACAGAAGCGGAGCAGAGTATATGGGATTAACTCAAAATAAACTACAGCACAGTAATAAAGGAACATGTCACCCCGGTTTTGGACTTTTCAGGGGACGTGTTGACAGTGACATTTGCTGTATTTGCCAGCACATGCAGCAGTCACACTTACTCTTTCTGTGGCCTCTTGGTGCAGATGTCGACGTTAATGGGCACATCCAGGTCGCATGAGGACCACTGCTCTCCTGCTGGGCTACGGGGGTCCTGCCCCTGCAGGAGACTGTCAGAGCTCAAGCTGGACGAGAGCTGAGAGGAGCCTGTGGTGTCCAGGCTTAAATTAGATGAGTTGAGTGCAGTCCTACTCCCATGTAAAGCACCTGACCCCCTCCCCATCAAAATCACCGGGCACCCTCTTTGCACATCTGGTGCATCTGACGAGCCGGAAGACTGAGACACTGTGTCCCACAAGTCCTTAAATGTGGGCTTTGGCTGGTCTCCACCATTGAGAGGCAGATCGAGTGTGTCCACCTGGGAGAAAGGGCAGAGTCCAGCCAGAGCCAGAGGCGTGGTGGTCCATTCGTTGAGGACAGCCGACTTGTACGACAGATTGAACGTAAGAGAGGCCAGACCCTGGAGGTAGCTGAGCAGAACCTCTCGTTCCTCAGCATTCAGGAGCAAAGCGCTGGGCTGGTAGTGAGCCCGCAGCTCGGAGTCTTCCCGAAACAGTGAGGCGAGGTAGCACTCCAGCAAGCCGTGGTTGAGAGCCAGCCGTAGCCACGCTCTGCAGCGACCCACATCCGTGCCCACAAAGCTGATCTTCTCTAGCTCTGTGATCACATCACTGCGGATTTAACAGAGTACGGTGACACTTAATCATTAATTACATACAATTTATAATTTTACTTGTAATTTAATAACAGCTGTATGTACGTGCCCTCGTCCCGACCTACCGGTGGGTGACGCTCTTCAGGAGACTCCAGAAGAAAGGCTGAGGGAGGGGTCCCCGATCTCCCTTCCTAGTCCTGCCGCCAGCCTCTGAGCGAATGTACTTGCTCTTGATACCGTGAATGAAGACGGCTTCCAGGGCGGAGCAGAGCAGGTTAGCGTCGCCATCTTCACTGGTTACTACTTCATCGGACGTCACGTATCGCTTCTGCAGGGCCTTCAGCGACTGTGCAAACTTCTCTTTGATCTAAACGACAGTGTGCAGAAGAGGGAAATAATATGAGCTTCCTCATGTTTTTAGAATAACAGCTATTAATGTGCAGTTCCTGGTGAGAAGCAGGTTGGCAAACTGACACTAACTTCTCTGTTTACGACACACTTTTATGTGAAGTAAGAATTATAAACCTGCACATTCTCTGCATTCCAAACTACAGTGTGAAGAAGAAAAGAACAAGGTCGAGGCCCATGATATTATAAAACATGGCCTGTAGCTTACTTAGTGTCACATGACACCATCAGCTCACACATGAAAATGTAATACGCAAGGTAACAATATGCAACAGGTTGCAGGAAAAAAATCCTTCAGCTCCAGTTAAAATGTTTAGGTTTAATCAACACAAGAATTTCTCTCTTACTGTGCTCAGTTTGGCAGGATTTAAGCTCGACAGACTCCTAGACATTAATTTAGCAGCATTACACTGTCCACCATCTGCAGATCTATGCCATTTACATATATATAGATCCACAATCATTTGATTAATTTAATCATTGATTAACTCTAAATTGATCAGCAGGTACTCTGACAATCAAGCACAAGGATCCGATGGTTTTCTTTCTTGTACATGACAGATAATGAAAATACCTTTTAGCCGCAGCCCTAAACACAATGTGTTAAAACATACTCTGTCCTCACTTTGCATAGATAAGATGATCTGCTACTGTTTCCATTTGATTCAGAATCTGTTTAAAAGCTTTACATTCTCTGTTAAGACCATTGTATTGTAACTATGATAATCAGGCATGTGACTGATCACTGAAATCAGTACAATCAGAGTAAACAGAAATTACTGTTTTCACAAGCCAACTACATCACGCTTACACACACCTGAAGACACAATAGATTCAACATCTGACTCACGTGAGATACAACAGTAATAATCAAAAGAAAATAATGACACAGAAGAGAAGTGTATAACATGTTTGAACACTGGAAACAGACTGTGGTTTTACCTTTTTGACATCTTTAGCCTCAGGTGGCGTATCTGGCATCTGTGTGGCTAGCATGGCACCTCCCGGGAAGGTTTACTCCCACATGGCACGCTGAAACACAAGAACAAACTATTCCCTTAACATATGCAACACGTCAGGCTAATGTGTCTGCCAACCTCTGCTTCCTGGTTAAAAAAAAACATGTGACATTTAAGATGGATAAACAAGTAATGCAAGCTGGTGTACCCAGACCCACATTCAAAGCATGTGATGGGAAAATGTTTCTTCTTCCTCTCTGCTGCATGATATTTGCCACTGAGCTATCACTACGTTTTCTATCACAAGACTGCACTCTGTGACATATCTGCAAATTCATGGTTTCACTGAGTAACCACTCTGTGAGTCATGTGAGCCACTGATTAAAGTTGTGACTGCACGGAAGTAGCTACAAATGCTACAGAAATAAGTTCCTCAATTACGAAAACAGTCCTCAGAGAACAAATCACGATCCACCACAGGCCACTCTGACTCCCTGCTATTAACAGTCAGATAAAACAGACGAGGCCAAGTCTCCATCCTGCAATCCAGAGGATCACATTATTCTATGACCGGACAACGTCTGGACAAGTCTAACACTCAGTTTGTACAGCGGGTCATCTGTGGTCGCCCAGAAGGGGCTGTAATGCCGCCGATTTCACCACATAGCTGCTCTCATTTACATACTTCCTTAATTTTCTCGTGAGACAACAGAACGTGAAATTGTGATTTAATTGCGCCCAGTCACCGGTATTCATGCTGAATCAAATGCACTACGGTGACAGAATATCTATTTTAGGACGTGGTCTGAGAAAACCAACTTCATTGCAGCTTATTCCTAAAACCTCAGTTGTGTATTCGGCTATATTGGCCTTTAAAATAAATGTTGAGAGTGAAAGTTAGACGCTGTCTCACGTTTACAGCTTTTTGACAATGACAAAACGTGTAGCTGATACATGCTAACAAGCAGGTAGATAACGCGCTAAAGTGTCAGAAACATTACCGTCAGTTTGTTGGTATATTGTGACAGTTAAACGATTTAAACGACCTATTGTTAGATGAAGTTAAGTTACTGCATGAACTGGCAGCAAGTCTCCGGCTCTAACGTTAGCCTCTGATTTGGGTGACAGCGGGCACTCGGGATTAGCCGTTAAACCGAAACGACTTTATATCGTAATAGAAAACGAAAGCAAACCATGCAAAAAAAAAAATAAAATAAACTTACGACAACATTTATGCTGTTAGAACACGATGTCAACAGTTAGCTTGAATGTGGTCTCAACAACGAACATTAACTAGCAACGATACAGAGCTAGCTTCTTACCGTAACAGGTTGGCTAACTTGCCATTACGGTCCAAACGTGAATCATCTGTAAATGATTGTAAACTCAGGAGGATGTTTACTAAAAGCGGGTCAATTCACACAGTCACTCTCCATAGTTTCTGTTGAGATATTCCCCAAAAGACGCCGAGAAACGAGCGCTAACTCGCTCTGCTGTCACTGTTCAGCTGAGCCCAAATGCATCATGGGAACTACGCCGTACCTGCGATGCCTTCGTGTTCTCACCGAAATGTTGTAAAAGTGAGATCGGCAAAAGCGTACGACATAATGACCTGAGAGTTTTACTTAATATATTTATACATTTACAAATATAAACACTGGAAACACATAAATATAATTGCACTTATTACTATTCACACGTGTCAATCAGGAAACACACACACACGAAGTAACTGTCAATAAGCTGCATCACACACAGCGGTTCACGGTAGCTGTGATTTACGAGTAACACGTGAACTAAGCTCAGCATGGAGGCGTGCTGGTGTTGTTGCTTCATTTGCTGACGTGAGGACTTTCTGTTCCCTGTCCCGTCTCTGCCTCACAACACATGACAGAAAAAGACTCCACCACACCTCCACAGGCTGTAACGCTAAGTATTGACTATTGTAAAAGTCATTTATTCAACTGGCGTAAACATGTAACAGGAAACTGAAGTATAAGACTATTACTGCATTAATGGAGGATTGCTGAGCATGTTACTCTTACAATCAAGACAGAGCTCATTTGAATTTTAATCAGATGATCTTTACTGAGTCAGAAGACGTTAAGACTTTTAATGATCCTTTTATGACTTAAGCAAAGTAAAACCAACAAAAAACTCCTTGACAAGAGTCGTGAAATTCAACAAAGCACAGCAACATCAAAATAACTATTTTCACCGAATCACAGATTTATTTTAAAATTATGATTTACAAAATGATTTAACCAGGTAGACGCAGCAGCATATTTTTATTACAACAGTAAGTACAAAATAATGACTGTAGTAAATTGCAAATTTGTGCTTTGTCACAGCATTAAATGAAATATAAATATGCTCATTCACTTCCCACCATTGATGCAGTAACAACAGTCTGGGAACAGACTGATTAACAGCCAGTATTTAATAATCAGTGTTGATTCAACATGGATTACAGCTGTGGTTTGGATTCCTTTATAAGTTGTGCGGCTGGGCGTGTGGGGCACCTGGGCACTCACCTGCTTTCGTTGGTAGTTCAGTGTTGGACTTTCCACAGCTACAATGTTCTCCTGTTAGATTTGGAAATAAAGTCTGGGCAGCACTTTCTCTATGAAATAGTTGAAATGACTGTATGTACAATCTAAATTTCCTTCATGAGTTCAGAGGAACTGTTTATACCCAGGAATCATGAGAGAAACTCCACCTGAGGGTGTGTAATCTACTCTGCCTCTGAAGGAGGACAGTGATCCAAGCAGCTTAAAATATGTTTAAATCATTATAAACGTGACTGTATGTTTCCTTATCGTTGAAAATAGCGCAAAAGAGTGAAATTAGGTTTATTGTCACCACTACTGTGAAAATGAAAACTAATGTTGGCTGGTGTCAAGTTCTCAAATACAAGTATAAGGAAACAAATTTCTTTTGGTAGATCATCAAGAAAACCACCTTAAATTCAGCAACGCCGTGGGCAGGTGGTTTGAATGCTGTGGCTGAGAACCTCTATAGAACCACGACATGAAAATAGTCCACTCAGTGAGTGTTAGATGATGAAAGAGCCCAGAGGGAACCCTCATCCACTCGTGTGACGTCACTCCTCAGGAATGCGGCCTGGGATTTCCGCATCAGAGAATGAAAATGAAACCGACGCGAACGAGCGCCGCTGCTGTATAAACGGACTTTCACTATCTGGGGAAACACTTTCCTGCTGTGGTGTTTCCCTTTCATACGTATTCTACGAGTGCAGCCACTGACCGAAGCTGCAGTCTTAAACACTACTTACTGAGCACCAATGCACCGTGCATCAGAATCAAACCAAAACACATGAATCTGCATCAAACCCACAGATAAAAAACGAATAAATGTTCAGACAAACCCCAGAACCGCGACACGGTGAGAATTTCAGTGCTATAAAAACTCCCGGAAAACGCCCCGAACTGTGAGAGAATAAATGTCTTATTATGTTGCGTCTGGAGTTTTTAAAATGAATCTATTGATGTATTTATATATGTATTTATTTCTGATATTATACACGTGCGTATATCATCAACTCAAAAGCGAAATGCGCGGCGTGGATCGGTGCATGGCGCGTTACGTGTGTTTGGAAAATGAAATGAGCCTACATAAAAGAGGCTCTGCAGGTCTGCTCCATCACACTCCCAGCAGACTGCGGAACCTGCTCTACACAAAGGCAAAACTTTTCAAACCCTTTCAACAAAATGATCCACAGGACTTTCTTCCTCTGCCTGTGCGCGGCTCTGTGCGGCTCAGGCTCCTCTCTGAGCTGCAGAGAGATGAAGGAGTTCAGGCGGTTCAGTAACAGGTCTTTAAGTCTAATTGATGAGATGGTGAGTGTCATTTTTAAAACGAGTTTTTTAAAGTCATTTGTTTCTCACTGTTCTTAGCCCCAGTTTAATTTTGAACTGTGTATTTCAACACAGGCAGCTGAAGCCACTGTCACCACGAACCATGCTGGGGAGCAGAAAGCTAATGACACCGTGGATGAGTTCCTCGACGACCTGTACAGAGAAGCCTTTAACGCTTCAGTAAGACATGTGACTATACTCACAGTTAATAGGAGCACAGCATGACCAGCCACTCACCTGTGATTCTCTTCTTCTCCTTCTTCTCTCAGGCTAAGAACAGATTGAGGTTCACTATTCAGGTTCTTCACGAGGTGAATCGTCTGTTTAGTCACAGTTCTGCTCCGTGGAACAAAATCACAGTGGAGCACTTTCGCATCGCAGTGATTCGCCAGGCTGAAGCTCTTCACCCCTGTGTGAGCGTCAGTGTGGACGAACTAAGCCTCACTGCGAGTCAGAGGACTCTGCAGCTGCAGCTGAAGCTGAAGCTGCACATGTACTTCAAGAGACTGTCACACGACGTCCTAAAGAGGATGGTAAGTCTATCTATCTATCTATCTATCTATCTATCTATCTATCTATCTATCTATCTATCTATCTATCTATCTATCTATC
>JAUYWH010000011.1:14689345-14703485 GCA_034779795.1 Ctenopoma multispine | reverse complement strand
ATCTATCTATCTATCTATCTATCTATCTATCTATCTATCTATCTATCTATCTATCTATCTATCTATCTATCTATGATGATGATGATGATGACTCCTCTGTCTGCAGGGTCACAGTGCTGAATCCTGGGAGCTGATCAGGACTGAAATCAAAACCCACCTACAGAGACTGGACCAGCTGGTCTCATCTGTTCTCACCGCCAACTAAAATCTGTCGGCTCCACTTTATTTATCATCACATATTTATTTTATTTGCTTCTTTATTTATAATCTATTTATTTTTTGCCTGTTTATCTTCAGAATCACTGTTTTCATGTGAGTTTAATCAGATTCAAATTCACGTTCTGTATCTGTTACCAACAAAATGTTAATGTGACGTGATCAATAAAAACAAGACAAATGGAAACGTGATTATTACTTTTATTCCTCTCTCACACACACAGAAGTCAAAGTGATTCAAACCTCATACAACAGGAACAAGTTAAAGTTCGTCCAACATCAAACAGACTCATCAAGCCTCAATCATCAGGCACAACACAGAACTATTCTGAAGCTGAAAGCTCAGCTGTTAAGATGGTTTATTTACATGTCAGGTCACATCAGATGAATTCAGCTCAGTGTTAAGAAAAGCACAAAATCAACAGCACATGAACAGTGGAGCTTGAAAAGCGTGTGAACCCTGCAGAAGTTGGTGGGTCGCGGTAGAGCTGCAAGAAGGGAACTGCTACTATGAAAAAAAGGAGACTTCAGGCAGTGTGGATGAGCCAGAAGAATAAGGAAGAGAATGAGCGGCATCACGTTTGAAGACGACCAATCACAGCATCCCAGGAGTAAGAACCTCGCCCCACCTGTGAAATACGCTGGCTGCACTGTTGTGATGTGAGCCTGCTTAGGATCATTAGCATCCACGCACCAGTTGGTCATCATCCACAATAAATAAATGAGTTGTTTGTTTGGCTTCCCTTCATCTAGATTTAGGAGTTAAACAATTATCAGGTCACATTTTATGTCAAATCGCAAACTTAGAAGCTTCACTGCAGCAAACACTTTACTGGCAGACATTTATTTTTAAAAACTGCGTTGGACTAGATGAATATGACACAGCTCCAGATGTGAGTGAGTTCTAAATGTACAACTTATAATGAATGACTAGTGAGTACTCATTCTGAGGCGAAAAGTCATTCAGTTGTGCCACTTTCACTCCCATGGGGCCTCAGTGTCAGGCTGGGCGTACGGAGTGAGGTCCTCATACTCGCCTCCACATGTCTCGATGGCCAAACCCTGACAGAGGGAAACAAGTCAGCTTCAGTTAGTTCACGTGTGTCTCCTGATGATGTGAGCTCTTATGTTTGGACTGATGTCGTTTGCATCGCCTGTTATTCAGACGTGACTCGGAGTGAAAGATGTGCAGCCGCTGAATGCCGCAGCAGATGGTGTGGACACTGAAATATGCTGCACATTATATTAATATCTAAATTATAACGCGTGAAATCCACAGTTCTCTGCTCTAACAGAAGGATATCATGGTAAAAGTGCATTTAAACCTGTCAGAACAGAGAATCTTAGTCCTGATCTCATCAAGTGCTTCTACTTATCCCATAGATTATATTCACGTGAAAAAAAATGAAAGCTGCACTGAAGATACAATTGTGGTTAGGAGCTCAGTGGTGCGAGGAAACTGTGTGTGTCCTGTTTTGGTTTTTTTTATGCAGCTGCACGACATGTCCTCACAGGAATGTGGCGACAGAAGAACTGACAACACAGAGAAACTCCAACCAACCTCGTAGATGTGGTCGATTTCAGGCTCCTCGTATTCACTGTCGCTCTTTTCCAACTGTTTGAAAAAAAAGAGAAAATGATGTCAGTGTCACAGATAAATGATTATAATCATTTATAAATGATTTGCTTCCTGCATGATTAAAGTCTCTTTGTTTTAACCCCTGAGCTTTGAGAACTTGTTAAAGATTCATTAAGAAATCTGAATTATTATCAGTACCCAAACTTCAGCCAAATGCAGGCGTGGCATCTGATTTTTAAGAGACAGGAAACATGGGCAGAGAGAGAGAGAGAGAGAGAGAGAGAGAGCATGACACGCAGCTATAGACTGAGCTGCTGTATATTTTAGCTGTGACCTGTCCACACGTCTGTAACATCTGTGAATGAGCTGCTGCCCTGGGGAACATGTTTCTTCATCACGTGTCACCAGAAAGAAAGAAATATGTCACTGCTGTGTTTTTAATACAGAATATGGAAAATCAGCAGCTTCCTCCTTAATGTGTCGCCTATGATAAACTGAGTCCCGTTGTTTCCACATAAAAGTCAAATTAACTCAAAAAGCAACATCAGTTTCGTGCCGGACTGGGATTATCTTCCATAAATCACGGCTGAACATTCACGTCCTTAAGTTTAAGAAGCAGTGTGAAGTAGTTTCCAACTCTGCTCAAACATCATTGTGAGCAGGAAACAGATGAAGTAAAATAATAAATGTTTGAGTGGAGGGGATTTTACTCTAATTCCTCTGAACGACTGAGCTGTAAAGTCTGGGAAAGCACAGGTTTGTCTCAGGTGTTTTTGTCTTCCTGTTCCTCACCAGTTTTTGTCTGCGCAGCATTATAGCAGCGATGCACCCGGCCAGCAGCAGGCCCTGCAGGATGATGAGACCATCCTTCACTCTGGACCTGTACGCTGCATTTTCACGATTGGTGAGTTCTGTGAGAGGAAAAGACTTGAGTCAACTGAGATGTTTTCAGAAGTGAACTGTTGGAAACGTTCGTCTCTGACAACTTACTGACAACTTTGATTTGAGTTCCGGGTCCCATTGTGTCATTGATTCTGCAGAAATACACTCCGCTGTCTTCTACCTGTAGATTTCTGATTTGCATATAAGCATTTTCAGTCAGATCCCTGGTATAAAATTCAATTCTTCCTTCATTCACCACATCTTTTTTGCTGCTGCTGTATGTCGCAGCCTTGTACCAGTGCACGGTGGCATTCAGCTGCCGGTTTGAGGACATGCAGTAAAGTGGAACTCTGTTCTGGTTGGCTCTCACACCAAGGAACCGGGGCTTCTGGAAGATCTCTAGAGCCACTGAGCAGACAGAAGACATTTCTTTAGACACAGACCATCTGGCTATATATATGTCTATAAATTAAAATGTATTTCTATATTTTGTCCCTGCTGCGATTCAAACATAGTCTATAATGACCAAGCGACTGAAACTCAGTAACGTCTGAATAATCTGTATTATAAAATGTAAGAGAAATGTAAGAGAAACGGTTTCAAGGTGACGAATCTCACGAGAAGGTTTTTAATTTACAACAATATAAAACAGAACAAAAGATTCTTACACTGGAAAAACGTGGAAGCAGATAATGTTTTTTGCTTCGTGGATAAAAGCAGGTGATAAGTGACTAAGTAATTAAGTAACTAAAATTCTTTAAGTAATTTATGAAGCAGATAAATTCCAGTGTGTTTCTACTCACAGCTTCTCCAGTGTAATTTACTGTCTCGGCCTGAGGTAATTTACAGGTGAAGATATTTGGGACCAGGACAGTCTTTGATGTGATGAACATTTTTCTCACTTATCTTTTACATTTTGTAGATGAAATGATTAAGTATTCAGCAGCATCAACACATCAGGTAAATAAATGAATTTTAAAACTCTGGAATAAGGTGGAGGATGGAACAGCTGATGATCAGTTTGACCTCTGTTATCCTTCTGTCAAATCAACTACAAATGTCAAATAAAGTATTTCTATAACTGAATGTGGATAAACGTGTATATTAAAATGGCATCGGTTCATCAACATGACAATAATGTCACAGTCTTTGTCTCTGAAGGCAACTTCCTCTTTTCCCCCAGATGGCCAGGAAGTAAAGCTACAGTGGAGTCAAAAATAACATGCAAAAAGCTTCTGTGCACTGTAGCTTTGGTGAAACAGACACAAAAATGATATTAAATGACTGCGTAAAGCATTTTAAAGCGTTCTACAGCAACATACAAACAATATCTGATTTATAGGTGCTAATAATTAATAGCATGGCTGCTGCTGTTTCCTCTGTTTTCATTTTTTAGTCACATTTAATTTGATCATATTGCAAAAGTTCACATTTACCTGAGAGATGGACGAGAGCGAGCCCACAGCATCCAGCCAGCAACAAGTGCATGATGATGCCAAGAGAAAACTATCTCCACACGTCCAGCTCTCTGTGCAGTGGTGAAAATGCGGCGAACGAGGAGGAGACGTGTCTGCACCAGTGTGTGGGCTCTGTCTCTGTCACTGCACAGGCTTTAATGTCAGGCAAATAAGGGGAAGAGCAGTGTAACCAAAATAACTTGGAGCAACCCACACTCGTACCCTTCAAAACCTGTCGAATTTCATTCACATGTTCCATGTGAAACAAAGCTGCAAACCTGGATGTCAGTGGGTGTGAAAACACAGTTTGTAGGATCACAAACATGCATCTGATACTGTACTAAATTATTGTTTGGTATCTTTTGACAGTTTTTCGATTCCAGTGACCGACATAATCCCTGAGTTTCAGTATCAGTACTGAATATTATGAATATTATGTCTGTGACTGGACACATCTCTCAAATGTTGGTGTCACAAAAACATTTGAAATCTGTACGTTTTTAATTTAAATCAGGAACTAATGAGTCAAATGTAGAAATCTGACGTGTCAATAATGTACTTTGGTCTCCACCAAAAGAAACCATGAAGGTTAAAATCAGACTGTTAAATAAATTAAAAAGTGAGAACAACTTTCATGTCCATAATTATTTATTGTTAGAATTATTTTCATTTAGTCGTCTGTTCCTCAAAGCAACTTAAAAGTGAACATACATCAGGAACAATTTGGGCTTCGGTGTCCTGTGAACCAGAGGAGATGATGTCGATGAAATGAACCTCCAACCCTGCGCTGAGGGAATAATGTGCTGCACTGTACTCTGCAGCTGGTTCCCAGTGCAGCAGTGAGACTCTTGAACCCAGAAGAGAGACTGTATCGTCCCGGTTCAGATCTCTCTTCGTTCTTTTCTTTTTAAAGCGCTGCATCGTGGGGGCACCAGGTTACAGCTCTGAACATCTCATACAGGCCCCTCAGGTCTGCTGACACACGATGATTCTCCAGATCTCTGTGTTGTGCTTTCACACTCTTCACAGGGTCACGGGGTTTACCCTGCTCTCTGTGGCTTTTGACTTTCCTCCCAGTACTCTGGTTTCAGCTCCTGCCCTCCTTAACAGGATCAGATAATAGACATGGATGGAGGGACGCTGTTTTTAAAGGTGCTCTAAGCTGACCTGACTTGACATTACTGTCCATGTCATGATGAATGACTTTAACTTTGGTTTGGTAACCGTGCGGCTTCCATCGCCCCACAGTGCTGCTGGCATGGTCAATAACTCTTTGTCTTGTTATGCATCATCCACACGCAGTCAAGAGTGAAGTTAGGAAGTCAGCCGAGCGAGTCACATTTTCATAATTTTCAAAGCAAATATGAATCTTACAGCACCCGCTCACTATTTATGTGCTGTATGGAGTCTTCACAGTATGTGAGCAGGAGATAAACTGCTGCCTCCTATGACTGCGTTGCCGACAGGAAACACCCCCCTCCTCTAACCATAATTAATGAAATGTGACTAGGAACCTGGCATGGCTTAACAAAACCTTTCGTCTCAAGCTTAGGGCCTGTTGTTATTTTTGCTGTTTTTTGTAGGCGGTGGTTGTTAAACAGAACAGTTACAGGTCTGACCTATCAGCTGAGCTATGATTAGTTGATTAGTCATTTGAAATCTTTCCAGTCAGTCTTTAAATGTCAAAAACTTCTTCTTTGTTTCATGTCATAGTGGAAACATAGTTTAGGTTTTTGGACTGTTTGTCACTATCTAATGTTCTGTAAACCAAATATCAAGAAAACAATAAAATAGGTCAATATTGAAAATAATTATTAGTTGCTGGTGAGAAAGGTCACAGGGAGTCATGCCAGGCAACAAAAACAGAAAGTACCGACACACAACAGAGCAGAGCAACTGTACAGCTAAGGCCACATCCCTTTATGTAACTTCAATCAGCACTGGGCATCGCATGCAACCACAAACACATGCAAATGAATCAGACGCCCCTCCTTGTTTCTTGCCTGTAGACATTCGTGCACATACAGTATAACAGCAAATGGGCAAGTGAAGTGTGCACTGGATATGAGGAGGGAGCATGTTGTGTTTGTCTGCCTCCCTGTAACCTGTTTGTGGTGTGAAAGGAAAGTAGACCAACCACTCTGACGTGCCATTTTAGCATTTGAGGGTTAAACTCTGCGGCCAAGAGCGGTTTTTCTTTAGTGGTCTAGCTGCTCAAACAATGCCGTCAACAAGTACTTTCTTTTTTCACACTTAAATGATTCAGATAATTAAAAAAATGTAAACTAACGCGAAAACAACCAGAGTAAATACAAAATGCAGTTTTCAATTAATGATTTCATTTATTAAGGGAAGCAAACTGGTCAAACCTGCCTGCACCTATTGTATGTGGAAAATTTATTATCCTCTAAACCTAATAACTGGCTGTGCAACACTTGGCGACAACAGCTGCAATCAGGCGTTTGCAATTACTGGCAATGAGTCTTTGACATCACTACGACAAATATGCAAAAATAACAAAAAATCAGGAAGGAGACAAATATTTTTTCACAGAGCTGTAAGTCCAGACTTTGACTCCATAACCAGAGGTGGACTGATGGCCGGACACTCTCCTTCAGCCCCAGACCATCACACTACCACCACCATGTTTGACTGTGGGTCTGATGTTCTTTTTGGTCAGCAGTGGTTTTCACCTTGGGTCTCTCCCATGATGCCATTTTTGTCTTTTGTTTCTTTCCTGTGGTCGAATCATGAACACTGACCCGAACTGAGGCCTGCAGTTCTTTAGATGTTGTTCTGGGTTCTTTTATCACCTCCTTGATGAGTTGTCGTTGTGCTCCTGAGGTAATTTAGAGGTCGGACACTCCTGGGAAGGTTCATCACGGTTTCAAGTTTTCTCCATTTGTGGATAATGTCTCTCAAAGTGGTTGTCTGGGTTGCTTTTATTTACTCCAGTTATCTTTGTGCAATATTAAAATTTGTGATTTGATGATCTGAATCATTTAAGTGACAAATATGAAAAAGTAAAAATAAAGTCAAATTCTTTTCATAATACTGTATAATTATTAATGCACTAAATATGCTTTAATCAGCAGCTGCAGATTTTCAGGTTCAGTAGTTTAATGAGACGTGATGACAATATACAAAAATATACAATACTGACATTTGGCATTTTAGAGAAAATCACTGCTGAAGATCCGTGTGCCCTCCCAACATTAGTGGTGTGGTGTGTTCACCTTACAGCCAGCAGGGGGCCTCCGTGTACCAGTGTAGTTTCACAGGCAACACATACTTCAAAGCCTGTTTCCTTCAAGAAAGTAGTTTATTTTAACAATGAAGTTACAGTTCTTACAATAACAAAATATAAAAAATATACAACACAGAAGGAAAACTGAACAAATGTGTATATACAGGCTACAGTGAGTGTGGATAGTAGCAGTAAAACTCCCTCCCTCCATTAGAAATGTAAACAAAAGGAGGACACCGCCGTCGTGTGACAATCAGAGGAGACTGTAGAGAAGTAAATGTGAAGTGAGGCTGCTGCAGGTCACATCACAGCCTTCTGACAGGCAGCAGGATAAGACAAAGAGACACATGGTTGATGTTAATATAGGCTGAACACATAAACAAGAGAAGTATAATCTACTGTAAAAAACAAACTGTCAAAGTGCTTATTTTATTCATGTTTGTATGTATATTCAAAGTAAGACATTTTAAATTCAGTTAAGACTTACACAACAGCAAATGAGGAAACCTTTCTATTTAAGGACAGACTCGAGATGAATAAATCCACAACTAGAATTAAAAAAATTAGAAAATTCTGCACTTGATTCAACCTGAGGCAAAACTTCATTCAAAATGTACAACAGAAACCAAAGGACGGGGCGGATTAGCAGTTCTGCTACGCAACCAAGTGAATGTAAACATCACACCTTCAGTTTAGAGTCACAGATTGTGTGTAAACCTGAATGAAACCACAGCTCTGGGATAGAAGAAAGTCAAAAACATGCAGCTATCAGTGATGAAAGGAAGCTCTCTCAGTCCTACAGTTAACCACTGTAACCTAACTTGGAAGGGATATAAATAGTGCAAAATAAACTGGGCCAGTCAGGGATAGAACTGCATTAGTGGGCCGGTGTTATTGTTAACTAATAATCACTGACAGAAACCCGGAGAAATCAGGTCCACATACACACAACTGTGTAGCCTGTGACGTGGCCACAGCACAACTCCTACAAAAGGACAATTCTGTTTTCTTGTGATTTTTAAGTTCAGTTTGGTTAGAGACTGGGGGGGTGCATGGTTTGGGTTTTTGGAGACAGACTTCAGTTATAGTATTAAAATCCACTGTCACTATAAAAACATTTAGTTAGTAAAACCTTCCTCTGTCTTATAATTTCAAGATTGTTTTCTTCACTAGAAATCTGTCAGAACACAGATTTTGGTCCACAAAGATGTTTCACCCTAAAACAACAAACACCAGGATGTTTTTTTTCATTGTTTGATATTAGGTGTAATTTAAAAATCTGAATTTGTTTGTCTTGCAGTTCTCAAAAACTCACATGTAACCACAGTCACGGCTGTTGCCAGTGAGGAGGCATAGTAATATTGCGAGCACAGGTTAAGGGGCGCCTCAGTTGTGATGTTGGTTTTATATTAATAAATTCACATATTCATTCCTCTTAGAATGAATGATGCTTGATGTTTCAAAGAGAAATCCATGCACTCCAGTTTCCAGCTCTTCAACCCAAAAAGACACTAAACACGAACTGTTAGTCAGGTTTGATGATCAAAAAAAGCAATTTAAGCGTTTATTAGCACTGTTAATTAAAAGTAACACTGGTGAAAGAAGAACAGGGGGATGACACAATACATTTGTTATACAGTCGACTCTTTCACGTTTGCCTGCAGGGCGAACAGATGTTGGTTGGGGGCAGAATGTAATAAAACCTCATTAGTAATTTCTACAGGTACAACAATGATATTTGGCTCAGGTGGTTCTGGACCACACTGTGCTCTTGTTTGATGCGGCAATGTCTCTGTATTAAGGGGCTGCTGGCTTGCTATAGTTTCTAATGCAGCCTGCTCCATCTCCGCCGCCAAGTCCTGGTTGCTCCCATAGAGCAGTCCCAGCTTTCGAGCAAGCAGCCCTTCGTTTTCTGGTGGCTCTTCACCATCATCTTTTCTACCTATCCTCTTAGAGCGCTGCATATACGCTGCGTTGTGCATGCAGCGTTTCAGTAGGTGCTTCCGGTACGCCCTCTGAATGACCAGAGCAGCGCACGCCTCTTCTCGGTGGCGCACTGTCGTGGTAATTGGTGCAAAAGAGTCTGAAGTGGGGTTGTTCAGGATAAACCTCATCTCTATGCTCTCCCGCATTGCTGCCATCTCCACTGTGTCTCCCAGAACCATCTGTGTGACGGCCAACAAGACATCCAGACAGTGTATCCGGTCCCCAATAACCAGAGGCAGATCCATTTCAATCAGGCAGAGCCGGTTTGGCTTGGCCACCCTGAGAGGCTCCTGCAAAGCATCGCAGAAATCTGAGAGCTGGCTATACTCGATGAACTGAGATCCATCCAGGTCAAACTTCTCCCAGGTCTCATAGAACATCTCAAAGTCTTCCTCACAGAGTGCATCACCACTTTCCTCCTGCGCCACATTGAAGTTCTCTAGGATGATGGCAATGTACATGTTGACCACCACTAAGAATGAGATGATGATGTAGCTGCAGAAGAACATCATGCCCATGCCTGGGTTACCACAGTTACCCTTTACATCTGTGCCTGGATGCTCAAAGTCTGGGTCACAGTCCGGAGGCTCCCTGTTCAGCATTGGAAGTAAAAGTCCATCCCAGCCGGCTGATGTTGTGATCTGAAACAAGCAGATGATGCTACCACCAAATGTCTCAAAATTAAATATGTCATCGATGCCAGCCTCCTTTTTGACGTAGGCAAAGTTTGACATGGCAAATATGGAGAAGATGAACATAATGAGGAAGAGCAGAAGTCCAATATTGAATAGGGCGGGAAGTGACATCATTAAAGCGAAGAGAAGCGTCCGAATGCCCTTAGCTCCTTTAATAAGACGAAGAATCCTGCCTATTCTGGCCAGTCTGATCACTCTGAAGAGAGTCGGCGACACAAAATACTTCTCGATCAGGTCTGAGAGCATTGTACCTGAAATGAAAAGAGATGTGTTTCAATCAGAGACAACATCTATTGTGTGTTTGAATATCTAAATAGCTGCTTTCCCTTCCCCGCATTAGGTACCCACCAGCGATTGACAAGATGACAACAACAAAATCAAAAATGTTCCATCCGTTGGTGAAGAAGTACTGTCGCAATGCAAAGAGTTTCAACACACACTCTGCGGTGAAAACGACAATAAAAGCCACGTTCACTTTAAAGAGGAAATCCTCCTTTTCTGCACTCTGATCGTCTGTCTCCACCATCATGGTCACCATATTGAGGCAGATGAGCACCATGATGAAGATGTCAAAGAACTGCTGACTGATGAGGTCAAACACCATGCCCTGGATTAGGTTCTGCAGGTCAAAAGGTTGATGAGGGGAGGGGTTGGGAGGGGGAGGAACAGAAACACAAATCCAGCAGGGTCACTGGGGCTGTTCACACCAGCAGTGTGCAGAAAAGGTCAACACAAGGGTCACTATTGACATCGTCATGCTACACGTACTGATGTGTCGACTTGCTTTTATTCATACTTCTGCAACATCAAATTTAGAAAATGACCAATTCTGACTTTTTTGCAAACAAACAATATAACACGTTTATTTTAATGAAAGACGTACTGTTGGACGTGGAATTGGTTTCTGTGGCTTTTTGGAACCAAGTTTCTTCATGGCATCATAGTATTTCTTTTGCTCATCAGTTATGAAGATGTCTTTATCCCCAAAGTGCAGAAACAACACAACACAAAGATTATTATAGGTGTTTAAACTTTTATGTGTTTCAAAAATTAAATATAGATGTAACTTAAAGAAACATGTGAATCTATTCTGTATTGGCACTGAAATCTTCTTTAAAAATGTAAAAAGTGAGATACTTATCTTTTTATTTTGCTGGTTGAAATTGTCAATAATGACGCCGATGAAGAGATTAAGTGTGAAGAAGGAGCCGAAGATGATGAAGGTGACGAAGTACATGTACATGTAAAGGTTGATCTCATAAGACGGTTGCTCTTCTATCTAAATGAAACATTAAAATTTAAATCATTAGACATAAATTAAGTGAAAACAGTCCAAAAATTGTATTTCTAACATATATCAAGTTAAGATATTAAAGGACTGTGAAACAGAGTGGAGAAGTGGGGATAATGGTTATACAAGAATCTGACACTAGCCTGGACATTTGTTAATCCAGAGACAGGTGACTTTAAGCTATATAAACTTTTATAGCCATTTTAAATGTACAGCGGTGTTTTAAAAGTTATTTTCGTTTAATTCCTCCATTTTGAAAATTATATTTATATTTCATTTAATTACTTAAAAAGATGCTATGAACAGTCTGCTGTGCTGATTTTGTAGCACATACTGTATGGTATTAAGAAGCAAGACTAAAATTCCAACTGACCGCTACTACAAATAGAGTGTTTGTGTTCTGAAATTATGGTAAATAACTACCTCTCGTGAGTCAACGGCAGCATACATGATGTCCATCCAACCTTTAAAAGTTGCCTGCAAACACAGAAAACCTGCGTCTCAAAACCGTCTCAAAATGTGTTTCGCTGTGTACAACAACCTAAGTTTCTTTCACTAACAGTACTCCTCACCACTTGAAGCAAAGACAGGTAGCCTAGTCCAACATTGTCATAGTTAACTTTGACATTGACCCAGCGGGCGTCCTGTGTTGATTCATAGATGGCCATGCAGTCGCTCCTGTTGTTGACCTCCGTCATGAGGAAGCGCTCCTCTGTGGTGGTGTTTATGCAGCGGTAGAACTTGCCAGCAAACAGGTTAACTCCCATGATGCTGAAGATGAGCCAGAAGATCAGACACACCAGCAGCACATTGAAGATGGAAGGAATCGCCCCAACAAGAGCATTCACCACCACCTGCCCAACAGAGATGTTAGATCATCTAGAAATACGTAGAATTATTTCCTAATTTATTTTGTTTATGAGCAATATTGAAATGAGTTAGTGCTCAGTCACTGATGATACTCTTACCTGAGTCAACTCTGTTAAAGCAGCCCTGGTGTAAGCATGCATTCAACAAGCAATAAGGGAAAGCTGGTCAAATTAGCAATTCAATGCATTAAACATGCAAACTATCCACATTGCTCAAATGTTCTTGGGCACCGTTAACCACAAACGTACCCTCATCCCTTCAAATCTTGACAAAGCTCGAAGAGGCCTTAGAGCCCTGAGGGTCCTGAGGGATTTTATTGGTCCAAGATCAGAGTATCCCATCCAGCTGGCGACTAAACTTATCAAGGAAATCTGCGGCAGAATCAAAATATTCCCTATTCAAGCGTTATCACAGACATTATCTGGCATAAAACATGTTTCTATGAACTATATGTGTCAGAGGCCAAGACTAAAACAAGATATCAAAACTTACATCTACTATGAAAAAGTCTAACCAACACCAGGCGTTGGTGAAGTAGGTCTTGAAGCCATACGCGACCCATTTAAGGAGCATCTCGATGACAAAGACATAGGTGAAGACTTTGTCAGCAAACTCCAATACAGTTTTGATAGTTCGGCGTCTTTCTATGTTTATGTCTTCAAAGGCCTAAAAACAAGACACTGTCAGAAAACAGTCCACATTCCCAAATCTGTTGCACTGAAGACAACACCCACCAGAGCTCCACTGCTCAGGAGAATCATAAAGATGATAAAGGTTTCGAACCAGTCATGCTCCACAATAGTAAAGCAAGTTCGACGCAGGTTCCACCACTTCTTGCCTTTACCTTGGGTGATGTCTACAGTCAGACAAGGCCAGCGCCTCACACAGTCTGAGGAGACGAAAGGTTTAGGATTAATTCGAAAAAGACCATCAGTGCTATAAAAGTAAGTAATTGTTGAATAACTGAAGAGACATGTTTACAGTTCATGGTCATTTGATGCTATTTTACAGGCTGTCCGTACTATCAGTGAAGCAGGCCTCTGGTTCCACTAGTTCTGGCTCTTCTTCTTCCACCTCTGGTTCCGGCTCCGGTGGTTGATAGTCCACTGTGCTGCATACTGAAGAATCCCCATCATTCAAAGCACCTATAAGCTAGTCATGAATTATAAGAGTAGGTGAATCACAAAGACACCATACAGTACTTACATTGACATATGTCCGTCTTAAGTACAGGTTACAAGATGTTAAAAGATAAAGTGGGTATAATTATGAGTAGATCTGCAGAGATACTCACTCTGATGTTTTCTGAGACATTAGTTTCTTCTTCTTCTTCTTCTTCGTCTTCTTCATTTTCCTGCAGGGACACCAAGAGATAATGAAGCAGGAACATTAAAGAACTCTCCCTCTCTCTGTTGCCGTTCTTTCACCTGCTAGGCCAGCACTATTTCTATGTTTACCATTTTTTATTAGCACATAGACTTTGGTGATACATGTGCAAAAGCATTAATCAGTCAGAATAAGTGAAAACCTGTGTGGGTAATGAGGTTGAACTATACAGTAAAATAATCAATGTCAAGTCCATTTTATTATGGTACTGTATATAGAATTGTTCATACACAGTAATTCAAGGTGCTACACATAAAAGCAAATTGATTGATAAAATCTAACTAACCTAATGTGCTTGTACTATTTCACCATGTAGCTGCCTCCCTTTGTTCTTTGATGATTAGAAAGTGAAATTGACCACACACAGAGCAGTGTATGCAGGGGTGGAAGAAGTACTCAGATCGTTTACTTAAGTATTCTCTCCACAGTGTATATATATACATATATATATGTATGGAATTCCACGTGAAAGACCAATACAAAGTGGTGTACACGTGAGAAGTGGAACGAAAGTCATACATGATTCCAAAC
>JAUYWH010000011.1:14669700-14689316 GCA_034779795.1 Ctenopoma multispine | reverse complement strand
GTAAAAAATATTTGGAATCACGTATGACTTTCGTTCCACTTCTCACGTGTACACCACTTTGTATTGGTCTTTCACGTCGAATTCCAATAGAATTGATTCAGATTTGTGGCTGTAATGTGACAAAATGTGGAAAAGTTCAAGGGGGCCGGATACTTTCGCAAGCCACTGTATATGCATCAACACACTTTGGGCGATTTGTCCATGATGGTCAGTTGAGTCACAGGTGAGAGTAAAATTCTCAAATTTGTCCTGATTGACTGAGCTTGTCACCAGATGGCTGACAAAGCATAGACAGGTCAGTTGATAATCAATTTTGAGATTGATAGTGAAGTAAGTCTGTTACATCTTTGAAATACAATATATATGTATTCGCTAGGTAGGTAGTATGTCTATTTATGTGTGGTTATTGCTTACCGTGTTCTGATGGCTATTTTTGTCATCTAGAATGTCTGAATCATGAGGATCATGAGCCACGTCTTCACCATCCTCATCGTCCCCTCCCAGGTTTTCAAAGTCTGATTCTAACTGGGCAATTGGCACATTGAGACCGAGGTTCCCATCCACAATAAATCCAGAAGGCCGGCCTTCAACCAAACAATTAGATATCCCATCTTCCATTTTGTAATTCTTACTAGTGTCCAAATGGTTCATTTCAATTTCTTCCATTTTAGAGTCCATGTTGTCGGTCTGACCGTCCTCAGGTTCTTTAGGCTTTCTGCGGAGGATCTGCAGGACCATCTGAATGACGAACGCTTTGAACCAGTAGATGCCCCATGTGATTCTGCCAATGGCAATCTGGAGGTTGTTCATCTCTCCGTCGTCTTCTCCTGCTGAGAGGTTGTCTCCACTGAAGGAGTTGAGCAGCAAGGCCAGGAAGAGGTTCAGCACCTGAGGAAAGAAGTGTGATGGTGTCATGGAATGTGAAGAGAAACTAAACTATAAATCTACAATTTATTGTGCACCTAAGTGTAGAAATATGTTGTTGTCTTTGTGCATGAAATACAGAGAATTTTACAGTTAATATCTGGAATCAGTGGATGAGAATTAAATGAATATACTTCTCCAGAATAACAAGAAGAAGAACAAGTGAATACTTTATAGTCCGTCAAAGTCTGCAGACATTGCTGAACTAAGTAAACACAAAAGTGTGGGCAAGCTCATATGCACATCACATATCAAATTGTTCCTGTGACGGCACATCAATAAATATTATACCGTCTGCCTCCTGTTGCACACGCAGCTATCTTTAGTTTCTTAAACCTGTTAGTCAATTTCTCGGTTCCTATTTCCCAGGTTTAGCGGGAGATCACGATTACACAGGCAGGTTGAGCTCTCCTTCCAGTGTTGGAGCTGTGAATCAGTAAAGAGGCCTGAACTACACAAATACACAACCAACAGCAGAGGTGTAAACAGATATGATTATTTTCTATAGAACAGAAAAACCCAGTTGCTGCAGAGGTTATAAACTGTTTTTTAGAGTTAAAGATACACAAAATAATGCAGATTTCCTGAAATATCACTTGTGATTTCCCACATTCATGTCCTTTAGAACATTTCTAGTGAACCTTACATGAAATTATGGGAATTTGGCTATTACATCTATTCACTTTCTCAGAGGAGCCATATCTCTCCTACCTGTCATATAAATCTAAGAAAATCCCCCAAAAAACAAAACAAAAAAAAAAAACAAAACCTTAATCTAGCGCTTAACAACGCCTTAGCATGTTTTTTCTGCTTGATAAGTTTTTATCTTATCAGGGCTCTTAGTTGGAAGTAACTCATAGTTACAGAACCCGAATTGTAATTTGCTTGTGTCTCCTTGTAAGTCGCTTTGGATAAAAGCATCTGACAAATGAACTAAAGTAAAGTAAAGTAAAGTAAAGCGTCAGTCAGCAGGGATGATTACCCACAGTGATTTTGCAGGAAACAAAATGCTGTGAGTCTCATTGTCTCACTGTGAGATACAGCACATGAGCTTTGGACGTTTCTCCCTGTGTCCAGCCTTCACATTAAGCTAAGCTGCTCATAAGTTGGCTGTAACTTTACATTTAATGGGCTAATATGTCCGTGCAAATGCCGCCCTCTTTCTTGAAGACTTACAGCTTTGACAAAGAATTTTATGTGTTCTTTACGGGCTCTGCTCGCTCAGCTGTCTGCGTTTGTTCCCTCAGTGGCAGCAAGCAAGCCGGATCTTAACACATACTCAAAACCACCATTTCGGTGGCTCAAGTCATCTGAATCATAACATCACGAAAGCACTTCTCTTTCCCTTGAAGCAACACGCTCTCATTGCCTTCTTACAGGAACTATCAATCATCTCTCATATTTAACGCAGTGTATCATCAGTTTATCTGCACTCACCACTAGATTCCCAATGACCATGACCATCATGAAGACGACTAAACACATCCCAGCTCCAGCCACTTCCATGCAGTCCCACATGGTCTCGATCCACTCCCCACACAGGATGCGGAACACAATGAGGAACGAGTGGAAGAAGTCGTTCATGTGCCAGCGTGGGAGTTCACAGTCTGAGGAGATTTTGCACACGCAGTCCTTGTAGCTCTTGCCAAAGAGCTGCATACCCACCACAGCGAAAATAAAGACGATGATGGCCAGCACCAAAGTCAAGTTTCCTAAGGCTCCTACCGAGTTACCGATGATTTTGATCAGCATGTTGAGTGTGGGCCAGGACTTGGCCAGTTTGAAGACACGCAGCTATCTCCAACACAGGAGACATACAAACACAGATAATGAATAATGTAGAAAGTAATGTTACTGTGGCAAATGTATCCAAATAAATTCAACAAATGCTTCTTACCAGACGAAAGGACCTGAGAACAGACAGGCCCTGAACATTTGCCAGGCCCAGCTCCACCAGACTGAGAGTGACAATGATGCTGTCAAAAATGTTCCAGCCAACTTGAAAGTAATAGTATGGATCCATGGCGATGAGCTTGAAGACCATTTCTGCTGTGAAGATCCCGGTGAAAACCTGAACAGGCAAAGATTTGTTTTTACAACTGGCCAAATCAAGCCTAAAAAAGTCAGAACTTTAAGTGAACGTGGCACATATTCACCAGGTTCCCCACGGAGAGCATGTAGTCAAACTCTGGGGTCATGGGGTAGTGCTCCATGGCCATGAAGAGGGTGTTGAGCACGATGCAGATAGTGATAGCCAAGTCGACAAAAGGGTCCATCACCACAAAGTGCACCCACTTTTTAAAGACCACCCAGGGCACGCAGCAGTCCCACTTCAGGAATATGTCAGCAAACTTGTACCAGCCAGGTGGGCATGACCTCTGAGCCTCCTCCAACTCTAGACACAGGCAGAAAAAACACTCAGGTAGTCAATGCTATCAAAACATTTGGGATTATAAGGACGCAGCTGACAGTTCCAGTGAGGAGTGTCACACAGTTCTTTCTTAGTCAGGTCCTAGTTGAGCTGAAATAGCTGATGGTTAACACCACGAGGGTGTGACACAGAGAGACCTCTCCAGCACACAATATGACAGCAAAGTGTACACAATGCTACCGTACTGGCTTCAAATAAAGAAGTTTAACATTACACTATAACTGTTCGATCATCTAAGCAAACACAGTTCACATTAGAGCATCGCTTCTGAGAACCTGCAACAAAGCCTTGCGTTGTTCTTCATTCACTGAAAGCGGCATATAAAGAAACACAGTTAGCATGACATCTTAGTACAATACCAGAAGCAGACATAATGCCGCTCTTTTCATTTTCATGCATTTAAAGATAGAAAATATTCATAATCAAATAATATATGTGAGGTATTTTGTACTGTACCTTCCATAGCAGCTGCAGTGAGCACAGTCACAGCACTAGCAGATCTCTGCGTCAGGCCTGGTTCGTCCAGATGAAGCACGCTGTCCACAGAACCTAATGACCTCTCCCTGAGCTCGTGATCTGCAGGAGACTGTAAAATATGTTTATGAACTTTCCGAATGTTGTAAGTTCGTGAAGAAACCTCAGGATCAACTGAGTGCTCACTGACCTTGACCATGGTGGGCGCTCTGACAATCAGACGGGGAATGAGTCTGCCGTTACAGTCCTTGACAGCCTCATCATCATGTTCAATACTCCGTTCATCATCTGCCAAATCAGACACCGTGTGATGACTGAGCGACTTCTTACCGGTTAAAGTGGTTTGGCTCCCAAGAGTTTGAGCCTGTTTGGTTAAAGGTAAAAGATTCAGTTTTTACCAGTTGTTTACTAGTTAATGAGCATATAGCCAATAAAACCTCTTTTTCTGCCTAAATACTAGTCACACCCTAATATTTGGTGTCAAATAATAGCAGATAAGTAAAATTTTATATGATTTTGAAAAATAAACTAAATTTACTATTAACTGTCATGTCAAAGCTAATACCTGATCTTCTTAGTGAGGTCAGTAACAGCATTAGTTGGTCTCAACCTTATTACCTGTGACAGATGCCTTACCTGTTCTTGATTCTTGAGTTGCTCTAGTAGTCGCTGGAACTCCTCTTCTTTTTCAATGGCCTCTCGCTGACTTGCCTGATTCTGTTCATCGTACGCCATAGCTACCACAGCCAGGATGAGGTTGATAAGGTAGAAGGAGCCCAGAAAGATAATCACCACAAAGAACAGCATGTATGTTTTTCCAGCTGCTCGCAGGGTCTGTGTTTGAAGCAAAAGAGAAGCTGCGAGAACTAAGGACAAGCACGTTTAATTTTTTATTTCATTTTATTAAAGGCTGTAAATCTTTTAGCAAGAAATGAAAGAAGTGCCAACCAGCTGGAAAAGATTCTCCCAGTAGTCCTGGGTCATGAGTCTGAAGAGAGCCAGGAAGGCCCAGCCAAAAGAGTCAAAGCTGGTGTAGCCAAAGTTGGGGTTCCTCCCAGCCTTCATGCACGTGTATCCTTCTGGGCACTTCCTGTCAACACAGGACATGAGTTAGTGTTTCACAGTTGTCCTCCCAACATCTGAACTCAACTAAATTTAACATCGCAGACCGTAACAACACGACTGTGACACATGGAACAAACAGGCAGATGAAGAAAGAGTGGATGGTACATACCCAGCATCAGTACTGTTTCCACAAAGGAGAGCGTCTTGGTTGCCTTCCAAAAAATAATGATTCTCTAAAACCAAACCAGAAAGGAAACAGAGAAATATATTTCACTTTAAGGAATATCAAAATAGGAGACAAAATACATGAGCAACATACCTGCGTTTTCAATGTATTCCTGGAAACTGAAGGAACTGTTATAATATCCTGTATTGTTGACACTTATGGTGTAGTTGAAGGACGCGGTGTCATTAAATGCTGTGGTGGTGTTAAAAAACTCAAACCGAGTCTCATTCGTATCGATGGGCCACCGCACACATTTGTGCCGCAGATTTCCCATAAAAAGCTGAAGGCCAACGAGGGCAAAAACGGCGAGGGCAAAGACAGTCAGAATCATGACGTCCACCATCTTCTTCACCGACTGGATCAAAGCGGCGACGATGGTTTTCAAACCTGACATAACACAAATAACATGTCAGAGAAAGTCAAACAGACAAACTCTGCAACAAGAAAATGATCAAACTCCAGAGCAGTGACTGCCAATCTAATCAGATTGGGTGTTTAACAGAAGCAGTTCTGCAAAGCAAAGTTTATTTTTTTGACATTCTCAGGCCCCACTCTTTCAGAACGAGGGATAATGTTCTAGTTGAATTTGTCACACGTGCCCATTTTTGCCACTTAAAGTAAAGAAGAAAAGTCATGATTAAAAAAATCAACGATAAAGTCTAAATTATGAGGTAAAAGTTCTGAATTTGATTTATTCAGTCCAAATTTTTAATCATGACAAACATTTCTTATTTATTTTTTCTTATAGTAGCAGAAATTTGATGTCATACACATATGCAACTTTTAACCAACATGTTGTTTTTAAGGTTTCACCAGAATTAACAACACTCACTTACATTCACAACAACATGAAACGGCATAATAATACTACATCAAAGATTTATTAGATTAGAGTAGATCAGATTACCAGGAATCACAGTAATTGTTTTAAGTGCTCGAAGTACACGGAAGGTCCTGAGGGCCGACACATTGCCTAGGTCAACAAACTCAGTGACGTATCTGTGGAATGATATACATTAACAAATGAATAAACTCAAATTTTATTTATTCACTGAATTAGTTTAAACAATATGATCTTTCATCATATCTGACAGTTTGTTTAAAACATCATTATCTAAACCACTTATCCTGTGATAAAACGTACACTCCAATACTTACGCCATGCTGATCACCATGAAATCCAGCCAATTCCATGGATCTCGAAGGAATGTAAACGATCCAACACAGAAACCCCGAGACAACACTTTGACTGTCGCCTCAAAGGTATAAATACCAGTAAAAACATATCTGTGAAGCAATTGTTCAAAACACAAGTTAATAAAAGTATTAAAGAGACAGGAACGACGAAAATGCAACGATGAAGCACTCACTCAACAGTTTTACTCCACGCTGGTGGGTTGCTCATCGTCATGAACACACAGTTCGCTAGAATCGTTATCATGATGAACATGCTAAATAATTTAATTCAGGATTAAGGAAGCAAACATTTCCTCCTGTTGCAGTCAACCCTAAATACAAGAAATAAATCAAAACCTCTGACAACAGTAATTGAAAGGATATGAATGTATGAGAATTTTGATGGCTCCTCTCCGAACCAAATTAAAGGGGCTCAGAATGTAGCAAGCCGGTTCAGCGTTGAACCTGTAGATCGTGTTTCCTTTGCTGATCACAATGAATGTCTGAAAAACACAGAGATGATCCATCTAAAACTGTAACTCGTGCATACCACAAATTAAATCATATACACTGTGTCCTGAATTGTTTGTTAAACAACTGATCCTGCTGAAGCTAAACTCATGAAGCTGTTGGATGAGTAGTGAAACGTTTCGGCCTAAGCAGGAACCCTAACCCTAAGCAGGAAGTACAGCTGCCATGTCGTCTTACAGGCTTGTTACAGCGTGCACAGTGTCTGTTTCATGGGTCCACGTGTTCTCAAACTAACTTTCTGTGATTTGTAGAAGGGGTCCAGGTCCTCCAGAGGTGTGTTGAGCAGCTCTGGTGGAGGGTCTCCGTAGATCATGGGCAGACTCTTGCCTGCCTCCAGATCAGCATTTGGGACGTCTGGCTCTTCCTCTTCGTGGCCCTCTACTTCTGCTGCCTTTTTTCTTTCCTCCTTGAGCCTCTTGATCTCCGCCAGTGATTCTTGGGTGAAGGGGCGGAACGCATGGGTGCCTGGGGGAGGGAGCAGGATCGCCATCTTCGCATTGCGAAGGGATGCTACCTCACCAGGGTTTCCCTAGAAGGAGCTGGAGGGAGCATGAAAGCAAAGTGACCATCACTGTGACCATCAAGTCATGAGCCCCAAACTTTAACCACTTTCATCTTAAGCGTTAACGCTAAACGGACAAAACAAGAAGGGGAGATATACATATCTATCAGCTTTAGCTTCAGTAATACATAATTACTAATTACATTCAAAAGGCAAAAGTACAGTTTATACTGATACAAAGTAAAGTACAGTAATTCCTTTCATTATGTATTTAACTGGTGCTAGTCTGCAGATTTGCTAAAGAAATGGTTCCCAAACTGAAACTTGGTACTCAAATCAGTACCAAGATAAAACTGAAGGGTCACAAGAGCATGTCATTTGCTATTTTCTGTATTATTAACATTATCTCTATCTTTATTTAAATGTTTTTAAAACATGTTTCCTTTTTTTAAGATGGAGTAATGTCCGGAAAGACTTTTTGTCTGCATATTAGTTGTGAGTGTTGTAATGACCACACTGTGAGTCTTAGTTGCTTCGACCTATGTCCGAACCCCTCCCTCGTTCCTGCCACCACCCTGTGCCCTATATCGTCGAGCCAGCTTTCCCAGCTACACGACGAGCTCTTAAAAGTGTCAAAACAGTAACAAAACCACTGGAAGCGGTGAGGTCTGAGCAGAGCTTGGACTTTCCCACCGGTCTAAAGAGACCATGACATTACTTGTGTACATCAGATTACATTTTAGCTTAGCAGACACTCCATATCAGGTCCAAGTGGTATTTGCTTACCTCCTTTGATGTGTTTAGCAACCGGTGAAGCTCACTTGGTTTAAGCTCCTGCTCTCATGGACAAAATAATGCAGTTATTCATCTGGTCTTTGTGCTGGATCAACTACAGCGTGTTTTCATAATAGTAGAAACAAACAGAGTGAGCTGCAGAATTATTTTTACATGCACGGATCTCGACTAAAGCTCATTCAGAATGAACAATAAGGAGGGCAACAACATCAGGATGCATTCTTTAAAGTAGTTGGAGACTACAAAAGAAACAAGCTGCGTTAAAAGAGAAGGTTCCTGGGTTCACACATAGGAAGACACAGGGCCAGACTGAGCTATCAGCATGTCGGGTTGGGCAGATTGATGCACAATGATCACACATTAGGGTATTAACCTCTCAAACCACCTCACTCGAACATGAAATGATGCATTCACACACATGTGAGGAGATGCACACGGTCGCACAGATACAGTGGCTGCTCAGCTGCTACGGGCAATCAAGACGGAGCGTCGTGTTACACAAGCCCGATGACTCCGCTCATTCCTTCCCAGCTGAGTCTCCGCTCTGTGCCTCACATCCCTCCGATAAACAGGACAGCAGGCCAACTTATCTTACCGACCTGACTCCTCTCTCCACTACCTTCTATTTTACATGGGGGCCCCAGACACACTTAGCTTCCATCTTTGCTGCCCTCCCAGCACTTTACAGCCCTGCACGGCCCCGCTACATGACACTGGAGCCTCCAAGTCCATCTTTCATACAACTTCAATCATTTTAACCACACCACTCATTAGTGTCACACCTACAATACCACTCCAGCATACGTCCTTTTTCTGCAAACCTATGACAAGGCAACAGGTGAAGACCTACCCCTGCCTGCTAATCCACTCCTCCTCATCATCTCTTTTCAAAACCACCATTCTGGTAACCACAGACCATGAGCAAACCTTAAATTACACATCCTGAGCATGGATGTTCAGAACACTTTCTTTTTGGCATAACACCACATTGTTATAGCTGAAGCCACCAAATGTGATTTTTTTTTTAAAAAGTTAGCTACTGAAACAGAAAAATCTCCCTTGTTAAGTTTTGTAGCATCTCTCCACATGAAAGAACCACGAGCACATGCAAGAATGTGTTATACATTCATGAGGGCAAAAAGGAAAAATGTGAGAATGCTTCAGAAAATCCTGTTAGGTTAATGGTATTATCTTAATAACTAAATCATCTGAAAAAGTCACACTGAGCTACAGTATAGGATCCTGTATACTGCATAGTAAACAGTGTAATTATACAGTTTGGATTAAGTGTTTTAAAGTGTAGCAAACTCTGCAACAGGTAAACAGGCATATGTACTGGTGTGTTAACACATAGTAATGTGTTCTTCGAAAGCGGTTTTAGTCTACTTATAAAGTACCTTATATACTGGACTGACGTAAAGTACAAGTACCTTACACTTTACTTAAACACAGTTATTGAGTAAATCTATGTTCCACCAGCAGCTGAAGACACTCAACTCAATACACGAGCGCTCTTGTTCACTCACACTGTGGACAGGTGTCAAACCAAGGAAGAGGGAGGGAATGGTAGATTTCAGAAGCCTTCCCCGACAGTAATATATATATCACCTTGCATGTCAGTGGAGGCCATGTGACCTGTGACATTCCAGCTGAGGATATAGACAGGGCAGCATAGACACATCTTCGTTACACCAGGCGGCTATGGAATTCAATCGCAAATGTTCACCTCCGGAAGCTAACTGAACGAGCATTCAAGGGATTTCTACCAGCATGAGAGGTTTAGTTTGCTAGATTTTTAGTTTTAGAAATGTTTCACAGCTGTGATTTTATCATGTTTAATTGAAGGTTGGTTGTTAAATCACAGATCTACAGAACAAACGAGGACTTTTAATGCACATGTCCTTTGACATTTGCCATGATCCTCTTCTCCCAGTTTTCTCACGGGGTCAAATCACCATGGTTCACCGTCTTGCAGCATGCTTCAACACCCCGTCACTCACTAGTTAACCTTGTATTTCAACCCCTATAGAGTTAAAACGGACCTGTCCACCTGTCATTGTATGTTGCTGCCAGATGCACTTTATCAATAATGCTCCAAGCTCAGTCGGTGGACTAAAAACATTATCAGCATGTCCGTGGCCTCAGTAACTACTCAGGGTCAAACCCGTGAAGCCTTTGACTCTTATGTTGACGTCTTTATCAGGTGTGTGCACAGTGGACTCCGCTGCACTATGTCTCTATGTGCTTTATGTTGCCACTAAGAGGACAGCTGCTGTCATTTGCAGTATGCTTCTGTCACTGCATAGTGAGGAGCTGTGAAGACCGAGCATAATCTCTCCGGTGTAGTCGGCTGGTCAGATGGCTAAGCCAAAAGATTTATCACTGGAGACAAAAGCCAAGTAGATGTTTCACCACAGCTGTTTAGGTTTTCTGGTTAATGACAGCACAATGGTATGATGTTAGTGACAAGAATGTGAATGTGAAGGTAACAGAAGGAACAGATCTAAACGAGCAGCTAATCAAACAGATTTCTGTTGTCTCAAACTGACCCATTTGGCTTTTGCATTGCAGCACGGACATCTGAGTAGATTACATTCAAGAGAGAAGAGAGAAGAGCTACAGAGAATATTTCATCCAGTATGTGCAGCACCAGGGGAGCTGTTATCATATTCATAACACCAATCGAGTCCATAAAATATACAGACATCAACGGAGCTGCCCGTGTTCAAATATGTTCAAACCAACCAGACAAAACAGAACAAGAATCATTCCAGCTGTTCAGTGGGCGAAACAACTGAAATAGAGATTTTGAGAAAAAAAAAATTTGTAGTTATCTTTAACCTTATTTCACCTGTTGAGTACTCTGGAAAATAGAGAGGCCTAGCCAAGCAGTCACATGGGCTCACTTGATGAAAGAAACCCAAAACCGACACCTTCTGCGTCCAGGCACATGTGACATGAGACACACAAACACTGTGGAGGACCACATACACACACACACACACACACACACACACACGTCACTGATTTTGTGATAACACACATAAAACCATGTGACCAGTGAGCGAATTCACTTTGATTTGAAAACGCTGGCAAATATATTTGATATGCAAATAAAATCCACTCTTAAGAACTTAAAAACCTGATGCACTGAAACCTGCACTGGCCCTGCCGCTGCTGCATGAGAGCTGCAGGTGCACCACGAGCACCAGTCTCCACATCTTCTGCTACGTTCAAATATCTGCCCCACAGTCCCACACCTCTAGGCAACATGGATTAACCGCAGAGAAAATGGTGCCGTAACAGCATCCACAGCATCACAGTATCTGGCCCACCTGCCATGAAGACATGGGCTAAAAATAAAACTTTGTCCCCGTGGGAGGAGGCATAGTGGGGATTGAGAAGGTTGCAAACTGTCCACACTGGACATTACAGGCACCCAGGCAGACATTCAACGGCCAGGTGAAGACATGGGCATGTCATGATGCTCACACACAGTTCTCCCTCACGTGCTGCAGATAATGTGGCATGAAAGAGCAGAGAAACAGCAACTCACAGCAGCATGTGCGTGCACCTTTACAACACCAACACACACACACACACGTGTAGAAAACACTGCTGAGACGCCATAAATCAACCAATTCCAAATTTGACCTAAGCTCAGTTACAGGTCCATGTTTATTATTAGAACAAAAGCGCTCACATTAAAACACCTCCTCTCATTTCATTTCTTTGGCTGAGGCAGAAATAAGTGTAACAATGCTCCTGTTTTGTTTTTTTTTTATTTCTTTATCAGCCAACACAACCAGTCACTTCTCACCACTGTGCTAATGTGAAGGAGGGAAAATAAAAATAAAAACTGTAAATCTAACAAATGTGAAAGATTCAAATAATCCTGACAAAGAGAAGAATAGAAGTCAGCTCGGAAAATAGAACCAAAAAGTAAATGATCATCAAATCCAACACTGCAAGAACTGACTGGACACTTTTCATGCAGGACTAATAATCAGGCTGAACAACCCAACAGACCGCAGGTGCTGGTTTACCTTGCTCACCAAGGCAAATATTTCCACAAAGTCCAAGAACCCTGAAAAAAAAATCAAGTCTTTCGTCCAGCCTCGCACCGAGGACGTAATTCCTGCTACTGGCAGCCAGCGCAGGGCTGCAGGGCAGCTGTTAGTGACGCGCTGTGGGATCCTGCAGTGAAACCGGAGCAGACGCTCCAGGTAGGATCAGATCAGACCCGTGCGCTTCAGGAGCGGAGCCGTTTCCCGTCGTGACACAGCTGCTCGCTGGAAGGACGAACCTGCAGCTTGTGCCGTGTGTCTCTGCGCACAGACTCTACACACCTCCGAGTGTCTTACCTGTTAGAAGTGAGGTGCTCAAATATTTTGTTACTGTTGTGATGAGGATTTTTTATGAAAGGAATTTTTTTTTTTAAATCACACTTGAGGTTAAAGGTTGAGGTTAAAATATATTATACAGATCTTTGCACAAATAATGACAACTAAAACATCCTACATTTCCAAAAGTAAGCGAAAAGAAATGTCTTTGTGTCACAACCAGCAGAGGCCAGAAATGTTACTGCAGACTGCGTTTGAATTTCTGTTGTAGTAGTCGTAGTAATAGTAGTAGTAGTAGCAGTAGTAGTAGTATTAACTGTAGTAGGAACCAGCGTTGAATGTTTGAGCGGAGCGTTAATGCGGTGACGCCGTTACCATGGAGACACATCCGGACGCCCAGTGAAACAGGTTTGTTCTTAAAAAATCTTTTCACGCTTCTTGTTAAATTCTTGAACGACTTTTTTTTATATTTTTGGTTTACAACAGAGATAATAATTGAAACTAAAAGTATTTTAATGTGGCGCTAAATTGTTGTTAAAGTCAGAAAAGTAAAAAAGTAACGTTACGTAGCCCGGTTCTCTTTGATTCTAACGTGTTCATAATGCACAGACGTAACTCGATGTGTTTTTAACTGTCCCTGCAGATCGAACATGGACTCTGAGTATATAAAGAAACATCTGGGAAGATGTTTGGCAGCCGGACTCGCTGAAGTGGCCGAGCAGCGGCCTGTGGACCCCGTCCTGTACCTGGCTCACTGGCTCCACAGGTACAACGCAAATGTGGAGTTTGAGACCAAGGTGAGTCAAACCTGATTCAGTCACTGTACAGGAAGGTTAAACGGAATTTACTGCGAATAAGAGATGAACAAACACATAAAATAAAGAGAAATGAAAGAAAACAAGACTAGAAATAAAAAAAATATGATGGAGTCTGGAAGTTCTGAAGCGCCCCCAGAGGACAGTTGGTGCATCACGCTGTTGATCAGTGGTAAAAGGCGGCGGACTTGATGGTCCATGAGTCCTTCATAATGTAGGTCCCTCAGAAGACAGAGACCACCATGTTTCCTCAAGTCTTCTTCTGTTGTTCAGTGTGAGGTTACTGTCCACGTGCGTGTCCCCTCCCTGTGCTGTGTCACATCACTGTTCTTAATCAGACCCACTAATCTCATTAATGTTACTAACACACTTTGACTAAAATCAGTGTTGAGCCGATCATTTGTAGTCATGGAACTGTTGCTACATTTACTTATGGAAATTAATCTGAAACCGTTTGTCCCACCAGCAACAAGAAATAAAGATTTTACTTCCTTAATTAGCATTTAACTTGTCGTGCTCTTGCACAAATATTCATATTGGTGCATGTGACTGACCTACCACAAGAAACCAATCTCTGGGTAACTGCTACTAGCTACTAAAACTACTCATGCTTATATCACTACTTGCTGTACTACGGCTGCTAGACCGCTGCAACCTGAAGGCCACAGTCTGCAGTAAAGGATGACACCGACTTAGATGGTTTAAGCTCTACGGGCTGAGCTTTATAAAGCTGTAAAGCTCTGTAAGAGTAGTGACAGTAACAACAGCTGCCTAAGAAAAGATCAGAGGGTCAGTTTCATTCAGTCCAAGCCAAATTATTGTTCTGTCAGTTGCAGCCTTTGTTATTGTGGTAAAACCTTGTCTTGTTCCAGAAAAAGGCTCAGCTGGAAGTCCTGGAGCAGGAGCAGGCGAGAGCCAGTGAGGAGGCGTTGCACCAGGAGAAGCTGAGGGAAGAGGAACGAAAGCTCAGTGAGGCCTTGGAAGAATCTAAAAAAGTACGTTCAGAAAATATGCAGAAAAAAGTTTGACGTAACTAAACATGTGTTTATGATGAATCATCACAAACCTTCCTCCAGAGTTTCCTCGTTTCCAGAAGTGAATTTAAGTAAACATGGAGCATCAGATGGAGAGAGACGACACATCAGAAAATCAATACAGTTTTAAACACGTAAACATGTTTTAAGTAAAATCCTTCAAGAGCATATCAACATTAACACCAACAGCTCTCTGAGAAGCAGCCTACAGCCTCTGATGAACCAACGCCAGCAGCAGCAGGAGCTACTGAGGACAACCAACCTGGGCCAGAACAGAAGCCAAAAACCCCTGATCCTGAAAACCAGCCGGACACAGATGTTCGCCGAACTGAAGATGACACCGAACCGGAGGTGAAACATAAAGCTGGTGTCCTTCTGGTGGTGGTGCTGATCATTTCAAACTCCTTCTTAAATTCTGCTTTGGTTTCACAGCTTACGTATTGTTGGTGCAGGTTCACTCTGACACACCTGCACGTGATTCTCCTCTTAGCTTGTACAAAGGATCATCAAATAAGTTGATTTCAGATTGTATAAGGAGGTGGTGTGTCTGCCAGGTGGCTACAGATTCTCCTGAGAGGAAACCCGTGGAGGACGTCAGAGAAGAGACAGAAGCGCCTGTTGAAGAAACTGGAGTGGAGCTGACGAGTGATCAAACAGGAGAGAAACCGGATCCCTCAGAGGAGAAGACAGAGGACGACACGTGCACTAATCAAGACGTAGACCACTCTGAGAATAAGGTGACACAAAAATCTAATCTGTGCCGCAGACGAGTTCAGGATGCATGGAGGATAAAGGATGAGGAAGGATTAAAGGATCAATCTAACAGGGACAAGAGACAGAAAGAACAGGGCCTCAGGTGAAAACCAGGTTAACAGAATATCATTTTCTTTTCACCAGGACATCGATGAAGAGGAAACTGGCACATCTGCTGACTTTAAAGTGGATTCAGCTTTAGCCTCTCAGAACGATGGTCTCAGACCAGAGGACACGAGTTCTTCTCCTTTCCAGGACCAAGATCAGGTGACCAAACTCATCCAGCCTACTTAACATGCGGAACATTTACATGAATCTGTCATCAGTGTTTCTCTTTTATTATTTGCTCTTGTTTGACACTTGGGCAAAGACAAACAGACGAGTCACAAAGGAGACGTCATCTACAGACGGATACTCAGAGATGTTAGTTTAATGCTTAACCAGAACTGTTGTGACCACCTCATCTCAGGATGCAGACGGGCAACAGGCGAGTGAGACCACTGATAGCTCGGCTCCACCTGAGAGTGACGCCGCAGCAGAGGGGACAGAGACGTCCCCTCACGAGCAGGTAGACGTCCTGGGAACACGGGTCTGGACTAATGTTTGCAGACTTATTAGTTGTTATTGGTGAATGATTTGTAACGAGGACTTTCTTTGTCTTCAGGAAGAAGCAGAACATGAACAAGTCAGCAGTGACTGATGATTCCTCACTGATCCGTCTTTTGACGTGAGGTTTGGTGCCTGCAGGCGAACATAACTTACTGTAACTGTATAACTGTATGCAGAGAAGAATAAAAATGATGATTCAGATTACATCTACTCCTTCCTCAATAAAACACCCAGAGTCTGAGATTCAAACTGAGTTTTAACTTAAAGAAACACAGAAACTTTCTTATGGTGAATGTAAAAAAACTAAATGTACTTTAAAGTTAAATGAACTGATCATATTATTCTGTGTTATTGTGTAACCCTGCCGCACTGCTGCTGTGTCTGATACTTTGGCCCAATGACTGCGCACATTTCATTGTCTTCAATGACCTTTGAACTGGAGGAGGAGGAGGAGCAGGAGGAAGGCCAGCGCTGCACTGTGTGTGCAGACTGCATGACGGCGTCACCAATCGACCACAGCTGCGTTTGATCACGTTGATGTGATCAGTGGTTTGGGTGGGGGGGGTCAGGTTTAGCTGGAGTTTAAATGCGCATGGATCCGCGGCGCAGTCACAGAAGTCTTAATGCGCAACTGCGCAGTGAAGATGCGTTAAACGTGAGCGGACGGAGGAGAGAAACTGCGATGGGGATCCTCACCGGCGCTGTGGCCGCTGTCGGTGGCCTCGTCACTGGCTTTATGAATTTTTTCACCAATATCTTCCTGACGCCACCGCTGAAGGCCACGCTCACACATCTGGAGGAGGCCGAACTGAAAACGCTGTCTGGAGGTGGGTCACGGAATCCACGTTATAACCTGACATGGGTTTTATTTATGCTCAGAACAGTGTCGCTCTGTTGCTCAACTGTTTCTCCCCTTTTACCTCCTTTCTCTCTCAGACACTAGGACTCTGAAAGCAAAGTCTTTGTGGGACAGATCTGGAGCTGTCATCATGGCAGTTCGGCGGCCTGGATGATTTTTGTGCAGAGAGGTACTGTACTGTCAGCACAGTCTGTCCACTGTGTTCAGACATCATCATGGCCTGTTGGTTTCTACTTCAGTCACATGCAGGTTATAAAAAATCCCCCAATTTCACGTCGGCTGCAGAACAACAGTTCTGCTGTGAGGACTAAACCTCTTCTTCCATTTGCATTGATTAAATCTCCACATTTAGTTTTATCTCATGAAGAGGAACTAGCTCCGTCACTTCTGCAGACTGATGCTTAATAAAAGTAAACTGGGTTCTAACAGGCAACATAGAAGAGAGACAGAGGATCAGAAATAACAGAACATGTCTTATGTTGTGGGGCTGCAGGAGGCTGCAGAGCTTTCCTCTCTGAAACCCCAGCTGGATGAGCTGGGGGTCCCCCTGTACGCTGTGGTGAAGGAGGACATCGGCACCGAGGTCCAGAACTTCAGACCGTTCTTCAAGGGGGAGATCTTCCTGGATGAAAAGGTGACGTGCAGATGTATTGTGCAGTCAGTGCCTTGTTGGTAAGAAGACAGTGTTTTAGCATAACTTCCTCTAAAAGTGAAATCAGTTCTGGTTTGTGTTCCTGCGTTATAGAAGCGTTTTTACGGGCCCCGTGAGCGGAAGATGGGCGTCCTGGCATTCCTCCGTGTTGGGGTGTGGATGAATGGCGTGAGGGCGTTCAGGAAGGGCTTCGTGGGAAACGTACTGGGAGAGGGCTTTGTCCTCGGTGGGGTTTTTGTCATTGGCCGAGGAGAGCAGGTACGTTTGAGATGACAGGACTGGATACAGCCGTCTGTGAAATGCACCTTTACCTCACACGTCTGTTTGTCTCCTCCTCCAGGGAATACTTCTGGAGCACAGAGAGGTCGAATTTGGGGATAAAGTCAACATTAAAGATGTGATCCTAGCTGCCAGAAGAATATCACAGGAGCCTCCGTCTTTAGAAAACTAAGAATGATTTGTACAACTCCAAGTGGATAATGGTCTGTGTCAGAGCGGTAAAACCTACGTCTTAAACGGCGTTTAACGACGGCACAAGTGATCACATGGAGGCTGTTAACGTGTGAGCTGAAGGCGTATTTGCACAGTGCACGTTAGACTTGTGGTATCAGGAGAAACCAGGCTGCAGGTGTAGGTATGTCTGAGTGTGTTAATGATGGCCTGTCTCTAAACTCAACAGAGGGAGCAGGCTTGATGCGTAACGCTCAGTTTCCTTAGTTACTGGTGCTGCTCTGTTATCCAGAGATACTGTGACCCAATTAAACAAGTCTTTGTGCTGCACACTTTGTCTTTCTCATAATTATTATTAACGTCTTGGAAAAAGGCTGTTCAGATGTCTGGGGGGAGGGGGGGTCATCTGAATTCCACTGGGTGAAAGGAAGGCGGTGATTTCACTGGGATACATGTCTGTTACAGTATATTCATGAGGGATTCATTAAGAACTGCAGGTCTCTTCCCACCAGCATCTGTTCCCATCAGTCCTGTCTGTCTTTGGAGGCCGTTTAGCTTTGCTTCAGCCAGACACATTAAAAGTTTAACCTTATGTGAAGGTCTTATTGGGGACCTGAACAATGCTGTGATAAAAGGACAAACCTGAGATCTGGCTGTTTGCTGAAGCTTCTAGTTTCACAGAACTAAATCCGTCTCCCCTTAAGAAGCGGACGTGTCCCTTCTTTCTCGGGGTCTGCTGCTGGAGACAGAGCTGATCTTTCTCCATCATCATCAAGGCTGAAAAGACAATAAAAAAAAGCCAATAAACTGGAGGATACTTTAAAAAACAAACTAGTTTAGTAGAAGACACAATACGTCTGATGAATGCTTTAAATAAAGTACGTGTCTTCCATCAGTGTTACTGTACAGAAACCTTCTGTTACAGCGCACATACAATACTGTCCAATCAAATACTCTCATTAACTCCCATCCAGCCAATCAGAGGGGCCTGAGGGCGGAGCTCTGTAGTCGGGAGAAAGTCTCGTGTAATTTGAACACAGGTGAGGTGCAGGTGCAGCGAGCCGCGAGCTGCGTCGCTTTACTTGGTTTCCACGATATGAGCGATGAGCGGAACCTGTAGGTTTCCCCGCGGTACGTACAGCTCCACTCTCCCCCGGACGCTGCTTCATTAGAAGAGTTCATTTAGACGTCAGGAGCCGCTGCGTGTCTGCGTGGAGCGGAAAATG
Organism: Ctenopoma multispine; assembly: GCA_034779795.1. Classification (NCBI taxonomy): domain Eukaryota; kingdom Metazoa; phylum Chordata; class Actinopteri; order Anabantiformes; family Anabantidae; genus Ctenopoma; species Ctenopoma multispine. The sequence continues at coordinate 14,670,451 of JAUYWH010000011.1, read as the reverse complement.
TGCGGTAAGTGTTTGCGCCATTTTTACTGAAACTACACAAAAACTGTCTACGTTGCGCCAGTAAACGCGGGAATAAGCCCGGGGTGACGTCACCGGGACCACCGGGTCAGCACCATGTGACACCCGGACTCTTAACGGGTCACGAGCTACATGAACCCGTTAAATCCCGTTTGTAACACGAGTCACAGTGAAATGCAGCAGTGTTCACGTCATTTCTGTGTACTAATACACTGTAGGACGCAGTTTTTGTACTCTGTTCATGTAGTACTTCATTTCTCTGGACCTGCCCTGCACAAACAGGTGAGAGAGGTGCACCATGGGCAGGAATGGACCAGCGTGTGACTCCAGGAAGCCGAACAACGAGCATCTGTGAGTGAGATCCGAGTTTGTTAGGTGACATCAGTGCTACGGAGCCCCCCAGGGGTCATGTAGGAGAAAATAATTAAATCAGACGAGGTTGTAGAAAACACAAAGTGGACATTAGCAGCTACGCTGTCCGGAACGTTTTACAGTGTTTCCTTATATACTGGAATAAACTGTATCTGTTACATATTCTAGTCATATTTTAACTCATTTTTAACGTTTGCCCGGATAATGTGACATAGACCTGTGTCAGGAGCTGACAGACAGGCTCTCTGAGCTCCTGTAGGCTGCTCGCTCTCCTCCTCAGGTGTAGACTCATTTAAAACACCAATAATATCATCACTAGAATAGCTACCAAATAAACCAATTCATTCATAACACTGGATCT
>JAUYWH010000011.1:14645332-14669583 GCA_034779795.1 Ctenopoma multispine | reverse complement strand
TTTACATCCTGCGGGGCTACGGGCACATTTGCCGGTGTTGTGCCAGAAAAGGTTCCCCTGCCCGTGTGGGACTTTTTTTAACCCTAACCCTTTTTTTTTTTCCTACCACCTCGTCTGATTTTATTTATTTTTTCCTACCACTTTTACGCCTAAATTTTTTTTCTACTACATGACCCCTGGGGGGCTCCGTACAGTGCAGTCATGATATTCAGTTTAGTTCAAATGATTCTGACCCTTCACTCTCTGCACCTCTAGAGCCGGACTGTTAGATCACATGTGTTTCATTAGCATCTCGTCCTTCTGCCACAGACTCCCCGGTGGGGTGTGTGTGAAAGGGGACCCCGGCAGGCTCCATGGCTCACTCGTCAGACCCGTCCCGCAGGGAAAAGACCCCCGGGACCCAAGGGTCACACACGGCTACACGCAACCTCTTACGGAAGAAGGAGCAACGCCAGCGTGGAACCCAATCCTGCTCACCCATGGGCCGGGTCATCCTCATCAACTCTCCTGTGGACGGTGAGGAGGCGGTGGCGTGCTGGCTGCCGCCGTGGTGCATGTTACATCCAACACATTGTGCTTTTCAGAATAATGAAAGCAGTGAACACATCTTTATTTCCACCGTTCTGCTCTGTTCTTAATTGATTTTCAAATATTTCTGAGAGTTAAGAGAGTAATAGAGTGATGTTCTTTGAATTCAGATGAGTAATAAGTGCAGTTCTGTTGCATTAACAACCTCCAGCAATACGTCAAGTAAAGTCTATTAGACTTTCTGTTATTCAGAAAGAGAAAAGCTTCAGCAACAAAGCTGACTGATGAATTTTAGTAGTAGTATTAATGGATTGTTACGTCATGTGTCAGGTGGAGATGACAGTGAGGACCTCCATACGATCACAGTGGATAAGAGTGTGGATGGAAAGCTCGGCTTCAGTGTGCGCGGAGGCTCAGAACATGGACTCGGTATCTTTGTCAGTAAGGTGGAGGACGACAGTACAGCGGGTAATGTGGCAGCCACGGGACGGGATGATGTGGGGTAAGATGGCGCTTTAGCTGTGTTGTAACAGTCATGTTTGTGTGACCTGGCATGCGTACAGAAGAAGCGGGGCTGCTTGTGGGCGATAAGCTGGTGGAGGTGAACGGCATCAGTCTGGAGAGCATCACCATGAGCAGCACTGTGAAGGTCCTGACGGGAAACAACAGGCTGAGGATGGTGGTGAGACGTGTTGGGAAGGTCCCCGGCATCCGCTACTCTAAGGAGAAGACGACCTGGTGATGAAGCACGATTCCTTTTAACTTTAGCTCATTATAAAACATATTAGATTCTGGATGCTTGTGGTTGTGGACAGCTGCATAATCAGTGTTGTGTCTCGTTCTATTTTCAGGGTGGACTTGATCCACAGGCGGATGGTGGTGGAGGAGAGTGGACGAACACCTTCGGAGGCCAGCTCAGGCAGCGCCCTCAAAAGGATCATCCACCTTTACACCACGTCTGACGACTACTGCCTGGGCTTCAACATCCGTGGGGGAAAAGAGTTTGGTTTGGGCATCTATGTCTCCAAGTAGGTACCTGTGCCGTGGAGAGCAGGCTGCACGCTACCCAGGGTCACGTGAAAGCAAACGAGTCTGATCAGTCTTCTAAACCTCCTCTCTCGTGGTCTCAGACTGGATCCTGGGGGTCTGGCTGAACAGAACGGAATCAAGATGGGGGACCAGATCCTGGCTGCCAATGGAGTAAGCTTTGAGGACATCAGCCACAGTAGCGCTGTGGAGGTGCTGAAGAGCCACACACACGTCATGCTGACCATCAAGGTGAGAGTGATGATGCAGCACCTCCGTGTAGTCTTCAGTGCAGCACTAAATTCAAACTGACAACATGGAAGAAGCTCCCAGATGTATTTGCATGTGTGTGTTCATTCGTCTCGTCTAACGGGGATGTTGAGGCTGTATCATGTTCCACAGTGACTCTTTATTAGAAAGCGTGCTGGATGCTTCGTCACTGACACGCATTAACTTTCTGTTTTTTAACCGTCACACATATGAAAACCAAACACACGAAACACAGGTCGCATCGCTAGTCGTGAATGTAGCGGGGGCAGTTTGTGTGGCAGGAACGACAGCTGGCGTGCAGTCGTAATATTCCTCGCTCACTTTACCTGTTGGGAGCTTGGGTTTCTCGCCGTGAAAAATAGCCAGACCGTGTTTCATTATTCACCAGGCAGCTGGGATCAGGTGCTTATCAAAGCATAGAGCCTGTGTTTTGTGCACGTTTCATGTTGGGATCAAGAAGGAACATGTTTCTGTTTGAGAAGGAGGAAGCAAATGTTTTACTCTATCAAAAACGGCGATCCCATAAAAGTCTCACGGTCTCTACTGCATCTCATTTGCATTTTTCCACAGGAAGCGGGACGATACCCTGCTTATAAGGAGATGGTGGCAGAATACAGGTGGCTCAACAAGCGTATGTGTCTGGTTTTGTCTTATGTGTCAACACCAATGTGTCACTGTGGCCTGTGAACGATGTGAAAGTTTGAGTCAGATGATCCGTTTTCTTCTTCAGTGGCCAATGGCACTCAGACGTCTTCGTCCCAGGGTTCAGACTCCAACTCCTCAGCTTCCTCTCTGTCGTCTGGGACTCCAGTCAGCTCTCTGAGCGGCCTGTCTCAGGTCATGTTCCCGCCGAGCTTGCCATTTGGCTCAGACATGGTGGACGTCAGCATCTCCACCGAGGACCAGAGGTCAGGGGGGGTCCTCTCGTTTCTCTTCCATCAAACACCAGAAAGACCTAAACAAAACAATTTAGCTGGTTTCTTTACTTCTGCTTTTAAAAAAATTTAACTACACTTCACACGATTCTGGTCGTTTTCAGGTGTGAGTACGAGCGAACTGAGACCTCCATCCAGACGGACCTTACTTCTCAGAGGATGAGTGCAGACACCACTCGCAGTCTGGGTCGCACCACCCTGCTGAAAGACACAGTGATTGGGGGAGAGGAGGAGAGGGGGAGGAAAGAGTCGCCAAAGACGGCTGTGCTGCTGGCTCTCAGCAGACCGAGCCGACCGATCAGCAGGTCACAGAGCCAAGTGACTGTGGCGGGTGAGGCAGGCGAAGCACACGAAGCGACAAAGAATGTGCTGAGAAGATGGAATGATTAAAAAAAAACTCACTGTCGTTAACTCATCTTAGAAATCAAGCAGAAGAAAGAGAAGAAGCAGAAAGTGAAGGACCCAGAGGAGAAGAGCACCCTGCAGCGGTCGAAGACCTTCGTCAACTCGCTGTTCAAGGGAGGACGCAAGAGAGACGCGTCCAGAGGGCGCTCCAAGTCCCCGGGCAGAGATAAGACCAGCAAAGGTAGCTGCGTCTGTCCTCACAGAGCTGCAGAGAGTAAACTCTGCTCTGAAAAGACTGCATCAGAAGATAAGGCCGTCACTCTACTAAATTTATCTTAACGTCAACAAATCCCATGAAACTAAATGTGGTTTTTAGTACTTTGTACTGAAAATCAGCCACTGATACTAAAGACTTACAAATATACCATTTCATTTGTAATTCTCTGAATTATCTGGGCACAGAAGGTTTCAGCAAATGTTTATTAACTGATTAACATACTCTCAAGTGCTGTAGGGAACATTTACGGTGTAGCTAAATACTCATGTCACAGAGTGGGGTTCATTAAATACTTTAACAGGAATAACTCATAAAACTTTAGACATGACATGAAAACATCACAGACTGTCTTTGTGATGTTTAAACCACGTTGATTCTGCTTCCAGTTGGATGGCAGCACAGTGAGATGCCAAACACAGAGATGCTGGGAGTGGTGGAGGACATGGCCCGCAGGCTGCTGACGGAGGAGGAGGTGGCTGCTGTGATGAAGACGTGCCGACGGGTAAGGAGTGTTCACAGTACCAAACGGACACGCAGTTACAGAGACGCATTCACGTGTGTGTCACTTGCTTATTTTATTGTTGCTCGCAGTACATCGCCGAGAGGTCGGTGGAGAACCTGATACGCCACCTGCTGACTGTGCTGGACAGGCCTGAAAAGCTGCTGCTGCTGAGAGAAGTCAGGTAATAAGAGAAAAACAGAGGGATTCATCACTGCAGACGAACTCCAGAGACTGTTCTGACACAGCTGCTGGTGCAGTGATGAATACTCAGGTTAACTACCGTCTGAATTTGATCACTGCTGCACTTTGTTCATGTTCACAGAGGTACGTGTCCATCATTGTTATTAAAATGACGTATGTGTAAACGCAGCCAGAGAAACGCTGCTAAACTACAAACGCTGCCAGAAGGCGATTAAGGGTTTTTTCAGGATTGTCACAAATCCAAATCCACAAAAAGCCACTGAAGACTAATTAATGAATGAAATTAATTAAAATGTTTTGTAATCCAACACTGTGGCGCTGTGACTCCGTTGTCTTTTGGCAGAATGCTGCTTCCTCCTTCTGACCTCAGTGTATTCAGTAACATGGTGACGCCCATTGAAGCTGAAGCCTACGACATCCTCAAGTATCGTTCAGGTGCATATTTGTTCAGTATTTGATCCTGAACTTGTCACAGCAGCTTAAGTGTTTTTATTTTTTGATATTCTTACATTTTCTGTTGGTTTTAATCTAATTTAAAAACACAGTGATCTTCACTAAACCAGCACGCGTACAGTTACTGTGAATGATGATTTATTTAAACCACATCACTTTAAAGGCAGTGACGTTCTTCCCTTTTTTACGGTCTGTAGTTCGAACTCCTCCTCTTCGCTCTCCCGCCTCTGGTCGAGCACCCAAGCGGCGCCTCATTACTCCCATCCCGGGTTTGTACCTTACACTGAAACATCTTTCAGTTAAGTCTATAAAACTCTGGTTTTAAAAAAGTGTTTTTTCTGTAAGACTGGATTGTTAATATGATCTGGACGTCAGCTGTTGGTTCTGCATTTCATCATTTTCACCATCATTTTTATTTTTATGACGTGGAACTTTTCATCTACTGTACATTTCCTGTTATTAATTGTCTTCCACAGTTAACAGAACTTTTCTCACCAGACTTTAGGGGCGGATTTGAACTTCACAGTGCTGAGGAGGTGGAGAAGGAGAGCCACCTACTGGAGGAGCTGGAGAGGCTCAGTCTGTCTGGGCCTCGGGGGTCCAGGGAAAGGCCCCACACCTCCAAGTCCTTCACCCCGCTGCTGGACATACCTGTGGACAGATACGACACTGAGTCCAGAGACCTAAGACCCCCGTCTGCAGGGCCTATGCTCCCCAACTGGCTGCTTGCCCACAGCAGCGACTCCCGGCCTCCTCTTCGAACAGACATCGGCACGATTCGCTCGGTCCACTTCGACGAGGTTTCGCTGCACTCTTCTTCAGACAAGGCCGACACGGAGCGAGGAAGGTCTCCGTTCAGAAACCACCAGCCTAAAGGCAAAAAGGAGCAGAGCGGAGAAAAGAGCAAAGAAAGCGTGTTCACGCTGCAGAGCGCCGCGCGCAGGAGGCGCCCCTCGGTGTCGCAGGTGTTCGAGCAGCAGGTGGGGAACGAACAGGTGAGCGAACAGGTGAGCGAACAGGTGAACGGTCACCGGAGTTCTGCTGAGAACGGACTCAGAACATCTGACCCCGAAGAGCAGTACGAGCTCAACACAGTGAGCATCTCCAAGACCAAACAGTCGCTAGGTAAATTCAGTTTAAACCTGAGACCTGGTACCGCAGCCGTGCAGCGCTTAAACACATTACTCACCAATGCTCCTGTCGCTCTGCTTGCTGCAGGCATCAGTATATCTGGCGGGATGGAGTCGAAGATTCAGCCGATGGTGAAGATCGAGAAGATCTTTCCTGGAGGAGCCGCCTCCACCTGCGAGGTGCTCAAGGTAACAAACTGGTGGATTAAGATAAGACTTTAGTGATCCCACAGTTACCACATTACACTGATGTTGTAGGACTTGATTTATTGTGTTCCTGTCTTGATAACTGATGTTATTCTTATGTGAGCCGGAGAGTCCTCGCAGACACATGTTGCACAGAGGAACATTCGTGATGCTGTTTTTTTCCCCTCTCGCTCTCCCCCCAGGCTGGATTTGAGTTGGTGACTGTGGACGGAGTGTCCCTGCAGGGAGTCACACACCAGCATGCTGTCGACATCATCAGAAAAGCCTTCAGCAATAAGGCCAAAGACCCCATGGTGTTCGTGGTCAAAGTCCCCAAAAACATGTGAAAGAAGACTGAGACGCTTCATGAACTTTAAGACCGAGAAACGTGACGTTTTCCGTTCATGCTGTAGTTAAGAAGCTGACGTGAACACCGGTGACTGCAGATCATGAGGGAAAAGAAACGTGTCCCTGATACCTTATTATTCAGTTCATCACACTGCAGGAGCCAATTTGCTTTTTATATTTTCTGTTCGATCAACAGTGTCGTGCTCTTGAAATGTTTGGACCATGTAAATGTTGACCTGCAGAGGGCAGTGACGAGACGCAGCAGCAGCAAAGTGGATCAACTATAAAACATCACAGGAGAAAATGACAACAGATTAAAAATGTTGTTTCACTAAATGAAATAAAAAATACACACTTACAGTTACACACTGTTGAACCTGGAGTGTAAAGAAGTTGGTGCTATCATTTAAATAAATAAAGATATTACTACTTGATGACCGCTGGTAGATTTGGTTTTGTTTTAATTAAAAAACAGGTTTGTTCAAGAAATGTACAGCATGAAAATATACATTTAATGTCTTCATACAAATAGTGTGGGTTATAAAATTATACCGAGGAGCAGGAACACGCATCACAAACATCTTTATACAGGCATCTGGACTGGAGGAGCTAACTTTAGCATGTGTGCGACATTGCTTTGGTCTATTCACAGTGGCTATGTGTTATTTTTTTAGATGGACAGTCATCTGAGAAAAAGTGATTTGTCAGGGCTATTTACAGAGTATTAGAATTAAATCAGCAGTAACAGGAACAAAACTTTGGCTCTGCTGCACAGGGAAGTGAATATACATGAAACAAACCATCTACTGTTAAAGTCACGTTATGGTCCAAGAAGTTTGACACTGGCGTGTGCGATTTCCCTTCAGTGATGTTAGACAAGTCTTAGTAACACGTCGCCCACGCGCAGCAATCAGTACTGAAGTGTTTTCACTAATTATCAAACACCAGCGTGGGTTTGCTATCAGAACTGGATCTGAACAATACATTCACTTCAAGCATACTTCAGGCCAGGACTGAATCAGAAACTGTAGGCGAGGGGAGCGTGAACGCTTTATGTCAACGGTGCAAAACGTTTTTCTAAAACTTTGTATCACTACCTTCATTACATCAAGAAACGTTCAGTGTAAACCTGGAGAAGTAGGATCAGAATATTTGATCTGTTTAGCGTGATGAAGTCACAGCTCTGCTTTAAAAGAAAACTTTACAGTCACATGGTTTTTGCACTGATGTAATGATGTATCTTCATCTCTAGATTTTTAACTTGCTGCATCAGCCAAAAACAGACAAACATGACTTTACGAAAAAAAATCACATTTCCCAGGTGAACGTTTGACGTCACAGGAATAAACATCATAATAATTAACCAACATTAATTATGGCTGAATTCAGTTTGTTTTTCATTCACCACTGTAAGTGATATCGATACTCAATACTTCCTTTGTAGTGATTAATAAACTGAGATTCCACCTTAGTGACCAGTGAAGTGCTGTATGAGTCATTTTTACATCTATGAAATGTGGAGCAGGATTGTTAGAAACTCCTGCACGTAGTAGGCCTCCGCAAAGAGCTTCACATATCTCCTCACATCTTTACATACTTTGATTAAATGCAGTAAATAAGCAGAGTTATTGTAGACACAGCCCACAATTGTGAATGTTGGCTCGCTGTCATAGCGTCACGGCTTATGCTGCCTTCACACAATGCCAGAAAAATGAGACGCCTCTTACTCAGACCGAGGAACGCTGGTGAGCCCCAGAGCTCAGTGTGTAGTTGTAGCAGTTTGTCATCAAGTGAAACCAGGTACAGGAGTTGGACTTGTCTTTTTACTGTGTTTGAAATATCAAATTTCCAAATGTCTCAAATTACAAGTGAGATGCTCATGTGAATGTTTTTTCTGACATCTCTATGGTTTAAACAATGCGACTGGGATACTCGAGCCATGTCTGTGTTCAACACCTGCTGTACGATCATCACACACAGTAACAAACAAGCTGCACTGTATGGATGGATACTTTGCTCTACTTCTTAGGGTTTAATCACACATGTTCATGATACTATTTCCATCCCCGTATTCATTCACGGCAAAGGTTCCAGGATATGCGAGTATAATTTAAACCTTTCCCTCAAACTGGATCTAATATTAGACTCTAGAAACATCTGATTCTGTTTGACAGTTGTGAAAACATCCGTCTGAGTTTTATATCTGGTGTTTGTCCTGAAATGCAAATCTGTTTTGCTTCTCCTGTGAAGCATGAAGGAGACATATTTTTGATGCAGTTTACAGGACCGTGTATGAAGTTGTTCTGTTCTCTTGAACCAGAGCCGCTGTCATCGGTGCCTCACTCACTCTTTACGTGTCGAATGTGTCGTATCCTGCGTATACCGGCAACAGTGTGGGCTCCATCTAAATGAAAACTGCTAATGAGAGCTGACGGCTAACAGAGTGGGAGTGTAGTGCAAAACCCAGCAGGGAAGGTGGAGTCACTAGCAGCACACAGGAGGAGGCGAGTGAAAGGTGGAGTTACTCATACACAACAAATCTCCCACGAATGGTTAGAACTGTGAAACGGGGCCAGGACACTGACGCCTAGTTCAAAACACTAACACAGATTTTTTTAGAGGACCGAGGTGGCCTGCTAGCTAATTGAGGTCATTGGCATTTAAAGCGGGACTCCTTTGAGAGCAGACCAATGTGGCTGGGTTTTTACACTGCAGAGGTTTTGTGGTTTCACATGCGTGACTAAAGATCAGATCTGTGATGTGTGGCTGAAGAAAAAAGAAAATGACAGTAGTGCAAATTAAAAGATGTCGAGACACAAAGGTTAAATTTCCGTGGCAGCAATCTCATCAAAGTTGATCTCGTTGCCGCTGCCCTCGTCCTCTTCTCTGCTGTCCAGCTCCTGACTGAGCTCTTGCAGGAGCTGCTCCAGCTCTCGGTTCCTGCGATACATTTGCACATAGTTCTGCTGCAGTTGTTTCTGGTAGCGAATTACTTTGTCCTTCTCTTCTTGCCATATCTTTCGCTCCTCTTCAAAGCTTTCTGCCTGCTGGTCAAAGCGCTGGCGCTCAAAGGCCAGCTCGCCTCTCATCCTGTCCATCTGTATCTTCATGTTCTGCAGGGCCTCGGTACTGCTCTGCCGCTGGGCCTTTGCCTCGTCACTCTCGTAGGCGAGCAGGTGCTCTTCGGCTTCCTGAAACACCTGACACTGCCTGTTTCCTGCGCCCTGACTGGCCAGAGCATCTCTGAGGTGAGCCAGCTCTCCCTCGAGACGTCCCACCTTTTCTCTGAGCAGCTCCGCTTCACTCTTGCGGCGCTGAAGTTCGTTTTCACACACCTCCAGCTCCAGGGTTCGTGTGCGAGTTGTGCCGTTGGCCTCCTGGAGCAGGACCTGGGTGTTCGTCAGCTCGCCACGAGTCTCTCTGAGCTGACCCCGCAGTGAGACAATCTCCCCGACACGCTGAGCTAACTCTCCCTGTACCTCCTTCAGCTGCTGCTTCAGCAACGAGATTTCCCCCGACTTCTGACAGACCTGAGAGGACAGAAGCAGGTTATGGTGTGTAGTCAATGTCAAAGCCTGATCAACAAAACCCTAACTAACCAGTTTTCAAGACAGTGACCACAGATGTTTGCATATTAACATGTTTTTCTTGTCGGCAGGAGCCTGTAACAACAGCTTAGTAACTAAACAGGCTGAAGTGAAACTCATCCTCCTTGTATCAAAAAGATTCACAGGGATCAATAGCTCTGAGCATCTAATTCTTTGTGGCATGATTCATTATTTTCAACAGCAGAGAAAATCAATTTATTATTGAGCTACGTCTAGAGCTTATAAAGAGACAGAGGCAGCTCCTGCTCTTGGTCTGTGTGACTGATTCCTCTTTTGTTACCTTTACCTGAGGTTCACATCCTGCATTAAAGGGAAGGAAACGGCACAAAAAGTAATAATGCTGAATCCCATGTATTTTAATTAAACCCTGATCTAGCTACAATAAAACTGATTGAATAACAAAGCCAACACTTAAACTTAAAACTTTATGACCCAAACCTCCTCCTTTTATTGAGCTCTTTACTGCACTTCCTGTAATGCTGCTCACCTCCCACTTAGTCTCCTCCAATCGTGGTCCCAGCTGGATCTTCTCATGCTCATAGGAGGTGCAGCGCTCCTCTAGCTGCTCCCTCTCCTTCAGAAGCTGAGCAAAATCCTCCTGCAGCTTCTTCTTCTCCTGCTGAAGCTGATACACCTGCAGCCAGTATTTCAACATGTTGGTTATAATGAATTCTAATTCCATTAATCTTCTAATGACTAAATTTAATATAAACTATCACAGAATGATCAAACTGTATTTAACTATTTGCCTAAAATAGCTTCAGTGAACTACACGTTTTATGAGAGGACAAAATGCTGCTGTATTTAGAATTACTGCAGATACTGTTTTTTTTAAACAAACTACACCACGAGGTTCATAAGCAGCTGCTTCAGTTTTATCACATGATTTTCCTCTGAAGAATTTTCAAGGCTGTCATGGAATTGCAGATTTTCTAAGCATTTTTAAGGTCTTGCCAGCTGCTGATGCTTGTTTGCACGACTTTAGCTCTATTTGTAGAAAAACAGAAGCAACGATAGTTTCTGACCTGTAGCTGAAGCACTTGCTGCGCCCGCTGGGCCTTCTGAGAGGCTACCTGCATCCTGGTGGCACAGCCCTGCCTCAGCTCCTCCAGCTCGAGTTCAAAACGCTTCTGCTTCTCCTCATAAACCTACAAGAAAATAAAGAGTTTAAGTGCAATTTTTTTTCTGTATATTTTTCACACTTGAATGATTCAGCAAAAAGGGGAAAATACTTTCTGTACACTGTACATTTTGAAAAAGGCGTAAAAATATTCCTACAGACCTCAAGACAAAAGTCAGTTTGTGTTTTTTTTGTACTACACACACCAGGTGTGAAGTGCTGTTCAGTCTGTACCATCTACCCACCTGACAAATTGCAGCCTCATTCTCATCCAGATTTTCTCTGAGTTGCTGAAGCTCCAGGTCTCTCTCCCTCAGTTTGTCCTCCAGGTCCCTCACCACCCCTTCATAACCATCCACGGGGCCAGGGGACCGTCCACTGGAACCGCTGTCAGACAAAGGCTGTCCCCGGCCACTGATCGACCCAGAGCCCGTACTCTTACTGGAAGAGGAGCGCCCACTGTCTGAGTTGGAGTGTCCGTGTGCGCTAACGGGTGGAGCGCTCTTCATGGGCTCCAGGTGGCCAACGGAGGCCTCTCCCGACACCAGACTGAAGCCTGTGCTGCAGTAAGGAGGCAGGCTGGAGAGGGAGTTGCGTCCAGAGTCAGAGAGTGAGCAAGACAGGCCGCCACCACCACTGTTGCGCGCCCCGCTGTAGGAGCTACGTTTCTCAGAGCAGGACGGCGACACCTCCCTGTGGGTGGGGCTAAGCAGATTCAAATTATTTTGGTTTTCTGATACGTTGGCACCATGTCGAGGGGAGAGGTATTGCATGGAGGTGCGACTCTTAGGAATGACGGGTTTGAAGGCAGTCGGCCGCAGCACGGTTTTCTCCATGTTCTATAGGAGGAACACAGATTTGAATGAGTGAAGGAACAAACACATTTTAGGTAGCATCACTAGCTTATGAAGCAGCTTATGCAGTACTTCTAGTTATAACTCAGTTATTCAAAGACACACCTTTTCAAGTTTTCCTGACACAGGGATCAGTTTTGGTGGAGGTGCCCCCATATTCCCATTCATCCCTGATCCCTCTTTAGTCTCGTCTGCGTCACTCCCCGGACTGGCACGCGTTACGCGATTGTCGTTCCAGTCACCTACATAGTCCTCGTTCAGATATGTGTAGTTCCCGTTCCCACTCTCCTTCTCCAGACCCCTGATGGATGTACAGGAGCTCTGTTTCTTAAGTGGTGGGATGCTTTGCAGTAAGGGGTCCTGTGGAGACTCCAAGCCCAGGCAAGGGGCACCTGGTGTGGGCCGGCGGGCCCTGGCTCCCAGTTCAACACCAGAGCGGTGGTCCTGATAAGGGCCGGGGCGGGTGGCAACGAGGCTGCTGACAGAGCCCATAGCATCCAATATGGAGGGTGGTGGAGCGTTGATGGGGGGTGAAGGGCCAGAATGGTGTCGCCTGCGGGCTCCTCCGCTGAGGCCTGGGCTGTGGGGCTCAGCAGATATGGGAAGAGCTTGAACTAGGGCCATGGTGGCAGCTCAGGGCAGACACTCCCTCTGAGAAAAAAATATAAAAATGCTAATCTCACAAAGATGTTTTAATGGAAGTTCTCACAGTAGTTTATTTTTAATCAGATGTTTTTAAGTCTTTAAGTCGACTGTAACAGAACAGAACAAGTCTCAGTTCTTACAACAGCAAGTCTTATTTCAGGACTTTTCATTTGAGACTAGCCCAAGTCAAGAATGGGTCCAAGTCATTCAACAAAGTCCAAGTCAAGTCTCCAGTCTTGTAGCAAGTCCCACATCAGGTCCTATCATTCAAGACAACTCCAAGTTTAGTCTCACGTCACGTCTGAAAGTCCAAATTAGGTCTTAGTTAATTCAAGAAAAGTCACAATTATATCTTAAATCTTTCAAAACCAGTAAAAGTACAATTTAAGTCTCATGTCATCTAACAACATTACATATACCCAGTTTGTTCATAATCAACATTTTCTTCTATTATACAGTACAAAGTAATCAGCATGGCTGATTACACAGACAAAACACAACCAGCAATACCCCAGGTTTCCTTAGGTATAAACAGTAAACACAAAAATATAGATATACTATGGCCCCAGAGAAGAGTCTAAGGTTTGTCACAAAAAGTCTCTTGGCACCTTAAAGATGGGTCAAGACACAAGTCTCTGTGTTTCAGGCCTGTAAATGCTGACCATTAGAGGTTTGGTGTTTACCAAGCAGATCCCGCAAACTACTGGTTGAAATGGCTTTTTCCCTAAATACTGTTAAAGTTTAGGTCCCAGCTTTAAAATCTCAACAAGATTACTTTCTAGGCATTTATGTCAAAAACACACAAAGTGACGATTACACAGGCAAAACAGAGATGATATACAGTAAACTGAAAAATACAAATGCCCCACAAGGCCATGCTGGCCCACACACACAGACACAAGACAGGCCATTCATTAAGCCCACTCAAGCAGCACAAACGGGGCTTGAGGCATTCGGCTTGCGAGCATGAGGTAGCAGAAGAAAAGGGTCTCTTTTCATTTGAGATGTAAAATGGCTTCTAACATGCTGGCATTTTCCCTGACAGCAACAAAGGCTCCTGTCTCCACACATCTTATCAGCTTTAGGAAAAACCCAGCGTTCATAACTGTGGATAAAACCACAAAGGAGAAGCACAGAGGAGAGGAGACGGGTTGAACTCGCTGCTATTTAAGCTGTGGGAGTTCAAAGATGCTGAGTAAATGTAGCAGAACACCCAACAATATAGAGTTGTGAGAAATAAACTGATAAGATAGAAGACGCGACACCTTTCCGCTGCCTCACCTTCACAGAGCTGCTGGTAAACACTGACACTACAACTGCCACGATGCAAACTATGATATCAGCGGCTTGTCCTGTGGATGGTGAACAGTGGAGTGTTGTGTGAAAACAATGGCCAACAGGATGCACGATGATGAGGCCGTGCTGCTCCAACAGCAACACTGACATCAGAGCCAGTTGTTTTCTAAAAACAGCACGGTCAGTCACAGAATATGGGGAAATCCAGCTGACGGGTGTGTCCTGATCTTGAGTTTCAGCCTCGTCTAGCAGGTCACAAAGATATGATTGATATGTAGTTTGTCAAGGAACCTCTGCTATGGCCAAAAAAACAAAGCAACCTGTTCGGATTCTAGATTCATGTCAAATATTTAAATTCTTTACTTACTAAACCTTCTCGCAAACATGTTTAAAAATATTTAAATTATTTAGGTTATTAAAATGATCGGAATGTAAGAGTAGATCTATAGTGACTGCAGTACACTAACACGGCCGAGCACACCTTAGTTTTCTGTCTAATAATTACCAACAGTCTGTTATTTCAATGTGAACATTTAACAGGATTACATCACATTTTCTTTGTCCATTCATCATGGATCCAACCAAACTAGGATAAACTTTGATTTTAGTTGCAGTCACTGTCTAAATATATAGATTGATCATTGTATCAGTCCTCTTTATAAATGTAAAGTGTTAAATATTAACACTATTAATCTAATAGGAGTAAAGTTTGATAAATACAGGTTCAGCATTTTCCTGGACCTCCCCGTCCCAGCTGACACACTGAAGTTAAGAAAACGATGAGAAACCTGAAGAAGAATATGGTAAATATGGCTAATAAGGTGAATGCAGGGCTGGCAATGTGTCAGACATTCTGGCCAGACTCATTTCCACCAGAGGGCCAAGTCGTTTTCCAACCTGCCAAGTTTACTGAGAGCCCACAAGGCTACTGCTGCGATTTAACTGTGATTACCACATGTTAATTAGCACCCTCGAAATCTGGCTAATCCCTACTTAGACTCACAATAACAGACATCATACATGTTGGTATGATATGAAAAACTATTAAAGAAACGATCAACTATTCAAAAGTACACAGAGCAGCAGAACACTAGCATCTGTCGGAACAGTTTACTTTAATCTTGGCTCTTTTACAAAAGAAGTAAACATCCTGCATTAATCAGCTATTATCAGAGAGTAAAACAACAGAGAATTGTAGTTATTAGCAACATGTGGCGTAGGAGAGGCAGAATTAATGGACCCAACGAGCCAGTAGGATTAATCTTACATGATTTCTCTACACACTGAGAAAGACTAATTAGTTCAAGCCAATATTTATTACACATAATCCTTTCTGAATGTCAGGGATGAGGCTCGTTGCAGCTAATGTCTGCAGTGTGTTAGAATACGCAACCATTTCAAAATGATCTTTCACACAAGACTAGCTCTGAAGGAGGGATTTCAGTTATACGAACAACAGCAAATCATCAAATTTAAGAAGATGGCAAAATGTTTTACTTGTACAATGACTAAAATGACAATTAGATTATAATGTGATTATCAAAACAGTTACCAATTAGTGTTCTCACAATCTTAGTTAGTTACTGACCATGTGCAATGACCGCGTTCTGGTTGGCTGTTTAATGACACTGTCATTCTATTGGTTCACATGTTGTATATGAGGTGTTATTCTGGATTTATTCATCCACAAAGTTGATGTGAATGAACACTGATACCGATTATATTACTGAGAACAGATCATTACTATACAGCCGTAGCAGGGTGATTTTAATCCTTAACGACTGTAGTGGTTTTAGTTAACTTGCCATCAGATTAATTTAAGTGTCTGGAAGGAGCTACATACATTTTAACGGTGTAAGTTAATGTAAATTTCAACTTGCACCTTTGCAACTTGTCCAGCGGCTCTGTTGAATTCAAATGAGTACTTCTGATCCAACTCTCTAATCCCTCTGGTCTCACGATGACTGAAACTATGCAGAGGCTCTGCTGAGGAAAACATGGGGGTCTGCGGCATGTTCATGCCGTCCTGATTTTCCTTTTGTTGTCATAGAAACCAGGGCCTCAAACATAAGAAAAAAGGAAGGGAAAGGGGTCACAGGGCTGACAGGGAGGCCAAGACCCCTCCTTAGCATCTTAAAGAATTTGGCTGTTTTATAGCTGTGACAATCTTCCATACGCTCCTACTTGTCTTAATGGAAGATAAATGACTGGTGGAAGGATTAATGGCAGCCATGTAGAAGAGTGAAGAGATAATAATACTCACTCGTAAAGTGTGGGGATTTACCCCAAGCCACTATTTCCATGATTTGTTAGTCAGTTTAGTATTTTTATGATGATTTTATGATGTTATTTCGTATTTAAAATACAAAACTGGTCAGTCATCAACATTGTAAAAACTGCCCATTAGAACTTCCCACACGTCAAAATAGCATTTTCATATCACTTATAAAAACAGGGAGATGTAAAGAACAAAAGAAAGAGC
This sequence comes from Ctenopoma multispine, assembly GCA_034779795.1. Classification (NCBI taxonomy): domain Eukaryota; kingdom Metazoa; phylum Chordata; class Actinopteri; order Anabantiformes; family Anabantidae; genus Ctenopoma; species Ctenopoma multispine. Next base: position 14,653,377 of record JAUYWH010000011.1, on the reverse strand, counting down.
TGTCAAATACACAGCAGAAACACAGATCAGCATCTTCTATACACAAACGACACTGTAACTGTGAGCAGACTGTTCTTGTCTGGGAAAGCACTTGAAGGTTTTAATGCCCCTCACACAGACACACTCAGTCAGTCACTCCTCCAGCTCAAGGAATGTGCGGGCACCAGCTAATGAGAGTTTAGCCTAAACACGGTCAGAATAAGCACCGGCCAGTGTGTGGACAGCCACCGTTTTTCTGATGTCTCATCATTCACATGCCACAGCTTGAGGGAGCTTCCAGATTTTCTCCTTCATTTCTGCACTGTGATGACTTATTTAGGTGAAAAATAAACAATAAATCATTATGCTAATGCAGATTTCAGCCTACCAGACCGCTGGACATGAAAAAGGTATGAACATGAAACCATGCTTCACAGTCACAGCAGTGTATTCATTACACATACATCTTGATAGATTCCCATGCGGGGTAACCTTTCATTTGACTGCATCTGAGATTGGCAATCAGAGAACCAAACTGTTTAAAAGCCTTCTCACTAAGGGAATATTACAAAGATATAGTGTACACAGTTTACAGGCCCTACCCAGAAAGAGCGCAACGTCGCACAAACCAGCTTTGAGACAACCTGAAAGCCAGCACTAAATCCTTCTTTGTTAGTACCACGCCATAAACACACATCCACAGCCACAGAGGTGACGGTCTATAAATATTCCTCACTCCAGGTGAAGTGTTGGCACTGCCGGGGTGGGGGGACAACGACTGTGTTATACTGGCCTCCATCTGAGAGCAACACCACCTCTGCCTCAGGAAATATGTGGGGCAAAAGAAGCAGAGACAGAATTAAAGGAGGACGAGTGGGTCTCAGTTTTCATCAGGCAGCGTCTGCATGAAGGAACATACAAATGAATCTGGAGATCCCCTCCTCCACTCTCCATCTCTGGGCCCAAACTTCTGAGTCCCACTCTCTCTTTCTGCCACCCCCTCTCGTCTCCTTATTCAACTCCTTCTCTTTGAAAACTGGAACATAGAGGGAAAGTGTGGCAATGCTATTTTAGTTTTGTAGACAACCTACCTTTCCACAGGCAGACACACTCACCATGTAGAATGTTAATGATCCCAACTAGGGCTGCAACAGGAGATTATCTGACTGTCAATTACCTGTTTAGACAAGTAATTTTAAACGTGTCTGAAAATAGTGTCCAAGACAGTATTAGACAGTAGTAGAAAATATTGTCTTCAAACAGTTTGACCAACAGTCCAACATTAATATAAAACCAGCTAATCCTCACATCTGAGCACCTGGAAACACTGAATGACTGGTGAATGATTTAGTTTAGTGTTTCAACAAACCAGCATTAGTTATGTACGGTTTGTGGCATATTTTGTGTTTTCAGTCTGATGCTGTATAATCTCAATTACTTTCCACAGTTGATTATCAAGTGTGTAGCATTTTATAGACTAAGTTAAGTAAACAGCAGCTAAAAGACAAACAGCTTAACCAAACATCGCTGCCACCTTCATTATCAGAGTAATAAAGTCAACTTCCTTTTTCTCCTACACGCTTCTTACCCCAGTTTAGTCCCTGCATATCTGCCTGCTGTTGGACCAGCTTCTCCTCATCATCCAGCCTCAGCTCCTTCAGAGTCTCAGGTTTAGTCGACTCAAACTCTCGCTGGGTTCCTGTTCTCCTGGCGCGGTTTATAACTGGCCCTCCTGAGAAATCCTTCTCTAACCCAATAAAAACAACTCGTTCTCAAGCCAAATTCCACCAGTGTGAATGGGAAACTAGTCCCCTCCCCTTCCTCTCCTTTCCTCTCTCGTGCCCCCCTGCCTGCCCTACCACCTCCTCCTCCTCTTCCTCTCAGCTCAGTTCGGCATCTCTCAGACAGATACACCACCTCTCTCCTTGCTCCACTCCTCCTCTACCATTTTCTTTAACAAAAAAAAACTACACTCTGCAAAGTCCTCTATTGCCAGTAGTGTCAGGGTGGAGAAAGGAGACAGAAACGGAAAGCTGTGGAAAGGCGAGCTGTCACTTAAAGGCCATTCTGCTCTCTCTGCTCATTTCAAGCAGAAAAGAGAGAGACCGACAAAGAACGAGCAACTGTGTGAAGATATCAGGCCATTAAAAAATAAATAAATCTGGATTTCCATTAAGAACAGATCATTTTTTTTACTGTCGAAATTGAGTCTTCATCTAAGCACACTGATTATAAAAACTAGTGTGGAGAAACTGGTGGAAAGTTAAAGTGTAAGGAGAATATAAAAACTGGATCAAACACTGCAGCTCTGCTGGTCATCTGTCAATCCACACACACGCACACACAATTAAATTACTGAGCAAATGCTTAATTAAAGAAGCCATTACTCTGAATTAAAGAGGTAAGTCTATCACTGATCTTTGTCAAACCAGAGACAGAGCTGACGTATGACAGTGACACAGTATGTATCTTAAATACAGTCGGTTAAAACATCTCACTGTGAACAACATTACAGAAATATAATGGCAACAAGTACTTTATATATATTTTTATAATTCCAGTCCTGCTATTGGTTTTTGGTGGTAGCAGACAGCACACTTAATACACAATAATTCACATTTCAAAGTTCAATTTTAAAATTACATGTGGAACCACTGGAGGCAGAAAACGTGTAAAATGTGCGACAGAAGAACATCAACCTGTGAATCTAATTACAGCGCAATCAAACAATGGCGTACGTCTCAACATCACATTACTTTAAGAACAGTCAACAATGTCTTCCAACAAAGAAGTAGATGACGGAAATTCGGCTTATGAGATACGTGAAATGATTGCAGTGATTATTATGTCTGGTCACGGCACTTCACAATCGACTGTTGTCACAATCTGACGCAGTACGCAGCAGGATGTTCTTCAGCTAGGATGTTACTGAAGGACAGTGGTGTTTCAACTGGGCATAGTCCAGCCCACAGGAAGACTTCCACAAGCTGGCAAATCAGAACAGAGGGAGTTGGGGGGAGGAGGGAATCTTAAAGATACAGCAGCACAAACAAGGTTTTTTATGTCTCGAGACCAGAGGATCTGTTGCATAAAAAGGCATGTACAGAGCGTATGGACAGTGTATTTCATGTACAGAAAGTTGGTATCGTGGCTATTTTAGCAAACAATTATTGACACAGCAGTTACAAAGCAAGATTAACATTAAACTGAAGTCAGGTTTCTGATTAATCTAAGTCAAATATTCACTCTTCTTTTAGCCCTGTTGTTGGTGCTTGGCTTGATAAGAGTGTTTTCACTTAAATCAGCTGCAGGAAATCCAAAACAATGAGCCAAACATTGCACATTCAGTAAATCATTGTGAGTGGACCCTTTGACACTTTACATAGTCATTTGGTCTATGCTTAATGTAAAAATACTGACCAACAGAGTCTCTAACAGGACTGTAACCAGTCAGTGAGCTTCCAAAAGTTTATTCTCCTGTGACAGTAGCAGCATTCAGCCTTTGCCTTGACCTGTAATCCACCATCTGGCCAAAATTGATGAAAAAAAGAAACAACAAGACAAGATGGTGCAGTTGGAGCTCAGCTGCTCAGCTCCCGGATGAAAAGTGGAGTAAAGTAGGCTACAAGAAGTAGGCTATGTCCTGCCACTGCCTTACACACACAAACACAGATCTGTCCCTCTCCCTTTCTCATTCCAACTCCCCCTCTCCCTGCTCCTATAACCAGGTCACACTGGTAGACACCAAGTTTGTCCTTCAGGTAAAACTGCAGAGGGAGTTCAAGGTCATTCTTGGTCACAACTCAGTGGGAGGTCTGGGTAACAATGAACGCACCACAATTAAAGACCCATCCTGCTGCAGCCAAAGCTACAGAAAAGACACTCAGTCAGTTACAGTCCAAGACTGGACAACACCATCAATCAGCTGCCCCGAGGCGACCAGAGCTGGGAAGAGGCAGGCTGCAAATCACCTCCGTGAATGCCACCATTAACACTACCTCTTTACAGGCGAGGGGGTGGCATGACACAGCCCCTTTTGGGGGGGAGGGAGTGGATTTATAGGCCTAAGCAGCATAGTTTTTAATTTAGAAATAGCAGGAACTACTATGTATGTTTATTGTACATTCACCCACATGCATTTACATACACATGTGGGTGAATGTTTAACATATATACGTAACATTTAAGTTGGCAAAGATCACGTCTTGGACATGTTCTAATCGCATACATTCTTCTCTGTGGTCTTAAATAGACTTAATTTAATATCATGGACCCTCAGGAACCCTAAAAATGATGACACTGTGGCTTCTATGATCAGTCTGTGGAATAGCCAAGGAAAAACCAAACTGGAGGAAATCTCCAAGTAAAACAAGAGATCCCAGTGTGGTTTTGCACTAATGTTGGTCACATCTGTCTGGTGGATTCCAATTTATCCTCCTCACTCATAAAGTTTCTTATCCTTCTTTAGGAGTGCCATCTGCATGGCAATTTCTGTTGAACATCGAAAGTGGCTCCTTAGAGGCCACAATTCTGTATCTATAACAGATGCCCAGCAGGTGGTCATCTATCATAGGCCGAGCTGTCATCTCTCTGCGGCCCGTCAGCCTGCTTCCTTCAATATTTTCTTAACAACGGCTCTCATCTGGGACGAGAAAGCGACAGAAAGCTAGGCCATCCATCACTGTCCACACTACCTCTGCGTGGGGACATCACTCCCACTGGACACTTCAGCTAAAACTGGCCTCGACTAACAGGCCCTTTGGACCACTTCGTTCCAAAATAATCCACCAAGGCACAAAGCAATCGACGAACACCTCTGAAATACAAATTTGCACTTGGCAGGGGGTGATTCATCAGTTTTAGACACAAATGAAGCGATGGACGAGAGAAAGACTTTCGTAAAGTGAAATAACTACTCCCAGTAAGTCCCATCATAAATCTGCAGAAATGGGCTAGCTGTATTGAGCTGGCAGGGACCTGACTTATGCACACTCTGATTTACTGTATAATGTGCCAAAGAGATTAAGGTTACGCCTCCAGCTTTGGAATTACAGCAAAACCCTATCCATGATTAAGATCTGTTGCTAACTCCCACACAGCAGGAATGTGTTAACAGTCACACATAGTAGGATGCACACTGCTATGTGCAACACAGCCTGCAGCCTTTTCGTGACGTCAATAAAGTCTCCACCAGAAATTTCACTTAAGGAGGGAACCTTCTGTATGAAAAAATTCATCCTGTAATCTCAGAATGTTTGTATAAAATCAACCTTCAGGGTCTGAGAAAAACGTGGGAAGTTCAGTTTCACAATGCAGGAAATAATCAAGATGTTCCTGCATTAAAATTTAAATCACACTGTGTCCAAATGGCTCCACTTACTTGTGAATGGCACCCAAACTTCAGCTTCTGGAGGCCTTAGAAAAGCATGGGGTACAGGTCGGTCAGGCATCCCAGGAACTCATGTCGGTGAACAGACCTTCATTCTCTCCTCAATGCTCTGTTCTCCCAGACTAAAGGAATAAAATGCAACAAAATGCATGTTGTTGAATCAGCAGAAGAGAAACTGTGAGACTACTAGCATTGTGGAGAGCTGGAAAACCTGAAGTGTGACAAGTGTGTTTACAGAAGTCAGTGAGAATAAGGAAAATCTGAGTCATGATGGCAAAAAAGCTTCAAGGAGGAGGAAGGTTGGGGGAGAGGGGATTTTCCATGTCAAAAGTGAACAGTGAACCCAAAACTAGTACCCAGTTCACAAAACAACTACCCTAAGGGTAAAATAAAAATGTTACTGTTGCTCATTTAAATATGAAAATAGACTAAGAGCTTTGTGGGATTTGTTCCCAACATGTTTTACATAAATCTTGAATTTTGAATCAACTTTGTTATGAAAAGATTAAAAGTGAAAAACAAACTGCCACCATCTGGAAACAAATGCATACCCCATCTGTAATTCATCAAATTAAGATATTAGTAGTAGGCAATATTTGAGTGGAAGTTTTGAGTAGAAGCGCATGAGAAAAGACTATGACGAGTGGCAAAGGTGAACAAACCAGACATCCGTTAGTCCAGACTAATCATAGTTTTCCTGTCATAGGAACCTCGACCTTGCAAAATACTGTGATGATCCCGACCCTGATTTCAGTGTTGAAAAATGTCCATGTCATGTAGAAGAAAATACTGGCAATGGTAAAAGAAACAGGAACATAAGTTGCTCAAAAAAAAAAAGAGCATAGAGACTTTTTAATATGTGAATCAGGCCAAACATTCCAACTTCAGTTCTGCAGGTTTTAGTCTCATCTCTCCAAGTTTTTTCAGGGTACAGTTTGTGTGTAAAAATATGAGTACATCTTCAGAACCACAGCACTTGACTAACAAAGATCAGATATCCAAGGAACACATGTATTTAGACATACTTGTAGACAAACATGCTACCAAAGCAGTGCAATAAACTAAACTCAGCAAATAAGCAACAACAAGTCTCTTAAAGACCAAAAATGTAAGTAGTGAACAACTTCTCTGGTTTTCTGAAACACTTAATAAGTGGTTGAACCACCTTTTGCAGCAATAAGACCCCAACAGAGATGCTGTGGAATTACCTTTAGAGAGCTGTTTAAACCACGTCATGAGAATAAGGCTGAGCTGAAGCACTGCTGTAAGGATGAATGAGTTCTTCCTTTAAAGGATCGTAGAGCCTTAAGTACTTGTTCAGAGCCCAGTTAATGGTGGAACAATTTGCTGTTTTCCTTGTTTTCAGACAATTCATGACTTCAGCTTTGAATCTACAGAAATGTGGACGGCTGGACATCGGACATTTTAAACAGTCTGATGTTACACAAACCAAACAAACGATCAGAGATGATAATCTGCAGATTAACAGAAAATAACTGTCGCAGTCCTAATCACTACAGTCATTTTTTAAACAAACCTTTAATTTGTAGCTTCTTCCACTTTTTATACAGTGAGTGAGCAGCAGAAGCTGAGTGTGAGTGAAGTTATGTGCCTCCCATTTTATCAGCAGGAACAAGGATGTTAGCTAAAATGAACGTTACCAACCACCTGCAGGGTAACTGAAACTGCAGAGGCTTTACTTAAAGCTTAGCAAACCTTCAGCGCTTCCATCTGTGCCTAACATACTGTATTAGTATGTTACAGACAGATGGATGCGCCGCAGAGACTGTGGCTTCCCACATGTAATGTAGCTCAATCCAGGCGGCTTTAAGGCAGCTTCTTAAATGCTACGCTGTGATACTGCCAAGCCATGGAGTATACTCTGTGCCCTGTAAAGCACTGACTTAATAGCTGTTTGTTTTACAGGCTGACAGATCCTAAACAGGTGTTAACTTAAGACTGACGCTCCATCAACCAGCTAGTCCACACTGAAGGGGATAATCCTCATTAAAAAGCAGACAGAACAGCACAGGACAAGATACAGAACGCAGCACTGCAATTCCCATTACACTGTTTATTAGCTGAACAGAACCTTTAAAGACAGCCACCAGTACCACTCATCCTTACCTTGACTTGCTAACTGTGCCACAAACCAACCAACTTCATCAGAACACCATTTTCCTACAGTTCACTTTCTTCTTTTCACATTCTCAGGACCTAGAGTCCATCACAGTGGTTATAACAAAACTGTTTCACACATCAGTCTCGATCGTTTGAACACAGAACAATAAAGCCCATCAATTAAAGCAAAACCTGGCCACAGCTCACAGTCCTGAGCTCAATAAAGAAGAAAGTTAAAGATCTGTGCACCTGTTTGAATCCTCAAATTGATCTTGGTATCTACACACTGAAGCGTGTCTGAACATCCCTATGAGGGTCCCAGAAAAGAATTTCCTGGAGGAACCTTCCCGAGGGATTAATAAAGTTTCTATCTATCTCTATCTATCTATCAGGGGGCGCTCAGAACAGACTCAAAGACTCTGTTTATATCTTCTGAAATCGGACTCTGGTGATGGCAGATGAAAGAAAGGAGAGCACAGATTAAAGTTTAATCTGCAGGCAGGAGGGCCAAAAATCCCCCCAGCTCACCAAAAAAAAAAATAAAAAGCTGCTGGCA
>JAUYWH010000011.1:14627165-14637225 GCA_034779795.1 Ctenopoma multispine | reverse complement strand
GTGTGTGTGTGTGTGTGTGTGTGTGTGTGTGTGTGTGTGTGTGTGTGTGTGTGTGTGTGTGTGTGTGTGTGTGTTCGAGGGGAACCAGAGGAAACCGATGAATTCGCCCATTTACACACCTGTGTACGTTAAACGGGACAAAGCTGATCGTTAAACTTTCAGGTCAGACTCCTTTCAACACTCTGGACTCACTTCTACGACTACAGCGGTGATTAACAACTCTTTAACAACTCATCGTTGTGTTTCTGTGAACTTATCACGACAGAAATCCAGTAAAAAAAACAAAAACCCACCGTGAACGGAGGAGCGAACTGCTCTGTTCCGCGAAGTCTGCGGAGAAATCTGTTCGCGACGGGGTTTCTCTCCTTTTGAACTCGTCTTATCCACGAACCCGTAACTTCACCGACATTTACGCTGTGAGAACAGTGAGTTAAATGTCTTTCCTGCTCCTCTTCCTCTCGCTTGTTGTCGTGTGGTGAAGCGCCGCTCGTGTTTTACACAGATAAGCTAGCAGGAAAAACAACCGCTGCATCCGGCTCAGGCTTTCAAAATAACATACCCCGCTTGGTATCTTATTTTGTTATTTGGAAATAACTTTGTGAATGACAAACTGCAGCATTACACGTGGAAGTATGTACAGTTTTATTGTTAAATTATGAATGATAAGTACAGTTATACAGGATAGAAGTTAAATGTATAAATGCTGCATTAGTTGCATTAATAGTTATTGCACACAGATCATCATAATCCATTCATCTGAGTGGTGGGAAGAAACTCAACAGAATGATTTTGCTTAATTTAGCGTAACTCTGTACCACTGGAAATGTCTAATCTGGCTGTAATCTACTAGTACACACAACATTAAAATCAAACGTCCCAATCACAATTTCACATCATGGATCAGGATTATGATTCAAAGATGGTGATATGATCTCTAAGAAAGAGTGCTCCCCCCTGTGAATATGTTCATTCTGACATTTTATCTTTTTTTTTAATCTATTTTATTTTTCACATAATTACAATTCAGACTTAATCATTTTATTTATTTTACCCAAAGGAGCTGTGGCTGACCCACCGACTGTATACTTAGTGGAAGTATGTGAAATTACCCTTGTAATTACTCTTGTTATGTCATAAGTTTGTATGAGTTTATTTTATTTTGAAAGCTTTTGAAAGCCTACTGGCCAGTTTCCAGTATGTGTTGCCTGTGAATGCACAAAAACTGCTCCTAAAACCCTCACACACACCTTCACAGTAACTCCAGCAGTAATGCACTTTTGTTCACTCTTCCCTGAATCTTCAATAAGTAAATATTACACACAGCAGCCTTCAAACATAGTACTGTGTGATGCTACAGGCATTTACAAACACCACAAAGTATTGTGGCCTGTTGGATGCATTTACTGTTGTGTAAAGTTTGATAATGATCGACTAAACTGACTGAATGAGTGTGGTCTGGATGTAAAGACTACAGTTCAATAGCTTGCAATGGAGATAAAGTACCCTAGATTCGCAGCCTGTTCCAGTACAACCGGTTCTTTGCTCTGTATTCTAAGTATGTAGAACAAGGTCATACCTGACTAACCTCAACTTTCACAGACGAGCCTTTCTGCTCCACTGGAGTAAAACAAGGCCATACATAGTCATGGAGAGAGTCAGACAATAGGAAGCATATTGTTGGTAGGTTGTATTGTAGGTTACAGTGGTCCATTTTTGGTTTGGTTTTGTGTATGTAGCACATTTCCTAAGTTAACCTAAATTTTCATACAGCTGAGCACCATTAACGAGGAAATTGGATTTACTGAACGGAGCAGCTTTGTGAAGCCGGTGCAGCTCCGGCAATCAGGCCTGATGGGAATGAAGGAAAATTGTCCTGCACTTATGTGGCCACTCGAGAATTTGAGAAGAGTTGTTACAGTAATTGATAATTATGTGTGGGTTGATTGCAGCGTGCCTGACGATAATGACTCCCCCTAAATCTAAGCTCTGAGTCTGTTCCTCACCACTCGAGCATGGGGACATTGCGTTCCCACTGCTCTCTGCTCCTGGCTGGGCCGGGCCATGCGTGCTCAAGATGCCTATCATTGTCCGAAGCAGTCAGCCCATGTGCAATTATGCTTTGTTGGCTGATAATGACCCCCCCTGCCCCCACTTTGAGCTAATTTTACTCAGAAACATGCCGGATGGAGATAGTTGGCGAAAAGTAATTGGTCAGTGATGCTGAAACTCATTGCACTGAGAAACAGGCCTTAGATCTCTGCTACATGAGAGTCCACTTCCTGAATGTGAAACTGCAGTTGTTATCAGGCATATGTGCAGACGGAGCCTGGAAAAACGTTTTGTAGGGTTTTCCCCTGTGCACTATAACAGACTTACAGCATAACATACTTCATATTCCCTTCTGTGGCCTTTTGCATGTGATTTACATGATTCAGTATTTTTATTAGCTTGAGTGCGTTTATGTGTGGACCTTCCACAGAGGAGGTCAAGAGTTTAACTAAAGCAAAATGCATAAATGAAAAGCAGGAGGGGCAATGACCTGCAGACACATGAACCCAAACAGTCTGCTGCTTTTACCTGCTGCTCTCACAGTGCTGGGAGCGCCGCAGAGGAACAAACTAAACCATACATCGTGTGTTCTGTGCTCGCGACTTTCCTTCAAGCTCGGTGATTCAGTAGTACATAAAAATGTGGTTAACGTGGAAACCGGCAGATTATTACCACAAGGTGAAGAAAGAGTGTGCTCACAGTTGCAGCAGTCTCTACTAACATCGTATGGCATGAATAAGAATAAAAGGATCAGTCTGTTTTTTATAACGTGACAACCCTGTGTGTGGCACAGTGATGCTTGTTACAAAGCCATGAGTAACATAACTTCACTAATCCCCAGAGACACACATGAGAGACTTTGTCATAGAAACCAGCTTCTGTATCAGAACATAACAAAATAAATAATGCACAAAAAATGTAAATATAACAATAGATACAAACGGAAAGTAAATGGTACAAACAAAATATTGATCAGATTTTTAGAATTGTATTTACAATCATGTGTTCACTGCATTAGCAGTAACGTCTGCTAAGGTTTCATGATATGAACGTGATATGAATATTAACATCCTGGCATGGTTCCATGTTGGCTCAGCATTATTATTTTCTGCAGGAATTCAGCTTCTTTTTCTGGTAGCTGGAGCTGTAAGGTGCCAAAGACAACCTCAGCCAGCGAATCTCACTGTCAAGTATGCGCCAATGGAGTTTTTTATTATTCATTGAATAAATGCACTTACTCACACTTTGATTCTCATTGTTAAATGTTTTTTTTCTGTAACTGAGCAGCTTGATTAGGCTATTCAAGGAATATTCAATATTTAAAAAAAATGTGTTTGGCCTGTTTGTCTGTCATTTCAGCAAATTACTGAAAGAAGCACATGTGACACACATATCCTCCGCTCTGTTTTATATGTATCTTGATGAAGGATGCTGGACTGTTACATAATCAGCTTATGCTGCTAAGGTTTCAATTAGCTGCTGCACTGGGCGATCGCTGGCTCTGGTTGTCTGTGTTCTGGCTTTCATGAAGCGGACAGTCAGTGTGTGCACACAGTCTGAGAAGATTAGGCAGAGAGGGGCCTTCTTTTGAAGGTGGCCATGCATATGGCTAATTTGAGAGTGAATAGGTATTTTCTTTGGCCGGCCAGTGGAGTATGCCAGTTTGGGTGTTTTTCATTTCTCTGTCATTCTAGCTCTCAGAGTGAATTAAAAGAAAGTCTGGTGTGAGGTGCTGGACCTCTGCCAGGATCCTCACTTACCCCTGGTGTAGGAGGCTAATTCTGACCACTTGCTTAAGAGGAATGAACTCATTAAAAACAGAGATGACTATGGAAAAGACTAAACCAAGAGATAAGGGAGTGAAGCTGGGAGTGAGTCTGGAGGTGAAGAGGGATCAAAAACTGAACCCGACTTACAAGAGAGGTGCAGGGGAGGAGACGTAAGGTAAGAGATGAAGAGGAGGGAACAAAGAGAAGCACAGTGCTGAATAGTTAGTAAGTGAGCTAATGAATGAATGGAAAAAACCTGCCAGGGGACATGTTGTCTGTTGTAGCTGGCAGGTCACATACTGATGAAAGTGAAACCTATCAACAAAAGAAACGATAAAACAAATCTGAGCGCCAGATATGTCAGAGGAATACTGAGCACCATCTTCTGTTTTTTTTAGTTCGTCTTCTTTGACTTTATTGGCGGTTGGCATTAACATATAAGGTGCATTTCCGCCACCTACTGTACTGCCGTGTAGAGCAGTTTTCTATTTATGTGTCTCTGAAGACACCGCTTGTAGCTAAACTGTTTATCACACTCTGAACAGCTGAAGCACTTTTTGTCTGTATCACATCCCTTACAGTAGCATCCTTATATTTCAGACCTTTTACCCCAGTCTCAGCTTCACTGGTCTCTTTCCAACCACTGCCACTGTCTTCAGACTCAGTTCCAGGATCTGACAAAGGATTTTGCCAATCATAATAATCATCTTTATTACTGACTTCAGTCTCAGAAGAACTTGAATCTGTTTCATTTGGAGGTAAAAGACTGTTTGGATCTAAGTTCCTAGCTGGTTCTGCACAGGTTTCTCCATCAGTTCCTGTATTAATTTGTTTAGCTGAGCTGCTGGTTGGAGTCTCTGTCTCTCTGTTGTCTTCAGTCTGACTGTGTTGAAGCTGTGAGGACTGAGGTTTCTCTTCATCACTGTCATTCTTCAGAGAAACAGCAGTGAATGAGAACCTGCTGATATCAGCCTCCTCCAGACCATTAATGTGATCTCCCTCCTGACTGGTCCAAAACTCCTGCTGTTCTTCTTTTATGTGGAGGGGCTCTGGGTCCTGGTCCTGGACCACCCCGGGGCCCCATGCAGGGAGAACCTCTTCTTCAGTCACCAACATTTGCTGGACATCTGCAGTAAACACTGAAACAAACAGGTACATTACAGTCAACTGTGAATTTATATTATTACTTCATGTTAATGAGATCAGAGAGAAATGTAACATTAGTAAGCAACAAAAAAAATGTGGTTTACTGGAAGTTACAGACAATAAATGATAGGCTGGAGTATCACTTGTGAGGTTTAATATTTAAAATATCATAATGATTTATTTATTTCCAGAAGTGAAAATGCTTGATGATATATGAGTTAGATAGGACAGATATATATTTTGAGACAGTCAATCACATTAATTTGGAGTCAGATATACTTGTACATGTACATGTTTACTATTATACTAAACTCTAAGTAAAATATGCAGTCACAGAATAAAGAAAATTACCTTATCTACTGAGATAAAATGTAGTGAAACACTGAAAGATTTACATACGTGTGTACAGCACAGTCCAGAGAGCCATAGGTTCCATTTATTTATTTATGAATGGAGGAAAATCAACACTGATAATGCAACATAGACCAAAACTAACACTTTGCCCATTGATATCATATTATATGGAAACAAATGGAAACAAATGGCTCTCTAGGATAGTAGATAATATAGTTTCATTCAAAATATGCAACAGTAGCCCGATGTTCACATGATTTGGTGTCAGTAAGAGTCACCTCTCCTGCCCTCACTATTGTGTCTTCTTGTCTCAGGACCTGGCCAACCCCCTCCATCGCTTGCTTGCCTGCCTGCCTCATTCCCACACCAGTTTCCTGTCAGTGGTCCATCCACTGGTAAGTAGACGGTTTCCCTAGAAACCTGTTTCACTGTTATTGGAGAGTTTATTCAGTGTGTGGGATTCACTTTGGTACTGGTACTTACATATAAAATCACTGGAGTGAACCTGAATGATTGTCAGTGGTTTGGTACTGAGGTGAACTTTATTTTAATCTTTTCAGATTTTAAGTGTTTACAGAATCAGTAAGGTACACTATGTCATGAATACTTTACCTTACTTTAATGTGCTTGGCAGACGCTTTTATCCAAAGTGACTTACAGGAAGCTAGCGCTGAGTGTCTGGCTCAGGGACACACCTGGTGGGGAATGGGCTAGGAGTCAGGCTGGGATTGAACCTGCGACCTTCTGCATCCCAGTTTGACGCTTAACCCATTGAGCTACCAGGCAGAAAATTAAAATTACTCCACTCTAATCCATTAGAGAAACATATTTGTATGTTTTACCATAGAAACAAAAAGCATTCATAACATCTAATGAATCAACACATAATAATAAAGAATAAAACACTTAAGCAAAGACAGAACAAAACAAACTGCTTCTGCAGTGGCTGTTACATATTTATTTATAGGACCTACATTTCTTATCACTGAGAAAACAACTTGTTCAGTTTCTCCAACTTCACAACATCTTCATGTGGAACAGTTGACATATGTACTAAACCTTCAGCATCATGCACTTGTTTTTTTTTTTACCTGCTCTAATAGTAAAGTTTTTGTATTATTATATTGCATAAACAGCTTTAACCATAAAACGTGAAATCCATTCACCTTTGACTTTGTACTTTTAGATATTCTACAACTTTGGATAAGAATATATTTAAATGTTTGACATTTTTGTTACAATTCTCAAGAAAGAAACACTGAAAAATATTTAATACAAGAGATTTAAAAAACGATAAAGAGAATAACACAATTAATAAATAAATGACAATTAAAACTGACTTTGTTCTTACAAACACAATACATTCTGCAACTGTACAAATGCTATTCTGCGTAGACTCTCAATAACTGATGTCTCAGATTCAACTTTTTTCTTTCCCACAGGCACCACAACCAACTGGTTTCCCTCCTGTGTGGACTCTCATGTGGTTTGTCAGAGATTTTTTTTGGCTAAATCTTTTCCCGCAAACATCACAACCAACTGGTTTCTCTCCTGTGTGGACTCTCATGTGGTTTGTCAGAGATTTTTTTTGGCTAAATCTTTTCCCACAAACATCACAACCAAACGGTTTCTCTCCTGTGTGGACTATCATGTGTCTATTTAGTATAGACTGGACAATAAATCTTTTCCCACAAACATCACAACCAAATGGTTTCTCTCCTGTGTGGACTCTCATGTGTATCGGAAGATATGCTTTTTGTTTAAATCTTTTCCCACAAACATCACAACCAAACGGTTTCCCTCCTGTGTGGACTTTCATGTGTCTATTTAGTATAGACTGGACAATAAATCTTTTCCCACAAACATCACAACCAAATGGTTTCTCTCCTGTGTGGACTCTCATGTGTGTCTTTACCCCCGACTCCGGTTCACTGGTCTCTTTCCAACCGTCATTGTCTTCAGATTCTGTTCCAGGATCTGACAAAGGTTTTTGCCAATCATCATAATTATCTTTATTTTCATTACTGAATTCAGTCTCAGAAGACCCGGAATCTGTTTTATTTAGATGTGAAAGGCTATGCGGATCTAAGTTCCTAGGTGGTTCTCCACAGGTTTCTCCATCAGTTCCTGTTTTAATCTGTTTAGCTGAGCTGCTGGTTGGAGTGTCTGTTGCTCCATTGTCTTCAGTCTGACTGTGTCGAAGCTGTGAAAAAAACTCCTGCTGTTCCTCTTTTATGTGGAGGGTCTCTGGGTCCTGGACCACCCCGGGGCTCCATGCAGGGAGAACCTCTTCTTCAGTCACCAACATTTGCTGGACATCTGCAGTAAACACTGAAACAAACAGGTACATTACAGTCAACTGTGAATTTATATTATTACTTCATGTTAATGAAGTAAACATCACTGTACTGACTGGCTGAACTTTATTAGTTAAATAAATGCAAGATGTTTTCAAATGACAGTCTCTAAATCTATTCAGGTGACTTTTTAAATTGTGTTGTAATGGACCAGTGTGTATAAATGTGAAAAGCAGTATAAAAGTTAGGCAGGAGTTAGTCCAATGTCACTCTTGCCTGTCTTAAAAACTTGAGAGCCCTGTATTTATCCATCAGTGATGTGCCTATTGTTTGTAAGTAATGTTAGCATGGACCCCCCCACATTACTAGGTTACATCCTGTAATCTAGGTATAAGTTATGTTTGAATCCAAATGTTAGCTACAAAACACTACATAATCACCTATGCTAAGGTTTATTTAGCCTCCCTATGCTAGCTAACAAGTTCAACAACAATAACAAAAAGAGAAAGAAGGTACACACCTGATCTGTGTAAGTGAACTTCAGGATTAAAAGCAGCATCCAGTAGTTTGTATTTTCTGTTATCTTCTTTTAAATGAGACAGTTTGTCCTCGTAATCTACTATTGTTGTTTCAAACAGTCCACAAATGTCTTCAACCGCTGCATCTATTCTCTGTTTTACCAGTTGTTTCAGTAACAGTAGTTTGGACATGTTCGACACAACGACAGAAACCTTTTCTCCAGAATAAATGTCTTTAAAACAGAACTAGAAACAGTTTGGTCTGTTATAAACAATTGCTAACGGCTAACTGTTGCTAGGTAACAACCCTGACATTCCATTAGCAGTTAGCATGCTAAGCTAACATTAGCAGACACTATGTGGGATCAGCTCCAGCAGCCCGACGATGCTGTTCACATGTGCCTCATAAATAAGTTCAGGCCTGTTAGTTTAATTCATGTACAGAGCTGAGGACACACTTTATTTATTCATGAGACTTTACTTTGAAAAAATCTGAATTTGTTTAATGGTTAAAAAAATTGACCCCTAAGGAAATGAAAATGTTATTTGTTGCTATCACAAACTATCATACGCAGACAATATATCACGAGTACCTATAAAATGTGGATAACTTGAACACATCTGCCAAGAACTTTCTGAATTAAATCTGATATAAAACTGAAATTAATTAGTTACTCACAAAATAAAGCAGGCACAGAATAAAGAAAATGACCTTGCGCCCTGACATAAAATGCATTGACATATTTTTGCTAACACATTTTCATATGTACTGTATTTACAGCACAGGCCAAAGAGCCATCGGTCATTTCTGAGGAAACATGGCTCCAGCAGTGACAGATGTCAGACCCGTCTTCTCTTCAATCCATCTGTTGTAGTTGGTCACTCTGGTGTAAACGCCGGGTCGAAACTCCTTTGCACACCCGTCGCCCCAGCTGATTACTCCAAACTGGAAGAGCCTGTTGGAGAACTCGCACACCAGAGGGCCTCCTGAGTCTCCCTGTGGGAAAGATGTGCAGCATTAAAAAGAAATCGACAAACCGTGGAAGCAAATTCTGATCGAGTCCAGGCATGTTCAAATACCTCACAGGCATCCTGGCTCCAGTCGGGCTGACCGGCACAAAACATGTTCTCCGTGATCATGTTGTCATAATAGTCGCTGTGTCGGCACACGTCGTCAGCAAGAGGGTTCACCTGAGCCTCTCGGAGGTACTGAGACTTATACCACAAACCTGGAAAGAAGAAAGAAATTCTGCCCTGGTCAATGCAGTCCTCGCCTTTGTCTCCTGCCTCGTTCGCCCAAACCTTGTCTCCTGCCCTGTTTCTCATGTGAGTTTTTTTGCATTTGGGTTGGTTCTTTTTTTTTGTGAAACCCAGACAGCTGGCACTTTACTCGAATGTTTCCAGTTTGAGAGCTTCTTTTTTTTTTCAACATTTGGATCTGATGTTGGGACTTACATTCTGGTTTCTGATGGTACTTTAAGAACAACAAAATCAGCGGGAGCTTTTCTGGGGAACAGACCGGCAGCTAGGATAAGCTCCAGCCTCTCCACGACCTTCAGTGATAAGCATGTACAGCTAGCAAAAGGATGGATGGCAGTAGTAAACTGTATTTAATGAAAGGTTTTAAACCTCATCTCAGTTTGTTATTAAGCAAAAAGAGATGTATAATAGAGATAGATCTAAGAAGCTCCGTTATTTTAGCTCTGTCGTCTGTCAGTGGGTGGAGACTGAAATCTCTCCCATCATTGGGTTGTTTGCACGAAACCCTTTCTAACCCTCAGGCGTCAGCTTAATTTACTAACCTCTTATATCATTAGGGACAAAAATGTCCTCCTCCTAAAAACTGCTAGAAAAATATGAAAGATTAATATTTTTTTCTGATTTTTTTTGCATGAATCACTTAAACTACTTCAGCCCTGCTCAAAAC